>JAYKKI010000021.1:25288333-25939166 GCA_039881145.1 Druceiella hillmani | reverse complement strand
TAATTTTGTATACCTGGTATTTTTCCTCGTGCGAAATTGGCTTTTCGAAGATTGTTAGGTTTTTGTTTAGCTTGTATCTAAAAATAACCGGATTTCATTATCATAATTAATAAATTCGTGTTTCAATCCGTGAGCTTTGTAGTTTATTTTTGTGTTACCGAATATCTTTTTAAACAAGTTACCACCAAATTAGCATGCGTATTATTCATCTAATATATACACAAATAAATGGAGTGGGTCCATTGACTTCTAGTTTTTTTGTTCTGCATTATGAACATTCCTATAGTAATTTACCTTCCTATTTTATAACTTAAGTATAATATTTTCTACGTATTTAAAAGAAACATAATTGTTTTTTCTATTGTATATAATCTGTAAATTAAATATTTTTTTGTATGATTAAGAAAAGAAAAATTAAATAACCAATAAATATTAAATTAGGACACAATTGTAAAATTGTTAAACTGAACTAAACGTGTTCGAAGATAGGAATACAGTAAAAATTTAAAAAAATGTTTTAAGCTTGAACAAAAATCGCGTGCGTGGAATATTAATATTACCAAAAATTTATTTGAGTTTAGTGTAGCGACGCTTAAACGGCTACACATATTGTAATGAAATTTGCTGCAGTCATACTAATAGACATGATCTTATTTACTACATAGTCTACCTTTTAACTCAAGTGAGAATCTAATTCTGGTAGTGTTTTAACTCAACAATATATACTTACTAATGAAAGAAATACATTTCAAAATATTTAAAGTAGTTTATAGCGAGATATAGCAAAAGACTCATTGTGTCGGTTAGAAATCCCGTCGCCTTATGCAATTAAATATATAAGCTATTGAAATGATAAGCAAGCTATTAAACTGCAATTAACGAAGCTACAAGTAAACTAAATATTAAAACAGTCTTTGAATTAAATGATGAAAAGTTGTTCAAACGTTTATTTAAATTTATTTATGCCAGGTTTCTGGCGACGATAGATAACTTTGAATTACTGTCGGTTTGATAAGCATTTTTTTTTTGAAATAAATAGATGTCTGATGTAGAATGACTCTTATTAAGAATGAACTGATGTAGAATGACTCTTATTAAGTATGCACTGATGTAGAATGACTCTTATTAAGAAATATTTAAAAAAAAAATTGTTAATACTACTTAAATAAAATATACTAGAAATAAAATATTATTGTAATCGTGGTAATGCCAATGATTAAATAATAATATAGTTAAAAAAAGTTTAGACTTATGTCAACGTCAAAGTCAGTTACAGTTATGAATTGATAAATGACAGTGGTTGGGAAGTTACCTTAATGAAGGTTTATGCATAAATTAATTGTGTATCGGGCATCCATAAACACTTTTGGTTGTTGGTTCAATTAGAATAAATAAACTGTTACTAAATGTACATTAAAAAATATAAAACTCGGATATAGCAATAATCACTATTTTACACAAGGTAAAACTTGAAAAATTCTGAATGTGTAGAATGTCTAAACTTGATAAAACGGAAATTCGATGTGGTAATTTGATAATATCAATTCAATATACGAATTTTTAGTAAAATATAACAAAACATTTGAAATCAAACGCGGTACGCGTTCTGCTCAACTATATTGAAAAACGTGAAGTGTTTCGGCAAATAATATATTGGTCGGATTCCATTCAATAAATTGAACGGAAAATAAATAAATGCCAGAACTATACGGCGTATGAAAATTGTAATAAGGAAGTCTTGTCACTCGCGGAATGCCCGTAACGGCTTTTGACATGGATTTTGTAAACATATTACTTGCTAATACTGCTCAGGTCGAAAGCTTAACATGTAAATGCTTGATTTTCATATGTCGCTTTACTTTTAGGGAAAAGTCCTGTTAATCCCTACTTTTTAAGTATAACAAAACTTCTTTTAACGGGACTAGCAGTTATTATGAGTAGACTTTATAGAATTATATCCATTGTCGTACGTGGTATTCTTTCATAATTTGTGTATTATACTTGTATAAAGGTCAAATATATTTAAACCAAAGCGTATCGTTTATACCTTGGCTTTTCCTTTCTTCAAATTGCGGATACCACAAAAACCTTTTTGAGTAAAACTTTTTTAGGCGCGACTTGAGAGTTACTCAGATTTTATTTCGGATGGAAATAACGTTCAGCAAGGTTTGCGGTTTACTTTCGCAGTTTCTTGTATCTTTCGAAAGCATAGACTGACTATAGAATTTCGTGAGTGAGTCATATAGACGTCGTGCTCATTATATACGAGCACTTGTATATAACACATACACTTGAAGTCATTTTTAGTGTCTCTTTATAAAGTTTAATACTAATGATTATTTTGTTTGAACGTGTATACTAACAAGGTTTAGATTCCGAAATAAAAAATGGATCTGCTTAATGGGTTGTAGTCACATATAAATAATAGGTTCATCATCAATAGAAATTCGTGATATTTTTACTGGTAGTTGTTGCTTTGCAAAATAACTTCACCATTGACAAGGTTAGGGTCTGATGAGAGTTTTGGTGATGAAATATATAATTTCCTAGCGAATGGAAATAAATCAAACGTAATTCAAGATATTTGCTACTTATAATTGTTACTTTGCAAAATAACTTCAATATGGACCAAGTCAAGGTCTGATGAGTTTTTGGGACGAGCAACAAAATTCATTAACGGATGGTAGTAAACCAACCGTGATTCAAGATATTTGCTACTGGTAGTTGTTTTTTTGCAAAATAACTACACCATCGACCAGGTTAGGGTCTGATGGGAGTTCTGGAGATGAACAATATAACTCCTTAACGAATGGTAGTAAATCAATCGTGACTAAATATATTTATTACTGATACTTATTTCATTGCAAAATAATTACACGAACAATGAAATTAATTAACAGACGGGAGTAAATAAATCGTGATTCAAGATATTTGCTATTGGTTAGTTGTTACTTTGCAAATTAACCACACCATCGACCACATGATACCTGCTACAACCGTCAGAGAAATTTTACTTCAACCTCGCGTAAAGGTTCCTGACACTCAGAATTTGTTTAATTACTAGGAATTTACGTTAAGCCAAATCCTTGTAAGATTTTTATTTACCTGTGTATTTATCCGCAAACCTCCAGTTATAAAAGTCCAGTTTATAAATTTATTAGTTTAAATCCGCTTTATACTTCAAAATTACAGCACTGCTATAGCCGTATGGCTAAATTCCGTATTTAAAACAAGAAGGAACTGAAAAACAAAACCAGTTTCGGATATATAGGAATGCGAGATTATTCGGATATTTAATATTGAAATGACTAAATTAAATAAAAGTAAATTCACTAAATTTAAAAAAAATGACATCATATTTAAATTTTCGCTTGGTTAATTAAAAATATTCTTTATCTTTATCATTATCCGTTACATCAAGCTCAAGTAATTAAAAAAAGTATCCGAGGTTATTTTTATTTTAGATATTTGGTAATTATTCCCCAACACCGAATTTAACATCTCGTCTATTAAATACGTCATACGGTAATTTCAAACACCGGTATACATATTATATGTTCACTCTGTTAAATTAGAAACAAAATCCGAAATAGAATTTAGAAAGACATGTTACATATCGTACTTTTATTGTTAAAGCCGTAAGGTAAAAATCTGAACATATTCCATGATATAGAGGAAAACACAATTAAAAGTGAAGGCTGCAACATGTTTTTTAATATTGTTTTTGTTTTTTTTTTATAAGCGAGTTTTATTATCTCCATCAATAATAATAGAGTCACATTAATTGTTTACATGAGTGCACATTAATTTTCTTCCCATGAACATACGAAACTTTTTCTCGTTGATATACGAAATCCTATGAGCATACGAAACATGTTATTATTTCGTATTCCCTAAAGACTAATGTATGCTAATTAAACTACGATGATGTTAAAGAGATATATTAAAATTAAAAAAATATATAATTGAACTTTTATGGGATAATTATTAGAACCTGTATAAATGATTTTGTTAGATAAAATTTGAGCGACAGGAACATAAAGTAATTTAAAATAGTTTCCTATATGAAATGGTGGATAATTGCTTATTTTAATGCAAATTAATCAAACTGTTATATAGATGAAGTGAAAGTCTTTTTGAAAATAATGTCATATCAGATTTTTTCAAAATTTCGTTGTCATTTAAATTAATACCAACCCTTTTAGAATATATGAAAAGCTTGGCTTTATTAGTTTATGCGTGTACTTGTGTTAAATAAATTTACGGTATTTTACAAGCTTTAATGTAAAAAAAAACGTTACTTACGAGTAGTCTTGTAATTCGTGTAAAGAAACACACATTTAGATACTTAGAAATATTTAAAGGTATATAGTATTTCTATTAAACTAAAAATGTCAATTTTTCACTAGATAAATGTATTGCCTATAATATCTTCCACAGACGTAAAAACATCGCGCGTATTTAAAATGATAAGATCTAGAACAATCGCTATGATTTTTCTGTAATCTTCTAGTGAGATTTTACAAACCACGTTTTTTCATGATTTTTCGCTTAGTAGTTTCGGAAATAAATGGGAAATACCCTTTTTTCGAATATTTTTCATTATATCTTTTTATATCCAATTTAAAATTATAAAAATATTTTTGTATACATTATGACAAATCCCTTTAAACGACATACTACATAATATAGGAGATAAAAAACATTATTTATCCCCTGGACTATTTCTAATATGAATATTTAAAAAAAGTTAACTAATGCAAAATAGATGGGTTAATAACATGTATCACTACTCCAAATTTTAAGTCGCTATCTTGTATATTTTTTTAGAAAGTGTGTTGTGACAGAAGGACAGACAGACAAGTGAATGATTTTACAAGGCTTCCATTTATCCTTTTGAAGTATGGTATCCTAAAAACTCCTGTTCTTCCTGGCTTCCTTATTTTCATAGATAAGTATATAATTTCACTTTAAAAAATACTCGACGGTATATTAATTAGTCGTAATTAATCGCTGTTTGTGGAATGTATACATATATTTATGTACACGCTTATTTCCAAACAAGATTCACTATTAGAGGGTATATTTGAGAAATGTTTCTTCCTTGATCGTCGAGGTAAGTGACTTTTTGTTAAAATTTTAAATTATGAGTTTGTGAAATTTTAATTTATCTAAATTTTTTATTTCTCGGTAAGCGTTTCTACTTGCAATCGAACTTGCCAGTTGTGCGTTATTTTAAAAGGAATTAAACTAGCTTTATTCAAATCATTTATTTAAAAAAAATCAATTTCTTGTATATATATATATATATATATATATATATATATATATATATATATATATATATCTTATCTTCTATTATTATTGTACACCGTTAAATATATTAACTCCATCTGTAAAATTGTGCTAATAATTGTTTTTTTCTTTTTGTCGCAGATCGGAAATACCGAGTAATTTAATCATCAAACGACCTGTTCAGCAAATATTTTAATTTATAACTCGAGTTGTAAAAATCAAATTTTAGAAAAGGTTAGAAATTTTCCGACAATTTTAGGATCAAAATACAAATTTCTATGTATTTTCTTAAGTAACTCATTTTCAGCCTCTAGCTTCTTTTTTTTCTTCTTAGTCGTGCGCTCTTGCCAGAGTCGTCGTTGTCATATCTCGGCCAACCTTTCAGTAGCCAATTTCGAGGTGTGTCTCCATCAATATCTATTTGTTATTGGCATTGTACGAACACACATTGAATGTGGTGTGCTTGATGAATTCTTTTAAGGTCAGTGGGAATAGGAACCCGTAATTTTTTGACCCCCGTACACTACCAGACGTTTTATCAACCTTCCTTTGTGGATAATGTGTGCAAAGAACTTTAGTATCCGTATTTGAACAGTTGACGATAAACTTTCTTTCATTTTGCATTCTTTGAAAATTGATACAATGGTACGATGAGCAGTCCAAGGGATTCTGAGTAGACCCCTCCACCACTACATTTCTAGTATTTCGAGCTTTAGATGATCCTGTAGCCTTCACATCCATGTCTGGGCTCCGTAAAGTGAATTTGACTGTTGTTTTTAGAGCTTCCAGTCCTTCTAAATCTTCCGAAGTTTTCTACCGAAGATTTAATGACTACACAACGTCTACGAATATCCTTTCCGCAATTACCCACGTTAATTAATATTTTGTTTTTTTCACGAATTATCACAAGGTCAAAATACAACGCGGTAGTTTCTAGTCATCGGAGATGATTGGCTATGTCTTCCTTAGTTGATACAAAGCGAGTAGTATTATTAGTATACTGTTAGCTTGAAATTTTTCTTCTATTCAGTTACATACTCTTGACCCAACTTTCTAGAAGGAACCGCATGATGTATTCAGCATAGATGTTGAAGAGTAACAAGAATAGAACACAAGCCGGTCTAACACTTGCTTAGATTTCGAATTTGTTGGAGTCTGAACTGTGAACTCGAACAGCTATTTTGTTGTCTTCGTAAAGCCTTCTGATAAGCTGCACTGTATAAAGTGGCACACTCGTTTCGGAGAGGATCTTCCAAATATTACACTTCTGAAAGTTTTTCAAAAGTCTATAAAATATATGTAGAACTGGATGTTAAATTCTCTGGAAGTTTCCACGTTTCTATATTCTGCTATTTTTTTTAATAATTTTCAACTAATAATTTCTCGAAGTATGCTAAATTTAGTGTTTTCCCGTATATGCACATAAACTAGACTGATTCAATTATTCGTCGTCAGTAAATGTATAGAACTCGTTCTATATAATACTATATTTGATTTAAACATCATCCTGCTTTAGAGACTTCTTTCAGTCTAAACATTGTAAATCATCAAATTATTTAAAGAACTTTCATCTAAGAACTATTTTATGAAAAAATGTCACTCTGAAAACGTAAATTGTACATATTTTCTCTAATGCTATATCTATATCTCTTGGCAAAATTCCTCGAATATCCTATAAAAGTATATTATAATAATTATTTAAATATTCAATGAGATTTTATGGAAAAAAATTTCAAGTATTTCCTCAAATGAATATTTAGAAGCAATAAAATCGTAAATGATATGAAAGGTATGAAATGTACTTATTAGAACTTATTTAATTATTCGTGAATCGCATTTACTTTAAAGAAATTACAAAAACAAATTGGACATGCCACTAGAAGATGGTATATTATAATATAAATGTTATCGAGTCATGAAACCTTTGAAATTATTATATATTTTTTAAATAAGTATCATACAAAATAACTAAATACTCTTACGAAAAAAATATTGACTAGTATGCTAAATTTACTGCAATACTGTCATAGGTCTTAACGAATGTTAAAGGTAATGAAAATATATAGACTTTAAAACAATACGGAGACTACTGAAGTGAAAATCGGGAAGCAAGAATAAATTAAATTAACACGTTAGCTGCCCTGTCCCACAACAGTGTTCACCAGTGAATGTTCCATTTAGACCCGGTAGGACAACGGTGACGGACACTTTGACTTGGGGTTGCGAGCCGGCGGTCACGTTTGCACTTGACTCGGAGGTTAAAAATGACATACGCAACCCATTTGAGTTGTAGAAATAATGTGTCACCCGAACTTTTGTGAATAAATGGAATGGTAAGTACGAAAAATAAAATTACCGGTTAATAAAAATACAACTATCGCAATGAACTTTAAAAACTTTATGAACAAAGTAGTAGTTATAGGCTAAATAATATTAGAAAAATCGGAAGAAGTAAAAATTCATAATTTAGCGATATTAAATGTGGAAACAATTCAAGCACAAATGCGACTTTCTTAGCTACACTGGATAGAAACTGAAAGCTTCTTTGTACTCCTTGCGTACTATCGGGTGACCAGAAGATTTTACTTTATTCTTTTGATCATCTAGACAAAGCCTTCGTGATTGCTTGCCCTTTCCTTCTTTTCATGAGAACTGATGACTCAGGCGTCATGGCCTTGATGCTTTAGTCGGATGTTTTTTATTTGAAGACCTAAGATAGAAAAAGAATAGAAGAGTAGTGAGTGCCACCCCACAGTGCCCGATATAGATTTTCTTCTGTTATTGTCTGTTTGAACAATACCAAAACCTTTATAAATGAATTGAGAAATAATTCAGAGTCCAAGTTTTATAACATTTTATTATCCTCCTAAGCGGAAAGGAACATCTGGTCGGATATGTCCACTATTAATTTCATTTCATTTTAGTAGGATATTACATTTGGTTTTGTTCTCTTGATACATATTTTATTTGTGGTTTCTCAAAAATTATCTCTGTGCTTTTATGATAACAACAATACTTTTCTTTTATCTTACTATTTTTTACTCTTAGCTATATATTTTATTTGTGGCTTCTCAAAAATAATCTCTGTACTTTTATGATAACAACAATACTTTTCTTTTATCTTACTATTTTTTACTCTTAGCTATATATTTTATTTGTGGCTTCTCAAAAATAATCTCTGTACTTTTATGATAACAATACTTTTCCTTTATCTTACTATTTTTTACTCTTAGCTATATATTTTATTTGTGGCTTCTCAAAAATAATCTCTGTACTTTTATGATAACAATACTTTTCTTTTATCTTACTATTTTTTACTCTTAGCTATATATTTTATTTGTGGCTTCTCAAAAATAATCTCTGTACTTTTATGATAACAATACTTTTCTTTTATCTTACTATTTTTTACTCTTAGCTATATATTTTATTTGTGGCTTCTCAAAAATAATCTCTGTGCTTTTATGATAACAATACTTTTCTTTTATCTTACTATTTTTTACTCTTAGCTATATATTTTATTTGTGGCTTCTCAAAAATAATCTCTGTGTTTTTTTATAACAACAATATTTCTCTTTTATCTTTTCATTTCTTTACTCCTATTCACTTTTGGGCATCTTGTGTTAAATGGTTAAAATAACGAAACAAAAATTTGTAGCTTCTTCTGAGTTACGTATTTTGGTAGTTTCTTCCTATTTTAACGAGTATCGGTTTTTAACCAATCTCTGCCAGTACAAACTACTTTTTGAAACAGTTTGTTGAAAAGGTGAGTACGACTTTTATAACGTTGTGTTCTCAGTGTCTAATTGCTCGCAAGAATATATTTTTAATTTAAATATGCACATATGAATGGTACACAGCTGGCAAACTTTAATTCCATATTTATGTCATTGCTGCTTTAATTACTTCCTAAATATTAAACAGCCACGAAATGGCACTAAACATTCATCTACACAAAGCGTTAGCGTTAGAGTTAAAATATGTCTCAACATTTTAGATGTCTTATCAATCAGGATATTCGGTGCAAACTGTCACCGTTTTTTTCTCTTCATTGTTGAAAAAAATGAAGCATGCAAAGAAGCAGTTCCAATGAATTGCGACTCAAAGTGATTTTTGTAATTTTTTGTTAAAAAATCGGGTCATTCCATCAATAAAGAAATGTGGTAACGTCATTATACTCATATATACTATTAAGCAGACAGCTTCTTGATCTGTTTTGTATCGTTTGACTTTCCTTTGAGTAATCTAGAATACGGCTTTAATCTCCCTTTTAATACAGTTTATCGAGCAAAATTGGTAGAATATTTCTATAATAATTAATATTGGTGATGAGTATAATAAATAACATTTTCAAAAACTTGGCCTGCTAGTAATGTAACTTCTCATTCTCGATACAGATGAAAATGTTTTTTTTTCTAACCTAAAACTAACGTTTAGGCTAATTACCTCTTATGTTTGACTAATAGACGTGTCAGGTCTTGCAGAAAATGGCCTCAGATATATTTCATCTATATCAAATGTGCCATAACATAAAATTCGGTGTCTCTATTTTCTTTGTTTACTTAAAAGTCAGTAGTTTCACTCGCGAGAACACAATCTTGGTTACAATATAATTAAATGTTCTCTTTCTTGTTGTATAAACGTTGTTGCAGTGTTAGCGATTTTCCCTAAATTGCCTTGATCCAATACAAAATCATCAAAAGACGTTGTTGTACATTATTCCTTTGCAGAATTACAACGATTGCATACATAATTACGTAAACGATAATAGAATTTAAGAAGATAATATCCTTTTTATTGAAGAAAATAATGAAATGAAGGAAATAATGATAGATTTGAAGAAAATAATGATAGAATTGAAGAAAATAATGACCTTTTTCCAGATGGCGTAATGGTAAACTAGTAAATAATTATAGAATTGAAGAAAATAATGACCTTTTTCCAGATGGCGTAATGGTAAACTAGTAAATAATGATAGAATTGAAGAAAATAATGACCTTTTTCCAGATGACGTAATGGTAAACTAGTAAAACAAAGGTTTGCGATTCGTCGCTTCGAAAGCGCATGAGAAAGAGAGCGGGAATTTGCAAACCACGCAAGTGTACCACGGAGTGACCCGCGTAGCACAAATTAAATATTCATACCTTCAGGTCACACCGCATCTATGCGAACGCCGGTAATAAATAAGTAATTATAGACAAGCTGACACAATATACATAGGTCTGTTGATATTTTCCCTTAACTTAACTAATACACAAAGGCAGAGTAATTATTTTTACACAAAATGTGGTAATTATTTCATAAAATTAAAAATTAATTGGGAAACTTAATTCATGATTCATTTATACTATAATCATTAAAATGATACAAAACGCGAAGATCGTGCGTTCAAGAAATAACATTCGACAGACGGAACTTCTGGAATTAAGTAGTGAGTGATCAGTCTATGAAAAATATATATGTTTATGTAACACGGTGGCACGCGAGATATGTCAAGTTGATGTGATATAAAACTGGAGCCTGAACAACTAAATAACCTAAAAATAAACCTTATGAAAATAAATGTTATTTTAATTGGACTCTAACTTTGTTGCCATGGGCTCATGTTAAGCACATATTAAGGGTACCCTCTTATTAAAAATTTGTTCGTTGAAGTACTTTAACAAGCTTCGTAATAAAGTTAATGAGCAACTCTGTTCGCGTATTAATTTGGTATATTAATTCAATTAAATTAGAAAAATATGACAAAAATAGCTTAAAAACCGGTTAAAATAACGTTAGCTTTCATATAATTAAATATTTTATAAAATTTATGTTTTAAGGAAGTTAATCGATGTAAAAGAAAAAAAATCATTTTTTTGTTTTATTTTCTTTTCTTATGTTCATTTTTTAACTTATTTTTAATTTATTGCAAACTCTAGATACTAGCATGTGCTTTAATTTTTTTATGATAAATATAATTCTAAACTTAATACTAAAATATTGCTTATACTATCTATATCTCGTGTATATTCATCTTTATATCAGTATTCACGTTAGAATAGAGGAAAGAGTACGAGCTAAACTCCCACCATGAGCGATCCGTGCACATTTGGATACATTTAAATGTTTAACATTTATGTATATATATATATTATTACTATTTATATATATGTATATGTTGTCCACTCCTTATGAAATGCAGTACGACGAATGAAAGTACGATCTTCGATACCACTACAAGACTAATTAATATCCCCGTTATGGGTAAATTTCTTTCAATATTATATTATTGATCGATAAAAAATACTTATTTTTAAAAACATTCCAATATTAAGCAATTTTCTTGATGGGGTGCACATTCCAGAGTTTATCTTTATTATATAATATACATAAATATATTTGTTTCATTTACAGTAATTTAGCGCATCAAATCGGTAACTGCCTACAAAAATATTAAATTCACAATTCAAATCGTACATTTAATATTGTAAAAAAGAAATATAAAGTGGAAGGTTTACTTTTCCTTAACGGGAAACATGTTGAAGTATGTATTACACGAACGTAGCAAAGCATCTCGACGTGTAGAGAAGGGAACGATGAGACCATCGCATCGTGCGGTTTATTGAATTCATCGGACGAAGCGCAGACAATTGGAAAACCCCTGTTTAGGCGCTTTTCCTGGTAGCCGGAGGCAACGGCGAATATAAATCCCGGGCACGAGAGCAAACCTAATACGGTTCGTATTAAATCCCGAACTAGGTATTGAAAGTGGAAAAATAACCAGATATTTGTGTTTCATAAAAACAATTGTAAATTTCCTGAAAGGTTTTAAACCTTAAAATAGAATGCTAAATAATTTGCAGAAATAATTTTTCTCTGTTTTATACGATGATGCAAATTATACTTTTGCAAATTTTTTAAATAATGATTCTAGGCTTTAATTTGATGAATAATTTTTAATACAAACAGTAAAATGATATAAAATACCCTGAACGTTAAACTAAAATCTCAAACTTCTTTAGTTTTAAAATTTCTCCAATTTATTTATGGAACTAGCAATATTATTAATGCAGAATTGAGTTGTTTTTTAATTATTTGTCTCGTCTTCAAGCATTAGCTAGCCAACTAACCTCAGTGAAATAATACAATAGTGTAACTTGGAGGAACATTTTTATCTGGGAATAAAAGTTCCCCATTTTTGTGTTTAATTGATTAACGTCATTGATCTGAATATTTTTGTCTCCTTTTAGAATTAAAATTTCAGGCATTTAAAAATCATGACGCTAATAATAAAAACGTGAACATTATATCCCAGTGACACGTCAGCCTATGTCACATACTATAGGGTACGGCATTTGCATTTTCATGCCATTTCTTCGATTCCATGCCTATCAAACTACCAAAACAATTACAATGTTTTTGTAAAAAAAAATTAAATCCATTGTTTGAAATATTTGTAAAATACGCTAAAATATAATTTGAATCAAAGAATATTAACTATTACTGCGTAAAGGAGCGACACTCACCTCCCCACGTCAGTTTAACGTTACGCAGATAATGAGTACGATCAAAGGTACGCATTCCTATGTTACCGCTCGCTACTATTTATAATAATTGAATATAATGGTCCGTTATTGCTCTTTTTACGAGTGCTTAGAAAGCAATATAATCGATAAGAACAGGAGAATTTTGGGTTTCCCTTGAAAAAGGTGAGACAATATATTCTCGCAAATAATTTGTTTTACATTCCTAATTTACTTGACTAGTATCTATAATTTGATGTTTTCAAAAATGTCACTGAGCAGTTTTAAATTTCAAACTGTTCTTAAAAGTCTTTGTTTGAATGTCGATGGGCTTGTAGTGAGCCATTGGCTTATTATATTATTTAGTAAGGGATCTAATCAACTCAAAAGTACAGTGAAGACATAAATTAAAAGTAAAAATCTTAGATATTTGAGAGTATATAAAATAAGAGGGCCATTGGCTTTATTATATGGCTGTGATAAATAAAATAAAATTTAACTAAGTAAACCTTAATAACTGTCTTTTTTTCAGGCCCAGGTAATGGATTAAAGCAATAGGATGGATAAACTTGAAGAGTAAAATGACTTCGTATAAGTTATTATTCACTTCGCCAATTCTGACTTCCTTAAAAGACAACTTAAAACACATGTTGTTCCTACTTTATTGCTGCCATAGTTGGAAAATCCGTCTGATAACTTGAAATATACTGAAACTGACATAAAACAGGCATGCAGATCCTGCACTTCACAAATATCGGCACAATATGATTTGGATATTCCAAGTACTTTGCAATCAGTAGAGACAATTAAAATGTTATCAAAAGATACACTTCGAAAAAGTTGCGAGCAGAATTAAAATCGGAAGGCAAGAAACGGAGATCGCTCGTGTCACAAGTAGAAAGTAGTGTTACTGTCGAAGAATCGGATATGTCGCCTTTAATTGAAAAACATATTTATATACAAAAAAATGTAAAACGAAATTTTCGTGGAAACCCACATTATCAAGAATATACAGTGTTGGCAGTGACTATGTATTTCGCCAGTCCGGTTGCTTGTTGGGTCCAAACATGCGTATAAAGTACGCTATACAAGTTTTGATCCAAACAGTCGCAGTGACCATTAGTACGTTAATCGATACAGGAAAGATTCCCGGAAAATTTAGGTACCGCTAAATTTATTGAACTAATTAGTTTTAAATTCTTCAACAATTAATGATGAATACAAATACGAAAAGCATTTTATCAGGCAGATTTCCAAAACTTAATGCGGTAGAAAGAACACAATATATACTTACCGGATCATAAATAATTAATCGTCAGAATGGTCGAAATGACAAAGACAATGAAATTTATCAAAGGATTTTTAATATATATTAAAGTGGTATCAAGTATTCTTGTAGACTTGAAAATCGTAGGTTATTATTCCTTGTTAACTAGAAGGCTTAACCAGAACGCGCTCGAAAACACTCGCAAAGTTAGACAACAAGGTGGGAACTGTCGTGAGTCGCCTGACGTCCAGTTTTGGGAAGCTTTTCATGGTTAACATCATCAGACACTCGGAATATACATATGACGCTAAAGACTTAGATCAACTACTTATGAACATAGATGAGGCCTAAAACTCATACATACCAAAAGAACAAATAACTATTGGGAGGTGAGATTTAAATATGCTAAACAAAAGCACTGAGATGAAATACAAAAAAATTTCAGAGCTAATAAAATTGTTATTACAATGAATCTTAATGATAAATACTCATAAATCAAAAATCATTTTGCCATAAATAACCATTATATTTGATTTCAAAATAATTTAATTTAACTTATTAAAAAATATCAAACCAAGGACGGGATCTCAGTTCAAAATCACAAATAAATATTAAGTTACTATTTGTCAAAGTAATAAGTTTTAGGTCAAACATAATAGTGAATATACAAAAATTAGGACAGATATAAAATACAATTAAAAATGTTGATAAATATATTAAAATTTGTATTTTATAAAAATCGGGATCGGTGGTGTCAGAGACGCCAATCTAGAGATGCGGCTTTAGCGTTTGCCTCAACCTGGTGAACTCTTTTCTTTTTCAGGCAATGGTCAGGTTCCTCGATCTCCTCTCTTCTCAGTTTGATCAATTCCGATTATTTCTTGAATAT
Source organism: Druceiella hillmani (assembly GCA_039881145.1). Taxonomy (NCBI): domain Eukaryota; kingdom Metazoa; phylum Arthropoda; class Insecta; order Lepidoptera; family Hepialidae; genus Druceiella; species Druceiella hillmani. The sequence goes on along the minus strand of JAYKKI010000021.1, from coordinate 25,924,213 downwards.
CTAGAAGTCCACAATAGCCGAAAGAAGTCCGATATTTTCATAATTTTTCTTTTATTTTTAGGGGATATAAAACTTAATTCGCACACGTTTGGGTATTTTTATTTATACCAGTATTTCAAAGTTCATGAGCTTTTTACATCCATTATTTATCTCAACTTGCAGCGCGCTTCATACGGAACTAGCACCATCTGACTATGTCATCTGTGTGCTTGCACCTTGCTATACTCTATGCAACAATACCTGGAGGGATTGTGCATTGTACGGAGTTATAAATATTACAAGGGTGACATATTTTCTTCGTATGTAGTTTTAACAGGTATATCACAATGAAAGAAATTGTACGTAAAAATCTGTATATATGATAATAAAAATAAAAGGTAACCTATACGTATACATATATTACGGTAATTTATAAAATAAAAAAAATTGTAATTTTTACCAATATTTTTAATTTTGCCGTCTCATTATTAGATTATTTGTAGAAGTCGAGTTCAAGGGTTATTGAAACGTTATAAAATAGAATCCCTCATCGCTAAAAGACTACGATCTTCTATAGTCTAATGAAGATTATACGTTATTTACTCTTTTCTTTAAATGTTTCTTTGGAAGGTTCCCTTTCTTTCATTCTTCTCGTCTCTGTGTTCAAATTGCTTTAGAACTGTTTAATTTATTGGGTTGGCAAAAAGTAATGACTTTTTCGTAAATGATCTGGAAAATATGGGAAAGTTTTAGAAGCTTCAACGATATATAAAGGACGCGGCACGCTCTCACTGATACAGTAGTAATTAAGACAGTGCACTGTTAAGACACTTACAATATGGACAAAATTACGTCGCATGTGAGACACTCTCTACTTTTCAAGTATCAATCACTCTGCTGGCGAAGCTACACGTAACGTATGTAAACGCGCCGCTTCTGAAGCAAAATCTATTCAGATATAGCTTCAAGACGATCAACCGCGCTTTGGTTGACCAGTGATATTAAATAGCAATAGATTAATATTGTTAATTGAAGAAGGTATCAGATTAACGACACGCTAGTTAGCAAGTGAGCTCATGTGAGCCCACGGAACTAGAAAGAACGTTTACGTCGCTTGGGAAAAAGCTTGAAATACGGTGCGTGGGTACCACATGAACATATATCGGGTCAGCCATATCCGTAGCTCGGTCCTCATATAGCCAAACAGACCCTACTTAATGTTGGATCTCTGTTAGACATAGATCCCCCACCCGCATATTCCCCAGACTTAGCACCCACTGGTTATTGTTTGTTCAGATCGCTCAGCAACGCCTTATGTGAAATAAACAACTTTTATTACGAAGAACACCTACGATAGTTCATAGGCCAATTTTGTCATTCCAAACTATCTGAATTTTACACAGACGCTATCCATTCTCTGCCGGTGCGTTGGAGACCTTTAATACAAAATTATGGTGATTTTCACTGGGACTTAAAGACTTTCACTGGAATGATGCTTGGCTTTCAGGTTAAAATCCAGATTAAATTTTGTCCCGATCGAATATTTTCTAAGAGCCTTGAAATTTAATTATTTTTATTCTAATGAATAAAAAAATATGTTTCATCAAAAACATTACTGCAAAAACAGCTCATTTTTTTAAATTTAACCGTAAAAAGTAGTCAGATAAAAGTAGCCAAGTTCTTAATAAACTTGGTTGAACAAGAAAAGAAATATGAGTTATGCGTAAGTTTTGGGCGTAGTTTCACAATATTGATTACCTCTACTGCTTTGCCATATGATATGGTCTATAACTAGCATTTTCTCTTTATATAACTCTGATTGTTATGCGATAAATATCTGAAAATTATAGCCATAAGAACTCCAGTATTATGAAATTTGTTAAGTGCACTAACACAAACTTGTTTCCTTCCAACAATTTCCAGAATTTCAAATACTTCCTTTGTCGGTATTTTACGTACATACTCAAGATTCTAACTATCCTAGAAGTTACTTTTAGGTTTTTTTGACCTGCGAGTGTATGAGATAGTTCATAAGGGACGAATGTACTATATTTTATATCGAATATCTCGAAATTACTCTCGACAATTTAATATTTAGGATACGGTTTTCCAGTAAACTTTGAAAACAATTTTAGTATACTCTTTTCTAATCTTTTTGATTTCAACATTTTCGGAGGTAGGAAAAGGGAAATATAAGGATCCTTTTAATTTAATCTTTCAATCGATGCGACACATGTAATTTAAAAAGAAATAAAAGTTTATAGCGATATGTGTGCATTAATTTATTTTATGTCTACGCCAAATTTCAAGTTCAATTTAATGTCTTTATACAAAATTGAACTGCCTTCAAATAATCTCGGAATAGACAAAGGGCACTGAAAAGTATAAAATAATAAAAATATATATTATTGGATGAAATCATATATTTATACTTGGTTATATGCATGTTTACTGTGCGTAAGTTAAATAAAGAAAAAATATAAGTTACTAATTTTAACACTAGGTGTCGTTTTGTAGAGTTGCGAACTATCACTTAGATATTGTGAAGTGACAATTGGTTTTGTTTCAATAAAATATTTCAGTCATTTCACACTACAGAAATCTTGTTTATTATTGTAACTCGAATTGGTTACGTGTCTAGACCAGCATAAGTGATAAACATAGAGCTGTAAAAAGCTTAGATAATAGAAACACGTCTTATTTATAACCTAAAATGGAGTTCGGAAGACAATGAACTTCGAAAAATTTGATGGAACGAATTTCAATCAATGGAAATTGCAAATAAAATGCGCCCTTCGTGCAAAAGCTGTAGACACCTACACGTTAAAACAAGAAACAAATGTAACTCAGTGGAATAAAGATGATGGAAGGCCAATGTACATAATAACATCAGGTATGGTTCTTAAACAAATGGCACTTATCGAGAATTGCTAATCAGCGCTCGATATCTTCGTCAGGCTTGGATGTCAGTTGATTCAAAGAAATAAACCATAATCAACTTGACAGCCCGCTTATTAGATGAGTAGGCCAGCTTGAATGTAGAAGATGAGGATGAAACTGCCTTATTAGCGGCAAAACAAAGTACAAAGAAGAAAACTTTTTTATCTGTGGAAACATATAAAGAGTGAAAAGAAAAATCACATCGTTTTGTATGTTACAACTGTGGGAAACACGGTCATTTGGCAAAAGATACCCTTTTTTAATCAAAACGTTTCCTTGACGGATCACTTCTAAGGCTTCTTGGTTTTTTACTTTCAGTGGAGATCCTGTTTACTCGTACAATTCCGCAAAATTTTTTCGTTTGTAAGACATGTGAGCTAAGGCACCGTTGTCTAATATCCATCTATTATTTTCAACATCGTCTTTCCAATCACTATTCGCTACACTGAAGGCTGACATATTTTTTTCTCCTTGGTTTTGTTTTTGTTTTTTTATTATTATAAAGTACACGTATCTGAAACTTGTAGCAACGTCTTTAAACAAAATAAAGTATTTCATACCGGGTACAGATGGCACATTGAATGGTACACAAACATTACTGTAAATAACATCACGTGGTTGCAGTGGTCCCCTGTTTGATTTAAGGAACGGTTGACGAGCATGCTTGCCATAAGCACAACCCTCACATACAAACGTGTCACAGTCAGATAAGTCTACATCAATAATCACATTATTTTTGCACATCGATAAGTCCACACCAATAATCACAAAGAAATACAGAAAATGTACAAAGTATGAAATACTTTATATTGTTTAAGGACATTGCTAGTTTAGTAAGTTTCAGATATGTGTACTTTATAAAAAAACTAATGAGATGTGTTAGACTGTTTTAAGAAATATAATGTAAACAAATTTTTTTCACATGGTGTACTCATATAACATACTGACAATGTGGGAGAATATACGAGCAAAGACTTCAAAGAATATTTAGATAGTGAGAGTATTTCTCATGAACTTACTGCTCCATGCATGCCCCAACAAAGTGGCCGAGCTAAAAGAGAAATCAGGACAATAGTGGAGAGTGCTCGATCCATTCTTTATCCCGCAGTGTACCACTCAGCCTATAGGCAGAAGCAGTTAATTGTACTATTTATTTATTAAATCGGACATGTTCTAGCCAGACACCAAATGGAATTGTGGAGTGGTATGAAACCTAGTTTGGATAACGTCAGAGTATTTGGGTGTGAAGGATATGTCCATGTGAGAGAGAAAGTAGCTTGATTGTAAAAGTAGTAAGGTGATGTTAGTTGGCTACGATAATACTAAATATAAAATGCATGATCCGAACACGAAAAGAATAACAGTATCAAGAAATGTCATTTTCAGACAAGTCCTGAACTAAGAAGGAATGACGCTTAGATTTTCATCTATGATAAAGGTCACGAAGCTGAAGAGGAGACAGATAACTTTGAGAGGGATCGAATTATCACTGTGAGAGCGATAACAGCACATACACTTTCATCGATGAAAATGATGAGACCTATAAACTTTCGCAAGAAATTGATCTTACTGACATGGGTAGTTTAAATATTACTTTACAACCACGAAGGAATAAATTGTTTGAGGAAAATTTAATAGATTTAAATGTTCCTGTGACTTATAATGAAGCAATCATCAGTGAGGAATATAAGTTATGGCTGGAGGTTATAAATATAAGCTCATCGTACTAACACCTGGTGTTTTGTTGATAAGAAAAATCGGAGAACTATAACATCTATAACAACCACAAGGTATGAGTCAATACGGACAATGTTATCTATCTCTGATGAACATAATTGGAATGTAAGGAAGTTAGATGTAAAAACAGCCTTCTTATATGGAGAATTAGAAGAGGATATTTTTATGGAAATCCCAGATGGAGTTAAAGTTAAAAAGTCCAGCAAATAAATTATGTAAACTAAATAAATCCCTATACGGCTTGAAACAAGCATCTTGTTGTTGGAACAAGAAATTTACTAATTTTTTATTGAAGTTTTGTTATGTCTAGTTAAAAGTACAGAGTTATACGTCCGTAGGTAATTTTTATAGCATTAAAGCTTTGTTGACTTTATACGTTGACGATACTTTGATTATGTCAAATATATTATTAGATCAAATTGTAAGTTATTTGAAGCAAGGATTTAATATCAAAGAGTTGAATTTAAATTGCTTTGTTGGGTTAGAAATTATAAAAACTGATAATTCTGCATGTATCAGTCAAAGGCAATATATTGATTAGAAAATACGTAAGTTTAATGAGTACGGCATACCCTTGTAATAATACCTGTTGATGTAAATGTGCAAATAAATAAATATTTTGAAAATGTGCAGATTAATTTTCTTTAGAGAGAAGTTAGGGTCATTATTGTTTTATCTATAGCAACTAGGCTAGATATTTCATATGGTGTCAGTCTGTTAAGTAGATATGTTAATAAGCCAAGTCTACATAATATTACTTAGCTTATGAGAATAATTCAATAAAGTATCGTAAAGTATCAAGGTCATAAAAATTTAATTGGATATTCAGACCCAGATTTTGCTGGCGATTTGGATACAAGAAAATCAACCGCTGGTTATATTTATATGCCTTATGAACAACTTAGGCTGAATTTATGGCTGGATGTGAAGCTGCTACGAATCTTTTATGGTTGAGATAGTTTTTCAAAGAAATTGATATTAGTATAAATTGCACTAATCTATGTATTGATAATCAGAGTACTATTAAATTAATAAATAATCCAGTTTACCACAAGAAGATAAAACACAATGACGTTAAATTAAATTTTATTAGCTAGACGATACAGCAAAATTTAATTGATGTTAAGTATGTGCAAAGTTTTGAATAACTGGCTGATATTTTATTATAGAGCCATAGCCCTACTATTAAATTTGAACACATAAGAGATGTAATATTGTTTGTTATGTAGTTTACTTAAAAGTTCGTTTTATTTGAAGCAAGCAAACGGTAGTTTTTTTACTGTTTGCATGTTTGCCCGTGCTTAAGTTAAATAAAAATATATAAGTTACTAATTTTACCACTAGGTGTCGTTTTGTAGAGTTACAGATGTGAACTGTCATGTTGTGTACTTAAATACTGTGTGATGTTAGCTTTGTTTGAATAAAATATTTTCAATCAGTTTAAACTACAGAAATATTGTTTATTATTGTAAGTCGAATTAACACTTGTACTCTATTAGAGATTTTGCTATAAAATATACTTTTCGGGCGTATATAGATTTGAAAAACGTTCCTACTGCTAGAAATTTGGAATCGGTGCTAAGTCAGCGCTACTCTCCTCTCTTAAGTACATGTAAACTCACATACAGATGAGTGCTACGTTTCACTCAGCATTGATCTTACTTTCTTTCTCATCAGATTCAACTATACTTTGCCGACTCTATTTACCCTTCATCAGCAGCAGCATCATCAAAGTTCCTAACGCCATATTGGGCTCTATGATTACATCCTTATTTCGCTAAAGGGCAAAATTACACCTATGCCATACATTGTTGAGGAATCCTGTGGTGTACCTCCATTTTTTGATGGTAAAAGTCTTACCAATTTTTTTTATGATACTATACTCATTACTTTATTAATGTTGCAGATATGAGCTAAAATATACAAAACAGATCGTACTACTGAAGCCTTGGACTGAGGAATCTGAATCCGGAGTTCAATGACAATGTCTCTCCTTGAAGCCAAAATATTAATTTAAAAATACTAGATTCTTCATTCCTATATTTTAAGCTCTAGTAACACGAGGACTAAGGAATAGGAGCGCGGAGTATAATATAAGTGTAATATAATATAAAAGGAGTATAAATCCCTGCTTGAGGCCCACAATACTAATTTAATAAATACCACATCCTTAATTTTCATAATTTAAGCAGATAGTATCCTATGGCGTCGAATTTGAGGAGTTAGAATTTGAAGTTTAGTGGTAGAGGCTTCTGGTAGAGATTTGAAGTTTTATGGTAGTGGATGTAAATCAAAATACTAATTTAAAAACAGTAGAAACTTAAGTCTCACCGCGTGGGCAGGTGGAACCCCTGCAGCATTAAGATTGAGGAGTTGCAACTCGCCATTCAATATCATAATTTCTGCTGAAGACCCGCAATACTCATTTAGAACAGCTGATCCTCGAGTCTAACTATTTAAGCAGGCAGTACTCCCACAACATCAAGATTCAAAAGTTGGAATTCGGAACTCAGTGGCAGAGTTTTTGCTTGTATAATACTAACTTAAAAACAAAAGATCCTCAAGTTTTGCGATTTAAGTAGGTAGTACTCTCACAGCGTCAAGACACCACTATTTTAAAAACAGAAGATTCCCAAGTCTTACAGTTTAGGCAGGCAGTACCCTTGTAACATCAGGATTGATGAGTTGGAATTTGGAGTTTAATGACAGATTTTCTGCTAGAGACTCACAATACTAATTTCAAGACAGAAGATTTTCAAGTCTCACATTTTAATTACGCAGTATACCTGCAGCATCAACATTTATGAACTAAAGCTTGAAATGAAATTGCATACAACCCTTACACTTACCTGCCTATTCACCACACCGACAAGTCAAACGAATCCAATCTCGATTAGTTTACTATTCATAAATGAAGGGTTCCGATCACTATCTTCCGGCTCTATTATTGCACCCTGAGTTTGCGAAAGAACAATTTTATCTAGCTCTTAGTCGTGTCCTATTAGATTATCCTTGCACCTATGTCGTCAAAACTTTCTAACGGCACATGTGATCTTATAGTATATCTTCAATTTTGTCCATATTATAATAACATTTTCTGCTGGGGATATACCCTTCCAAATAAAATAAGAATTATCCAAATTGGTTGGATCTATATCATCTAAATTTGATCCAAGCAACGGTACTGTATAATTTTGGTGAATTCTATGGTATATCTTCAATTTTCATGATCTGAAATGAAATCATGAAATTTTTATAAGGAAATACCGAGGGTATATCCAACCAAACAAAAAAAAGAACCATCCAAACTGGTTAAGAAATATTGGAGATATGAGATGACAATATTATATTTCTTCGATTAAAAACTTATTGATTTAACATTTAATATTTAATCAAAATGAAATGAAACGACCTTTAAAATATTCAGTTTTACATTTTAACTGAGAATATTGCTAGTTATCACTCTTAATATTTCTCTTCATTAGTTATTTTCTATAATTTTTTTATAAACTCATATCAGCAAGGAATGCTAGGGCGTCAATGAGCCGATTTAAATTTGACTATGTTGACCAGGACGCAATGATTGAGCCGGGATATATTGACAGGAACTTTTCGCTGATGAAAAGTATTTATGTACGTTGATAATAATTACCGACATGATTTTTTGTGAGATAATTCTTTTAGGATAATTATTTTAAAATGCAATTCTATTAGGAGATAAAAATGTTCTGGTCCATGATTTTAATAAATTAAACACAAAAAAATGGCGATTTTTATTCCTAATGAAAAATGTTCCTCGAAGTTACACTATTGTAATATTTCACTGAGGTTAGTTGACTAAGTAGGTAAGGCTTGAAAGCGAGACAAATAATTAAAATTTAACTCAATTCCGCATTCATAATATTGATAGTTAGTTAAGTAAATTTGAGAAATTTTAGAAATAAAAGAAGTTTGCGATTTTAGTGTGACATTTGAGGTATTTATATCATTTAACTGATAGTTGAAATTATATTTCGAATTAAACTCGAAAACCATAATTTAAAAAATCTTCAAAACCAGAATTTGCACAACGGTATAAAATACTAGGGAAAAATTATTTTTGCAAGTCATTTAACATTCTATTTAAGCCTTGAAACTTGGCAGGAAATTTACAATTGTTTTTATGAATACAAATATCTGATTATTTTCCCTCTTCCAATACCGGCATCGGGATTTAATACGACCCGTATTAGGGTTGCACTCGTGCTCGGGGGTTTACATTCAGCACTGCCTCCGGCTACCGGGAAAATCCGTTAAAAAGGGATTTTCCATTTCTCTACGCATCGCCCGATGAATTCAATAATTCTCATAATAGCTGATCTCGTCATTTTCTTCTCTACTGGTCGAGATGATTTGCTGCATTCGTGTCATTCACATACTGACCTATTTCCCGTTAAGTAAAAGTGGATGTTTTACTTTATAATACTTTTTCAGAATATTAAATGTATGATTAAATGATGAATTTAATATTTTTGAGTATAATTACCCATTTTCGCAATGACATACGTTAAATTACTGTAAATGTGACAAATACATTGAAATGTCTGTTACACGTTAAAGATAAATCGTGGAATATGCACTTTATCAAGAGGATTATTTAATATTTGAATTTTATAATTAGAAGTATTTTTTATCCGCCGATAAAGCAATATTGAAATAAATTTTCCAATCACCGGGATATTAATTACCCTCGTAGTGGTAGTGAAGATCGTATGTTCATTCTTCGTACTGCGTTTCATAAAAAGTCGACAATATATATATATATATATATATATATATATATATATATATGTTTATATATATATATATATATATATATATGTATATATATACATATATATATATGTATATTAATACTGAACCAATAGTTGCCAAGATCACGATATGTCACGCATTTTCCGGAACTATCACAAGAGTACGTGAAGATAAATGGGACATGTCGGTAACGGTGACGATAAAAGGATAACCGTTGTACTAAATCCAATTCCGGCCCGACCGAATGCATTATTTTATTTCTCAAACCAGCAGTAAATGTAAAATAATGCGATTTCTTAATGATGTGATTATTTAATGGGATAGTAACAATCGTGCCTGGATTCTGCCTCGAATCCCAGCTTATTCTCATACATTGCAAAATGTACATTCGTCCAGTGATTATTAATTTCCGTACTTATCCGCTATTGTAAATAAAAAAAATATAATAGTATTGATGCGAAATCTATGAGATAAGAAACTTGCGTATGTTTATGTAGAAGAATGTGTGTGCGTACACCGCTTCATAACATTGTTTTCCAAGATGATTTTTTCTTGCTTTTACAAGATTATTTTTTCTTGCTTTTTTAATACGAGTAATATCATTAAATACATAAATTGACTCATATGGAGACATGGATTTACTGCGATACGCAGAAACCACCCACAGCCTTAATATGATTTATTAGTAATTTGGATATAATTTGGGTCTCTCGTCGTTTCTGTTAGTTGTCTTAATACACTCTTCTATTACTTTAATTATGTACAGGGACATCTATTACCTTCGTAAGTAAGCATCAAACTTTGTAATCGAACATCATATATATGATGTTTTATAATTCTCTATTAGATGGCGGTATTTATTTTATATTTAATAAATATTTTCATTTTATATTTACATACTGGTAAATATATTATCATTAATATCTATTGGACTCTAAGCAACTTCAGAGAGTGGCAGTGAGAATATCTGGAAATATGCAATAAAACATAAATTAGGTATACCGCTGGAAAATGGAGAAACTTGATTGTGTATTGCTAAGTAACTAATTAATAAATAAATAATCAAACAGCGGTATTTCTTATTGAACCGCTCTTAGATTTATTTCATCTGGCGATGTAAAAAAATCGTTAGAAAGTGAATTTAATAAAAATAAAATATTACGTGTTTCTATAATTGCGCTAATTAAAATAGAGTAATTCTTCATTAATAAAATGAAGTATAAAATTAAACTCAATATTGCATTATTATTCGTCTCAGAAGCCGCTCGCCATAGAAACTTGAAATTTGGCAACTTAAGAAACGTATTAACCTTCATATATCTCAGTAACTGACACACAAAAATACATATGTAAAAATGTTAGGTGGAGGGCAAATTAAATACACGAATTTTTAAAAATTTTATAATCGTAGAAACCTCAATACCACCTAATTTATTCTTCTTTCAACAAAACTACGGTTATAACATCGACGCATTACATTTTTGATTGATTTATATAATTGGAAGACATACTGAAAAGAATGACCACTTTTTGTAAGGTATCACGTGATGGAATATCGATTAGATAAATATAGGCAAGTAAATTTAAAATCCAAAAATACGTATTCACCAGATTGTTTGATATCTGATAATCAAAATAAGAAATAGCCACCAAATCTGATATACTTATAGTTTGTAAAGTGGAATAGTACATTAACTATAGCTTCACTCGCGTTAAACAAAAATGTAATTGGTTTATCCTTTTGTAGCACAAAACAATGAAAAGTTTACAAACACGTTTAAACAGGTGGACAGACTGTTTTTCCAAATATATACATGTATATTAAACTCAAAACACACAATCTGCATGTGAGTCCCACTACTTTAAATAAAACTTCATGCGGCAAAGCCACGGAAAAATTTAAGCGTGTCGTATAGCAATGTCGTGAGTGCAAATTCCACCTCTCCACTTTACTCAGCAATGATATAAGCGGATTATGTAAGCATCTGCTTGTGACATGAAATTCATCTTAATGGTTTTTAAGTGATTTATGGTCTTGACAGTGAATAATGATCGCTTTCGGGTATATTGAAGTTTTAGAGCTATTCTTTAGTCATCAAAGTAATGCCACCAAATTTAAAATGTTGTTTGTCACGGTTTTGGTTTTTATATTATTATGTATCATTTAACGATTATATAAATATTTTCACGTGAAATACAAACAAACTATTAATATTCAAGTAAAGATTTGATCATGTTAAAAAAAACTTGTGAGTACGTACATAACTCTCTTTAAGAGGACTCCATACACACACAAGTATAAACGTTCAAAGGTACACTGTATTTCTGTTAAGCTATTTACAAATATTGATGTTATTTTTGAAGTTATTTGTGCGCGATGAGAGTAAAATGTAGAGGTCGGAACGTTTTCCATGCAATGTTTTGCGACATCTGAATGTCACGAATATATCGCAAGATACTTAGCTACTCGTAATAATCGAGAGAGATAAAAAATAAAAATGGTGCTCACCGCTGCTACCAGCTGTTGTAGTAGCGTTGTACGTAATGACTCAAAAGTAAATTGTCAGAATTTTATGCGTAAATAAACAAAAATGTCACTCACTAGTGCTATCAGCTGTTTTGGACGTCAGGTCTGTCAAAACTAAAAAAAATTGTCGATTTGTTCATATATTTATGATTGATTCATTACTAATTTTTAATGTACTTCATCCGTCACAATAGTAACCACTTATGTATTTAATTTATTTATAAATTCACAATATCTAGCTATCGTAAATATAATTTACAATAGGAGCAATACAACCGTATTTAGTCACGTTTTGGTACTTACTTACTTAACGTGATTAATAGGGAGTCTTCATTTATTTTATGGGCTAATTTAATTGACGATTGTCTATGTAAATTTGCATAAGGATTTTTTTTTATTTTCCATTCACACACACACACACACACACACATATATATATATATATATATATATATATATATATGTGTGTGTGTGTGTATATATATATATATATATATATATATATATATATATATATATATATATATATATATATACATAAAATATTTTTTTTCAAATGTTTTATAACATTTTCCTGTTTTCTCTCTCTCTCTTTGCCACTTTACCCTTTATTTAGAAACCGAGGTTTAGATCGCCAAAGAATTATTACTTTTGTCACCTGTACTGAGTTGTTCGCGATAAAATTTTTAACATGTAATTTCTATAAATAACAGGAAAACTTCCAATAACCCCAACATCAAAGCCTTTCGGAGAAATGTGCGGTGAGAGACAGCCGGACTTTGTTTTCTTGAAGTATTAAATCCCAAAAAGTATTAGTAATGACTACATTAATAATACTGGAAATGAAGACCTCATTAAATTTTTTCCTTCACCTTAATTTTTTTCTAGTCGACTACATTTTTTCATATTCTAAATTAATATGTCGAAAAGTTTTTATTCGAGAAAATAGTTTTTAAGTTTAATATGCGGTAAAATAACTATTTAATTACATTAAATAAATGGAATATCTATACGAAATCGAAAATAATATAACGTGCGAAAAGTTTTTAACCTTATACATTTTTTATTCATCACAAAATACAGCTTTGTTCTCGTTTCGAAATAAAAACGTCTGCTTCTACTTCAATTTTTTAAGATGACCTACAGACTTTAATATCGTTTCATCAAAAATATTTTGCCGGTTCATATTCCCGGGGGATTGAAAATCGGGGCAGTCTCTGGGAACGAAGGAGGAAATGGGGAAACTCCAAATGAGCAATTTTCCATTCCTTTACACACTGCTACCACCGTGTCGAAAACAAAGATTCAGTCCAGTTGTGTGACGCACAAAACATGTCCATATTTTAATTGGTTGTCTGCGTATGAACAATCAATTTTCAGCTTTCGCGTTAAATACATATTCTGTTTAAAGTGAGGATTAAAATGCTTAAAGTGAAGGTTAAACTACTTACATATGTACATAAATACTCAAAATGGAATAAATAATTACAACCATTAAAATATAATAAGATGTTATTAGCCCTATGATAAAAACTGGAGTTGGAAAAAATCGTATTTTTGATCTTAACCGAAAAAGCACACATTCAGCGGAAGACCAAATCGAATAGCTGAATTTTCGTTAAAACTATTCCAACGCATTTGGCACCGGAAAGTATTCATAATATTGTTGCTATAAATCAGTACTTTAATAAGGCTATCAGATCCTGCAGGCAAATTAAATTTTCTGGTACGAAACCTATATTAGAGGGATACGAACCATATATTAGAGTTTTGATTACAAACCCTTCTTGGAAAGAGAAAGTACACGAGCGTATTTTTCTCGAATATCTAACCTGTTGTTGTATCAGTTATATCTAATATATCCGTGCTGTATTACAATTAAGCGGGATAGGCAATGATGACATGGGAGTCAAAAGTACAAAATATTGAATCCCGTTTTATGAAGAGCGTTATGTTGTTTGAAACAAGATGAAGAAAGTGTTTTACGTGCATGTACTTTATTTCATAATATTAGTCATTGTACTTATCTAATAGTGGATGAAATCATAAGTATAGTATTCTCATTGTAACACTAGAAAAAAGTCTAATTTAACTCAGATTCGAACTCATGCTCTTACTATTACTATACGAAAAAAATATAGTTAACCGGACTTAAATATTTCCATATTTTAATACGAAAAAGAATTAAGTGTTGATCTACACAACAATCTGAAAAGCATGATCGTATTGAACATAAAGATGAGATACATTAAATAGACAAGCGTACGAAGCCAATGTGTATTTCTGCATAAACGCGTACCGTGACCACAATTTTGTCTAAATTGGGTGAAAACTTTAATATTCTAGTAGCATTTTATAAATTAACGTTTCCTGTCACTTCGGTTAGAAAATATATTAACTTAATAGTTCTGGACGCGGCTAAATAATTTAGGCTTACACATAGTATCTACTATTTATACGTAGTACCGCAATAGTGCAGAAGTATTTTTCGCTCAATTAAGTAAATTTATTGACATGGTTTTGTGAATTGAAAAGGCTCTTTCAAAATATCCTCATACGCATATATAAAATTAAATAATTTCATTACCCATGTTACATACATTGGAGCTCCTTCGACGTGTAATTTAATCCGATTATAAATATGTCTACTTTTAGGCCGAAGAATTTCACAATGTGTGTATTTTTTATTTCGTTTTATTCGTTAACAAAAATGTATAATAAATATGTATATATATATATATATATATATATATATATATATATATATATCTTGCTGCGATTTAAAATGTATTTATTATTTGCTTACGGACTTATTATTTACAATTAAATTTATAGGAGAATATTGAGAATTAAATGGATACGTCATGTGTAAAATAGCCTGAACAACTAAAGATAATTTGGTGTAATTTAATTTCTCTTTACAAAGTCGTTTGTAATTTAATCTTTCTTTACAAAAAAATTACGACAGTTGATATCAAGCACCCTACGCTTTTTTACATTAAAGTTAAGTTTTTTTAATCAATCACTTTATTCTTATTTTAGCTTATTTAAAAAATAAAGTTATACCGAGTTGTGAAACATATTTCGCTCTTGATCAGTATCTTAATGTTTAAAGATAAATCTTTGTTTTTTAGCTCACACTGCTACGAAAGCTTGTTTTTTTGTTTTTTAAATTACAATTTTATTTTTTTTCGTCTTAAATAAAATCTTAATTACTGTCTTGTCATCGGTTCTTAATATGTGTGCAAAATTTTCAATTATTCTAACGTCTGGTAGTGGATGAAAATTGAATTGAAAGATTCCGTTATATTCACATATACATACATAAATACTTACTTATGTATATATAAGTGAAGCTAAAAAGAATGTTAAAACAATTAAAATATAGATTTTTGGTACTGTTGGTTTTGTATGCAAATTTTTTAATTTCTTGTAAAGTCGAAATTATAATTTACAGATTAGACATTTATTATTTAAGTAATTAAAAATTTAATAAATAAAACCTCATTCCTTTCTAAGCTTCACACGATTCAAAGCTAGTACCTGTCATTCTAAATCACATTTACTTAAAACGATGAACCTGAAATATTCAGCATGTAAGGTGTATTTGTAATTGAACTTGCTATCATACATGAACTTTTTGCTCAATGACCGGCGATAAACGGTTTTCGAAACTAAATAATAAAACCTAACTGCTTGATAGGTCTCTTGTTATTAGTTCAAGTGACACCCTTTTATGTGGCACAAGTCTTTAAAAGTTGCAGTCATCTTCCCACTGTAGATTAGATCAAGCAAATGACACCGAACATATCTCATGTTCCGTTGTAATATTATTTGTACTCTATCGATGATTACTGTCGTAATTTAATAGTAACTGTTACATTCTTGTTTACTTTTTTGTTTACTTACATTGAATTACTTGATAGAATTTTCTTTTAATAACGTGCTGTATGAAATTAACTAATGATAGATAATTCCTATGAAATTAATAAATGATAGATAATTGAAGAAAATTATCAGTTATTCAGATTGACACTAGAAGGAAAGTAGGTCATTGTGTTTGCTTCTTATTATCCGATTAGGATAAATCTTTTACGGATGTACATCATCTATTTAGATTAGTATATAAAAATTAGTCTGTAATGAGATAAAGCTAACAGTAAACTTTTTTACTATACGGTGACACTCTTCAAGCTAATTCAAAAACTTTATTAATATTATCATAATAGCATATATATTCACACTGTCGTATAATACAGTTCATATTTTTTAATTGATTGGTAAGTTCCACAAAAAATTAAACAAATCAGCTTACATTGATTAATAATGACATGTAATGGTGAAAAATTGCTATAGATAATAACCAGGTGAAATATTCCATCGGTGAAATTGAACCTAATTCACATGCAAACTATTGAAAGTTGGTAATTTTATACGAACAAAGTTTCTGAGCCAATCCGGACGCATTTATTGCGTGCAGTTGCTGAAGACGCCACGGTCAAAATTCCGGATTTTGTTAGACTATCGATACAGAAGAATTATAGCTCTTGTACAAGTTCACCAAAAATATAATAACTGACATAATATAACTACTTAAATTACTCAAATTATACGTGTAATCAGTTATTTTTTTAGTTTTTTACCAAAAAAATTAATCATTTATTACACATACGGCTACAATCACCTATTGAAATTTGTTCTGCGTGGCGTAAAAAAGAGACGAAATATTTAATTTCAATTGAAAATTTACAAGTATACATTATTATAATCTATAAAATGTCAAGATTTTGAGACATTAACAAACATACAGACAAAGATTAATAAAATACAGGATGGATACAAGATGGTATAAAGGATACAAGGACACAAGATGGTATAAAGCAATAAACTAAAAACCTTAGTTCCAGAGTCGAAGTTCGGAATATTTAAATGAAAAAAAATATGTTTGGTGATATTTATACGAATACATTTCTATGCGAGTGAAAAAAAAAAGTATAATAAAAATAAAATCTAAATATTTATTCATACATTTTCTATTAGTACACTGTCCTAGTATTCGGAAAATAGGACACAAAAAAGAATGGTAATAGCGAATTGAACTTACCAAATTATTAATATCAAATATCAGTCAGCAGCCCCATTTTCAAATATTTTGTTTCAATTCAGAATCAGTGTAAAACTTAAAGACTCATTTTTTTTACAAAATACTATACCATGACTAAGTCTTATAATTTTTTTTTCACTTATACTGAACTATGAAATAAATGCATTATCACTCTCCATATAGTTGGATTCCGTATAGTTGAATTGGCGTTCCGGAAAAGCAGCAAGCTTTTCTGGAACGCGTCATAATCAAATTGATATTTCAGGACTTTATATGTATTCCAAAATTAACAACTGTAAAACGTTAATTTTGAAATACATACAAAGTTTATCAATGTGCATGGGAACATCATCATTGAATATTGATCGCTATAAATAAAGACACAAATTACACTGTTATAATAAGGCGTACCTTTTGTTTAAAAAGTTTTAATGTTATTTTTAGCATACAACAAAAGAACATTCAAATGACTCCATTTCCAGTGTCTAGTGTTTATTAAAGTAAAAAAAAACCAATTCAAAAGTGTAAATTTGAAGCTATTTCTAATAATTTTCCACGCACAGCATAATGTTTGATTTGACTCTGAAAGTATATCCAGTACCTTCACATACAGAAGAAGAAACAGCATGAATTAAATATTATCTGGCATATAAATTAGAGCTGTTTATTACCATTGTCTAAAACTTGCTTGTATCATTGGTAAAAACGCTCTACAGTAAATATACATTTTTTTATACCCATTTAATTCTACATTAAAACCAGTTTAAAATATGTGAATCAGTCTAATAAATACAATAAGAAAGTAATAATCTTTATAATCTGCTAACAAATGTAGAATGAGCTGTCAAACAATGAAACAATTAATAAGATAGTCATCGTTCTCTACTGTTCCAGCGCGGTCTATCAATGACTTTCCATTGTACTCAAAATAATCAGTTTTTTGCCTTTATCTCCGGAAATACTTTTTCTATCATAAGTAAAAACAATAGATGTCATATATGGACCAATCCGAATATTTTGTTTGCCTAAATCGTCCAGTCTCAATCCAATTAGTTTTTCTTCAGTTTAATAGGACATACGTTTCACAATTTTCAATGGTAAAACTCAAGAGCAGAACGGTTTTTCGAGCTCAGAAACATATAATTAGTTCGTTCCGTTGAACATTATCAAATGAGGAAAATCGATAGTCAATCGGATACACTGATCAAATTTTATAAGCCTTTGTAAGCACACACACTTACGTAGTATTTTCCATTGATCATGAGATAGTATACATATATATATATATATATATATATATATATATATATATATATATGTATATATATATATATATATATATATATATGTATATACATACATATATATGTGTATATATATATATATATATATATATATATATATATATATATCCGATGTGATATTTACTTAACTATTTATATTTCTTTTGAAAACATCTTTCTTTCTTTACTTTTTCGACCATCTCCTGGATTCTAACACAACATGCTTGCAAAGCTAAATTGGTATTTTAAAGCCAAAAATCAAATTGCACTCTTCTTTAAGGGTCGTAAGTAATAAGAGTTGTACAGAGCCCTCGAGTCCTTACCAAGGGTTGTATGAAAATTTTGGAAGTACTATGAAATTCATCTTTTTTACAGCCAAAAATTTCCAATGGAGACTGGCAAAAAGTCCATATAGTGGGCCTAGGTGTTACAAGAATAAAATTGGATGAAAATAACACTGTTGTATACAGACAATGAGAAAAATAAGCTCCTTAAAAGTTCTATCAAAATCGTCAAGCAGACAAAAGAGAAATCTTGTATTTTTTATGAAAAGAAAGGTTATTTTTCATAATAGATTGTAAGATTGAAATTTCTATGGAATTCTTTTAACTACCGAAATGAAACACAGTGCTGATTGGGTCTTGTATCCTCTATCCATAGATATACCATATTATTCCATGACATCACATGCTCGACAGGTCGCCGAAGAAAGTT
Organism: Druceiella hillmani; assembly: GCA_039881145.1. NCBI lineage: Eukaryota > Metazoa > Arthropoda > Insecta > Lepidoptera > Hepialidae > Druceiella > Druceiella hillmani. The sequence goes on along the minus strand of JAYKKI010000021.1, from coordinate 25,905,135 downwards.
GCGTAAACCTCGATAAGAGCGAAAAAGACATCCATTTTGACAACAATAAAACCACTCTCAATGTCGGTTAATAGTGTATTTTTAATTAATTTAGGCAATGACTACACATTAAAGAAAACAAGCGGTATTGATTATTTTTTGTAATAGTTCTTAAAAAGTGGTTATGTATTTCATTTAATAGTTTTGTTATTTTTTTCCAATTAACAATTCTTGATATTTTAAAAAATATCAAGAATTGTTAATTGGAAAAAAAAAATTTATATGCAATTATAAAGATAGTTTTTCTTTGTTGTTTATTTTTTGCTTTTTCCTGAATATCCATTGCTGAATTGTTTGCTTTTTTATATTCCAAGAAATACTAGCTTTTTAAAAATTATATTTTTTCTGTGTAACGGCGGGCCCATTTTTGCGTCTCCTTTCTGACTTCTTTCTTCATTTGTATACTAAATTTTATATATGCAAATAGTAGCGATATGATTAGAACATTTTATATATTCTTATATCATAGTATTTAAATTTTGATACTAGTACATGCATATTTTTTTTTATTTACAGATACCTTAGTGAAGTTGTAAATGTAAATTAAATTAAATAAATAAAAACGGAACAAACTTGAACACCAAGTCTTTATAATTACACTGTGCAACACTTTCAGAAAAAAATTTTCAGTGTAGAAAGTGTATGGAGTAAGGTCCAAAATATTCCGGTGCGAAATATTCCGGATTAACTGCGCTGATCTATGCATGTTATTGTCAAAGTTGCTATACAGGAATTTGGCTTTACTGTTTTTATTTACAGGAATAAATATAACTAATTAGAATAAAATAAATATTATATTAAAATATATCGAAGAAAAAACGACTTTATATTCTGGCTGTTATTGCTACAATTGATATTAAAAAAAAAAGACCAAATACCTGCTACAAACACCTAAAATAGGGCTGCGTTGTTATCTATATTTATCGACATCGTTAATGTTAGTTAAGGAAAATAATTTTAAGAATGAATTAGAACTTTGCTGGCAGGCATTTTCTTTTGAATTTTTTTTAAACAAAATGTTGAAAAATTTAGAATTGTATCCTACACGACTTTCAAACGGAATATTTCACATATGGCACTTATAGAAGAAAAAGTCAAATGGCAAAATTTACTTTGCAATATTTGTCTAAGGTCTCCAACTGGACAGGATGCACGAAAAAAATGAAGTTGCTGAAGTAAATTAATTTTCTTTAATGTTTGAAATTATATTAAGGTCTTCATACGAAATATCGACTTCTTAAATTTCATGTAATTATATATAAAAGTGTATAAACAGTGGTGCTGTCGTAGACGTACGGACTAAAGATCATAACTGAATTTGTATTTCACTACGGAACAAAAAAATTAAAATATTTATGATGTTTTATTAATAAATATAGCATCACACGTATATAAAAAGAACAGATATATCAAGGAAAAATTCTACGTAAATTCTCTTAGCTAAAATAGTAATACATTTTAAGTTACGCCAGAAAAAAATTAATTATTCAAAATACAAGCATCGGCATCGTCTTTGTTATTTTAATGCGATCCTGGGATTCAATATCGTCGAAAGTATTTAACTGACTTTTGTATCCCAGGGCATTTATATGTATTTTTATTTATTATATCTTATATATGACTCAGACTGCTCTCTTTTGCAAAATAAAAATACTTTAAATATCTGTAGCACTGCCCCACAGTATAATACCATACGACAATAACAAATAAACTAATACGGTACTAGTACGGAAATAAACAAAATAAACTAGTACGGAAATAAACAAAATAAGCTAACCTTGCCGTCGGTATATCAGTTAACCGCCTAATTCTTCTAACTTAAAACGCAGCTAAGCTTAACATACCAGCTGGAGAATGTATATAAGCAGCCCATTGTAACTTATGATCTAGAGTTATACACAAGAAAGGGGCAGTGGTCACTAATTCTAATACTTTTTCATTCAAAATTACACTGTTGTTAATCTGGGGTGCCTTAGGTAGCGAAAATTTCATACATTTTGTTTTTTCAGCATTTAAAGACAAGTTATTGACTTAAAAACTAAAAAATGGCGACTTGCCATCGTTTATCGTAAGTTATCGAACAGACCCGCGTAAATTTCCAAACGATTCAAAATATTTTTCGACCTTAGATCTAACCGCCGGATACCATCTAATAAATATGGATATCATATCAATACCTTTAACAGCCTTTTTGACACCTGATGGTCATTACGAATATACTCGTATGTCATTTGGATTAAAGACAGCACGAGCAACCTTCCAGAGAATAATGAAACACGTACTAAGACCACACCTAGAAGCAAATACCTTCTTAATTTACCTTGACGATGTTATTATATTCGCTCAGTCGGAACGAGAATACCATCAACGACTGACTGATGTTTTACAGACACTCGATCGGTACAATTTACGCATTAATAATGAAAAATGTAATTTTTTTCAAACATCAGTTAAATTTTTAAGACACGTACTAATAGCCGACGAACTTTAACCATGCCCAGATAAAATTAAAGCTATTAAAAATTCCCGCTCCCCAGAACGCTGAAACAAATAAAATCTTTCTTAGGATTGATATCCTATTACGGAAAATTAATACCGGATCTCTCAAAAGAAATGAAACCAAACGGAACTAACAAAAAAGTAAACGCAAATAAAATAGGACGAACGCTCGCTGCATGCATTTAAAAAAAACAAAAGAGTTATTAACGAATCCTTCGGTACTGGCATATCCCAATTTTAATGAATTTTTTACCCTTACAACAATCGCTAGTAACGTAGCGCTAGGAGCAGTCACTTCGCAAAACCAACACCCTATAATTTACACTTCACGTACCTTAAACTCGAGGGAATAAAAATACAATATAACCGAAAGAGAATTATTAGACATATTATGCAAATTAACTCAGTTCCTACTTTATATTTATGGCTGATGCTTTATATGAGAAACGGACTACCAACCTTTAGTTTGAATAACAAAACTCAAGGAGCCGAACGCGAAATTGACTCGTTGGATAATTGACATAAAAAGGGATCGACGAATATCGTGGCAAATGCCTTATGTCGTATAGAATTAAATCACAATTCCGACGCAGCATAATTACCGCACACGGTAATTATCAAGATTCATCGAACGGATTCATAATTAAGCAATACCACCCTTTACGATTAATGAATCGTATTTGTCAAATTTGACTCAGAATATTACCTAGAAATAACTGAAAAATCTGATAAAACTCTTGATTAAAATTTAACGATTACGTACACAAAACAATTTAAAACATTTTAATAGAATATTACAAAGGAAAAAGATACCCTATAATATTCGAATTGAATTTAGGTCAACAATTGTCAGAAGTTTACCGAAAAAACTTTAATTTGTCGTTAGAAATCATCTGGTTCACCAGACCACGCAAAGAAGTTACGGACGTGGACGAAATTAACAAACTAATAGGGAACACCCATGAGTATTTAAGCAGACATTTAGGGAACCCCGCGTTAATAAATGAGACCTTAAAAATATTATGTGGAAAGCTTAAAACAATCAACTAATACATTCCTAAAAAATGTATACATAATAAAGTAAAATATTATCGCAAATCCATAAAACCCCCATTCGAACCAATCTCGCCATTTAATAAGCCTATGGAAAAATGACAGATCATAATAAAGAAAAATACCTCATTGGCATGGATTTATTTTCCAAAAGGTCATTGATGAAGAAATATCAGAAAACAACGGAATAACAATAGTAGACGAGTTAATAAAATTATTTATGCTGATAGGTAAACCTGATACAAACTCGACAGATAACGAAACAATATGTGTAGGAGAAGAAGTAAGACAGTTTTTAGAATGTATATGTGACATTCCTACTCCTCAACACCATATGTCCCACGCATATATAGAAAGACTTTACCCAACCGTAAGCGAATACATCCCATTAGTAATTTTCCCTTATAATTCCACAAAACATAATGCGATAGGTAAAACACTTAATAAGTCGCATTTCCTCCGTTAGATAAATTTACTAGTAACAGCTGAATACCTACCCAATATAAAAGGCAGAATACAGAAAACGAAATATGATGTATGTCTACGAAATAATAAAATGCGCGATTTACCTCTTCCCGAACTGCAAGTAGAACTAAAATACTACATCAGATACAACAATAGAGCAAAAAATAAAAACGCCTTCCGCGGACCGTGTATTATAAAAGAGGTTAGGTTTCGCCACAAAGCCTTGTTTCATGCACACGGCAAGGACAGATTTATTCACATTACCCAAATATGCATTTCAGATGTCAAGGATGAACCACTCACCCAGACGAGCGGCTGATTATGATAATGCAAGGACAAGCCTGGATATAAGAAAAAGAGTGGATAGTAGTCCATCCTATCAGCTTACGACATTTATTTGAAAAATACCATAAAATAAATATATCTTTAAACGTAATCTCTTAATTATTTAAATTTTCATCGAATGCGTCGATCAATTTCAAGTAAAACGACAACAGAGAAGATTGATAAATGGACGGATTATAAAGGTAATCTCAGTCAACCTCGATGATAACTATTAATTACCTATTCATATTTTTTCGAAAGATAACTCTAGAGTGTGTTCTACCCTTAATAAAGAAAGTAAATGAAAATTGGTATATTATAAATATGGTGCCAGGTTTGTATTTGACTAGAAACAAACTGGTGCATAAAGTAAATTATAGTAAACGAAAAACACGTCAACCCTTATTAGTTAAGAATTGCACAAGACAAACAATACTAAAACCGCAGAGCAAGTGTTCTAATGTGCTAATCTATTGCCCTACCGAGTATTCAATGAAGATATCTACCGCTATATATTATTAATACCGGAAAGTGAAGGAATTAATAAAGAACAGATACATCAATAAAGAAGTATTAATCTCTAGATCATATATAGAAGATAACTCAGAATGTATACGAGAATACTACGAATCCAGTGTTAAAATTTACAAAACAACATTGACAAAACCTATCAACACACCTTCCATTGCTTTAACCACGGGAAATGACAAAATACAAAATCAACTCAGTATAATGGAAAATCACCCCTTAGAAAGTAAAATCCAAGGGACATCGATAACATTGTACGTACTGCTGATAATTTTGATTTTTAGCATCGTCTTTTACGTTATTTGTGAAACCCCAAGAATGTACTTCAGACTGGATCGGGGAAGTCAGCATAACTGTACCCGAACGCATAATAAATCTGTAAGCAATAACGCCACCATGCCGGAAAGGACAACGGTCTATAGTTACGAATAATAAATTCATTTTTATATTGTTTTAACTAAGTCGATAATGCCGCCCCGCCGCATAGACGACAGTTCGACCAACTAATGATCAACTAACGAAGAACCCATTAATTTTTAAAAGTGTAGACAACGCCGCCCACCGTAAAGGACAACAATTATCAGCTTATAATTAACAAAATTCAAGAGGGAACTATTAGAGATAACGCTGCCCCAAAGGACAACGAGGACTTAATTTTAATATGTTATTTTTAAATATATTTAAACATGTTGAACATGAATGAGATAATCCTTTTTTGTATGGAAACTAATAAAAAGGTCTGCGTACCCCGACTCTTGGTTAGTCAGTTCTAATAATTGTAACACACAACAGGTGTGCCGTATTTTTAAATAATAAATTTATTATGTGTAAATTATCTCCTTATATCCATTAACTTGCGTGAGAGCTGTTCTTATTAAAACACAAATCGTGTTCCTAATTTTGTTACCTCAAGATTTAAAAAAAATCCTTGAAGAAAAAAAAAACTTCCTTGAAAAAATATTTAAAAGAAATCCTTAAAGGATTTAAATAGTACAGTTTTCAACTTATAAGATACAATGAGATCTTATAAGCCAGACAAAGTGTTTCTATTTACCTCGTATATTCCTTCGTTCTAAGTTTCAATTCACCCCAGATCTACATAAACAAATCTACATAAAAAACTCAAATCTGGATTTGAGTCTTTAATAAGAAATGCGATTTTATACAATACCAAAAGATATATACATAAATATACGACATCCAAGTAATCTATACAAAATTTCCATACGACATCCAAGTATAAGAAAGTCATCTATACAAAATTTGTCATAAAGCCTTTTTTGTCAACACTACCACGATAATTCCTAAACAGAACCTCCGTACAGGTTATTTCCAAGCCATCAAATTTGACACACTCAAGCAATCAAATTTAAGCATAGGATGGAATAGACTGTGTTTCAACTTTTTTTTCCACGAAAATTGGGACAAATTAAATATTTCTATATTTTCTGGTGCTTGATATTATTTAAATATCAAGTTTTTATATTTGACATTCGCCAATAATTAAAAATTTGGGTTAATTTCTTAATTTTAGCACGGGGTTAGAGTTTAGCATATAAATAAAGGTAAAATAATTAACTCAAAACAGGTACCCACTTATTCGATAAAATAACTAAGTTATTTATTTTGAAGTCATTGCCAGCACCGCCGAGAAGTTTCAATGCAAAATTTTATATCTTAAATATGCCCTTCATAAAACTTTTTCACATTGTGAATACATAATAAGTGAATACATTAAATTATAAATTAAGTAAAATTATAAATTTCTCTGTCTATATTGGTTGATAGTGCTGGCACCGATGTTAAAATAAGTAACTCAGTTATTTATTGTAAATAAGTAGGTATTTATTTTGAGTTAATTATTTTTTACTTTTTAACTATTTTATAAGTCGATTTTTTTAAAAATATTTAATTTTAGAATTTTTAATGATTAATGGTATTAATCATCATACTATACATAATATTCTATTATTTTCTTGCTTAGAATACTGTACAAATATTAAAAGTTAGGGGAGAAAGGTAGTATATAGACAATTTCATTTTTGTCTATAGTTGGTTATCAACAACACATTAAAGCGAAAAGATAGCAGTAGTCATGAGTGGTCAACTACTAGTCATTGAGGAGTCCCGTTCCCTATATCCGAAGTCCAACATCAGATCTTGCAAACTACCAGAACTTATCACCAGACTCTGAGCTAGTGGGTTATGTAGTTCATTTACAAAGTAGCAACCAGAGATTCGTTAAGATGTCCTACTGTTCATTTCCCGTCACTTCATCAGATCATCATCATATTTATATAGAAACGCCTTGCTAGTATACTCTTTCAAACAACAAAGAATAACTCAAATCGGATGAGAAACTTTGGAAAAATCGGTGTGTATAAAAAAAATACGCGCCGAACATATAATGTTCTTCTCTTTTGAAGTCGGCTAATTAATAAATGTATGAAAATCCCACCTCCAGTCAGTTTAGTACAAGTAATTATGTTTATTTGTTCCATTAATAATTATAGGTTATTTTTAGCAAATAAAATGTGATCACACAATGTTGAAAATTAAAAGAAAATCTTGATACATTAACGTTGGATACGAAATGTAGCTTCGTAGTAGACTGTAGCTTCTTTAATTATTATAATTAAATATTTATATATATATATATATATATATATATATATATATACATATATATATATATATATATACATATATACATATATATATATATATATATATATATATATATATATATATATATATATATGTTCTGACTCGTCCTCAACAAAATGATTGTGGTAACGAACCCGAGGAAATATAAATAAGGGAGGAATAGTATTGGCCAAGGCATTTATTGCAAACGAAAGCGTAACCAATGCGGCTCATTTAGCTGAAGTAAGAGCTTCTATGATCTGCCGTATGCCACGTATTGCTACTATTTTCTGAGGTTTTTGGACAGTTGTAACACTAGTTTTGTCAACATTATATATATCCTGGGGCTCATAGGTGTGTCTGTCCATAACAACTTGTAAATTATAATAAAAATACCATATTGTGTTTAGTATAGCTTGTTGCTCTTAACAGGCTAGTAGCTTGAGTAACACGAACATAAGTGGAAACCATTCCTCACCAGCCATCTCATTCTCAATCTAAGTAGCAGGTCACTTCAGATTGTATTTAGTAGTAATCTCAAAAGCCAACTTCCGTACCTCTTTCTGGAAAGGGCAAAATAGATTTCAACACAACGTGTCAGATATTTTAATAGTTCATGTTTTTGTTCCCCTGAAAATACTTTGTTGTGACCCACATATCCTATGCAGAAGCTGTCTTCATTGTCGCAAGCTCCACGCCATTTACAAATGTATCACAACAAAGACACGCGATTAATTTCATGCATGTTCACAGCTCTCCGTATAGACGTCCCACGTCTCAGTTCTTCATAAGCGTCTTATCATATCGGCTTCGAGAAATTTCCTCCCACATTGGAAAAGTAAGAAAATCACGAATAATTGAATTGAAATAACAGAAAAAAAAAGAAAAAAGTATGTCATAAATGACAGACAAGGACAAAAATTATAATTGATTTTCAACAATTTTTATTTAGTTTTCGACCGTTATTGCATTTGAATTCGATTAAATTAATTCTCTTTAAACGATTTTTTCCGAAATTCATCAGCGAAAGTGTTTTCAAATAGTTAAATTTGACGAAGTGCACATTGTGAAAGATTTCGAAGATGTTCACTTTCTGAGGTTATGACATTTGTGATTGTCCGCGCATCGATAATTCTTTTATTATGTAACACTGGGCCAATCATTCAGTGTTTGTGGCCTGAATCTAGAAAATAAATGTTTCTTTCATGGTCAATTATATGTAGCAAGTTCACATGTCGGCAAATCATCCGCTTTGTTTGTTCTCGCACTTGACAACAAAACGAAAAATGTCATATATCACAAGGCGCTTCAATGAAGGGAATCCCGAGTGCAACCCATCCAGAAAATAGTTTAACAGAGCGTAGTACATCAATACTAAGTGAATCATTTCGATTCGCTTCAATAAAGCAAATGCCTTGCTGCCACGTGAATTACATTTATTTCAATGTAATTAAAATACTTTTCATTTTAATTTTTTTACATTTATCGAACTTGAATAATTTTGAGTATTCATTTTATTTTAATAAAAAACTGAATTTAATTTAACTAATAAGTTAACACGATATTTACTGATTCTAAGACGGTACGAAGTTCGCCGGGTCAGCTAGTATATATATATATATATATATATATATATATATATATATATATATATATATATATATATATATATTGGATCTTGACCTTGAAACGGCTTTGAGATAATTGAAAAAGTACGAGTAGAAATCATACTACGAGGGTTTCATAAAAATTTAAGTACATATAAACATTTTGGTTGTTTACAAAGCTAATGGTTTATTTGCAAATATGAATTTTCATACCGTTAATATAGTGCCTACTTATGTTTCACATGCGTAAAATTATGGTGCATATTTAAATAATATTATTTATAACCATGCAAATGTAGAAATGCATTACGATAGATGTAATAAATATACATTTCAAAATAAAATGTTGATTTTACAGCTGACTATACCTAGTGAGCTGCAAAAACAACAACCAAATTACCACTTGTATTGAGATTTTTTTACTGATCCATTGACATGTTACAAGCAGTGGAGTGCAGTATTTTTTGATAGGGAAAGCTAGTAAAAAGAAGACAGTAAACGCTGAATACGCCAATACAAACATAAATTTAGATATAAAAATTGAAATAATCAGGAATGGTCACATCACGAGCAGATTTTTGTAACGAATGCGTTATTTTTTATGAATGTTCTTTCATTGGCAGAAAGAAAAAAAGTAAAATAATAATCAAGACCAGCAAACATTTTATTCAAAATACAACTCCCAGCCAGCAACAAATACTTATATTGATTGACAGCACAGTATAATAACACAACGATTCTTTCTTTGTGTGCATGCCCGTATTTTTATCTTGCGAAGCAATTTCTCGCCGTAAAAATATTCTAAAAAACTAAAATTGATAGTGCCCGAGCGCACGCTCTTCCGCACCGCTATACGCACTACCGCTTTTCATGCACTCATTTGTTTCATTCACTCCGAATATAGCCGAAGATAAGCGGCCGAATGATATATCCCTATAAATGTGCTGCTTAAATTACGTAATAAATTTTAGTTTTTTACAAAATATTTTTTCGACGAAAATTTACTTGCAATTCTATACTTCGTGATAAAGAAATGAATATTGTACGTTTCATCTAAAATTGCACGCACTGGTAGTATTCGATCCGTGCGTTCGGACTACAGAACATATATTAAAGTACGGATATAAATAAGAAATAAATTTGTTTAAATATTTATAAATTAAATATGTTTAAATATTTATAAATATATGAAGTATATATGACAGATATCCACGACAAGCTACATTTTATAAGGCACTGTGCGTCACCGGTCATAAGTTTGTCGTCTATTACTCGTAAACTAGTCGAGCCTGTTTAGCATTGAATATTTTCCTTTTTGTTTCGTTATACATACCCTAGCTTAAATACTACTACTACTCTACTCTAAATTAGAGGCGTAGCTGATAGAATGCCCCACATACGTAACTTTAACAAATATGACCACTTTAAAACTCAATACTTCGGAAATAGATCCCCGCATCCAAAAAGTGTTCCTAACACACCCCCAATATTTAACCGTAACCCACAAAATACAAATTAATTGATTCCCGCACATGTAGGGGAGTTCATATATATGTACAATTACGCCAAATTTCAGCTTTGTAGCACTAATGGTGCGAGTGGAATGGCAATGATCCACAAATGGACAGATAGACGAATATGGCGAAATTACAACTAGGTATTTGTCTGCTTACGGAACCTCAAAAAATATGCGATTGCGAAGACATTTTTAAATCCATTTTTCTTATGAATTATTTAAGCTGCGGATCTGAACTAGACATTTTCTGTTAGGAAATATTAGGTATTACTTTAAGATTTTTTGTTAGAAAATAAATATTTCACATTATCATTTTTATTAATAATTACTGAATAAATAAAATACTGATTATGTAATTACAGTGAGAAAATATATTTGTTACTTATACTAAAAAGGAGAAATATTTTTTCATATTTCGAAGATTACTGCATCAAAAAAGTCTTCGTGACAAATACCTAATATTTTTAAAAGACCTATCTAACGATAACCTGCACAATAGGATATGAAAAATGTCACCCCCGCTTTACATGTAGGAGAATTAATATATTTTTAGGCGTTATAAATATATACGTTCATGCTAAAAATCAGCTTTGTGAGACAGATACTCTGCGAGTAAAACGGCCATGATCCACAGAGAGATAGGGGATTAAGCACTTTTAATATACAATTACTGAATGAACAAAATATTGATTCAAGCGAGAGATTATGTAAATGCAGGGAGAAAACCCTTTTACAAGACCGATTTTTAAATTTATCCCACTTGAAGTTATTATAATCGATAACCTGCACTGACCAGAATCACGTCGTTAATATTTTTTTGCACAAAAGCCTCTCCTTCCTCTTGCGTTTATGTAACTTTTCTTCAACCTTTAATTTAACAAAAGGACCTGTCACGACTTCTCCAACGATTAGATGTTTTAAGTAATTCTACATAATATTTAATAGCAATGATAATATTTGTCACTATAACCTCATATTTTTAACAAGACGAAATAATGATTACGACTGAGTACATTCATATAAGACAGCGTCTTTAAGCCAGTTTGTGCCGTAACTAAACCGATTGTATATTCGCTATATATAAATATAAGTATAATAAAATTTGAAGTGCGCTGTTACCCGTAAAGATAAATTTAATTAAAAACTTATAATCCTTTTTCGTACAAATTACAATTATTATTCCTCTCTGTTTTTATGTGCTCGTTTACTATAATTAACTGCAAAACTGTTTACGGAATTGATCATGTTGTGGATTGTGTTATTATATTCATATAATTTGTTTATATAATTATATTCATATCATATAATTATATTCATATAACTTTGAAATTACAATAATTATAATTCGACGCAATTGAAAATTTTCCTGTTTACATATAATGAATGTAGATGCGATTTATTTTTGTTTTATCTTGCTATTTACTACATCTTTGAGTTTATCTGAGACCCGTCGAAGAGTTTTACAATTACGAACACCGTAAACTTTTTGTATTTGTAATTTGTTACAGCTTTGAATATTAATATGAGAAATTAAAATATGCATCGAAACAGTAATGGTGACCTGCTTTATACGTGTTTAAATTGTTTTTATAAGTTTTGTACTAATTATTGTTTGGCGATTTTGATGGCGACAAAAGTAGTCGTACGTTGTTGTCGTTATTTTTTTAGGTGATAGTCACTTAGTGTTGTTGCTGAACCCAAAATGGAGATCTACGCCGTAGAAGTATTTCTGCAATATTCACCTAATAAAATTGTTACGCACATTTCTTCACCACTGTTCGAGAAAAAAAATCGAATTGCTTTTGTCGTATCTCAACAGTCTTGGAGTTTGACTATAAGCCGGTTTATTTACATTTTAAATTTAATTTTCTACTATAACATATTGTTCCACAGTAATTAACTTTTTCACATGGTGCATCTACTTACAAAATTTTAAGTACACAAAATTTAAAACTATAGAAACTGTGAGGCTGTGATAAACGATATAAAAAGGTTAATTAATAAATTGTGATAGCTTTGATAGCTTTGACTTGGGGTAAAGGTTAAAGCGAAGGAATCGTACATTTAGAAATAGTGTCAATAAAATAAAAATAGAAACTGATTTTTATGTTACCACTCTTATTGTATTGTGGCTATTTCTGAATTTATGTTACCACTCTTATTGTATTGTGGCTATTTCTGAATTTATGTTACCACTCTTATTGTGTTGTGGATATTTCTGAATTTATGTTACCACTCTTATTGTATTGTGGCTATTTCTGAATTTATACTTATCACTTGAATCCGCACAACAATATACTAAATAGCCGGTCCCACAAACCTGTTTGCATAAGTAACTTTATCATGCGTTTTTGAATATCGCGCGTTCAATATTTCTTCCCTGTTCATAGTTCTCTTATCTTCACATTTTTTAATGCATTTATTTACATATAATATTTTTATTTACTTGCAATTGTTACTTTAATATAGTTGTATCTCTCAGACTATAAAAGTAATAATAGGTTAATTTCTTCATTTGTACCTCAATTACGTCGAGACCTACAATTTAAATTAATCTACCTAATCCTCTGGTGTAATATAGTTGTATTATTTTCGTCACATAACATACCTAGACTTTTAGTGTATTGGTTATATCTGCTATAAATGTAAGTAAATTAAAATATATCCTATCAAAATAAAATAAAAAAATATTTTCTTTCGTCCCTCAATAAATAATAGTATTACGATAATTGTATCACGGAATTTGTTTTGTAATTTCAATTGATAATTATCATGAAATTAAATTTATTTTGCTATCATTTAAACATATGGCTTTCTATCTAAAAACATATAAATACTGATGCTTCAAAATCGTTTATTTATGGTAATTACTTTATTTTGGAACCGATTCTTCTCTTACAACAACTTTATTTCTTGTGAATAAATAAGATAATGGATAAAGTTATTTTTGTTAGGGACTGTACAGTGTTTCGTTGTTTCTTATATAAATTATAAATATATTAAATTAATTTAGAATCCATTTTGATGTGGAACATCTAATGGCGCGTTTGAATTCGGTCAGCTTCGCATCTTGTCGGTTAGCAGCATTACAATTTAAAAATACATTTTCAATAGGTTGTGTGAAATATTTCTGTGATAAATTATTTCATGAAAATAATGAAATAAATATTTTGTTGATACAATTATCTGAATATATATTTTTTGTTTTAAATTCGTTCAAATAAAAATATTGCTGTCAACGGTAAAATGCTGCCGAATTGCTGTCAATAATTTTTATTTAAAAATGTATACTAAATTTAATTTAGGTATGCAACATTATTATATATTACTTGTCGCCATCTAGTTGGCAGTGACAATATGCCTTTATTATAAAATTCCGGTGACTTTGATTGAAAAAAAAACTGTGGGAGGTCGATTTCGAAATTCTCGAAATCGGGGTCGGGTCGGGTCGAAATTTTTTTTTTCACGTAATTGGTATCTGAGAGCCCTAAATAAATGATAATCAGAAGGCGCAAGTTCCGGCGAATATAGTAGACAAGTGAGTAGACCCCAGCTGAGTTAATATCTGTATTAATCGTAGATCCCTATGGAAGCAACTTCCAATGAATAATGCCCTTGACACTCCGCCAGCAGCTGAGCATCACTTTTTTGGCACTTATTTCATGTTTGGATACTGAAACTTCTGTTTCTCTGATACCCAGTCATTGACGTTTGCCAGTATGGTTAACGTATGTAATTCACTTCTCATCGCCAGTTACTAACTGATCGACCAGTCAAAACTACGTTTCAATTTCAATAATTGTTGACAAGTATCAACTATGCACTGAAGGTGGTATGATGACACACCGTATTTTGAAACTTTTCCCAATTCGTGCAAATGTGTTTCCACGGTGCCATGACTGCAGTGTAGCTCATCTGCCGAGTGGCGAGTCGTCAGTAGAGGATCCTCCTCAATTGGGCGTCGTAATCGTCGAACGCCCACTTCAACAGGACGTCCGGTAGGGATTCATCCTTAAGATCGTAGACCACATTCCTGAACTTTCTGAACCAAATCTTTGCCATCGCATGGCATATATTATTTATGGCAGTAGTTGCATCGTGACCCAGACGAAATTTTTAAAAATAATAGGTATCGATTTAAATCCATAATCTTTTATGTAACTTACTCAAAGCTTCGGCGCTGACTGTTGTCAACTGACTGCAAAACCATCTAGAAGTTCCGAGACTCTTTCTGGGAGAGTCCCGACGTTGTGGCTAAAAAATTACTAGCCAAACTGTTATTTAAATACAGGCTGATGCTATTGGATTATTTAATAGTATTTCAGCGATTAGTTTGGAAAGGAAATCGCGCACCAGTGTTTGGGTTATATGTAATTGATGCCCCAATAGAAAAATGACAAAAATGTTTTCATTTAATATAACTTACCAGCTACTAGGTAGATAAACGTTGTTGGAAGAATTAAATAAAAGAAAGAAAATTTCCTGTGCAATATCCTGTTTGTAAAGATTCTATTTATGACAATGATGTTGATTAATTTCAATGCTACATTTAGCCAAAGCTACTTTGGATATTTTGTCCCCTTCTACTAAACATAAAAGATTTAATTTATTATAACTTACTTCATATTATGTAGATGAAACTTCAAGGGAAACTTTAACAAGAAAAACAAAATCAAACGGATAAATAAAACCGAACTCGTTCATTACAAGATGACTGTCGTATGTTTTGTCGCGGTGTTTGTCACTGTGTTTTGCCAATTCCCGTTGTAAATATTGTTCTCGTAGTTATTTTGTTGTTTTAGAATTTCAATTAAGGATAGATTAAAAACCTGATTTAACCGTATAAAATCTAACGAGTGCAATAAGAATATCTTTAAAAAATTCAAAAAGATGACGTTAGGATGGTGTGTAGTGCGTCTTTTGTATTAATGTTTATTTAACTTATAAACGAAGTGCGGTTAAAGCACATATTGCTTAGTTTTCTTTTCATTTCTCAAATATGTACACATCATATCAGCGATATAATAATCTTATGATAAAGGTTTACCTAAAATTGAGAAAGTGGACGAGTTTTGTGTGAGTTACTTGAAATATTGAGACCTTTGCAATTTTTAGGCAGTCAGTTTGACGTGCACTACACTATATTATAGTGTAAACCTAGTAGGGTTAGGTAATAGAGTTTCTAAGGTTTACACTATATTATATATCAAAGAGCGATGAAATAAAAGTAGTCAAGCCTCGGTTAGATTGCTTGACTTTAATAATAAATATTTGTTTTTCTGAGGAATCACATTGAGACTTTTTTATTCCAATTTGTTGACTGAATATAAAAAAAAATCAAGTTAATTTGGGTATGTCAAAACTACGTGAGAAAACGGTACTATGTTCCATAGTTGGGCAAGACATCGTTGTCGTGTGAAAATAGCGATATAGAGTTATAATATTTTGTAAAAGAAAGTTAATAATGGCAAAAGCTTTCAAGCTTAAATATCTAATTAGACAAACGTAGAAAAAATTTAAATTTCTTATATAAAATTATGACTAACGTTTGTCTTCATACAATGCGCAATTAAGGCAAGTTACGAAAATAATCCTTACATATTAATAAGACCCTCACTCTATTTAAAACAAAATCATTTTTCTGAGAAAATAAATTCATAGTAAAGTAGATCTTAAAAACTGAGTAATTTCCTTCGAATGGAGAAAAATCTCTGCTAAGAAATCTATTCAGGTGTTCATTTATTCAATAGTCTACAGTGTGTTTCATTTGTTAGAATTATGTAATGTTGAAATTAATATTAACAATAGTTTAATGAGAAACGAATAATAATTTTAATACAATTGATAACATGAAATTCCAATGCACCTTATGGGAAAATATAATAACTATTCTTTTTATTACATTATTAAAAAAAAATAAATGAAAATTTCATTTAAGCATTTGAATCAGCAAAAATCAACATAATGATAAAAGAAAATGGAAAGAAGGTTAAATAAAAACAAATATTTTATTTTAAATATTATAAAATAAATATTATTTTAGTATAGTGACAAAGTCAAGCCACACATTCCTTTACCTATTCATTGTCAGTATCGTAAGTACTGCTTGGCTTATTGTTACTTTGACAATAATGTGGTCAAGTTTACATGTCCTCATTTTATTTATACTCATGAATTAATTATATTGTTTCCATTAATTATCCTGATATCACTTTCTACCAGCCTTTGAAATAAAAAAAATATTAGCTAGCAATATTTTTATGTTTCTAATCGGTCATAACTTTATTCAGACTTACCTGGTTAGGTTAACTTTGCATAAAAGGATAGTCTCTATGATACAATAAAACTACTTACTACGCTGACTGTTCTTTGAGTAATATCTAATACACAATATGTTTATATACGATAATATTTATTAATTATGTTTCTACAATAGAACACAGATTCAACATATATCTTTTAAACTTCTTAACATATTCACTTAATTTTTTATTTTTTTTCCATTCCCCTTTCCGACGGAAGAGATTCCCGTCTTCCTGAAGTATCCATTGAGTCATAGCATAAATTTCAGCCAAGTGTGGAATGCAATTTTAACTAGCCAAGTTCAGCCATTATTATTTTTTAAATTTCATATGGAATAATCTACTGATATTACCATAAGCTTACCGTTAATTTTGCCAAATTAATAATTATAATTATAATTAATATAATAAGGCAATGTGTGCAAAAGGATCTCTACAAATTGTTGGAATAGTTGACATAAACAATAGTTTAAAGTTTCAACATAGTTATAAAATCAGTTATTAATGTAAAATATAAAAGTTTTGAAGTTTTATTTTTAAACGTAAAATTCAAGGAAAATTATAAAAAAATTCATCTAAGTAAATTGCAATACAAAATACTGGAATTGAACTAAATATTTTAAACTCGAAAAAATTGAACTAGAAAAAAGTTAGAAGAATAATTCATTTACTTGTGAATGTTCTTATGCAGTTTTATTTATGAACATTAGTGGAAAAACTTCTAACTTATAAAATACTTACTGAAATAATTGTAAAAATAAAAACATGAAATGAAAGCGTCATCAAAATACACTAGAGAATACGCAAAAACATCCTTGTATAAATATATATATATATATATATATATATATATATATGTGTTATACATATATATATATATATATATATATATATATATACACACATAAATATTGTCTTTTGCATATATTTTTTGATTTCAGCTAAACATATCATTCAAATATCACTCATGATCTAGCACTGTAAGTTTCCAGATTATAATCTACCTGAACAGCGTTGAAATCAAATACACTCCGACTCTGGTTTTAGAAGTCACTTGAGAGTCGAGATATATTTCTAAATGATTATATTTTGGATTTAAAATCTCAAATCTCCTTACCTTTTTTGAAATGTTGTTTTTAACTTTTTAAACAATATTTTGAAAATAAAAATATTAGTTTTACATATTTTATCAGGTTTTAAAATAAATTAATATGATTCAAGGTTAAATTAGTATGATTCAATGTTCTATTATAATAACATCTATAGATGATAATTCTCCCTAGACAGCACCATTTATCTAGGCGCTGGTGATACTTGAAGCGTTACCTGGTGAGTCGGGGTGCATGGGCTGCACACAAAATTACAACTGTTTTTTTGTGTGGGATGTATGGAAACTTTACCATCTATTCTTAATCTATGGTTCACACATTCGTCGGAAAGGCTCTTTAACGTGAAATTACGAGCTGTAAGTGTAGGTGTGCGAATTTTTATCTGACTCGGTAAAGATAGTCAATTGTAGTTAATGTGGCATATGTTTATATAGAACTGTTGGCTCTAACAATGAACCCCTATCATTGAGGATGTCCCGCTTAAATTTATCAAGCAAGGTATTGCAAGGTAGTTTAGAACTAAAGGTTAGCTAGGTAACCTAAAGCTCTTGTAAATATTTTTTGTATGCTCTCAATACTGTTCAAATAAAAGAGTATAGCGGATTCCAAGCAACAACAGCGCATTCAAGTTGCAATAGTAAAACAGCATTGTTTGAAATAATGTATGTTTCAGCGGTTATCGGGAACCAATAACCCAAATAAATATTGAGAATAGAGTAAGGGGATAGTATGTGATAGATTTACCGTGAAAAAAGCCATACTGCACCAGTGACTATGAATTAACCCAAAATCTTGGGAATCATGGATAGAACAGAACTTTTAAACACATTTCTTCTTTGAGGTAAGTGTACTGTTTTTCATTATGCGGAGATTATGTATTCTGTAATAAAGAAAATAGTTAATGAACTATGCTTTCGGCCATGCTTTTGGTTGCAAATTTGACTTATTTTTATTTGGTCCTGGTCCTTAACTTAACTCGAGAGATTAAAGAATTTGAAAAACTTTGCGGCATCAAACGAGATGAAACTTATAATACTGTACTGATCAGTGTTAGTAATTTTTATGTACAGGTATAAAGTGTACTATTTTCAATGTGTGTGGAATATACCAATTACAATATTCATATTAAACAATAAAATTAATGGAATAAATATAGTACCTGCGGCAAATTTGAAGAAAGTGGAATTTAATTTCTTCTGGATTTGTTTCTTTATTTTATTCAAGTATGGCATCAAATGTGATGAAAAATAACATCGGAATGATCAGTGATATTATTAAAACATTCCATTTAATTATCCCGATAGTATAATTATTCGATCTATGTAAATGCAGAATATGTCACCAAAATAATTATAAAAATAATGACAGACATGTTATCTGGGAATAACAACGATTTCCCTTTAAAGTAAAATATGTATCCTCAATATACATCTTCTAAAATATTCAACTATACAACTAACCGGTAATGCATCCTTTACATTATTCTTAGGGAGAAAGTTATTTAAATAAAGTCAAATCAGTTCCTAATTTTGAAATTAAAAAGTAAAATTGGAGTTAGAATAAATTTAATATCTCTTTGTATTTATTGATAACCTAGTTTTACTACCTCCACCATTAATATTTGAGTCTCATTAAATGCGTTACATGCATGCATATTAATTTTCTTACCATGAACATACGAAACATTTTCTCGTTATATTATCATTTAATATTCTAATTAAATAATAATGAGGTTAAAGAGATATATTATTATTGAAATTTTATAAAGTAATTATTATAACCTGTATGAACATTTCCATCTGATAAAATTTGATCGACAAAACCATAAAAAAATTATGAATGCTTCTTATGTGGTTCAAATTTTTACGTAAACTGTTTATTTTAATGCAAATTAATTAAAGTGTTCTATAGATCAGGTGTTAAGTTAATAAATTTTTGCAACTATCTAAACTATCTGATATGATAAGTTAATAAACTATATCATATCAGACAGATTGTAAAGTTTGTTGTTAGACAAATTAATATGAACCGTTTTAGAATATATAAAAAGTTATGAGTATATAGTATTAAATACAACTGCAAGGTATTTTACAAGCTTTAATGTAAAAAAAACCTGTTAGTTACGAGTATTTAAATACTTACAAATTTAAGTACTTAGAAGTATTTAAAGTACATATATTGTGATATTCTAGTCAGACCCTTTATTTTATGATTTTCGGCTCAGTAGTTTCGGAAATTATGGGGAATGCCCCTTTTCGGATATTTTTTTAAGATGCAATTAAAATTACAAAAAATATTTTTGTATACCTTAGAACAAACTTATTTATATTATTTCTACATAATATATAAAATTGAAATAAATACTTTATTTATCCTCTGGAAAATTTTTTAATAAGAATATTTTTAAAAAGTAAGCTAGTACGAGATATGTGAGTTATTAAAATGTGTTACTATGCTATAAATTAAAAGTCTCTATCTCGAATAATTTCTAGAAAGTCGGTGGTGGTAGACGGACAAACGGAAAAGTAAAGGATCTTTAGAGGTCCCGTTTTTCCTTTTGACTTATAAGACTCTAAAAACCGCTGAGCTTCTCATTGCAGATCCATAATCCCGAGTAATTTAATTATCATATGATATAGTATAGCAAAAATAATTTATTAATTGAGTTATAAAAATAATATTTTAGATTAATTTTCCTAAAATTTTGTGATCAAAATAATAATTTCAATGTATTTTTTAAGTAACTCCTTTTCAGATTCTAGCATCTTATTTTCTTTCTTCTTAGACGAGTGTTCTTAACAGAGTAGTCGTGATCATGTTTCGACCGACATTTCAATAGCCATTTTCGAGATGCATCGCCATCAAAATGTATTTTTGCTATTGTACGAACACACATTGATGGTGCGCGGGATGGGTTTTTAAGATCAGTCGATCGTGTGGGATTGTGCCCTGTGATTCTTCGCTCTCCACTTTCCCTCACAATACCAAATGTTTCATCAAACTTTAATTGCGGTTAATCTTTGCAAAGAACTATATAGGTACTGTATTTGCACAGTTGACTAGAAATTTTCTTTAATTTTTAGTACTTTGTAAATTGACACATTGGCACGATGAGCAATCCAAGGGATACTGAGTAAACTACATTTGTGGTATATTGAACTTTAGATGATCTTGCGACCTCAATGTCCACATCCCGACTCCATATATAGTGAGATTTGAAATATTAGACTTCTCATAAAGTGAAATTTAGTGTTTTTAATGATCCTCCTCTCTTTCCGAATCAGTTTTTCTACTGAAGATTTAGTGACTGCACAACGCCTACGAATATCCTCTTGGCAATCACCGACTTTTGTTGTAATTGAGTCTAGGTGTATGTAATTCTACACCGCTTCGCAGTTACTTATGACTTTAATTCCAGGACAGTTGTGAGTTGCTCGTTAAGTAAGCTTTTTTACGAATTATCACGGGACCAAAATATAGCGAGTAGATTATAGTCATCGGAGAAGATTTGAAGGATCTTCCAAATCTTACACTTTTGAATTGTGTTGAATGCTTTTCGATAGTCCCTAAAACGTATGTAGATCTGGAAGTTAAATTCTGTAAATTTGTAATATGGGCTTCTATCTTCTCTTATTTTTTTATTAAGCCATCAACTAATCATCCTCGAACTATAAACAAATTAGCGCTTTTACGTATGTACACATAAATTAGATAGACTCAATTATTCTTCAGCATTAATTGTATAGAAATCTTACTGTTTGATTCTATATTTTATTTAAAAATCAGGTAGACTTGTATACAGCATAATCTAAAAGTCACAGCATAAAACTCCAAATATCAAATTATTTAAAGAGCTTTCATGTCATAAAGTAAAAACTCTTCTATGAAAAAATGTCACGCTGAAAACATAAAAACGTACATATTTTTTCTAATGCGATATCTTTTCGCTTGACAAAGAAAAAAAGAGAAAAATAAAAAAAAAGAAAAAATATTAAATTTAACACGTGAATCGTTAAAGTATTTCCTGAAATGAATATTAAAAAGCAATAAAATCTTATATGGGATAAGATGAAATGTATTTACTCGCACTTATTTCATTATTCGTGAATCGCATTTATTTTAAATAAATTACAAATTTGGACATACCACTAGAAGATTTTATAATTGTTGTAATATAATATTTGTATAATTGTTATAAATAAATATTATCATAATATAAAAGGCATCGAATCAAAAAAATGTTTAATTTATGAATAGCTTTCTTTTTAAATACGTATCCGACAAAACAACCAAAATAATTATGCTCTTACTGACAAATATACTAGTACGCTAAACATACTGCAATACGGTCGTAGGTCTTGACTTGAATGTCAAAGATCATGATCGAACAAAACGAGTTCTAGTGAATATATAGATATTAAAAGAATATGGAGACTACATAAGTAACAATCGGGCAGCAAAAGTAACTGAAATTAACACGTTAGCTGCCATGTCGTACAATAGTGTTTACCAGCGAATGTTCTATTTGAGCGCCGTAGGACAACGGTGATTGACACTTTGACTTACGGTTGCGAGCGGGCGGTTACGTTCACACTTGACTTGGAGATACGTTACGTTCACGCTTACTTGACTTGACGCAGCCCTTCTGAGTTGTAGAAATAATGTGTCACCATAACTTTAACGTATAATAAAAATACAAATTTTGCAATGACATATTCATTGAAAAAATAGGATAATTCTGAATTTTAACAACTTTAACGAACAAACTAGTAGTTATATACTAAATAATATTAGAAAAATAGGAAGAACTATAAATTCATAACTTCGCAATATTAAATATGGAAACAATTTAAAGATAAAAAATTTAAAGACAAATGCGATTTTCTGGGCTACACTGGATAGAAAGCGCAGACTTCTTTGTCCTGCTTGCGCATTATTGGTCGCCCAGTTGATTGTACTTTATTCTTGTAACCACCTGGACAAATCCTCCGCGATTGCTTGGTCTTTCTTTG
Source organism: Druceiella hillmani (assembly GCA_039881145.1). Taxonomy (NCBI): domain Eukaryota; kingdom Metazoa; phylum Arthropoda; class Insecta; order Lepidoptera; family Hepialidae; genus Druceiella; species Druceiella hillmani. The sequence continues at coordinate 25,882,035 of JAYKKI010000021.1, read as the reverse complement.
TTTTGATGTTAACACGTGTTTTGGTTGTAGTTTCTTAAAAATTATCTCGGTGATTTTTTTATAACAATAATACTTTTATTTTATTTTTAACATTTCTTTATTGATGATTTGAAGGATCGTATATATAAAATTAATCGATGGACATCTCGTGTTATATGTTTACGACAACGAAACGAAAATTTTTAATGTCTTCTGAGTTACGTACTTTGGCAGTTTCTTCCTATTTTAATGAGCATTATTTTCTAACAAATCACTGCCAGTATAAACTATGTATCAGTTTTCTGTGTTATGTACACAATTTTCTGTGTACATGGTATGAACTCTTTAAAACAATTTTTTTCAAAATATTATAGACGTTGCTTTCTCAGTGTCTAATTCCTTGCAAGCATATACTCTTAATTCAAATATGTACATATGGATGGTAAACGGCCGGTAAACTTTAGTCCCATATTTATGTCATTACTGCTCTAAATACTTTCTGAATATTAAATGGCTTAAATGGCATTAAACTTACATTTACGCAAAGTGGCCCGGTAGACGTAAAATTTTTCTCAAAATTTTAGAGATCTTATCAATCAGGGTATTTTGTGAAAACGGACATCTTTTTTACCTCTTCATTATTGAAAAAAAGGAGCATGCAAAGAAGCAGTCCTAATGTGCTACAGCTCGAAGCAATTTGTATACATTTTTGTTCAAACTTGGGTCATTCAGTCAATAAGGAAAACATGTAGCAATCACACCGTAGTCATATACGCTATTAAGGCAGACAACTTCTTAAACTTGTTCATGTCGGTTAATTTTTCTTTGAGTATTTTAGAATGTAGCACTAATCTCCCTTTTGATATGGTTCGTTGAGTCTTTCAACTTTATCTGTTACCAATAAAGAATATTTCCTCAGAGTTAACATTATTCATGAAACCTAATTTTTTCTAACCTGAATCTTCCGCATAGGGCAATTACCTCTCATGTTTGACCAATCGTTTGACGAGTTAAGTCCTTCAGAATGTAGTCTCAGAAATGTTTCGTCTATATCAAATTTGCAATCAGACAAAAAATGATTTATATATATATATATATATATATATAGATATATATATATATATATATATATATATATATATATATATGTATATATATATATATATACACACACAAACATATATATATATATATATATATATATATATATATATGTGTGTGTGTGTGTGTGTGTGTTGTCCACTTTTTATGAAACGCAGTATGTTGAATGAAAGTATGATCTTCGACACCACTACGAGACTAATTAATATCCCCGTAATGTTGAATATATTTGGCGTTAATTTTGTAGAAATCCATTATTCACAATTAAATGAAACTACGTGATGTAGTATTATTTCTACTTTCTTTAATTTCTTTACCACGACCTAGGTTTCGTTGTATTACAACATCTTCAGGTGGGATATTAGCAAAGATATAATATCCCACCTGAAGATGTTGTAATACAACGAAACCTAGGTCGTGGTAAAGAAATTAAAGAAAGTAGAGATAATACTACATCACGTAGTTTCATTTAATTGTGGATCCCCGTAATGGGTAAATTTCTTTCAATATTACATTATCGATATTATAGATAAAAATACTTATTCTTAAAAAATTCCAATATTAAACAAATTCTTTGATAAGGTGCACATTCCAGAATTATCTTTATTATACAATAGATATATAAAAATATTTCTTTCATTTACAGTAATTTAGCGCATCAAATTGGTAAGAGCTCTCAAAAATATTATATTCGAATCATACATTTAATATCGTGAAAAAGTATTACAAAGTGGAAGGTTTATTTTTCTTTAAAGGGAAATGTGTTGAACTATGTATTACACGAACGTAGCAAAGCACCTCGACCGGTGGAGAAGGGAACGAGGAGACCTTCGCATCGTGCAAATTATTGAATTCATCGGGCGAAGCGCAGAGAAATGGAAAATCCCTATTTAGGCACTTTTCCTGGTAGCCGAATATAAATCTCCAGGCACAAAAGCCACCCTAATACGGATCGTATTAAATCCCGAACCCAGTATTGGAAGAGGAAAAATAATCAGATATTTGTGTTTCATAAAGACAATTGTAAATTTCTAAATGACTTGCAAAAATATTTTTTCCCTAATTTTTTATACGGTACAAATTATGCTTTTGCAGATATTTGAAATTATCATTCTCGAGTTTAATTCGATATGTAATTTTTAACACAAGTAGTTAAATGATACAAAATACTTTAAATATCGCACTAAAATCCCAAAGTCCTTTTGTTTTTAAAAATTCTCAAATTCATTTGAGAATTTAAAAAACTCTCAAATGAATTTTAACTAGCAATATAGTAAATGCGGAATTGGTTTATTTTTTAATTATTTGTCTCGCCGTCAAGCCTAAGCTAGTCGACTGACCTCAGTGAAATATACGATAGTGTAACTTGGAGGAGCATTTTTATCTAGGAATAAAATTCCCGTTTTTGCATGTAATTAATTAAAATCATGGACCTGAATATTTTCGTCTCCTAATAGAATTGTATTTTTAGGCATTTAAAAAATATGTCGTTAATAATAAGAACATGTCAGCCTTGGGTCACATACTATAGGTTACCGGCATCTTCATTTGCACACCATTGCTTGGATTCCGTGCATATCAAACTACCATTCCAATTCCTCGATTTTAGCAAGAACGTTTTGAATTAATTTTAAGTTACTATTCGACAAGGTAATAAGTTTTAATTCAAATATAATAGTGAATGTACAAAAGTTGGGACCAATATAAAATACAATTCAAAATGTTGATAAATATATTAAAATACTATTACTCCGCAGTCAAACCACGGAGAAAAAAATCGGGATAGGTGGTGTCAGAGACACCAATCTAGAGACACGGCTTTAGGGTTTGCCTCAACCTGGTGAATTCTTTTCGTTTTCAGGACGGTTTAGTTAAGGTGGGTGGTAATAGTCAGGTTACTCGATCTCCTCTCTTTTACGTTTGGCCAATTCTGATTATTACGTGGATATAGTGGTCCGCCATAGCCGAAACAAGTGCGATATTTTCTTAATTACTTTTATTCATATGGGATATATAACTTTTAATTGGCTCACGTTCGGGTATTTTTATTTATACCAGTCTTTCAAAATTCACGAGCTGTCTTAATAGGTACGCATTGAGGAGCTATACACGTACAAACTTCTCATAAACATTAATTTTTTATCTCAATTAGCAGCGCGCGTCACACTGCACTAGCACCATCTGTCTAAATGAGTCATTTGGCTAATATGTTCTTTAGTAATAGTTTTCTTGCTCTAAATAACAATACCTGCAGGAATTGTATATTGTGCAGAGTTATAAACATCACAAAAACAATATATTTTCGTTGCATGTGATTTTAAAATGTATATCGAAATGAAAGAAATTTCACGTGCAAAAATCTATATGTATAGGATAAAAAAATTAAGGGTAATTTACACACATTATATATATATATATATATATATATATATATACATATATATATATATATATATATACATATATATATATATATATATATATATATATTTATATACACACACTCGTATATATATAGTACGGTAAAAGTAAAAAAAATTAACTTTTTGCAATTTTGCCGTGATCGAGTAGGTAAACCGGGCAAACTGAAAGTAAACGTTGTTTCATAAATATTTTTAACTTTGTCAGTTTATCTAGTTGCTAGTACATTAACAGACTACTGTATCGATTTAAATATATATTTCACGGGAATGATGCTAGGATTTCAGCTTAAAATGTAGATTTAATTATGTCCCGGTCGAATATTATCCAATAGCCTTGAGACTTAATAATTAAAGCGGATTCGAATAAAAAACATATTCCATCAAAGACATTCCTGTAAAAAGGGCTCGGTTTTTTTTAAAGTTAGCCATAAAAGCATTCAGATAAAAGTAGCCAAGTTCTTAATGAGCTTGGTTAGACAAGAATATATGGGTGAGTATAGACGCTTGAGTATTTTCTCAATGTTGATCTCGGCCGCCATAAATGTTTACACCTCTATCGCTTTGCTATATGGTATAGTCTATAAAGTAACTAGAGCTTTATATTTACATAACTTTGTTTGTTAAGCGATAAATACCTGTAAAGTATATACGAAATTTGTTAAGTATACTAATACAAATTTTATCTCCAATCCAATAATTACCAAATTTTATGTACTTACCGTAACTCAATATTGTAACTGTCTTGGAAGTTATTTTTAGGTTTTATGACCTGCCAAGAAGTTAGTTAGTGAATAAGAGACGAATCGACGATATTCTACATCGAATATCTCGAAATGGCTATAGGCAAAAGTTTAAAATTTGGGATATAACTTTCTAGTAAACTTTGAATAAAATTTCGGTAATGCTGTTTTGTTATTATTTTGATTCTAACATTTTTGGAGATTTTTGGAGTCATGGGAAGATGTGAGATTTAAGAATCCTTTAATTGTAACCGTTTAAAAAATATAATAAGAAAAAATATAAACTTAATTTGACCCCGCTGACAGTTTTGAATGTTAAAGATAGCGATATATGTGCGTTAATATATTTTATATCTACGCCAAATTTCAAGTCTATGTGTCAAAAGTTTCTCAGAATAATACATTTTTACAAAAAAACCTTCAAATAACCATCGAATAAGAAGCGCACTGAAAATTAAAAACAATGAAAGTACCGATTGGAGCATTTGCTTTAAAATATTGTTTTTGGGCATAAACTGATTCGGAAAATACTGCCACTGCTAAAGATTTTTGGGTACGGTGCCAAATCAGCGCTTCTTTCCTCTTTCAAGAACATTTCACTTGGCTGCCATTCTATTTTGCTTCTCATCAGACTCTGACTCTACTTTACTCCATTTCATCTTCATTAGCGAAAAGTTCCTATCACCACATTCGGAAGGGCAGATTTATACCGTCCGTTGAGCTATAAAAATATTAGAGACTTTATTACCATATTATCATTAGACCCATATCATACAAACACGATTGCGGCACCTATGCTATACGCTGTTGAGGAATTCTATGGCGTACCCTCATTTTCTTTGGTAAAAGTCTTACCAGTTTTTTATGATAATACATTCAATATTGGTTGATTAATGCTGCAGATTTGAGTTAATATGTACAAAACAGGTTGTAACTACTGTAGATTCGGATTTTGAATCCGGAGTTTAATGACGGTGTCAGTGATTGAGACATAAAATACTAATTTAAATATAGCAGCTACTATATATATATATATATATATATATATATATATATATATATATATATATATATATATATTCGTTATACTTGTCTACCTATTAAATCTATATTACTTTCATGCAAAACAAGTTAAAAGAGTCCAAACTGAATGAATTTACTCCTCTTCACTGAAGAGTTCCGACCACTTCTGGTTGTGTTATTGTACTCTATTTAAGGACAAACATGAATAAAAGACTACAAATTTTTTAGTGGTGTTTTATTAGATAATTATCCTTACATCTATATCGTCGAAACTCTGTAACGGTACATATGATGTTAAATGTTGATTAATTCTACGCTGTATCTTAAATTTTTGTGGGATTGCATTTAATGAGACCGTAATGGGAGTATATACATCTGAACAAAATCATCCAAATTGCTTGGATCTATATCATCCAAACTTGATCACGGCAAAAAAAAGGCATCAATATTTTTGTGAACATATACTAAGAGTATCTCCTTCCAAATAAAAAATAATTTTCCAAATTGGCTGAGAAATGCTGGTGATATGAGGTAACATAAACTGTCGAATTAAGAACCTCCTCCTTTTTTAAATTCTAACTGACTTGGCGGTGAAAGACATGTTGACGGACGGACACATTAGAGATGTTACAGGCGTTCCGGTTTTTGTTTTTGATGTAGGGGAAATAAAAAAAATATGAGATAATAGTCTAAGATCCCAAGTAAGAACGACCTTCACCGATTTGATAACCAGGTGAAAATTATATTTTAAAGAATAAAATATGTTTGTGAACGTGTATCAATAAGGTTGCCCTAAAAAAAATGTTCATGGCTATGATTAATTAAAATTATAAAAAAGTATTATTTTTTCAAATTTGACTGTCTTGGTTGCCAAATAACTCATAGTCTAATTGAAAGTATACAACATCTGCTATATGCAGTCGATCGTTTGCCTACCTTTTTCTGTTCCCTTTTACCTGGTAGCCGCGTGCAAACAGGTAAATTGATATTAGTAATTGCGCTCATCTGCTTACCACGATATTTATATATCAAAATGTAGGTAAATTTATTGTGAGTAGAGTAGTATAAGGTTGCTCAAGAAAATCTGTTCATAGATTACGGTAGCTAGGCTTTGAAGTTGCAAAAATTAGAGCATGGAAATATGTGTGACAGAGAAGCGTTGCTCGTACTGTACCATGCGATAAAGGAGGACGTAGTATAGCAGCTGCGCGCTACTGGCCGGTAGAATATAAGAGAGTGCGCATACTTCCTGTTCGTAGTATAGACAAGGAAAAAAATAGTATACTATAGAGGATCATTTTCAAACGTAGTACGTTGTGATAAACGTGTTTTGTGAAAAAAAATAAAGATGGAAAAAAAGTGCTTTTTATGTGGATTGAAAAATTATGTTATTGATTTTAATGACATTTGATCATTGCTATTTAAAGTTAGCATACCGACGATCTAAAGGCTTTAAGTACGGTGAGTTACAATTAAACAGAGATTTATTGGAGTTTGTAGGTTATCATTCCTCGTGTTACAAAAAAGTGACTGTTTTAAAACAAAAAAACGTTGAGGATTATGCATTTGTTAAAAATGTTGATGTAAGTATATAATTAATTTACTTTTGATTATTACAATAAAATTTTTTGAAATGTTATTCATAAGGATTTTGTCAATTATTCTACTTAAATAAATAATTATTCAAAGTTCATTCAGTACTTTAAAAGCTATTATTTTTTAAGGTTAAAATTGAATAAACATTTTATACGTTATTATTTTATTTAATTAATTAAATTATATATTCAGGTGCAACCTAGTACTTCATCAGCTATTGAAAATCCTAGTTCATCAACTATTGCAGTAGAAGAAAGTAGTGCTGATGTAAGAACTCCTCCGGAGAGTGTTGACGAGGTAATAAGTTTATTTATATAAATCATATCAAAACATATTTTCAGGTTCTTCTTACGGACACAGCAACAACTTCTTCAACTTCAGTCACTTGCTTGTTTTGCAATTGCAATAAAAAAAACTGGCAACCGTGTAGTCAATCTTGTGTATCCTCAAAGTGATCAAACTACAGAACAACTGAGAACAATAGCAGATAACTTACATGATTCGGAGATTCTTCAGAAACTCGATCAAACCCAAACTATTGCTTATCACAAACCATGTTATGCTGCATACCAAACAAGAGCGAAGCCGTGCACCGAAGTAAAATGTGATTCCAATTGGTATCAATGTAAACGAGTTCATAGATTAGCTTTTGAGTCAATTTGTAACTTTATTGAGTGTGAAATTATTGAAAGCAGTGCAGTTATGAATTTTACTCAATTGTTTGGACGGTATCAAGCTTTATTACTAGAATTTTGGGATTATGAACTAAATCTTGATGATTTTAAAGATTACCGACCAGAAATGCTGGAAAAAAATTACTTAAACGATTTGGGGACCAAATAATAATAGAAGCATCTAAAGGACCGCGTAACCAAAAAATAGTTTATAAAGCAGATATTGATATTTCTATAAAGGCTAATGACATAACATTTCTTCATCAAAGTATTGAAAAAAAATTGAAAATGTTGCATATCAATTAAGAAATTGTATTAAACAGATAGATCTTCATCCACTACCCAGCAAATTAATCGCTGATGATGTCATTCGAGGAGAGTGTGAAATTCCGGAAGAACTGCTTGATTTTATGGAAAATCTCATAAATGGACCTGACATTGCTCAGAAAGACTGTGAAGAAACTAATTTAAGAGTAAAATCTATTTGTAGCGATATTATTTACGCAGTTAGCAAAGGTCGATGTAAACCAGAAAAAGATATTACTCTTGGACTAGCAGTAAAATCCTTGACAAATTCGTTCCAAGTTTTTACCATTCTGAACAGATACGGCCATACAATTGGGTATAGTTTAGCAGAAGAACTTGAAACATAGATGACATATACATCGGTTCAAGATAACAAGGTTATACCGACCGGTATCACCGCGGTAAATGGATGCAGTACCCATGTTGCGTTTGTACCACTTCGACCGTTTTGTTGACACAACTTCGGGAAAAGATACTATGCGTGATACGGTTGGTATCATATATCAGTTTCCTCGTTCTGAATTTCAAGACATAGAAGTCGCAACTTCTTCAACTTCTCTGCTGGATGAAGATCAAGATGAACAGGAACCACATCGTAAACGAAGACGTTTTAGTGTAATTTCAAGAGAGGTTCGACCATACTTTCAAAAACCTAAAACAACTAGGCAACTTCTTCCTGCAGACTCTATTATTGGTAGAATTGATGTATGCAAAGGCGCTATAGAAATTGCAATAACTAAAGATTTATTGTGGATAATGTCTTTATCGGAATTAGATTTCGTTCCAATGTAGTTAGGCTATAACTGCATGGTGTATACGGATCAGAGTGGAATTCAAAAAATCGAATATTTACCTCAAATTAACTCTTCTGCAACCTCATATGCCATTGTAAATGAAACACTCAATATGTCTAATGAAATAGCTGAAAAATGCCAGCAAAATCAAACCATCGTAACATACGATTTAGCAATTGCAAAAATGGCGATGCAAATCCAAACCAAAGACAAGCCTAAATTCGACCATATTTTTATAAATCTCGGAGCATTTCATATGCAAATGGAATTTTTCAGAGCTCTTGGAAAGTTCATTGACTCTAGGGGACTCATTGATATATTAGTTTCAGCAGAAGTATTAGCTGCAGGCTCTGCTAACAGTTTTTTTAGATAGCAAGCATTTTAATAGATGTAAACGATTACATCCACTTATGAGTGCCGCATTACAAATATGTCATTTTAAAAAATACCTATCAAGGACAAATGTATTTGGCGAAATGTTGGATGAGTTACTACAAGCATTTATTGAAGAACCTTCCAATCCTCATGTGAACGAGCCAACAGAATTACCCAATTTACTGAATTGTATTTTAAACGGGTACAAAGAAATTTGCAATCAGACTTTGACCGGAAATCATGGTAAAACAGCCCAATTCTATTACCAATATTGTGAGCTTATTAACTTGTTCCTTCGTTTTTCAAGAAGTATTCGCACAAGTAACTTTGAGCTGTACATGGATTCTATTTTTGATATGTGTGACTTATTTTTTGCACTAAATCAGCCTAATTATGCAAGATGGGCCCTAATATATCTTAGTAACTTAGCAAGACTGCAAGCGGAGAATTCACCTTCAGTTTCTGAATTTCGCCGCGGTGCTTTTGGAATTCGTCGTACAAAAGCTAATTTCGCTAGATCACCCGTCGATTTGACTTTGGGGCAGACCATTAATACTGATGCTAGCTACCAATTATCTGACAATCTTGCTGTCGATTCATTATCAACACGTCAAAGATGAGCGCTCAGCCACAGTACAAGGACGAAAATATTGTCGTGTGTGAAGGATGATGTTAAATTGTCGCGAAAAGATGATACTTCGCACGCGTTACAGAAAAATGCGATTAAAAAAGACAAAAAAAGTCTTGAAAATATTATCGAGGCCATAAAAAATACGATGAACCCTTTTGAGTCTTCAAAAGGGTTGATCGAAATATTCTATTTAACATCTTAACGGGAAAAGCAGCATCTGAAAACGTCACAAATTTTCTGCTAAACGCGAAGACAATTGATAATGCGCAGAAATTAAACTTTATTTCTCAATGTAACATGGAGACTGAAAGATTTGATAAGCCAATTACTCGAAACAAAATCTTGAACTTCGCTTCTGAATGTGCTATGAAAGTATTAACAAATAAAGACAAAACGAAAAAAGTATTGTTGAAGATGGAACGTGATATCTTTGGTCGATTACTTGGAATAAGTATTAGTAAAAAAAATAATATTGAACATTGTTTGACTTTTCCACCAGCACCGATGCCGCCTGCTCTTTTCTCATGTGCTGGTGAAAGGTTTAAAACTGACAAGTCAACATTAGCTAAAGCATTAAAATCTCGGGTCGAAATGGTTGAGCTAACGAATATTAATGTTGAGATCATCGATGGATTTTATTACTTGCACCTGATCGGATCCTCAATGCCTCAAACTTTTGATAAAATTGCGGAGTCTATACTCATTAAACTTTGTTCAACATTCCGTTCAATATTTGTGGCCCTCAACAAAGTAGGCCTACAGATTTTTTGCAGAGTCTTAAAAATTATCCTTTTAAAGAGAGTTTGGTACAGTTTTTAGCTAACTACTGGGAAAACGACCATTTAGCAACAATAATCAAAAACAAAAAAAAATTGACGGTAAAAGAACACTGCTATTCTTATATAACTGACCAAAATTGCGTTATAAAAATAACAGAAAATAATTATGAGTGTTATCACGAAGAGGCGGATACAAGAATAATTTTTCACGCTTACAAAGCAGCACCAGGTTCAAGAATTTTAATAAAATCAGTTGACACAGATGTTCTCATAATTTTAATTGGAAACATGCATAAAATTCCTGATTCTGAAATTTGACTTGCTAGTTCAGGGACAAAAAAGTAGTAATGACCTCAATTGTATCAATTGCACGGAACTAGCATTGAAATTAGGATTTAATCTGTGTCTAAGTCTACCTGCTTTCCATGCGTACACAGGTTCTGATTACACGGCTGCGTTTTACAACAGAGGAAAAGTAAGACCGTTGAAATTTTTTTCGAAGAACGAGACATACTAAAAATGCTTTGCTTCATTAACTAAGGAAGCCGACATTTTTCTTAGCGAAAAAATGAACGTTGTTCAAGAATTTACGGTGGCTATGTATGGTATCAAACATTGTACTAAAGTAAATCACGTTAGATATAAAATTTTCCTGAAGAATTTTTCTGCAAAAGAAGATAGTGAGAAGTTCCTTAAAAAAGTCAGAAGTTTTGACTCAAAACCATACCACCATGTTGGACATTACTGAAGCAAAAAATTTTACGCACAATTTTTGTAAATTCAATGTGGTTACATGCAACTGATTCTAATTGTATAAAATTATGTCCTGAAAGTTGTGGTTGGTTTTTCGATAGTCATTTGAAACCAAAAGGATTTGATGGATATCAAACGCCCTTAAAAATTGATGATATTTTGCAAATATCGGAGAATGCAAATGAAGAAGCTTCTTCCGACTTAGAAGACGGCGATATAACTTCCGGAGATTCCGATTCGGAATAATTTACAATTATGACTTTGGCATTTAATGTCTTTTTTATGTAAATATTGTTTGATAATAAAGATTTATAATTTTCAAACTTTAAATTAATAATTAAATTAATAATAGTAAATTTATTTATTATTAAAATTATTATTAAATTTAAATTAATAATTTATTTATTATTAAATTTAAATTAATAATTTATTTATTATTAAATTTAAATTAATAATAGTAAATTTATTTAAAAAAAATTTTTTTTTAAATGTTGAGAACGTTTTTTTATTTTTCTTATTTATTTTATTACGCTCCAAAATGATCCTCTATAGTATACTATTTTTTTCCTTGTCTATACTACGAATAGGAAGTATGCGCACTCTCTTATATTCTACCGGCTAGTAGCGCGCAGCTGCTATACTACGTCCTCCTTTACAGTACGAGCAACGCTTCTCTGTCACACATATTTACATGCTCCAATTTTTGCAACTTCAAAGCCTAGCTACCGTAATCTATGAACAGATTTTCTTGAGCAACCTTATACTACTCTACTCACAATAAATTTAACTACATTTTGATATATAAATATCGTGGTAAGCAGATGAGCGCAATTACTAATATCAATTTACCTGTTTGCACGCGGCTACCAGGTAAAAGGGAACAGAAAAAGGTAGGCAACCGATCGACTGCACATAGCAGATGTTGTATACTTTCAATTAGACTATGAGTCATTTGGCAACCAAGACAGTCAAATTTGAAAAAATAATACTTTTTTATAATTTTAATTAATCATAGCCACGAACATTTTTTTTATGGTAACCTTATTGATACACGTTCACAAACATATTTTATTCTTTAAAATATAGTTTTCACCTGGTTATCAAATCGGTGAAGGTCGTTCTTACTAGGGATCCTCTACTATAAGGAACCCTGGAAAATGTGAAAAAATTCGTTTATTTTTTTAATTAAAAACATGTTCGACTTTATCGAGCTTTCATTTTACAACGGTGTGAAATATGTTATTTCAGTGACAAGTAATTTATGCAACGCTTTTGTCGATACTAGTTACAATAAACAATCGGTGAAGTATGAATTTGCAGTATGGAGTTTTAGGGCTTGAGTTCGGTAGATTAATAATTTACATAAATTTTGAGTATTATGTGTCAAGTAATTTTGGAGATTAAAAAGATTAAATAGTATTATCATTCTCTTAAATACTTTCCCTTCCTTTCCTTTCCCTTGATGAGTTACAGTATTGGCCCATCAGCCACTGCTATCGAATTTGTAATAATTGGATTTTCATTCGTGCAATTGAGTTGGGTCGGAATTGGATTTAGTACAACGGTTACCTTTTACCGTCACGTTACAGACATGTATTATCTTCATTAATATCCTTGTAATTGTTCTGCAAAATACGGGTCATCTTATCATGTTGCCACTTACTCGTTTATTGTTTAACTTATTACTAGGAAGCAAATCATATTTTATTGTCGAGTATTTGAGAACTTAAATGGTATGTTATACTTAATAGAATACATAAAACGTTTCAAGGCAATTTCACGTTAATTTTATTTAATCCTAGTTATCGTAAAATAACGTTTTTCTACTTATTTTATGTTTAGAATTGTAAACATCTCAGAATTTCGAAAGGCTATATTACTATTCGATTTTATTGTCAAACTATTCAGCAGAATTTTGTATCCCGTATTATTTTAAATACTTTTCTTAGTCCCAGATAAGTTAATACAAAATGACTCGACGTATTTCCATTTTAAGGTAATTTATTTTGAGATGTCATAGAACATGTAATATTTATATAATATCTTTATTTGTATTGGACGAGAATAAATAAATATCGCACTTCAATTAACAGGTTTTTTCCTTCAATTATTACTTGGTTCTTTATTGTTAGGTATTGCTAACCTTTAATTTATACACAAAATAAAATTGTGATGAGACAATGGCTTGCGCGCGTTATGACAATCCATTGGACTGATTTTAAGGAAACTTCATATTTATATTTTAGAGGTTTGGTCGATACCTGTAAAATAAATCATCGAGGCAGTTACTCCACTTTTCTACTACTTAATTAGTTTACAGCGATATCTATTTTTTTCGTAAGTAACCATCATATACATGTTATTTTATAATTTTCAATTAGATGGCGGTATTTATTTTATGTTTAATAAATATTTTCATTTTATATTTTCATACTCGTAAATATATTATCATTAATATTTATTAGACTGTAAATAAGTATTCAAGTAGCGGTTCGCAGGACTCGTAAGAGTTAAATAACCAAATATCAACGCATTCATTTATTTTATTAGACGGTGTAAAAGAATCGTTAAAAAGCGAATTTAATTAAAATAAGGTATTATGTCTTTCTATAATCACGCTAATTAAGATATAGTGATTCCTGAGTAATAATAATAAAGTATAAAATTAAATCCAATATTGCAGTATTATTTATCTCAGAAGCCGCTCACCGCAGAAACTTGAAATTTGCAAATCACTTTCATATATATAAATAACTTACAAAAAAATACGTACGTAAACATATTAAGTGGAGGGCAAATTAAATACTCGAATTTTTTTAAAACTTTATAATCGTGTTAACCCCAATACCAGGTAATTTCTGTTTATTTTTGATCATTTTACGTGATTGGACAAATACAGTGAAAAACCCTGACTTTTTGTAAGGTGACCCGTGAAAGGATATCATGTAGATTAATATAGGTAGGTAGATTTTCAGGAAATTATTTTCTTTTTCCTTCGGTAGCACAGAACCGTGAAAAGTTTACAAACACTTCTAAACAGTTGAACAGACTTTTTTAAAATGTGTATATTAAACTTAAATCCCATCAGCTCCATGTGAGTTCCACTATTTTGAATAAAGCTTCTTACGGTGAAACCGTGAGAAAATTTCCCTGCGTCCTATAGCAATATCCTGAGTGCATATCTCATCTTTCCATTTTACTTAGGAATGCTATGACGATGTAATCATCTGCTTGTGACATGAAATTCATCTTAATGGTTTTGAGTGATTTACGTTCTTGACAGTAAATAAAGATCGCTTTCGGGTTTATTGAAGTTTTAGAGCTATTCTTTAGTCATCAAAGTAAAGCCCTCAAATTTAAAATTTTGGGATTGCCGATATAACTGTTAAGCTTTTTTTTTATTTTTATGTATCATTTAAAGATTGTATAAATATTTTCACGTGAAATGAAAACAAACTCTTTTTATTGAAGTAAAGATTTGACCATGTTTAAAAAAGACTTGTAAGTACGTACAGAACTCTCGTTATGAGGATTCTATACATATACATGTTTAAATGTTCAAAGGTACACTGTATTTCTTTTAAGCTATGTACAAATATTGCTGTTATTTTTGAAGTTATTTGGGTGCGATGAAAGTAAAATGTAGAGGTCGTAACGTCCTAGATGCAAAGTTTTGCGACGTCAGAATGTCACGAATATATCGTAAAACGGGCGGAAAATAGGGATTTAGTTACTCGTAATAACCGAGAGAGATATAAAATAAAAATGATTCCCACCTCTGCTATAAGCTGTTTTGAATATGTGTGTTAAACGTGTGTGTTAAAAGTAAATTGTCAAAATTTTGTACGCAACCAAATGAAAACGGCGCTCACTAATGCTATCAGCTGTTTCCTAGGTTATGTGTGTCAAGAGTAAACTATCAGAATTTTGTCCATTTATTTATCTATTTATGAATGATTTATTACTAATTTTGCGTGTATTTCATCTGTTAACTTATTAACAACATATGTACATAATTTATTTATAAATCCGCAATGAACCCACACGTAAAGCTGTCTTAAATATAATTTAAAACAGAAGTAGTCGTAGCCGCTTTCAGCCATATTCTGGTAAGGGCATAGCGGCAATTTTTTTCTTTTTTTAATGGTTTACTTAATGTGATTAATACGGAGTCTTTATTTAAGTCATCGGCTAATTTATTTGGCGATCGTCTATGTAAATTTCTGTACTATATATTTACACACACACATAAATATATATATATATATATACATATATATATATATATATATATATATATATATGTATATACATATATATATGCATATGTTTACATTAAAAAATTTAAACTCATTTTTCAATCTTTGTGTTAATTAAATTATAAAATTATTTTTATGATATCTGAAGAATATCTGTGTTATATATTAATTTTTTTTATTTATCTCTTGTTCCAAAAATATCTTATAAATTCCAAGAATATTTTCCTCTATTCCTTTCCGTCTCTCTGCCTCTTTACCCCTTTACTATTTATAGTACTTATAAATCTTCAAAGAAGTTTCAATTCTATCATGTGTACTGATTTGCACGCAATGAACGTGATTTTTCAACATTTAAATTTGATACATAACAAGAAAAATTTTCAATAACCCTCAACATTAAGTCCTTTCGGAGAAATACACCTTGAGAAACAGACTTTGTTCCTCTTGAGGTATTAAGACCTAAAAAGTATTGGTAACTCTTATTAAAACATTTTCTTCGCCTTAATTTTTTTAGTCGAATTTACTTTTACGTGTTCCAAATTTGTCTTTTGAAAAGTTTTTGATTCTGGAAAATCGTTTTTAAGTTTAATATTCGGTCAAATATGAAAATTATAACAAAAACGTCCATACGAAATCCGAAATAATGTAATGCGCCGAAGTTAGTGTAACCTACACATATTTTATTCGTCCAAAACCACAAAATATCGCCTTATTGTGGTTTCGAAATAAAACGTCTGCTTTTACTTCCATCTTTTACGATGAGCTATAGACTTCGATACCGTCTCATCAAATATATTTTTTTGCCTTGTATTCCCAGGGGCTTCAAAATTGGAGAAGCATCTGGGAACGAAGGGAAAATGAGGAAACCCTAAAAGATCAATTTTTCGTTTCTTTGCTTGCTGCTACCATCGTGTTGAAAACAAAGATTCAGCCCGGTTATGTAATGTACAAATTATACTGTCTATGTTTTAATTAGTTTTCTGCGTAGAAAAAATCAATTTTCAACTTTCGTGTTAAATACACGTAATTCGTAATGGTGTAATGGTGCATTTATACTTTTATTTATTAATGGGTAATGGCGTATTTAACGTTAAATACGCCATTTAAGGTCAAGGATAAACTACTTATATATGTATATATGTGCTCATAATGGAATAAATAATTACAACCATTAATGTACAATAAGATACTATTAGCTCTATGATTGATAAAAATTAGAGCTGGAAAGAATTTTATTTTTGGACTTAACCGGAAAAACGAAATTTCGGCCGTATTTGGCACCTGAAGATATTCCTAATGTTGTCACTATAGGTAATACTATAATAAGGCTATCAGATCTTATAGGCAAACTGAAGCTTCTGTTACTAACCGTATATTATGGGTTAAATAACGTTTTGAGATAAAACCCTTATTGAAAAGAAAAAAGTCCACAAGCGTATTTTTCTCGACTATTTTATCATGCTTTAAAACAAGTGATCACGAAAGAAGAGACTCTTCCCCTATTTGGATTAAACAGGAAATGATTAATAAGACAAGAAAACTCATACGTCTTTCTGTGACGCTATAGTAGCTGAAATAAATATAAACGATGACGCAATGAAATCGAGTGCAAAGAGATCTATTGAGGCCGAACTAAATATTTGTTTCACAAAAACACATTAAAAAAATTAAAGAAATAAAGAACAATTTTTATAATATTTGGTGAAATTTCAACAAAATATTTTTACAAAATAACACACAGTGGTTATTTGTAAAATATTTTCTGAGATTGGTGTCTACAAAGGGATAGAGAAATAGACTTATTCCTACAAACTCATTTAAATGAATATTTATGCATTAAAATCTATTACCTTTAAATTTAAATAACAATATTTAATAAGGTTTTATGAGTAATATTGAGAGTAGTATATTATGTACTGAATAAATAAAAGACTAAGGCAAATACGTATTTAATTTCAGATCAAAACTAAATTTCCAATTTAAAATTCCAATTTTCTAATAAACATAGATATTCTGAATTACTCACATTCTTAAGATAAAGAATATTCGTTGCAACTATCATAAAAATATTTTTTAAAGCGATTTAAATTTAGCATCATTTACCACGTACGTTCATAACCTATTTGTCTAATTTTCCCTGAGTAACGTGTTTTATATTTCCGAAATGTGTCAATATCCTTATCCAAATTTTTAAATTATGTACTTAAATATAGACTTACTTTTTTAATTATGAATAATCTCAGGTATATTATTTATATTTAATTAAACGCAGTTTTATTTTATGTATTTACTAACAATTTTATATATGTCCACTTTTATTCCTCCGAACTTCACAGAGTAGATTACCCGGGAATCTTTTAGTTAGTAATGACACTGTAATTACTAATATGTAAATATAAGAGCACTAACAAATTAAAAACATTCTTTAACAGATACACCCATTTAGAGAAGAATTGTAAAATTATGGTTATGACAATGGCCTACAATTGTAACAGATGTCGCCTGTAGGAAATAATATAATAATTCATACCATAAATCATTTGTCAAATTTAAAAATTGTGGCTAACTTTGACAAAGCCTTTAAATGTTAAAATATACCCAGTTGCTTTTGAACGGAATAAGAAAACTTTGATTTATAAATGTAGAATATTTTATATTTATAAATAAAGATTTTCTTATTGTTTTTGTATAATCTTATTATTTACACGTATGATGTATGTTTTTGTATGATTTATTGTTTGCAATAATGAAATCATCAGATATGTTTCCATTCAAAAATGGAAACTTATTTGAAAAAGAGATTGGGTTAAAAATTTTAGATTTAACTAAGTATCGAAATACATATAAGTTAAAATCCCCTAATTATATCTATCTATCGGAATTTTTAACACAAATTAACTAAAATAATTGAAAAAAATTGGGCGCAAATGAAGTTTACTCCTTAAGTACGATTGCTTTGGAATATATAAATAGGTATATATATATATATATATATATATATATATATATACACACACACACACACACACACATATATACATATATATATATATATATACACACAAAATTTCATGCATGTGTGTATAAACCTTTGACACTGAGAAAGATTGACGAACGTAGTGACGTTTGTGGGTAATTACAACGGTTTTTTTTAGTAGTAAACCGTAAATAGTGATATACGTTATTGTAAATCTGCAATGATAATAACCACAGAAAGAAGATCACTATTTAGCTCACGATAGCTTGGGATGCAATATCAGTAGCGTTTATTGTCAGAGCTTTCCTGATTTTTACTTCAAATTTGTCCCTCATGTATAAAATTAGGTTGATATACGAAATGAAATTCGTTAAGTGAAAGTAGACCTTACACTGCAAGGATTTCGTACATACTTAGGCACCTATTAGCGTTTATGGGGGCAAAGAATTTCTAATAAACTATTCTTAACTTTCCAGAAAAAATATTATGCATAGCATTTATTTCACGCACGTAAAAGTATTGTGAATCCAACATTTTGAGATTTAAATTCGTCACTATATTTTTCTAATAAACTTTTATAACGCAGTTTTACTCATTTCGTACGTTTCTAGAAATGTTTTACGTAATTTAAAAACATTTTTCAGAAGCCTTATAACTAATTTTTTTCTGCTGACATTAAATTAAATATACAAAAGTATGAGCGTCACCTACACATGATAAAATGGAACTTTTTAACGGTTCATTTTAATTAATAATTTATAACAAAGTTTTTGATATCTCGACCAGGTTTTCGCTACCGATCGGATGCGTTCGGCATTTATTTCCCAAGCGTTACACAGTTTTAATGTATTATTACCTTTAATTTTTCAAACTTTTTATGTACTTATTAAAGGTGTACGAAATCTTTGCGGTGCATGTTTTGCTTGTACTTAACAGCTTATTGAATATTTGTCAAACTGTTGCCAATGTCTTAGATATACATTAAGTCTATTAAATAAGACATACAACTATTTTATAAATAATATAGACAGGCGAAATAGGTATTCCAATTCTAAATTGTCCATTATCCATTATTAGATCTTCCTCCTAATGCCGTCCTTTTCTCCTTTTATTACCTAATTTTAATAATCCTAAACGGCATTGCTCCCCTTGTGACATCAAAAAGGTGGACAAAACCTATTTAGCACTTATGTAATTCTGTTGTTATCACTTTGTTGCGTTATCATTATCTTTCCATCGAAATTTCATCAGAATACTTTAAGTTTTTACCTTTTTGGAGTAAAAAATGGTTCTGAATCATTGACAACACCCCACTACTTTTTTCAAATAATAGAAGTCCTCTCCTGTCTTTCTATTTATTATTCATATGTTACAGTTTCTGAATGTTTTTATTTAACAGAATAATTAGCTTTACCCCATGGTTTCACCCCCATCGAATTATCTTAATTAGGTAGATCTCCACACGCGTTCACTAAACAAACGCCTCCGCTTCGTTCGCCGAATGACGTCGGCCGTTGGGATCGGGGTATGATGGTGGGAATACTCTGGATGAGCAATCACTAAATAAACTGCTTTCTCCTCATCTTGCACAGTTAAGCAGCGTTCCCCGAATTCTTTATTTTTGTCACTGCTTTGCTGTTATGAACTGTAGTTTAATAATAGCTTATAATTTTTCTGAAAGTATAAGAACAATAGAACCTGATAGAGGTTCTAGGGATTAATGCGAACAAACAAACCAAACAAAAAAATCCGTTTTATACATTAGTATAGATTAGAAGAGAACTTTTATACCTAATATCTAAACATTCTTCAAACCAGTTATCCTTATTTAACTGATTTTGCGTAAAATTAATATGAAAATTAAAACAGCGCTGATTGTCAATTCAAACAATATTGAATTACAGAGCTGCCCGATTTAGAAAATGGTTGACAGTTGTTAACTGGACCAACAACTTTCGCAGGTGATGCTGATTTTTTAAGTGCAAATTACTAAACCCGTCGTAACTTAGCGATCAAAGCTTTTAAATAGATTGACCGCTGTCTTAGAGTAGCCGACGAAAGAGAGGCGTGGATGAAGCTCTATATGTTTTTAAATTGATTCTTTGTAAATAGTTGTTAGTTTATCAATATAAATATTTTTGGTTCTTTATACAGTAGCCAATTACACATTTGATTATACAGTACAAAATATGTTATTTTATATGAATGTTATGCTGTAATGTCGATTGGGAAACAATTTTTATGAAAAACTACGTACTTATATATTCATGTTCTAGTGAATATAAAATCTGCGTTAAAAAAATGAATGAATTAGACAAAGAGAATATTGAAAATGGAATATGACAATATTTTACCCGATTTAATAATATTTAAGGAAAAAAGAGCTGAATGCATATTAAAGTACCAGTCAATAACATTCTTGACAATTTATTTTTTTAATTGCAATTAATGTTAAAATATCGATTGTCAACAACATTCTTTACAGATTAATTTACAAGTATCAATCGTTAATAACATTTTTCATAATGTAATTTATTATTTAATTTTTTCAACTCAAAATCGACAAGTGCTTGTCTGAAGCTTGCATTGATATAAACTAATAATTTATTAATTAGTAAAAACATATACTTGTAGCACAATGTTTTAGAGTAGATTAAATATGAAAGTTTTGAAACTTGGTTCAGTTTTTGAGAGATGTATTGTCTTATGATAATCAAAAATGGGGTGAGCTCTAGCTTATATTTTGGAAAATAAGGTCATTCTTTGGTATTGTAATTATATAGAAATTAGTTTGACCAAAAAGGAAAACGCGTAATTTTTTTCATAAAAGGATTCATTTTTGATATAATTTGCACTTTCTGCGATAACTAGATATACATGAATGTTAACAACGGAAACTTCAACTGATATTTACGTAATTACAAAATTTAATTTGTCATAAAAATTAATAAAAAATTTACTTGTATGAGAATGTTTGAAAACAGCATTTGATAATATGACATTCTCATGTCATATTATAGCAAATTGTTAAGATTACGAATGGTTTTAAAAAATAAATTTTCATACTTAAAAATAATAAAGATCGCCATCTTCTGGAAACTTCTCTATGGTTTGTAAAGCGAAAGCAATTTTTTTGTAGACTGAACGTATTTTATAATAAAAATGGGTGCTTACCATGTAAACCGTCAGATAATTATATTCATTATATTATTATAATGGATGCATGTCCAGAAAAAGTATTTTATATGTGAACAAATCCTTGACGGTGTTCTTTTTAGGCGGGTGACTGAAACAATTTATTTAAGTCGCCTTGCCGTGGAATGGCAAACATTCCTCAGCTGAATAAGTTAAAATTTTTAAAGGTGCCCACTGTGTGATGAAAAAATTACACGAGATTGAATAATACAGAGATTGCGGTTTCATCATCATCCAAGTCTAATACAGAATAGTCAATTATTATCAGGTCTCCACCGCCACCGTTTGAATTTAAAACAAAGTTTTTTTTGTATAGAAGTGAGTGATGAACGATATAGGGAAAAATTTGAAGAAATCCAAGAAAAAAAAATAAAAAAGTAAAAGCCCAAAGTAGTTTACGAAGTGGTGGCTATCAGAGTTTCTTTAAATATTAATGTAATTATATTTTCTTAAAAATGGCACCGTATTATTTTCAATGTTTTCCTGTAATCCCAATTTTATTTTTCCCATTACTCATTTGAGGCTATGTTGCAAGTATCAATTTAATTAGCAGTTGTCATGTTTAACTATGAATAAAAAATAACAACAACCACGCTTAAATAAGTTGTACAGCATTCAAACCCGTTTATTTAAAAAATAATTATATTCACAATAAAAGTGAATTAAATCTCCGTTACAACTTCAATTTCAGTTATAACTACTTTTGGTTTGAAATTATATGTTTTTTGGAAATTTAATTCTGTTTTCAAGATGGTAAGCAGAGTTTACGTTAAGTTTCAAAACTTTCATGTTTATTCCGTCTAAAAGACCATTTGGAACTTTCGAACTTTTGGAACGTTATAACTTCAATTTATGTTATAACTAATTTTCGTCTAAACTTACATATTTTCGATATATAAGTTTAGACGAAAATTAGTTATATTATTGATATATTTATAATGGTGATTAGAGTTTACTTGGGATTTTTCTGAATTTTGATATACATCAGATTTTGATAACCATCACCAGATACCTAAGCATAGCATCAAGTTTCAAAACTTTCACGTTTATTTCGTTCAAATTGCCATTTTGAAACTTTATTGACTGAACTAATCGAAATATATACAAAATTGTAATTCTCTCAATTGTTTAGGCTGCAAGTAAGACGTACAGAGATATAGTTCCTCACCACAAGGACATATAGTTCCTGTTCATATTGTGTGAAGGAATGTAAACAGTGAAGATTAGATTTTAGACCTGCGAATTACGAAAAATCAAACAGATATGGTCTTCGCCAAAACTCTGTCCTGTTTATAAAGAGTGATATTTTACACCTCTCAATTATTACACTAAAGCAATCATTTAATGATGTAATTAGCCATGTAAGAAATATACCTAAGATGAAAGAATTTCCTATCTTGTTAAATTTAAGTAACGTTAATTTTTGATAAATTTGTAAAACTCAGTCTCATATTTTGTAGACAATAAGCTGGTTTTTTTTGTAAATATTCCTTTAGTCTACTTTAAGGAATATAATTTGTACAAAATGATTCGAATCCTAGTATTGCATAACATAAAAAAACCGAATTCGTATGCATTGATTACACCTTCAAAACAATATATCGCCTTAAGTAAAGATAAATCTACCTATTGTAGTTTAGAAAACTAGAATACCTGCAAACATAGTTCTAATCGTGTATTTTTATGCGATATGTTAGATATTTCAACAGTTTTGAACAACCCCATTTGCGAACTGAAATTATGACAAAAACCATTACTGCTCTACCGAAACAATGTAGCAATAAATTCATTTATGGAAAAAATAATATTTCGTGACTACTAAATAATAACCAATGGTTATGTGTCCAATCGGAGCCAACAAAATTAACCATCGAATGTGATTTTGATATTAAAGAACTCACTATATCTGGTACAGGTGTACTGAACCTGAAATCTGAATGCACAGTAATTTGTAAAAATACTCAACTAGTTGCTGAAACAAATCTTCCGATTATAATCTAATAGATGATAAGCGCTGTAATTTAGATAATTTAAAAAAAAATTATGTAAATGTATGCCCTTTTGAAAAATTTTAAATGTTAATTTAGATAATCTAAAACAACTGAAATCGTTAGCTGATAGGGAACTTGGAAATAACGATGAAATTGATAATCAAAATAATTATATAATCATGAAATAAAATAATAATCATGTAAGTTTTCTTATAACGAGTATTTTAGCGATTTTGCAATGTATGACTTTCTTTTGTACTATAATTACTATGTAAAATTGATAACTGTCTCAGCCGTTTCCGACTTCAAAAAATACCCCTAATAATGACAATGAACGTGAACTCAGTTTCAATGAAGAACCTATAGCACATCCATAACTTAGAGTATAATATTACGAAAATTTAATATCACCCGTAAATTTTCTCTTAATCTGGGGGTTGTTATACCCCACGCTGGTATAGAGATATGCCAAGCGAAGTGCTGAATCATCACAGTACTCCACGGATATCCGATTTCCCTTATTTCAAACCATCTACCAGACAAAATATTAGTCTCAGATAGAAAATGCAGCTTCAAGTCAATGAGCCAGTCCTCGTCCCGCGTCGTGTGTAGACATTTACCAATTTCTTAAGAATTATTGTATTTTATTTCAAATATTGTGATTTATGTTCTAATTGTAATAAATAATAAATGAAATGAAATTAAATCGTTTTTGTTAAACATATATTTTCCCAACACCGTAACAGTACAAACGTAACAGAGCCAACGTGTAGTTCTACACAAGCGCGCACCGTGACCACAATTTTGTCTGAATTGGGTGAAAATTTCAATTTTATAGTGGTATTTACCAAATTAACGTTTCTGTTACTTCAGTTAGAAAATAATGTTTTATTAATAGTTCTGGACGTGACTAAATAATTTAGGCTTTCATACATAGTACTATAACAGTGCAGAAGTATTTTTCGCTCAATTACGTAATTTTATTTCCTTTCCAGTTTCACATCCGCTATAAAAGAATTTCGAATTTATTTCAGCCATATATATCACTGATATTGCTAATTTTTTTTTAAAGAAGTCGTTAGATTCGCAATACAAAACGTTTATATCTATTTTAATATAAATAAGTGTATATTGAAAAGCAATTACAGACATATTTTAATTATAAATGCCTAATAAAATGACGGCACATTAGGAATGTGAATACAAGAAAGTGGTTTAAAATGCTTGAACTGTCAATTTTATAAGATGAAAAACTATGCATATAGTAATGCCTTAATTAATACTTAAATATTGTAACATAATTTTAATTATAAAATAATTAAAGATGAAAAATTTACTTTATCACTTTCAATGCGCATGTCCACATATTATCCGAGTCTGTTTCGACAATTTTAAGAAAATGAAGGTAATTTAAAAAAAAATAAAATTCTGTCCATTCAATTTTTTTTTCTCTTATATATCGATGTGGCCTAGCTCATCCAAAATCACGTGCCGCTGTGAGCGTCTCGATGACATGTTTGCGAACTCACACTACGGTAGTTTCGAACGTATTTATGCTTCATTCCATTCTAAAAGAGAATCTTTGTAAACAGCAAATGAACAGTTCAGGTATTGTCAACCTTTTTCTTGTTTTTTACATTAGTAATATATCATGGATTCATTTGGCATTTATGATTAAAATATATAATTGCTTTTTAGTATATACATTTACGTTGTGTAATATAATGCCAAAATGCATATAAATAATGCGAAACATTGGCCTTACATTTTTTTAATGATATTTATATGGAAAATAGATATATATTTGAATATTAAAAATAATCATCGAAAATATAAAGTCAAATAAGAGCAAAAGTTTAATTATAAACAACACTATTGTGTACTTTGTACAAAACATGTATTTTACATTGCAAAATAATACTAAAACTTATTTAAAATTTATTATATTTGTTATATGGAACCAACATTCTGCCTCGTTTACTTTTGCTTCGTTTAAGTATCACTCTAGAAAGACAGTCGAATATTGCCTATGTCACATTTAGGCTGAATTTATTGTAGATATTTCATTTCAACCAATAATAAAGTAAATGGTGTGTAATAAATAACAACATGGGTATGGATATTATACGTATCGGAACACTGAATATTTTTCCAAAATGTTATTCACCTCTAAATTTTGTGATTGGTGAACTGATTTTGTATGATTGGTGAACTGATTTTTACTCTACCCAAAAGGCTTTTTTCACCCATACGCCCATAGAAAATAAAATAATTTCATCCCCTATTAAATGCAATGGATTTTCCTCAATATTAAGACATTATAAATATTTTTACTATTAGGCCGAAGAATTACGCATTATCTTTTAATATTAGTATCCACACGTTTAGAAGCCACAAGCTTCAGACAGAATGACGGAGAAAGACGAAACGAAAAAACGAAATGACGGAAAAGACAGAGTGTTGCGCCAACGATAATGTTACGTTCGAGCCATTTGGGTATGGGAATTTAAAATGGTTGCTTTATAATTTACGTACAGTTTTTTAAACACATACAAACATACCTTTATTCAATTGACGTGAAAGAATAAATGAAAGAATGGAAACATATACAAAAACGTATAACAAAAATAAATGGATATTTTAAGTATAGAATAGCATGAAGAACTAAACACAATTTGGTATAACTTAATTTTTTTAATAAGCTTAAAATAGGAATAAAGTTGTTGACAAAAAATTAATTAAAAAACATTCGTTGTGTGCTCTCGATTAACATCTTCGTAACGCCTCTACCTTTACAAATAACCAGCGATGAAAAGAAACGACAATTGATATCAAGCACCCCACGCTTTTTTTGTATGAAAGCAAATTTTTTTGTCAGTTTCTTTATTCTAATATTATTCAAATCTAAAGTTATACCGAATACTAAAACATCTTTTCACTCTTGATCAAAATCTTAATATTTAAAGATTATTTTTTATTTTTTAGTTCATATTGCTGAAAGCATGTTTTATATTTTCTAAATTATAAAAAATTTTGTTTTTAGATTAAAGAAAAAGTTTTCGGGTTCCGCATCTCAAAAGGAAAAAAAGAAGCCTTATGGGGTATCAAGTTGAAATTACTATCAAATACTTAGGACCACGGTCCGTTGGAGCTGTAAAATCAAGCATTTAAGTCAACGTAAAGAAAAAGAACCCTAAAAATATTGCCATTTATGCTGCATATTTTGACACACGCAAATAAATTAAAACCAATTGGGTACTTCCCGTTTATCTAGAATCGGGAAATGTGGCAAGAAGATAGGTCTCAAAGCTCAAGTAGAGGAAAAAAATCGTTAATTTGTATTTATATTAATCGTTAATTTGTAGTCCGAAAATCATTAATTTGTAGTTACATCATGTTAAGAAAAAAATATTTTATTAAAATACGAGCCTGTCAAAGATATACTTAGATACATTACATTACATATATAATATTTAGCAATACATTCTGATTTTATACATTTAATTTTCATAAATAGTTTAATATGAATATTATGTACTATCAAATGTTCATAAATGACTAAATGTATCCTCGTAGTGCAAGTTCCACTCGAGCTTGAAAGGTTTTTAAGTTATTTTTACTATCATTTAATTTTAAAAAAATAGTGTTTTGTCGTTGGTTCATGACATTTGTGCAACATTTTAAATAATTCTAACTTTTGGTGGTGGGTGAAAATTTAATTGACAGACTCCGTTACATTCATATAAATACACATAAATACGTACATGCTTACGTAAAAGTGCAGTTAAAAATAATTAAAATACTGATTTTTTGTGAAAATTATTTTGCATATTATTGGTTTTGTACGTAATTTTTTTACTTCTTGTAAAATTTAAATAATAATTTACACATGATATTTAAATAATAATTTTAAAAGATGAAACCTCATTCTGTCTTAAGCTTCACACGATTGAAAGCTAGTATCTATCCATTTTAAATCACATTTACTTATTACGTTGAACTGAAATATTCCCTTCGTGAGTTTTACTTGCAATTGACTTTGCTGTTATACATGAACTTTTTGCTGAATAACCAGCGACAAGAGATTTTCGAATCTAAATAACAGAACCTAACTGCTTAATAGGTTTCTTGTTAGTAGATCATGTGACATTCTTTTATGTAGTGTAAGTCTTTAAAAGTTGCCATTATCTTCCCATTGTCAATGATAAAGTAAAAACCTGAATATTTTCCATGTTCCATTATAATATTATCTGTACTCTATCGGTGATCACTATCGTAATTTAGTAGTAATTGTTACATTCTTACTGACAAAAATATGTATTGCACACTCTAATGTCTATCACGGTTAGCGCTTCTGCGCACGTCCAGAAATTACACTTAAAAGTCTTGCTTTGCCCGCTACATTTATTTCCGTTGCAACAGCATTGTACGCATCTCCATGTCACGTAAACATTATCTGTGTTCATTTCACACAACTAGGGTAGTGTGAAAACTTTCTGCTGGCGAAATCCAGTCTAATTTAATATAAAGCTTTTAAAACTACTATTCAAATCTATTCCCAGATTTTACAGCAAAATGCAATACAGTTCAAGAGAAAAAATACTTGCCTATAATGAATAAATGATGTGTGGAGAAAGCAAATGGAATACACCAGATTTTTTGTTTCCATAAAATTGTAAAACACGGTGTTTCATCAGTTTTTCTTTTGACACAAAAATTTTCGCTTTCTCTTTTTCCGTTCAAGATGAGCTCTAGCTTCAATATGATCATATTTATCGTATTTCACCGAAGCCTTACGTTCAAAGTAGCTACTGGGTGTGAAGGGAAGAGGGAAAATGGTAATTTTCCATTCGTTTACTTACTTCTAGCGTCATGTTCACCAATGGAAGTAGTAATTCTCGCTCTGTGAATATCAGTTCACCCAATTTTTAAGGGAGAAAATAATTTTTTGGTCACTGTAAAACTAAGTAATGTGTTATATTCATGATATGAAGGTAAAATTTATTACGATTTAAGAATACATAGTTTCTTCTCTTTTTACACACGAAACTTTGTTTCTGGGAAAACAAACCTTATCTTTATTTTTGTAGATGTGTTTACTAGTAAACCGTTGCCCAATCAGACAATAAGTGTATCAGTATCATATCCGACTATTTACGCATCCGTTTTGACTCATACTTTCCCACTATACTTGGAAACCACTTTTGGTTACAAATTCTTTCCATTTAATACTCTTGGTTTCCACTACCTAGCAAACTTTAGATGCTTTCCATTATAAGACATCAGCCTTGAACCCGAGTATTAAAACCAATGTTTTAAACAGTATTGATTCTATGTGTAAATATCATTATCTTCTCTTCACAGTGCTGTTTAATATTCCTGTTTAGATTGTATTACTGACTGATATATCCAAAAACACGTAGTGCTTTACTTGATAGGATTTTCTTTTAATTACGTGCTGCATAAAATTAATTTGTATAAAAGCTATTTTATACGGATCGTACAACATTAATAAATGATAGATAATTCAAGAAAGTTAACAATTAATTAAAGGAAAGTAGGTCAGTGTGTTTGCTTCTTATTACCCGATTAAGATGAATATTTTACTGATGCACATCATTTATTTAGATTAGTATGGAAAAAATGGGAGTGTCAATATGTATGCTATTGTGATAATATTAATCAAATTTCAAATAAGCTTGAAGAATGTTACAGAATAACAAAGTAATTACTGTCAGTTTTGTTTCAATGCAGATTTATTTTTTAATTTTTTTACACTAATCTATTATAGACGATGCAGAGTAAAAGATTCACGATTAACTAATAAGAAACAAACATCCTAACCTAATTTCCCTTTAGTATCATTCCGAATAATTGTTACCTTTCTTGAATTTTCCATCATTTATCAAGTCTAAAAGTATCCTCAGTGTCTTCAAACACAGAAAAAGAAAGGGCATGAAATAAATATCATCCGGATAAATCAGAGGTGTTTATTATCAATGTCCAAAACTTGCTTGCATCATTGATGACACGCTCTGTAGTAAATAGATATTTTTTTATACCCATTTAGTTCTATATTAAAACCAGTTTGGTAAAAATTCGATCATATAAACTTTCATCAAAATTCACAAATGTGTGAATTAGTCTAATAAAAATTTATGTATAAATATAGTTTAGTACCAATGAAATCGTGACATTTTTTTTGTGACGTGACGTGAAGAAAATATTATAAAAACAACGTATTAAAAAAAAATTTGGCGCTCGCGATTATTAAAAAATACTTACGAGAAACGTCTTCGTATTGTATCGTTTTGTTGTTACAAAATGTGTTATAGTTACAATTTAATACTAAATCTAACAATCTTGTTTTATGCCACAAATGTGGTTATACGATTTTGCCTTAAGAATTGTGGATTTATCCTAGATTAAATAGTTATCTTTCTTTACTGCCCGCTCTTCTACTGGTAACTTTCTATTGCACGCACAATAATTCGTTTTTGGTCTTTACCCTCGCAAATACCTTTCATATCATTATTAAAAGCGATAGGTAATATATATGGACCAATACGAATATCCTGTTTACCCTATTTGTCCGGTTCTAATCCAATTAGTATTTCTTTAGTTTTATAGGACAAAGGTTTAAAAATTTCAGTGGTAAAATTCAAGAGCGGAACGGTTTTTTGAGCTCAGAAATATATAATTTAATTCGTTCTATTGAACATTACCAAATAAGAAAAATCGGAATCAATCGGATCCTCTGTTCAAATTTTATAAGCCTTTGTAAGCACACACACATACGTAACTTTTTGTCCGTGGACCATGAGATAGTATACTTTTAAACCCGTAGCTCCGATGTGATATTTACTTAACTATTAATACTTCCATTGAAACCACCTTTCTTTCCTTACTTCTGTTGACTATCCCCTGGATTCTAATACAATATTTACATAATTTTCACGAAAGTGTGAACAAACCAATGATTGTTCCAAAGACAAACACCATTAGGAAAAACAAAAGTAGTTTCTAGTTCTTTCAAACCGAAAAATTATTAAATTACTTGCAAAATTATATTGTGGTTTTAAACAAGACGACTGATTCACTTAATAGTACCAGTAATTTAAAAAACACCTAGCAATTTAAAGAAATTATTACTAAAATAATCAATTATCCTGAATATATAAATATTCGTTTATTCAATATTTTCTAAAACCATAGTTCTTTATTCAGCCAACGATTTCCGAATTTCTGACTTCTTCCTTCATTGGTATTCTTTAAATTACATAGGTATAAATCCCAACACTATAAGTCTTTCAGAGTATATTAGCTTTAGATATTTGTCATTCAGAGAACCAGTAATAGGCTAGGAAATTGAGGATTTACGATTTCAAATGCTTTGGAAACCATTAGAGATATAAACTTTAATTTCCCATTGAGATCAAGTCAGGTTACAACAAACATATGCAATCAACATCAAGCGTCTTTGAAATCAACATGTGAACTACTGTATAAACTTGAGCAGCAACTCAAAGATACTCTTTATAACAACTGAGTAACTGAAAACAATAGCAGCTATAAACATTAAGTAAATAATAAAAAGCGATAACTAAATTCAAATCGAGTAAAAAAATCTACTTGAACGCTAAAATAAATTAAGTGGAAGTAAACTATTCATTACGTACTCAAATAATTATTACACAGTTATCTCATTTATTCTACTAGATATTTTCCATTACTATAAGAGAGCGGAGTAAATAATTAAAATGCAGAAAATTTAAATATAAATGTCTTAAGTAGTTTAATTGGCCAACTAAGAAGGAAAATCACCAATTATCTCGCGTCTCCCTTGTTCTTTAAAATAATGGGCAAAACAGTTTCCTTTGGAATCGATTGATACAATCTAGCATGGCCATCAGACAAGATCACTAAGGAAATCCCAAGGCTCAACACACATTTAAAAATATATGTTTAAAGACTAAAGAATAGCAGTGAGGCAGAGTTTTTTGAAAACAATAGTGTCGAAAATTGTATACGAATATCAGGAGGTGAATAAAGTCAGTGTAAATTGGATTTCGAAACTCCTTTTGACTGTTCAGAAAGAGCCACTAGTGAAGTATGGGATTCAGTTTTTGGCCCTCTGTAAAGGTTCGAGTAAAGAAATTTCAATTCCCTTACCATCGGACATAAAAGTTAGATTCTTAACCATGATCTCCTGTATACAACAAAACTAATGTGATAGCGTAACTTGAGCTTATCTCTCCACCAAAAAAAATGGTACAATCTCAGGAAAAAAAGTTCTTTTTTAGGGTTTTTAAGGAACCTTATTTCTGAATCTTAAAGAGCCTAACATTACCATGACTAGTTATTGTTGCATTTCGTTACTGCATAATTTGAGGAAAGCTGCCAAAAGCGCAGTGAAAAGCTGCCGCGCACAGTGTTTTTGCTGAACAAAAATGCAATTGCGTTAACCTATATACGTTATTTCCAAATTTCTATGATTGAATTTGGCTTTACTGTTTTCATTTACAGGGAAAAATATATCTGATTATAGTACGATAGATATTAAATTAAAATATTATCTCCATTAAACTGCAACATTTTTACTGAAGGAAAAACGACTTAAAATTCCAGCTGCAATTGGTACATTGCTACTATTGGTATCATAAAAAACGGCCTAACACGTGCCACAATACACTTAAAGTAGGGCTCCGTTGTTGTCTATATCTATTGAAATCGTTGCTGTTAGTTAAGAAAAATAATTTTAGAAGTTTCAATTAAATGATGGTAGGAAATTTTTTTTTATACACAAGGTTGAAAAATTGAGGCTTGCATCCCATATCATATTCAAACTTAGCATTCAACAAATGTATTTAAAGAAGAAAAATGTTAAATGATAAAATTCACTTTTCACCGTTTGTCTAAAGAATTGGACGGGACGCACGTAAAACATTACTCGCCCTTATTGAAGTAAATTTTTTTAAATATTTTAAATTACATTAATTTTAAGATACTAAAAAAATTACTTCAATAAGGGCAGGTAATTTTTTTTCGTGTAAATGTTTAAATTTAAGCGAATTATATCCTATATTAGCACTCTTCCATTTTCGTAGTTCCCTGTGATATTACCAAATTTGATTAACTTATATCCTTTTCAATCATCTAGATTATTTTTACTTTTTTTCCATTTACTTAAAATAATTATTAATATTTTTCTATGTTGAATAAAAAATATAAATTAACTACCAATTACAGTGATAAATTACGACATGTCATTCAAAATAAGATATTAACACAATTTTTGACTAAAATTGAAAAATTTATTCGCCTTCGAGATATCTGCACGTTAAAGCACGTGGCAGTGTTTAATTTTTCCCTTTGTCAAAGTTATATTTAGAGACAATAATTACAAAATGACATAGTATACAAATTTATCATAGACCGCAGGTGTTCCTCTGTAATATTAGAAATATTTGTATAGAAGTTTTGTCTTCATGAATTAGGATACAAATAACAGTGTTACAATCAGGGTGTAAGTGCAAAAATGAATAATACGAACTAAACTTCGGTCGCATTCGTGCCAAGATAGTTTAACGCGTGACCAAAAACTCAGCGGTTTTATTAAGACACAAGTCGTATTTTAATTTCGTTACTTTTTTAAGGAGACAATACAATATTTAAAAGGTATAATTTTGAACTGATAAGAAGCAATGAATAATATATGTCAACCAAAGTATTTCTATTTAAATCGTATATTCATCCGTTCTATATTGCAATTTACCCCGTATAATATGTGTGAGCAGAAATGGGACGCTCATCTTTTGCATATTTCAATATCTATAATCAAGCATGACGGACCTGGTCGTGTTCACTGAATATTTATATTGCAAATTCACAATACAAAATCTCATTTATATAAGGAAATAGGGATATTTTCTATTTCACTATCCGTTGTTACTACGTGTTCAGTCTGATAATATTAAAGTTTAATAGGTTGTTTTCCAGGAAAACTATGTTTTTAAAATATTGTAATCTGAATTTATTTGAGCCTACGTAAGATGTATATAGTTTCCCCTTTTTACATTTATTTCACTGAATTTATTTTATCCAATAATTATCAATGGACAACGCAAAGAGAAAATAACTGCAAGTCGGTGTTAATATAATTTACTTTATAAATAAGTTTTAAGTGTAAATACCTTCTTACTTTATAATTATATAAAATGGTTTTGATAAAATGTAATTAATTAATGAAAAAGTAGTAAATTAAGGATTCTGAGTAGATAAATGAAGCGCCATATAAGAAATGAGGTAATTTCCAAGTCTTTTGATGAAATTAGGTTTACGAAAAAATACAGTTTCTACAAGATAAGTTTTGATCTAAATGCAAACTTGGATAATTTGCAAATATTTACTTTGTATCGTCGTTTAATGGATTAAAATATTAATTAAATTACATGAAAATATGTTTAAAAATACAAATTCAGAAAAACGATCAGGTATCCCCGTTTGTACCAATGTATTAAAACACTATATTATAATATTGATTACAAGTCAAAATTTATTCTCAAAGCTCAAATAAATAGACGACAAACAGAATTTTGTTAATTTTCTTGTATAATTTTTCATGGTAATGTTAACCAGTTGCAATTGCACCATGCAATGTTGCTGCAATAATA
This sequence comes from Druceiella hillmani, assembly GCA_039881145.1. Taxonomy (NCBI): domain Eukaryota; kingdom Metazoa; phylum Arthropoda; class Insecta; order Lepidoptera; family Hepialidae; genus Druceiella; species Druceiella hillmani. The sequence goes on along the minus strand of JAYKKI010000021.1, from coordinate 25,847,766 downwards.
TTTTAACGACTAAGGTCAGATCCCTTGAGTACTAATTTAATTTAAGTGAAAGCTTTTAAAATCTTTCTGCGTTGTAAGAGGGTATCTTCTGAAAGCTGTTTCTCAAGTTTTTAAGGGCAATAAGAAGGAAATATTTATGAAATTTTATAAAATTTTTATAACGTGATTATTGAGACGAAGTCGTACTCTGTGTTTATTTCAATTAGTTTAAATATTCATTCTATATTGTTAGAGAAATTATTCAAAGATCCATTCTTATTTCAATCTTCGCTTTTCCATTTCATTATTCGTCAGTGTCTAGGTGTTTGATGACAAGAATAAGCATAAATATATAGAAACACAATATTATACCCAAAAATTTTAGTTTTTAAGTTTGAGTTACAAAATCAAAAAGCAAAAAAGTACTTTGTGATAACACTTCACTGCATTTTAGACATCCATAAATATATCAAAACTATTCCGGAGAATATAAAAAAAATATAGCGATATATTTTTTTAATAATATACGGGAAGCATATAGAATAATGTAATTATGTAGAGAATGTAACATTATCTACTTCATATTTTTAAAAAAAAATTATTTGGATACAATACAGAAATATCTTTACAAAATGCTACACATTATTAAATTAACATACGCTTCAAAATACTAAAGTAGAAATCTAATTGAAACTAATTGAAACCAGGAATAACTTTTTAAAGGATAACGTTATTTTAGCTTGCCTTTTAAACTTTACTAAAGAAAATGAGATATTTTATGATATGTGTTATAATGACTTTATGAAATAATACATTTGATATCTAATATGACCAACTTAGTATAGTTATAAATCTCCAAATTATTTGTTTACATAAGTAACTTTCCATTGTCGTCCAATGTGAATATTAATAAATCTAAATAAAAAAATCAAACTTGGATTTGAGTCTATAACAAGAAACATATTTCATTCAATACCAAGAATATATACACAGATACAGGATATCCAACTGGAAGACCATTGATACAAAATTTGTGGTTAACCCTTTTTGGCAACACTACCAAGATAATTTCTAAAGAGAATTACGAAGATTGTCTCAAAGCCATTAAATTTAAGCACTTCCAAACCATACAATTTAGGCACATTTAAGCCATCAAATTTAAGTACATGGTGGAATAGACCGTGTTTAAAATTTTCTTTCCACCAGTGTTAGTACCATCAGATCACTGCCAGCCCACGCAATGTTTTAAACTCGAAGGAGAAGACATGGCTCAAGAAAAATAATAACAAGACATATTGATAACAAGACTATCAGTAGCCCAGTAATTAAGAATCATTAAAATGCATTTACATTAGGATTATTAAAGATCCACAAAGGCTCTTTATGTACTAATTTTTTTTCTCTACTAAAATGTTCTAATTTTATATCTTGGCATGGCAGTGTAACATAAAGGGTCTAATTTAGTATTATAGGTAAGGAAATGAAGCCATCAAATAGAGCAAACACAGGCATAACACTCTTTACTCGAACTGGCTAGTGTACTTTGAGCTTTTTGTATAATTGCACTGAAAATACACAGAAGCCTCAAAACAAGTTTAAAGAACTTTGAAAATAAACAAAGTCTCCAAATTTAATGTTCCTTTGTTTTAATACTCGCTGATCATTACAAATTCGAGGTACTTCCCGCAATGTTTCAATTGTCTCAATTTTAGCATGAAGTTAGATTTTTTTATTAATATAAAGGTAAAATAATAATTAACTCAAAAAATATTCTTATTTATTCACAATAAACAAATAAGTTATTTATTTTTTGAAGTTGGTGCGAGCACTGTCTACTAGCTTAAACAAACGTAAAATATTATATTTTATGTACGCTCTTCATGGAATTATTTCGTACTGTGAATGCATTAAAAACTAAAGTTTTTTTAATTTGAAGTATACATTAAGTTAGTTCATAAATTTGTTTAAGTTGGTCGATAGTACTGGCACCGATGTCAAAAATAAGTAACTTAGTTATTTACTATGAATAAGAAGGTATCTATCTAGAGTTAATTATTTTGTATTTTTCAGTACCTAATTTTTGGAGCCAGTTTTAAAAAAAAAATTTAATTTTAGAGTTTTTATTGTTTAACAGTATTAATCATCATACTTAATATTCAATTTTTTTTTCTTGGAATATTGTATAATTATACAAAGTTTCGAGCAAAAGGTATTATATAAATAATTTCCTTTTTGTCTAAACTCGGTTATCAACAACACATAGAAGCGAAGCGATAGTAGTAGCCACGAGTGGTCAGCTGTTAGTCGTTGAGGAGTTCCGTTCTCTGTACCGTGATGGTCAACATCAGATCTTGCAAGGTAACAATTACTAGAAGTATATATATTAAATCGCGATTGATTTACTAATTTTTATTAAAGATTTATGTTATTCATCGCCAGAACTTATCATCAGATCCTGACCTGGGGGATGGTGTAGTTATTTGCAAAGCATCAACTACCAGTAGCAAACGTTGATTTACTACCATTCGTTAAGGAGTTCCATTGTTCATTTCCGGTCTTATAATCATATCAAAATCATATGTATATGGGGCTACCTTGCTAGTATCCTCTTTATAGCAAAAAATATTCATACAAATCGGTCCAGAAACCTCGGAGACATCGGTGTATATACATTAAAAAAGTGAAAACTTAAAATTGAAATATTAGTTTCGAAACTATTATGGAACAACAAGAAATCGGTATTACCACACTATAAAGATAACTCCTAAGCTACTATGAAACAGTCATTGCATGATGTATTGCAGAGGTCAAATATTAAAAAATACAAAATAAATAATGTCAAATTTTTTAACGCAAATATTGATTTATTAACGCAAATATTGATTGAACAAAGCATTTATTTGAAAATAAATGCTTTGTTCCTATTTATCATTTTTTAATTAAAATATTTATATATTTGTGGTCACTGTTATATTGCATAGCGATCTTACAATGAAGCAAATCAAATAAAAATCAAACTAAAACACAATTTAAACGATGTACAGTATACAACATTGAACTTTCTATGTAATCAATTTAACTTTGCTTGAATAGATATAGATAGCACGAATTTTCACAAAACGTCACCCTTGTAGTTACAGCTATGCTGCTATTAAAGCATGTCGGTGACGCGAACTCACAAGATTTTATCAATCCAAAAAGCGTTCAACGTGCACATCATACAGTCGTTTGGGTTAACGGCCTGTATACTCATATACACATGTATATGAGTATACATATAGCGGCATACAGTGTGTTGGTGTTAACGGTCTGTATACTCATACAGTCTGTCTGTATACATATGTATATGAGTATACAGGCCGTTGTTCGTGCACTAGCTGGTGCTCGATCAGACATATATGTATATATATATAAATATATATATATATATATATATACATATATATATATATATATATATATAGTATATATATATATATATATATATATATATATATATATTTGCATAAAAAACGGGAGGTTTTGATTTTGTCATATTATTAGCAAAATATTATTTATTAAGAGATTGTATTAATTGTGGTTGTTACTGAGAGGTATAGTGTATTCCGGAAAGAAAAGTTATCTATAGCTCATAAAAAGGAAAGTTATAAATTTGAAATTTATTCTTTTTGAATGAAAATTCTCTTTCATTGGCAAAAACGTATTTTATGGCAGTAAATGTAATCCAACTTTTATCAAGTTTTTTTTGTTTGTTACGTTTCTTATTTTAACGAATAAATTTTAATTAAATTTCTGCTATTTGCAGCATTACTTCACTTCTGTTTGCTGTTCCCAGTATGATTGAAAAAGAGCTAGTAAAATTATTGCGCTACTTGAAGAAGGCTGTAGTCAATATTATGTGTCTCAGCAGTATAATGTGGGCCGTTCCACCGTCCAAAGGACCTGACAACGATACCAAGAAACGGGCTCCGTCAGTAGAAGGCCCGGTTCTGGAAGAAAACGGTGGACTGAACCACGGGACGACCGCTTCATAGTCAAATCGTCAAGTCACGTAAGTGGATCTCAAACAGAACCTGGAGGACGTCAGAGGTACACGAGTAAGCCTATGGACAGTCAGAAGGAGACTTCAGACCGTCAATATACGTAGCTATCGCCCAGCTCGGGGCCCTACATTGCTCCGTGAGCATCGAGTTGCCAGATTGAGATTCGCTCAAAATTTTTCGTCATGGACTCAGCAAAACTGGAATAGTGTTTTATTCTCCGATGACACTCGCATATCCATTAGTGGTGAGGATCGACATCGGCGAGTCTTACGAAGACCTGGGGAATGCTTCGCAGAAGTGTGCTTTGAGGAAATCACCCATGAAAATGGCACACTTAATGCGCAAAGGTACATAACAGAGGTTTTTATTCCTCATACCCAACCCGCATTAACAGCAGTTGGAGGCGAGTCGATTTTTATGGACAACGCTCGCGCCCACCGCTCTAGAGACGTTGATGCGTATATGCAGGAGGCCGGAATTCGTCGGTTAGACTAGCCAGCTAGAAGTCCCGATCTAAATCTGATAGAACACATATGGTATAATCTCAAACGACCGTCAAAGCCATAAAACCAGCTCCAGAAAACATTCAAGCCCTTAAAAACGTGATCGTCGCTGAATAGGAACGTATTCCTCAGGAAATGCTATAAAAACGTCGTAGAAAGCATGCCTAGCAGATAAAGCGCATTAATTTTAGCTAGAGGAGGCCATACTCGTTACTAAATTTTCAAATTTTATGTTAAATTAATAAAAAATATTCAAAAATAAACTTTAGCCATTTTTAATGTACCAGAATGAAAACGCTCGTCTGTGGACTGTACATCGTTTTTTTTATTTATTCCCATTTTTAATGACTAAAGTAGGTAAAAATTATATCTCAATAATAAATAACAATATTTTCATCATATCGCCATATAAAATGCATCAAATAATAATAAAATAACTCTGTTATTGTTTATTCTTACAAGTGCCCGTTTTTTTTGCAAAGAGTTTTTTGCAAAAAAGTATCAAACTGTTCACATGGAGAAGTTCATAAATAAATGATTCGCCAAGTTTGGAAAGTTTTCAAAAGAAACAAGCAATATTACTAGTGGCAATATTACTTTTTTCCCTGTTTAAACTATAATTATAAAGTTATCATAGCATACTAGTTTATAATTTGGAACTATATCTAAGTGTATAAATGTTTGAATCTTCACGATAAGTGCTCACAGTCACGGTTCCATAGGTATTATAAAATAGTTCGTTTAGTTTTTATTGGTGGTTTTATGGTTATTGGGAATTAACCATACTTCATAGAATAGAGCATCTAACCAACATTAAAAAGTAACTGATACCTGTGACTACGCCAGCATACAATTAGAAATTAAAAGCGAACCTAACTTATACACGCTTACCAGATATATTAAAACGAAACATTTAACTTAGGAATATATTCTATAAAATATTCTATCATTTTGAAAAATAAGGGACCTGAGGTTATGGACTTGGCGTTACAAAAATAGAATGTAATTTTTAGAATATAAAAAAGAAAATAATTTGGCTATTGACCATCAGGACAAATATTACACAATTTGTAGTCATTAAAGAAAACAAAGAAAAACTATTTTCGTAAACGCGCTTATATTGTATTTATAATAAATCAATGATTTTAATAGTGTAAATTTATTAAAAATAACAGCCTATTGAAATCAATAAAAATGTTTTAGAAACGGTAATACAAAATTAATATAGATTACGGTTTTCAATATGTAGCCATTGGCTAAACTAATTAATTTAAATGATTTGTTAACTGATATTGACACTTGTTCTATTGTCAAAATGAATTTTCGTTTTTTACGAGTATTACTTGTAAACTATTAGACCTTTGTTCGCAGTGATAATTTTCCTTTTTATTTCGTTATATATACTTTTAGTTTTAATACTTTTTAGATATTATAAACTAGCGGTTTAGCTGATAGAATGTGAGGAAACGTATACATAAGTAACTTTATGGTGTGTTTTTAAATATCGCGCTATCAATATTTTTTCACTACTCTTACTTTCACATACACCGATGCATTTATTTACCCATAATATTTTAATTTACTTACAATTACGACTTTAATATAGTCGTATCTCTCTGTCTATAAAAGTAAAAATAGATTTATTTTGTTATTTGTTACTCAATTAATTAGAGGCTATTAAATTAATCGACCCAAAACTTTGTGCGTAATACAGTGGTATTGTTTTTGTCACTTAACGTACCTAGATTTACAGAGTGTATATTGTATCTACCACAAAAGCAAATAAATTAAAACCGTATCACATTAAAAAAATGTCTCCTTTCTTAATAAATAATAGGAAAGTATTATGGATTTTTTTTTTAATTTCGATTAAAAATTATCATGAAATGAAATTTATTTGGTTATCAATTAAACATATGGCTATCTGTTCATAAATATTTAGGTAATGTTGCCACAAAATAGTTTATTTGTACTATTATATTTATGAACAGAATATTTTCTCACAATAAAATTGTCTTTTGTTATTAAATAAGATAATAAATAATGTTATTTTTATTAGGGACTGCAAATTGTTTCGTTGTTTCTTACATAACCAAAAACGATATTAAATTAATTTAGTATCCAGTTTATTTAAACATTTAACCATCGTTTACCTATCTGTAATGTAATTTGTTAAACTATTCTGGAAAATCGTCTTCGAATGTATTTAAGGTTTTCATAAGACGTTATAAGTACAGACGCGAGTAGATTAATTAGATCAAAATATTTCTCTACAACATAAGGCGAAAGTAATTTAGAGCATTTTTTGATTTGCCTTTACAACGGAAAATAATTAATTTTTTAATGAACATTTTTCGTATTACAATCATAATTACATTAAAAGGCTTCAATATTACAAAACGAACCTCTATGAAATAAAATATTTAAGAAAGACACTGAATTAGCAGATGATAAAAGATTTTTCATTCCACAAAATTATATTCGTATCGGTCAATAGTCAAACAGCATAAGGGGTTTGCCGCGTCGTGTATCGCTTTGATGGAGGTATGCGGCGTCCAGTGCGCGTGCACTGTAACTCTTGCGTTGCAACAGTACATATCGGGAACGGAGTGGGATACGTAGATTTTTTTGTTATAATCATTTTGTTTATTCTCGCTTGCTATAGTACTTTAACACGTATATGTATAAGATCCATAATATATTACAAAATCGTGTTTTTATTCAATGTCACAAAATTGGTTTGTAAAAAATTAAAATATTGTTTTTAGATTATTACTCAGCTCAAAATAACAGCACTATATATATAGCCAGTATGAAAATAAGATAATGTTTTCATCTTAATATCAAACAACAGAACATGTTGTTCTGTTGTTTGTTGATTGCGTAATAGGGGCAGTTTGCGGGGATGGGTCCCGCGAGCGAGCTGGGCGGTGCGGCAAATATATCGGGCCGCTCGACGGATGCGCCATCGTCAAGTCCACCGACTTTATCTGCACCATCCTCGTCGCTATATTCGGCATACTCCTTGTCATCGTCAGTGGCATGCGCCACAGTTACGTATTTTCCACTGTCATTTACTGAACTCGCCCCCGCCGGTGGGCACACAATGAGTTACCATTGGAATAATTACTGCAATGAATTAAGTTAACTTAAAGAAAATAAACCGTTTAAGAATATTTACTTGAAAAGGCAAAACTATGAACACTGTGCTTAAATTTAATTAGATTATTTTGTTTATTATTTTAATTACACGTCCGTCAATGTAAGCTTCTAGTGAAAACCAGATATCTTATTGAGATCATTACTTTATCAAGAACGCCATAAAAGTTTCCTAATCGCCATTACATAAACCTGTACTGTAATATTTTCTTTAAATTCTTTTTGTAGTAAAGTTGTAAATTGTTACTCATGTCAGTTTTTTTGATATAATAATGTATATATCATAAATTATTGCTAAATGAATTATAACTCCAGGCATTGGATGTACCAATAAATCTTCACTTAAAGTGTGTACGTATACTATATTTAAAAATTATTTTCTTTGATACCTTTCTAAAATTTTGTGTGATTTTAAATAATGTAGTTAAATAAAACAAACTTTCAAATATATTAACAAAAGAAGAGCTCGTTAATAACAAAAGATTTAATAATTGTTTGTGTTATTAAGTTTTTTGTTACATTTTTTTGTTAGAACAGATGTAACAATGTAATGATATACGAATCTCATATCGCTTCTTTTATGGCTAACATATGTACAAACAATTTACCCTTTCTTAATTCTACAATACAGTCTTGAGATAATTCTACAAATATGAATAAATTTTCTTTATATTATTCTTCAATTTCCCTATAACCATCATTTTAATTTGAAGAACTCTTCAAAAAGACTTTACCTAATTAATTGAGCAATGTCAGAAACTCGTTGTATATTAAACGTCCGGTATATTTTTGGATTTCCTCAGGATCTCTTTTACAAACAATGTTTTTTTAATATCGTGTGTACATTCAATACTTTAAAAAATATGAAAATTTTTTATTTTTACAGAAAATTGCAACGTAGATTATTTCAATAATAGTACTAATGTTTCTTCCTTACTTGTAATTTATTAACGATAAGTTGTTTATTTTGCTTTATGTTTTATTGGTTTCATTTTTTCTTATAATTTAATGCAATTTATATTGACAAACTATATAAAATATTTGCTATTTAGCAAAGCAAAAAAGTAATATGAAATTTGTTTTGCTTAATTTACATTTAAAATGTTTAACTTTTGATAAAATGGTTGACAAAATAAATAATCGTGGTTCTTCTGATGTAAGATACCTTTCTGCAGCCGAACCTTATTACATAGGCTGCTAACTTACTGAACAGTTTTTTAAACTTCACGTTAAGAGAAAGGCAGATTTCCAGAATTCATCTGCCAAATCACATTTTTTTTAATATTACCAGAAACAGAACAAAACTATAATGGAAATAAAAAGCACGAATCAAGAATAGCTTTTTCCGAATCCAATATTACGCTAATCTCATTTACTATAAATAATATAGACCTCTGATAGAGCAGAATCAATTTACAGAATGTTAGACATTTAGAACTTTTATATTTACGAAATTAACATCACAGATAAAACATTATTTATTTGTAACCTTTAAATTTATTTTCCACGTATATCGTGCCAGGACAATACGATTATTAATTGCATTGTCAACGGATATTAAACACTATAATTTTTACATTTAAAATTACTTGTCACATTATAGAACTTCAAGTTGTAACCTTTACTTTCATACAATGCAACATTATTTTTCTGTAGAGGAAGAAATAAATTTTTAAATTAAGTAAATAAATAAATAAATTATATCATTAATGTTCTAAGTTTGTACTCATATAAAAAAAAGTAATTTTATCACGAAAGCTTATAAAGAAATATTTAATGTAAATATAACATACGTTATTCACGTGTTGGATTTATTAAAATCAATATGATAATAGAAAACTAATTACGATAAACTTTTTATAATAACTTTCGGTTTATATTGACTTCAATTATTTGTCGTTAGAATAGATGTAACAAATTGTGAAAATCGATCATAGCTAGGAAAATACATCTAAAAAAATAAAACTAATTTGCAGTAAAATAGTATATTTAGTACCTTTTTATTGAATAAAATGTTTCATAAATTTTAAATTTATACTGTATATTTTAAAAGTATAGATGTAGAATACTTGTATTCAACATCTATACTTTTTGTACGTAGATTGTGCAATAAATACAACTGCAGAAATTATGTCGTAGACATAGGTGATTCGGATATTTTATCTAGTTATCAAACAATTTTAATTAATGTAATTCTACATAGGGAAGATCATTGCCATTTCTTCTAAAAAAAATGTTTTGACATTTAATCATTCTCAGTTATGAACCATTTCCGTAGAATTTCAAGCATGATGTAACTTATAACTTAGAGTAATATAAAAACTTCCTACCCTACATAAATATGTATGGATACAACAAAATATATCTCTTTAATCTATAAATAAAGTAAGATAAAGATATGAACACCAAAATATTCACAAAGATTTCAATTTGCGATAAAATATATAACTTAGATGAAGACGAAAATAATTTATCAAAATGTGCGTTTGGTGAACTTATTCCGTTTAATACGGTTCGCGTAATAAATCTCCTGTTTTCATATTAATGGTTGGATCTTCAATAAAAATGTCATTAAAATGTCGCATTGTGTAAATTGACAAACGGAAATACCATTTCTGCTACTAACGAACTATTTCTCCTCTAAAAAAATATTTACAATTTAAATACGATTTTATGAACTTCTTTGTTTCATTAAGTTATTTAATTACGTATTCAATCAAGTTGGAGATAATTGAAAGAGCAATAAATTTTTACATCAAATTATTTACCGATTGTCATTATTTCTCTTCATCACCATGGCTGCATAAATTGAAGTTGTGCTGCGTTTTTCCAACAACAAAAAATAAATTTGAAAATAAAATGAATTTTGAACTAATTTACAATTTCCATCTAGTTATTTACTTGATTACATAACTTGACATCAGCAATTGTTTCCGTTACATGATGTTTGTTTATATTTGTGTACCTTTATAATAATTTGTTGATATCTCAGCTTTGTTCAGAATGAAGTATTTCTCCTTCAGCCCTGGCTGACAAAAACTCAAGTAAATTAGTCAATATAAAATCAAGTAAATGAGTCAATATAAATCTTAAAGTAAATTAGTCAATATAAAATCAGCCTATTAGCTAATCTAACACTGAGAAATGTAATTCAAACATGTGTGATAACTTGCGCGTTAACAGAAAATAAAAATGAAGACATATGTTAAAAAAATACTTTTTATTAAAATAAATAGCGCATAAAGCTGTAATTAAACATATACCATATTGTTTAATTACATATAAGCTAGTTAATGATATAAAATGGACAGTGATATGACCGAGTAAATTGATAATTTATTTATAATAATGTTAAAAAATAATTTCACATATATAATTTTTATTACATTCAAAAATTAAATTGTTTCCAACGCATTTTCAACTATAAAATCCAAGTCATTATCCCAATCTGCTATTTCACATCACCTGTAACAATCGATGTAAAACGTACACTCTCCGCTTCAAATGAAATTAGACTGACTACACTCTAATTAATATGTGTGCACTTTAATTTTAAGTAGCAAGCTTAGTGATAAACACTTAAAATTTCAGACTTAAAATTTCGTTATTATATTTCCAGATGAAGCCGTTTCGTCAAAGGGTTCATTATTTTAAACTATTGATAACTAAATTTTTACATTTGTAGTAAACTAAACAAAAATTGTGAGAAAAATTTCAACTTTATTCCGTATCTCTGCGAAATCTATCATTCCCGCATTAATAAAACGTGGGAAAGTTAGGAAAAGTTTAAAAAATTATGTATTTTTTCATTATGATTTAATTACTGTTTCTTAATTGCACCTTTAAATTTGGTCACTCATCAAAATGTAATCTAATATACGTATAAATGAGCAAAAAAACATTTTCAGCGTAAATACGGTTACTTAAGTGTATTTGTGACACGTCTTTCAATTTTATGCTTGAAATTGTTTATACCAATATGAAGACATATAGCTGCAATTTCCGTCGGATGTTTTTTGAAATATAAGACGTAAAGAACGGAAGGAGGCTCGTCGGAACGTGACGAAAATTCCAATAGCGATTTGTTTTGTCACTGGATAAATAACGTTTGTGCGTACACACGACACGCCGACCTGTTATTTGATTCTATTTACCTGGCCGTAATTTATTTTGTGCAATAATATTCAATCTTAAATCGTCATACAACTTCGGGCTGATTTTTAAGTTAATTGAATGCAGTATATTTAATTTCTTTTTCCACTTATGTGTGCTGTAGTCAGAACAAAGACTCATAAAACAAACAGTTGTTATAAAGAAAAGACAAAGAGTCGTTTTTTAAATCACACTTTTAAAGTGTAATACAATGTCACGGGGTTTACATTTTTATTTTACATATGTATCCGACTATTTTTATTAGTTATTTTAATAAGAATGAATTATGTGACATAAAGTAAAGAACAAAATGTACTTTTACTATATTCAATATGGTTTTAATATTTTAGCCAGAATCGAAACCAAAATACATGGATCAAGAATGAATTTACAAGCAAAATTACTTATTTTGTTTCTTAAACTGTTTTTTTTAAATCACACGTTATAGTGTTTTAAGTAATTAAATTTAGCATATATGCAAAAACATATTAATTTTTCGTGACTTCCGTACTACAACTTCTAGATATGCTGCCGTAGTACATAAAACCATAAAAGTTTGATATTTATATTTAAAATTAAGTTTTCATACACAGAAATAATGTTTTATTAAGAATTAAATTTACAAATAAACTTAATATATATATATATATATATATATATATATATATATATATATATATATATGTATATATACATATATATATATATATATATATATATATATATGTATATATATATATATATATATATATATATATTCAAAATTGTGTTTACTTAATGAAATTAAAATAAATAATGTTATGTGATCATAATATCCATTTAAATGTAAGCGTTTTAAATGTGATAATAAATTATTCGTAATAAAATGTAAATTATCTTTAACTTATTCCTGTTATCTCAATAAAACAGGCACCAAAACGTTGCAAAAATGTTCTGAATGAAATTTGTTGAACTGGGAATTACATATTAATTATCATGCAATTAATTTAAGAAATGATCCAGGAGTATGATTATGAATCTATGTATATTGATACCTAATTATACTCCTGGACCAACGGAATAGAAAAGTAGAGAAATGGGAATGAAATTGATAAGAAGCTAAAGTTTAGCAGCTAACAGAAGTGTGCGTGATGACATTCGAATGTCAGTGAAAAGATGTTGTAACTACGTAAGTAAAGGCTTTATAAAAAAATCTAAAACACTCAAATACTTTTTTAAATAGTAGAAATGAAGGAACACACTCACAAAACTATATAATAACATGGAAGGAATTCGAATTTTAATTAAAGTTATAAAAGTCCAGTCAAGTTGTTGTGGAATTAAATTAAAGGTAAGTTAATCTCCATGCCTTTAAGTAGGCTAAGTGTTAATGTAAAAAAAGTTTGTGACCGTAGATGTTGTAGACATAGGAGTCGGAAAAAAGGAGATAACGAAGTCTATTTGGCAAAGTTATTTTTATCTGTTTGGAAATCTGTGACCGATGAATTTAAGACACTCGAAAACGGAAATCCAAAAATTGTACCACTCAAATTGTTGTGAATTGAGGTTTAATATCATTTATCTCCTGGTTTCAAAAATAAACTTAATATTAAACTCATTAGAAATATACCAGTACCACGCTGTGACTTTATTTTAATCGAAAAAATGTTTTCATTTGGGAAATTTAACAAAGTATACTGGCACAAAATACTAATCGATTAACTTAATAAAAGATAAACAAAAAGGGCCAAACGTTTAACTTTTTATGTTAGTGCGTACCTCTTCTGTTAAAAAATAATTTAATATGTCTCAAAAGTACTATTACGCATATCCTTTTATAAACAAAGATTTTCAGAGAACAAAGATTTTTAGATGAACAAAGATTTATAGAGAAACAGACAATATACAAAACTAATTATAGTTTTTTTATATTAATTATTCCTTATAACATATAAAGGAAGTAAGTGCACAAGTTCAAGAAAAATAATGTAGTTAATAAACGCCGCAATTTTCTTTTAATAAGTAAATATAAGTTTTTTATGAGACTGCCAGAAAATATTAACATTTGTGTTTAGTTTTCGAGGTCAATATATTTCTTTCTGCAACGAAAAATTCAAATTTAATCGAAGCTTCTTAAAATGCATGTAAAATTACCTCGATCCCGCATTATTACAGATAAAAGTAACATTCTTAGACAAAGACTTAGGTTTAAACATTTTCGAGATTTTGAGAAGGCCTTCAATAGACACTATTACATACTTCTTTTGAACTCTAGATGTAACAATATTTTCATACAGCGGAAAGATTTCAAGCTGTAATTGAAATATTTTACATGTAATATGTATTTTAACGAATATCGTGAATTATTTTCACAATAACGGCGTTCTTTAATGTTTCTATTATTATATTTATTTCTTTTCAAGTCTTAGATTTACATAAAATTACTAATGCATCTTCCCTTCTGTCTATTTGGCAAAATCTGCCCGTCTGTATATTTTTATCACAAACAGTTTGATGTGCGAAGATGAATTTTTGACAAAGTAATAGAATTTATCGGTGCGAATATTCTATAGTACAAGCTTAAAAAATATTGATTGGAAAATTTCAGAGAGAGCAAGATTGCTATGCAAACGGTTTGTGGGGTATAAGTGGAAAGAGCGTGTAATAATAACAAGGAATGTTTTTCTAAATTTTATGACAGATTCATGAAGATATTTGAGATATTTTTAGAAATTTTGTTTTACGATGTTGGTGTTTTATTTATGTGAGCCATATTAAAAACTTTCTGATTTTATTGAAAGCTAGAAATTGTTTTCATGAAAGATTACTTAATTTTTTTATGCTAAGGGAACTTCAAACATGATATTATTTTCACAAAATATACATTATAATCAATACCTGGATATAATATCTGGAAAATAGACATACTTACGATTCAGAGATTATGAAATTCTATTTTCAACTAGAAAATTGTGTTTACATCACCAACAACCTGGTGATGTGCTGAGCTTATTTACATCACTAACACACTGGTTATAGAAGTTAAGACTTAACTGAAGTGCTACGTCGTAGCAACTATCATCCCTAAAATCAAGCTAAATAGTGCATAAATTTGCAAGTCGTGTTAGTGAAAGCAGAGATCTCGGCTGTTGTCAATGTCAAAGTCTCATTGAGTATTTGTCCATAGAAGAGGTTCTGTCGGGTTTAAGAATGAACCATTTGGCTTTGGGTTATGTATTGGTCATCATTGCTAGGAGTTTCTTGAAGTTTTATTACCAGCAAATCTTTTAACATTGCAATGTAATCTGAATTAAGCGTAATTGCATAGCTGCGACAATCTTTGTAAAAAGTAAGGCCCCTAATCCCCTAATTCGCTATTCCAGCCCATATGGTTCCTTTCGTGAGCAAAAGTGAGGCCTCAAATGACAATAGATTTTTTAATCACAAAACTGTTTTTGTAAAAATGGGCTTCATCAGATAAGATGACATTACTGAAGTTAGGGAAAGTAGTCATCATTTCATTTGAAAATCTGGATTTTCATTCAAATTCTCCTTCATTTCAATCTTACAACAATTGAATAAACGTCTTAAAATCTTACTTGTTATAACATAATGTAAATTAAATCTTGCTTGTTTTTCAGGCGCATAATTTTAGCACTTTTTGTATTTTCAACGAAGAGTTGTAAATCTCTTTATTATTTTAACTAATCGGGGCTTAGGGTTTAATATTATGTCACACGTTAAATATTATTTTTCTTTACTTATATTATGGATATAAGTAACATATAACTGAAATAACTGAAAACCACATTACAATGGATATAACTGAAAACCACATTACAACATAGAGCAAATATTAAATTAAGGTGTTTAATAACTGTAATTATGGTAAAAAAACAAGTAGTTACTTTTTATCTCCATGTTCATTTTGCCGTTAGTAAAATGAAAAATATTGTATTTAAGTATATATAGTAGGATTCTTTAATATATTTGATGATTGTATATATTTGGCGTTAATTTTGTAGAAAGTCATTATTCACAATTAAATGAAACTATTGCCAATATCCCACCTGAAGATATTGTAATACAACGAAACCTAGGTCGTGGTAAAGAAATTAAAGAAAGTAGAAATAATACTACATCGCGTAGTTTCGTTTACTCATTATGCCGCCTTTTAGTTTCGAGTTCATTATGAACTCGAAACTAAAAGGCGGATTGGCCGATGGATTGGGCGTTTCCTTCTGAAAAGTTGCCTACAAAGCTGTAGAAAGGACATGATTTGCCTCGTTCTTCGGATGAACGTGTTATTAGGGAATTATTGTTCTGGAAATAAAAAAAAACAGTTACCGCAAACTGGTAAACCGGTAATTGTTTACTTTTTCTTTAGAGAAATGTTTGAGATCAACGCCCTCGCCCCAGAATCCTAATTCGTCACAACGCCAACAACGTCTCTATACACTCACCCAGAGGAATATTTGACAAAAAAATAAATGTTAAGGAATACTATGACCGGACGCCAAAAGAAGTGGTGACTGCCTTCGAAAGGGCCGTGGAAGAGGCATCCAAGAAAAAGTGGACCGACTGTTGCTCTCAGTGGTTTTATGGAATGAAATTATGTAATGACGAGACTATTTTGGAAAATAATAAAAAATTACAAACTTGTTAGTTTGTTTCATTATCGCTTTTCTAAAAACTTTCAGTGTTACTCCTTGTAAATTAAGTTGAAATAAAAAAAAAAAATAAATTTTGAGAGCCTATCACTGACTAATAAGAAGAAAAGAAGGAAAATGTTTGCAAGTCATATTACCGGAAAAAAATTACAATAATGATGAATAATTAATTATTTTACAAAGTGTTTTTCATGATTTAGTTCTACTTTATCTCTTGTTCTCTTCAAAAAGTATATTGTCTCACGGTTTAAAAAATAATATACCCTTTTAAAGCTATCGAGATTCACTTTATAGAAGATATTTTTTTTAATTTTTATTTGGAAGAAGTCGAATGGCCATAACGCAGATAGAAACATATTAATATATCAATCATATATCAGAACAAAAAGGACTCCTAAATACTAGTTCCAATTCCTATAGCGGCTTTATCTTACGCTGACTTCCTGGTCACGGGGCTGATGCGAGCGTAACGAAATGAGGCCGAAGTTGGCACATTCATGTTTAAAATGTTGTACCAGCTTGTCATATTTTATCCGTATATATATATATATATATATATATATATATATATATATATATATAAATATATATATATAAATAATTAATATATGTTTATAAACCAAATAATTTCCTAGAGCTTAATTTCTGGTAATAATCGAGTTTTCTATGCTTGTAACTGCACTTTAACATCGGCATTTTTTATGATGTTATCTGCTCTTCAAATGTTATCTGCTGTTTGAAAAATTGGAAACTAGGTATAATTTTGAACTATATGCTCTCTTATTTACATATTTAATTAGAATCGATTGTTTTTCAACATTACAACTTTTTAGGGTTTCGTTCCTCAAAAAAAAGGAACCCTTGCCAAATCACTCGCATGTCCGCCTATCCGTCGGTCACGGTTTTTTTCTGTAATCGCTTCACTTGAAATTTGCCATAGTAATAAAATCTATTGATCCGCGCATATAGCATAATTAATATTAAAAAATATTTTACGGCGATAAATATTAAATACAATAAAAATAATATTGGGATTAATTTATTTCTGTCTTTTGAAAATGCTAGTTATAGAGATTATGGGCTAGTATACTGATTATATGGGTTAGGGCTAAGAATTTTATCTTCAGAAATATACTGAAAATATGCAAGAAATATTTTCCAGGGCAATTTCTGAAAATACTCCACCTAGAACTATGAAAAAATACGATTTTTAGAAGTCTGCACAGATTGTAAGAAAACTATGGCGATTATCCTGGATCTCATAATTTTCGACATATGCATCATATTTTCATGCTCGTGAATGGCAATATATTCAGACATAAAAAAAAAGTAGTTACAAATACTTTAATAGAAATATTATATATACTGTTTATAACTGACATTTGCTACAATGGCTAGAAATCTTTATATCTATTTCAGAATTTATTTCCGTTACATCAATAGTGTGGCCGAAGTTAGTAGTTCCTTTATTTTACTCGGTACTATATATTCCATTCAGCCACATTGGTTAAATATGAAGATGATGTAATACGGAGGACGGTAACATACAAATGATACACAAAACTAATAAAATAAACAAAGCGAGAATACAAAAAACATAAATTGTTAATTAAAAATCTTGACATGTTCGAAGTTAAGGAAAGGGAAACAAAATGGAATTGAGGGAAGGTATCCTTACCCTTCCTTAATTATTAGAGGAAGGATTTTTCAAACGGCCTTTGATTACGTTTATCAAGGGTGAGTTCCTGTTGATTCTAAAGTCTTATAGCCTGGACAGCGAAGGGCATTTCATAAAAAGTTGTTGTATGTCTGGAGGAAAGGAGACTGAGCTAGTTTTCAGAGCGAAGTCATATACTGTGTGCAGACAGATAATTAAATATACTTCTAAGATATGTTGTTTAATTCAGTTTGTTCAAGTATTGTATTACAACGAAGTATAAGAATATGTAGATTACGCCGATTGCGGAATTCCGTACATTTAATTTACATTCTAAATTGATAAATATATTCATATAATCTCTGATCAAAAACGTAGCAGATGCACAAATTTTAAAGGCACACTAATTTTTTACGGCAATTCCTAGTAAGGCTTGGATGTCATACATCTCCATAGTTAATTAGTGTCGATAAAAATGTTTGACCTGGTGAGATTTGGTTTAATCATGCAGAAAATATTGAAGATGCTCGAAGGAGTACATTCTGTTTAAGATGCGACGTCTAACATCATTTACTTGACATTAAATGGAATTCATGTAAGAATTATCGTTAGAGGCGGCAGGTTTGAGACCTTAATTTTAAAAAGTAGTATTCTGCTATCTTATTATGATGGACTTAATTGGATTAATTAATAGACCCATTTTACAAGCCTACCGAACAATATAACAATGTCATCATTGTGAGTATTGATGACGGTTGCTAGGGGGTTAACATCAATGTGGGCATATATTTGTAGATCGTCGGTGTAAAGATAATAATTTATATGTATATTCCCAATAATCTCATAAATGGATATTAAAAAAAGAAGTGGAGAAAGAACCTCTTCTTGAAGCACACCAGCTGATAAGACCGTCTACTCAGAGAATGCATCTGAATACTTCACAGGTTGTTGACGTCCATATAGTTATGAGCTAAACCATTCTAATGAATGTTGAGATATGTTCAAATGCTTCAAATAAGTTAGCAAAATATCAAAGTCAACGAGTTGAATGCACTCCTGAAATCAAGAAGTACAATTATTTTTAGTTGAGTGTTATTAATGTCTAAGCGTATATCGTCTGTGATTTTCACTAACCCGGTTGAGGTGCTATGATCAGTTTTGAAACTAGATTGAAGGAGATTTAGTATTAAGGTATCAAATAAATTGGGCATGGACTAAGCGGTCAACGACATTCGATAAAGTGGTAGTATGGAAATGAGTCGAAGCCTTTAGGATGTACAATCGACTATATTTTTGGTGAGTAGATAATATACGTTTTCTCCCATTTAGAAGGAAAAGTGGCAGTTTTTAGAAATGTGTTAAATATGTCAGTATTTAGGAGGAAGGGATATTACAATATATTAAGTGCTTTAATACTTAGGCCATCGTAGGCCAAAGAATTGGTTTTTACCGCCAAAAGTTTATTTTTAACCTCCAAATCACAAGCCTGATATCTGTGATTCGTAAAATGTAAATGTAAATTTGAAGTTAGAAGAGATAGCGTGAATGCTATTCAATGTTTTTGGCTTGACAGCTGAATCAACTGGCACTTTATAGCAAAGAAAATTTCTAAAACGGTCAAGCTTGCGTTACGAATTAATGTGAGAATTACTGACTCAGAGTGCCGAGAAACTTCCCAATGTTTTTGGATGAGCGTTGGCATTATGAAAGTGGAGATGAAATACTTTTTGGCATTTCTAAAAATTTCTGAACGTTTGTTCTTCAGAACTAAATTTCTTTCATTTTAAAGGACTGGTATTCGCTTTAGTATATCTAAATGATGTATGCAATTAAAATTTTATTTTACTCTGCCAAATTTTATTGACTTACATATTGTAAACGGGTTTCTTAGAAATTTTCTTTAAAATTTATTCAGTATTTCTTTATTTTTCGAAGTTAGTGTCTATGTTTCTGATCAGTAGAGAATAATAAATATTCTTACTAAGGGATCATAGTTTGTGGGTTTTAGGTATAGAAATTTAAAAATATTTTGACTTCATTTAGGCCTCTACTAGTTACAGTATCTTTTTATAGTATCTTTCGATATATTTTCTGTACTGTCCGGAATCTAATTATATCGTAGTTAACTACGGATTTATCCTTAGTAGATTAGTAAAACAAATATCTAATACATTTTTCATGCTACTGTTTCTTTCTTCGATTTCAATTATAAAAAGTTATTATCATTTTTTTTTATTTATTGTTGTACTGATACATCAGGTTCATCGATATATGCTAAAAGTTGAATCGAGTTTTTTGAACATTTAAATATTTCTTATTTTAATAGGTTCTTAATTACTACTATAAATTCTTGCGAATTTATTTTATTTTTTTTGGAAAACGGTCGACTATTGTCAGGAGTTGTTTTTAGAATTCCTGATCCGATTTTTTAATAGAACTCAAAATTTCTGCTCTGATATTATATTATAAACAGGAATATATGAATTTTTAAATCTAGGAAATATTAGTTTTAATTTTATTATCCCTACATTTTTAAAAACCTTGTTCTCATTCCAGTGAACACTTACAAGTATATTATAACCCTTGGAAAAATACACTTAGAATCCCGTACCTCAAAAATAAACTTTATGACATCATTTTTCTTTCTGATAGTCTATCAAAGATGTTTCCTAAGAAATCCTTTAAGTTGTTACGATGATTAAATTTTGTATAATAACGATGTGTTAATAGATTGACAATAATATAAACATTCAAAAATATCGAAATGAAAATTGTGTGGCAATTTATTTACCTTTTCCTTTTCGCTGTTTAGCTCGATCACGCGAATACCAGTTTCGTGTTAAAGGACTGGTATTCGCTTTATACATTTTATTTCGCTATTTAGATAGATCACGCTTAGTGATATATGTTTAATGGAGACGTATGATATTTACAAACATTTGACCTAAATTATTTCTTTAGTGGCACCGTGAACGTTTCCAATTAATCTTTACATCTCTCGCACATTCTTAAGAAAATTTATTTCAAACATGTTCTGAATGAATTTTAATTTTTCATTGTACCATAACTAATAATTTTTAATTATCTGAAAAAGTTCAGCGTTCACCTGAAATTAATGCCGTAGTTAATTCTTAAATATGACAAAACGTAGCGTGATGAATGTATCCAATTATGAAATGAAACATGGAGTTTTAACATCTATACTGAAGGCACGGATGAAACAAATTGGAAAAATACTGAAAGAAGCATAAAGAAGGACAATGTGTAAATGAGGACTTGTAATAAGTATAATGAAAAAGAAATATAATCTAATGAGAGTCGTGTCTCGCGAAATGAGCGTTCCGCAGCAAAACTATGCAAATATAGATTGTGGCCGAGAGAGGTACAACTTTAACAAGTAAACTTATGTATTATTTTGTTTACAACAGTTAAGGAAATAAATTTACGAATTGAATATATTTTAAATTTTTAATATATAGTTCTTCATTATATCAGCTTTCGTTTAATGTATCCCATGTTGGTACTAAAAAGATTGTATTTTGTGATTCGATTTCTTCTGCTTTAAACAAATTTAAAAATAAAATTTATAGCTGTTTCCCCGAAATAATTACGGCTCGTTAAAACAAGTTCATATTTTAAAAAATTGTGACAAACAATTAGGTCAATTATCTGTCACAGCCGTTACACTGAAGTGAAATCACGCGCAAAGTTTTTGTTTTCGCCATTATTATGGAACACTAAAGGCAGCAAGAGGATCTAATGATTTGACACACCGCTATGTCTATTTGGCATTTCTAGTTTTGTTAACATGACAGGAAAATTAAAATACGTGCTTTTATTATTCACCCTATAAAATCCAATTTGTCAAAATAATGATTTTGTATTCTGCCTTGGTTAGGCGGAAGTGTTTGACATTTACTGGGCAGCAACGTCCGTAACAGAATTATTTTGTCGTAAATATAAGAAACGTATTTAAATTATACAGGGACATTGACAAAATATAGCGAAAAATATCTATTTAATCAAAAGACTACAATTAAGGTTGTGTCTATACTTTTTATTTACTTTTGGTACATTATTAAGAGATCGTAAAATAAAAGACGATAATTTTTCTATAGTACAACATATATTTCGCTGATGATTTTTTAGCCATTCTACTATTTATGTATATCATTTTCTAAACGTGTATCTTTTCCAGGTGTAAACAAGCACATATACAGTCAGGACTTTTTAAATTAAAATTTTCAGATTCCGTTATGTTAATATTCACTACATAAACATATTATTTACATATGTTCGAAAATCGAACGTTTGTAGCGTTATTTGTTTCGGCCTCGAGTTTGACTTGCAGATTTACGAGGTATATAGTATATTTTTAGAATACTATTGTAGCTTAAATCGAAGTAAGGAAAGTTATGGAGCAAAATGCATTGAGGTTAATGTACGAGATTTCTTCAAGTCGTGAAATATGTTAAATTTAGAGTAACAAAAAAAAGGGATAAAAGAGCAAAGAGAAGTTCCTGTGTGCATAATATTAATATTTTATTGATTAAAGTGTTAAGAAAGGAGCCAACCAAGGGCTGAGGAATTATTTGAGAACCGAAATGAAACCGACATATATTCTTTTATTGATGTGTAACTTCACATTCTAGTCTATCATAACAGTTTTAATGTTACCGTATCCAGCGTTTCATTTAAATATCATGATACTATATATTTCCTTTATTAAGATTTCTTACGCTTGCATATGTCAAGAAATATGAGACAATTGTGTAAAATAATAAGTGTTATGGTAACATACATTTATAAAGGTTGATGTTTTCATACACACCTGAAATTTTTCTTTTAAAAATTTGAAATATGAAATATTTTATATATGTTTTACTTAATGCTCATTTGTACTTCAAGGTAATTTCAGCACGATAAAACTGTATAGTTAGCATAGTTTGTTTTATTTATTTTTAGGCGTTCTCTTCTTCATGCGTTATTGTCGTGCCAAATATCATATCGCCAAGCCTTATTATCGTTGAGAAATATAAATTAACGGGAAAGCCAAACAGGGCTGTGCCTACTCGTACCTTTTACTCTGCCTTGCATTATACTCGGCGATGTTGAATCCTTCGGAAGTTTTCACGATAGTTTCACGAAATTGAATTTTAGAGACATACATTTTTACATCAAGTTTGAACGCCAAGTTCCAGTTGTGGACACAGTGTTTTTTGTTTGCAGGAACCTGCGTTCGTTGGCATCATTTTGATTGATTATATTACTAGGTAACTATGACTATTTTTGACATTATTTTTCAATATATTTTGTCGTATTTATTAAGACTTTTATTTGTAGTAGTTAAAGAAAATCTGCACTATTGGGTAGAGTTTCCATGTTAAATGACGAAATTTTTAGATTATGTTCATTAATCTAAAAATTGCGTCATTTCTTTTTCGAGTTTCACGGTCACAACAAACTAGGAAATTTAGTTCATCAGCTTAACCTAACTAGATTACAACATTTTGGCCAATATTATTTGTCCATTTACTACCCTTAGCGAAATTTGGAAATATTTTTAACAAAAGAGGACACTTACGTACTTACGTAAAAAGTTAACTAGTTGGCCCTTTTTGTCCATACATTTTAATAAGTCTTGCAGGTTATTATTTTTTTGACTGAACGCTCGCTATTAAGTTTCCAAATAAACACGAAACATTTTTATAAATTAGTGTTCACCTGTTCCTTCTTGAAAACATTTGTTTAGTTAGAATAAAGTCACATAGTGGTACTGATAGATTTCTAGTTAGTTACACATGACATTTTTTAAATCAGGGGACGATTGCCCTAAGATTTTAATTCGGAACAATCTGGGCGGTATAATTTTTAAAATTGTTGGAAACTTAACTTTTGCAACTTTTATAAATTTCAAAACCTTTTCACGTGATTATATAGGTTTGAGTATGTTTCCTCGTTTCTGATATTTAAAGTATATTTGTATGTTTTGGATTTGTTTGATATAACATGTATATGTGATATATTATGTATATGCAATAATGTTTCCATGACATTCGAACAGTATCGTGCATACTGCTCTTGGCTACTGAGTTTTAGTTTGTTATCATTTTCATTCCCATTTCTATACTTTTCTTTTCTTTTTCCAACGTACGACGTATTGATACCTAATTGCATTCCTGTACCTCTTCTTACAATAATTGCTTAAGTTAATTTAATGATCATTAATAAGTAGTTCTCAGTGACACATGAAATTAATTATTTTCGAACGCAATGATTTTAATATATTGCACAAGATATGAAAAATTAAATTTATTTACAAATTTAGTTACATAAAACCCTAATAAGTATATATTTTATAAAAGTGTTAATGTTTGTTTTCCTGTTATGTTTATTTGTAAATTAAATTATTTGCAATATATTTATCTTTCCAATTTCATTCCTAATAAAACGTTTATTGCTTTTTTCATGTACAAATATATGCGTTACGTCTTTAGAATTTATAGGGCAGAAATTTAGAAATAAATTGATATAAATACAAACATCAGGATGTTATCTATAATAGCATATATAGAATATGTGATAATTTATATTTACATAAATTTAATATTTTTGTATATATTCTAAATTTAAATACGTAAGATATTATATCGTCTTATTTAAAAAAAAGGTTACGCAACTAAAGAAATAATTATGTTTAGAAATTCATTATTCTGTATTGATCCATGCATTTTGGTTTTGATGATAATATCGGACTGTAATATTAAAATCATGTCAAGTATGGAAAAATACATTAGGTCTTTACCTACGTGAAGTTCTATCCTTTAATATAATTATTACCTCTTAAATTAACTAATAAATATGGTCTAATATATGTTTGAAATAATAGTTCAGCTTGTGACATTGTATCTAAATAAACAGGTCATTAGCACTTTAAAATCATTAATCGAAAGGCGAGCTATTTTTCTTGTCTTTATGATCTCTTTTATAAACAAGTACAGCTTTCTTTGGCATCTGTACCTTTTTTATTGTTCGAATGTAAGCTTTATCTGGAGTCATTTTTATACTCGATTTATATCAGTATAATGTGTGTTAAATATAAATCTTCTGCTATAACTATTAGTTGCAGTTCGATATGAAGCACTTAAAATGAAAGCAATAAATTAAGAAGCTCTGCATAAAACACAAACAAGTAGAATACAATGGAAAAATAATGAAATATGCTGGATTCAAATAATCGCCGAACAGCATTTAAAACAAAGAGGTTTAAACAATTAACGAAAAAAGCTTCATTTTTTTATTAATGAATGTGAAATACACCCCTAATACGTATGACTAATATATATATATATATATATATATATATATATATATACAAAATAAACCGCGAATAGATAAATAGAATCAAATAAAAGATTGGGCTATGTGTGAATAATTTATCACACAACGTAAAACGAATTGCTATGTGAATTTTCGTCATTTTCCGAAGAGCCTCCTTTCGTTCTTTACTTTCTATGCTTCAAGCAACATCCGTCGGAAATGGCTATTTGTCTTCATATTTATATAAACAATTTCGAACTTAAATTTGAAAGACATGTCCGATAGCACTTAAGTGTGTTTGTTTACCGTATCGACGATCCTGGAAATATATTTTTGGTCTACTACGAGTATATACATATAAGTGTGTAGTGTATACACACACACATATAAATATATATATATATATCAAGGTTATCCAAGGTTGTCGATATGGTAAACAGACATACAATTTATTGATATTTAAATTGTCATTATTACACTTTGATACGGTCTGCTTTATTGCGTGGTATATCGACTGGTTTACTTCAAGTTACCACTCTGGTTTTTAGACACGTGTTGAAGGAGAAATACATAATTGGGAACAAAGCTGGAGGTGAAACCTAGATCTTAACAAATAATTCTGAAGCTATGCAAGTATAAACAAATATCATGTACAGAAAAGTATCGCTGATGTTACGTTAAGTAAACAAATAACTAGGTGGAAATTATAAATAATTTATAAGTTTATTTGATTTTTAAATTTATTTTTTATCAATCTAAAATCACAACACTTTAAATTTATCCTATAATGGGAATATCGAAAAATAGTTACAATTGATAAATAATTTGATACGAAAATTGAATATTATTTCAATTGTCTTCAAGGTGATTAAATACAGAATTAAAACTGTCGTTAATTTAGGTACAAAGTAATAACAAACTGTTACTGTCCGTCGTTAATAGACAGAGGAGAATTATTTTTTAGTAGTTGCTGTAGATGCTATCCCCGTTTGTCAAGTTACACAATGCCACATTTTAATGATATTTCAAGGTTCAAGCATTAAAATGAAAAAAAGGTACTTATATACGAGCTGTAAAGGAATACGTTTGCAAAATGAATATTTTGATAACTTACTTTTGTTTTTAGCTAAGTTATACATTGCAAATTGAAATCCTCATGGATACTTTGGCGTTCTTTGGTCTTTATCTTATTTTATTTGCAGAAAAAATTCCCCATGCGGCTGATGGCAAACATACGTATTTAAAAAGTTTTACGATACTGTAAGTTATAAATTATGTCATAGTATAAAAAAATCGATAATTTTCTTTGTGAAGATGGTTCTACGTTAAAATGAAATTTGTTAGAAAATATGGTAATAATCTTCTTTGTATAGAATTACGTTAAATAAAGTTTTTGCTACCTAGATAGAATCTGTTATCATACAGATTTTAATAAGTGCTGCACGTAAATAACGTCTGTTATATTTACATTAAATATATTATTCTTCATGAGCTTTAGTGATAAAATTACTTTTTAAATGTGGGTAAAAAAAACTAAGTACCTTTGTTTGGTGTCATATTTTCATTCTACAATCTTTGAATATATTTTTAATTATTAATTTTATTTTTGAAGTTATACTTCTTTAGGCGCGTTATGAAAAAATGAAGAGTGAAATTTTAAGATTCGTCACACAAAAGTTACAGTATGAAGTTGCAGCGGTTGGAGTCTCGAAACAAAAGCTATTGGCACCATCGTCGCCTCTGTTCACTGTTTTCATATTCATAGTATTTATCCACATGTTTCTAGTGTCTACATTCACACACGTGTTTTAGTTTCATATAAGTGCGATTTACATATGTGCTGATAAATTATATTCAGTAGTGATTTAAAGTCAATATTTTGATTAATATATTTACTATTCGTAAATATTAGTGAAAAAATTGTGTTTATAGACTTTTTCAAGTGCTCCAATATAATTGAGGTTATCTATCCGTATGTATTATTTAATGATGCCAAAGAAGTATAACTTCTCAGGCGCGTACATAAGTACACGCACCCTTTTTTTAATTTCATTTTTAATTATTAATTAAATTTAATTAATTAATTTAATTATATTTTTCTTTAAGGAGAAAAACACAATTGATAGTAACAGTTCCATAGCTTCCATGTTGTACTTTACCGATAAATTATAGTTTATAACTCAAACAAAACTCATTCGTGAACATCGGATCGGATTAGGAGCAATGTGAACAAAGGGTTCAGATACATATATAAGACTGAATTCATAATATTTCTTTTTAGCTTCATCATATTATAATCAGGCAATAAAATTCCTTATTATTAATAATTAATATTCTTTTCTTGTATGTGGAAAGCGCTCGTCTTGTGTTTATTAGTGTCGCAGCTACTTTCAGGTATATTTTTACTCTGAAAAAAGAAAACTCGGTTTTACATCCGAAGATAAAATTAAAGAATAATTTTCGTCATCCAAAAAGTTTCAAATAAATTTCGTTTTCTAACTGCAGTCAAATTAAAAACATTTTTGATAAACAGGCCTGTGAGTATATAAGTTTTCAGCGTGGAACTTCAATATAATGTTGTTTTACTTCTATGATACTGCAATGGAACTGTAATAATTAGTTATATTTTGAATGAACATTTTCAAACAAAATTGAAAATAATTACAAAATATGTTATCCTTACAAAGTAGCTATAATATGACTACAATAACCTGTAATATAAATAAGTGTTTCTTAATTTAGATTATTACGATTGGCTACTTACAAGGAAATGTCTTGTTTCTCAACAAGTAATCGATGTAAGTATTTATACATTTGCTATAAAATCCATTCTTTCGAATAATTGAATATTCGATAGAATCTGGGATTATATTTTTTCTATTCAATATTTGTAGTGTAGCATAGCAATTACTCCAGGGAAAAGTAATAATGACTCCAAAAAACAATTTTAATTTAATTTGATCGAAATTGATATCGAAACAAAATAGTAACTCATTTTGATCTCACCTTGATAAAAACTTACTCGCATCTGCGCTCTGAGAAATTATCTGTTATATCTGTTGTCGTTTCGTATTCAATTGTCGCATTTTTTGTGCTAAACTGAATCTGTGCAAAATTTAATATTCTAGTAGCTGCAGTATCATCAACTACTATCTATTAAATATTCTTTAAAGATTCTATTCTATATAAAACTTGGAAAAACCGTAGAAAACTGGCAGTATAAAACTTGGGAGATTAGGCCAAAAAAATCTAATATAAAAATATCTATCTTCGTAAAGTTCGTGTTTAGTAATAATATCGGAATTAAATCTATCTATTCCGAATTTGTCATGTTTTTCTCAGAATATGTGACTATAATCATGCTACAAATTTTTGGTATATATATTGATATATTTTAAGGCTTCCTGTATTCACTCTTCCTCTTGGTGAGGAAGGTAATGATCAAAAGTCCAATTCGATTAATTAAGTCCCGGGATGCTTATTAAGTTGTCATGATAAGAAGATTATCTGTTTCTATGCAATTGATTATCTCTGATATTCATTTTGAAATAGAAAAATTCGAGCAATGCTGTACCAGACGGATTATCGCAATCTCCGGTCAAACGATTCACTTGAAATGGCTTAAAATAAATTTACTGTTGCATCTGTGCATAATCCGTCATAAGGTGCAAGAAACATGTGCAGGTATACTTTTTGGGACTTTTTAAAATGAGAAAGCCCTTTATTTTAAAAAAAAGCTGTCATCAGCATTGAGCTCAAAGTATGATAAAGTGACTTCGTTTGTCGTATCTGTTATTGAACAATTTCTGGCCATTCAAAACGATGCTAATGTAGGAGTAAAAGAAATATTTAATATGCTAAAGGAAATATTTGATACGAAATACTTAAAAAATGCTGACGTAATGCTAATAATGTTTCTGATGTTACAGATGTTTAATAGCTATTACAACTTATGATGAAAGAAATAAAGGAAAACAGAATTTGTGAAAATAGCAAAAGAGATCTCAACGAAAGATTGTGATATTTTCGCCCCAACACAGACGAATAAACACCCAATTTCCTGATCCTGACAGGAAAATATATGTGTCTAATAGTTGTTGGAAATTCGTACAATAAACTAAGCCAAGTGTTATTGCAGAGAACACATCTCAACATATAGAAGATTCTGGTTCGGAGTATAAACGGAAGTCACTCTTAAAGATTTTGCTTCCTGTGACATAGCAGTAAGTAAGTCATTGTTTATTAAAGCTAAAATAAGACAAACATGTTAATACTCGTAAATGTATTATGTACTAGTTTTTTACCCGCGGCTTTGCTCGTGTAAACGATTCGCTTTCTAAAAAGTAAAATTTTTAATTAACTTCGAAAAGGAAGTCATAAACTCGACCCAAATGTATTTAATATTATTAAATATGTTAGTCTTTTAAGGCTTCTAAACACAAGTACAAAATTTAAAAAAATATGAATATTTGTCTATATGTTTTTCCAAGTATGTCTCAGAAACTACTAATCATTACAATTATTTTATTTTTATCGGCTTAAGTATCTTTCAACTTAGAGTATAATGAAAATTGTGTAACAATTAGTATTGTAGTTTAAAATATAAAATAAAAAGTCCGTTTAATTTTTATTAAATTACAATTACTTGTGTATTGTTAACACTATTATTTACATATCAACAACCCTACAAACTGTGTCTACCTAGTTTACGCAAATAAAGCACTCCCCTTCCCGAGTACAGCTAATCAACACAGTGGAACCTAAAAATTTACAACATAAATATTTTTCCTGTATAAATTTAGCTACCAATTTTCATCCGATTAGACATGAAATGTCCTAAAATTCTTAAATATTTGTTACATTATTTGTATTGAAAATATGAATACCACATTTTTAGTAAAAATTAGTGTAATCATTTACTTCCCATGCAAATATAGCAACCACTTTTTTAGGGGCTGAATATCGGAATATGCTTAAATGCTTGTTAAATTATTTGTATTGCAAAACATTAATAGAAATTTTAAGTAAAAATAATCATAACAATTTTCATGACATAAATTAGCCACTCCTTTTTTATCCAATTAGGGATGAAAAAGAGCACACAAAAAATGCATATACAAAAAATTAAACAAGTATTTAAGCAAATTTATATTTTCAATATAGAAATATGCTTAAATACTTGTTTAATTTTTTGTATTAAAAAGTATTAATACAAATTTTTAAGTAAAATTTATTTTTTCCCATACAAATTTAACACCTTTTTGAGGTGAAAAGGGGTTGTTAAATTTAAGGTTGAATATCGGAAAATGGTTAAATGCGCCTTCAATTATAAGTACTGAAATGCATTAATACACATTTTTAAATAAAAATGATTATAAAAGTTCTTTCGCATACAAATTTAGTCACCCCTTAGGGGTTGAATCCCGGAAAATGCTTAATGCTTGTTTCATTGTTTGTATTAAAAAGTTTTAATACACATTTTTAAATAAAAATTACCATATTTTTTTTTAAATTTAGCCATCCTCTTTTTCCCCCTTATAGATTGAATCTCAGACAATGCTTAATACTGGTTTCATTATTTTTATTGAAAAGCATTAATACAAATTTTAGGTGAAAATTACCGTAACAATTTATTTCCTTATACAAGTTTAGCCACCTCTCTTTACCCCTTAGAGGCTGAATATCAAAAAGTGTTTTTATGTTATTCGTCTTGAAAAGCATTAATATAAATTCCAATGGGGTTTGAATATTATAAAATGCTTAAATACTTGTTATATTATTTGTATTGAAAAGCAGTAATACTAATTTTTAAACAAATATTTCCATAATTTTTTCTCATACAAAATTAGTCATCCCTTTTCACCCCCTGAGGGGTTGAATATCGGAAAATACTTAAATACTTGTTTTATTATTTATATTGAAAAGCATTTATAACAATGTTTGAGAAAAAATTACCGTAAAAATTTTTTTACGGTAATTTTTTCGCTAAGGAAAACCGATGCCTCTATTATAAAATCAATACCCTCTTAAAATTTCAAATTTTTATCATTAGCGGTTTGGGCTGGGCGTTGATGTGTCAATCGGCACATTGCCTTTTACATATATGTTTGTATACGTATATATATATATGTGTATATATATATATATATATATATATATTTGTATATTTTTATATACAGATTACCTTTATGTATTAGTTGGAGGGAATAATTCAGCGAAGGCTTACTAAATCATTAAAAATTTAGCTCAGACAACTGAACATTGTATCAACATAATATTCATTATTTATTTATTTATGGAACAACATTTTCCCTAATATTAAAGGTTGTAAATTTATATATATTCTATATAGAAGTGCTGAATAATATATTATAATATAATGCTAATGCAATTTTCGTTTTTGTTTTTTTGTTAGTTTGTAATGGATATACTCAAAAACTAGTGAACCGATTTTAAATTCTTTCACCAATATAAAGCTACATTATCAGCGAGTAATACGGGCTAAATTTTATTTTGAAAAATTTATTTGTTCTTTATAAAAATGTCGATAGTTCTAAACAATGTATAAAAAATCGTCTAAAAATATGCTTTCTTTGCGTGCCTTGCAAAAACTATTGCTATTACATAAAAAATGGGATACATGTTGAACGTTCTCACTAATATGAACAAAAAAGTTTGTGAGACACTATATGTAGTTGGTATAGTTATGTTATAATAAACGTCTTTTGGTCAAATTAGTCAACTAAAACACAGATGCGAACAAAAAATTGATACATCCGTATCATGATATGAATCCTTATCCAAATCAAATATTAAATCATTTGAATTATTCAAATCGGTACATTCGTTTCAAAGTTATGTCGAGTATGACAAAATAAAAATTGTCGCGAATATTGCAAGCCGCATTATGTTAGGTAGGTAAACGGAAATGTTACTATCTAAACAAATATAAAATGTATTAATTTAATATTCATGAAAATTGCGACAAAGTATCCCAAAGTATATAACGATATTCGTATCATGTTATTAATCCTTATGCAACTAGATAGCTTTATTATCCAGGTTGCTTATGTTCATGTAAATTCCTCTTTAAATTTATCAAATCGATTCTGACAAAATTTACACGAAAAAGAATTTCATTGGCTGTGTTTTAGAGCAATAGCGTCACCTAGAAATAACACGGTCGATGAAATAAACAATATGATCACATAAAAAGTCCCCGGCTAGGTCAAACATTAGCATATAATATAATGTGTACTATACCTACTAATATTACAAATGTGAAAAAAATTTGGCAGAGATAGATTAGGTTTTGACAGATTGTATATATATATATATATATATATATATATATATATATATATGTATGTATATATATATATATATACATATATATATATATATATATATATTTACATATATATATATATATATATATATATATATATATATATATATATATATATATATTTATAGGTATATAGGAATACACACATGTGTGTGCTTGTGTGCGCGCGAACGCGTGTGTGGGTGTGTGTGTGTGTGTGTATTTGTATGCGTGTTGAGTGCGCGTGCAGGCATGAGAGCTTGCAATGGGCTGTTGCCTTTCCCTCCAACAATTAAGCAAAGTTACATTATTAATTTGTAAGCAACATTTGGAAGTAAAGTGTGATGCTGGTTTTATTACAACCTCAGTAGTCAACAAGAAGTTAAGTGGAAGGCTGTGATGCGAACAGATGCGACTTGGCGCACTGCTGCCGTTCATTCCTCAGTAATTGCATCGCCGACTGTGTGCATATGCATATGCGTTCGTCCGAGAATTCATGTTTTACATATTATACGTCACGTGTGATGTTATTTTGTACGATATTATTGACGAAATCAAATGAAAAAAGAATCGTTAATGAATATTTTCGGAGATCGTCTCAATTCATATTTCTCACAAATGGCTAATAGAATCGTCCCTTTCTTTCTTGTTAAAATTTTGTTCGGTGTCAATCTTCTGTCTCATTTAAGTCTGTTTATTTGTACGTACTCATATCGATATAATGTACGTATGGACATTTCTCATATCTACATACATATTTTATTTTTACAGGTAATTTTGTTTCTTCATGTTAAATAAATGTTTGTAATCTAAAGACACACAGTTATTTTATAATAATTAGAAGATATTACTTTTCGAGTAATTAATTTTTATGTACATAATTTGTATAGATATATTCAGGCAACTTATGCTATAAAAAATTTGGTAGTATACCAAATAAATATTACATGTAGGTCAATGTATTATTTAAAAACTAACTTTAAAGGATTATTAAAAAACACAAAAAGTCTCGAAAATTGCCCCATATTGTGAAGTTTAATTGAGTTTAGTACATGGGGTCACAACTATTGAAACATTGGTTGTAGATTTACAAAATTTAGTGAAGAAATAAATTTTGCTACCGCAGATACTGCATTTTATTATACCTTAAATTTGACATAGATATCAATGTAAAATGCAAAGTTTGTTATACTTATAACTATCATATTGAAAAGAAGACAGTCATAATGAGTCATCTCACTTTTCTATCCATGCAAACAAATTAAATCGGAATTAATTAACATATCTGTTTAATTCAAGATATTTACACTAGCTGAACATTTTTGCATGCTTCATTATCAAAGAAAATTTTTCCTTTGTTAGAAAACATAAATGGATATATCCAAACTATAAGGGTTTCGTTTTTCCCATTTGGCTACGGAATCCTAAAATTAACTGTCAACTAAAGTTAACAATCAAGTTAACAACGAAATCGAAGTTAACATCAGCTTTTATGTAATTATATGACCTATGTAATCGCGGGTAATGAAGTTTCGCAGCTTGTAATTCTAACTAAACTTCTGAACGGTTAGCGTTTAATTAATTGGAAGGACGTTCGGTCGATGGCTCTATTACATCAAGGAAAAATTATATAAAGTTATACTAATAAAACAATTTCAAAAAAAGCTAAAAAAATCCGTTCTTCCTATTAGTTTTATATAAACTACATACTTTAACAGTTAATATGAAAAATGTTTGATGTCCAATCAGCCTTTGCATCGAGTGGTATTACGATCATTATAGTTTAAAATAATTTAAACAAGCAATTTCGATCTAAGAAAAGTTGTGACATATTATACATTTCTAGATCTTCAATTATCTCCCTCGGTTGTGTACCCGGAAGGGTGTATTAGAGTCTGACAGACAACAATACACTTATTCATTTGGAAATATAAATGTGTTATTAAATTAAGGACCTTTAGTAAATCTAATAGCCGGTTAAAAATATAATAATCTCCAGTGGAGAATTATAAAATTTCGATGGTTAGCAACCATAGAAATTTAAACGTAAAGTATAGATATTGTCATCTACTAGAGAGTTGAAACATTACATTTTACGTTGGTTGTAACAAACAAACAGATGTCGCTTCTACGTATATAATTTGTGTAAACATTTGTTAGATTTATCATTTCTTCTATTCAAATTCACGAGGAGTAGCGTAAGGATTGCTATTGCAGATATTGACCAGGCCTCTGTGGTACCAAATTACAAAATTTCATTAAACTCCGTCTGCGTGATGCGCGCACAGACACTGCCTCATATCATTTTATTATATGTAGTGACTTTTGTCGTTTCATTATTAGTCGGTTTTACAGCAATGTACTTTAATACAAACGAGGTTCGTATACTGTAGTGTTAATTAAATCGTAGAAGAGGGTGAATTTGTCTTTATCTTTAAATGAAATGAAATTCTTTCAGATTTACTGAACTTCAAACCTTCTGTCGAGGAA
The DNA here is from genome assembly GCA_039881145.1 of Druceiella hillmani. NCBI lineage: Eukaryota > Metazoa > Arthropoda > Insecta > Lepidoptera > Hepialidae > Druceiella > Druceiella hillmani. The sequence continues at coordinate 25,812,487 of JAYKKI010000021.1, read as the reverse complement.
TTCAGAAAATATGTTAATTAAATTTAAATAGAAATTCAACTTTAAGAGCATTCAAATATAAATTTAAATTAAATTGTAGATACATTAAAAATAAATTCAATAAATGTAAAACATTTACACATCTGGGAACACTGTAACTATGTATTCCGTCCATTTGAATATAGGTGGTAATGGATAATAAATACGTTACGTAATTATTTCTCATTATCGAAATATGCCGAAAGTATTTTAGAGTTTCGTAGCCAAACTAGGAATCCTTATAGTTTTACCATGTTTGTTTGTCTGTCTGCCTATCCATCTGTACGTTGCAGTCGTTATACTCGTAGACTATTAGGGCTATAAAGGTGAAATTTGGTTTGGTTATAAATATTTACAACTCCAAAATATTTATAAAATAAATTGTATTAAGTTATGAAATAAAATTTATTGAAAAACATTTTATGGTCTAGGTGACCATCTTACATCCTACATGTTAAGTAGGACCGAAATTTTTTTCGGGTTCAAAAATATTGATGGTATGTCATGAAAACTTTTTCGATACAGGAATCTGTTTGGGAAATATTAAATTTCAGATTGATCACTTATGTTAGAGTTACGTGTCTCCATCCTCTACCATTTAAACTGCTTTTTACAAAGAGATAAAAAATATAGACACTACTAGTAGGATAATTATCAAGCTAAGTAGGCTTACTAGTTTACGAGTAATAGTCGACCAACTTATCACTTCTGTAAAGAAGTTCATAGAAAATCCATTAGAAGCGATTTAAATCAACTGTAAAAATAATTTTGTGTTGAAAAATCTACACTCATTATGTCTGTGAACTATGTTATGTCTGTTATGTCTGTATACGATATTATTTATATAACGACACGTTGAAGAATAATATCACTTCAATATGAACAATGTTTTTACGTCTGTAAAAGGAATGGTAGACAAATTAATAATTGCACATAGTTTAAATTCTATGTACACTTTAATGTTATAAGTGACCAAATATGTACGGAACCCTATTAGTGCAAACTCATTCTTGATAAGTTTTTAATATGTCAGATAGGTCCTGCTCGTCATAATGTGCTACACTGTATATTCGTATGTATTCAATACGCTCAAAATAGCCGCAATAATTAATTCATCTTAGTTAAAGACTAGTGAAGCAGCGGGAGGGAATCACAATGAAAACTGCGTATTCTGTAATAAATTAGAACTACTTCAAAATCTGTGTGCTTGATTCGTCTTCGGTTCCGATACCTTGGCTATAATTCTTAACTTCAGCCACAATTTAAATAGTTAGATATTCACGATCGGTGGAATGCACATCTTTTATCGCTTTTACTCTCAGGCAATATCCACAGTATTCATTTCACTCCTTCATACCCCTGATTTAAATGCCAACAATTTTTTGGCTCACGGTCTTAACTATATCCTAACTATAAAAATACCCTTCTAACTTCTCATGCCAGAACTGCATTGCAAAAAGAATCATTCGAATTATACGTAATAGAACTATAGAATAAATTAAACATAAACATAGAAAGTGTGTCCTCAGTATTTGCATTCAATTGTCGTATAAAATTACGTTACATAATAAATATTTTATCTTATGAAATATTCCAGATGAAATACCTTATCCCTCATCATCCCCATGACTCCGACGTATCACTGGTATTGATTTATTATAGTTCATAATTATTATCGAACTTGAGACGTTAATGTGATTAATTAAAAGTCAAACATTTGAAAGTAGCTTATTAAAAAGTAAGAAATGGTGCACATAAGCCGCATGCGCAATTCTTCCTAAAATTTATACAATTTTATTTTAGGTCTCCTTTGGTCTACGCCATTCCTCTGTAACCTGTAGCACCTGTATGCACTTTGGACCAGATAATCTTTTTAATTCATCAAGCCAATGTACTTGTGATCTTTCCGTAGAGTGTTTTTCTTCCCGTGGTTATTTTTATTTTTACCATATGCATACTTTTGTTACACTTTTTAACTAACAATTTCAGAGTTTCATTGCACAAACCAAATTATTTGTTTTAAGAGATTGAGGGTGCAGTTTCATAGCTCCGAAAGAGATATTTCACTGTGTATTTCGTGTCGATAAAAATAAGTTACCATATATCGTATAATTGGTTTAAGGTTTCTCACTGTATCTAATACTTTTGTTCTCACTGTGTTTCCCCTTTTAGAGTTTATCAGTAAATCCTCTATCCTCTATGACTTTGTCATATACTTTCATTCATTTGCTTCAGATCTACAGTATCCACTTTTAGTTTCAGTTTTATTTAGTAATGGAGTTTTGCAAGTAGCTGCTTCATAGGGAGATTTAGTTAGTATATGAAAAAATATGAAAACATTTTATTTAGAGCACTTTTCCAAACATTTAAGCGGAAACGAAATTTCTTTAACTGCATTAAGAATCCATTTATTATTTTTGATATTATATACCAGAAAACGAAAAAAAATTGAATCCTTACAATATCGATTAAGCGTCCTTCAGTCCGACTGTCATAGTCTTTTTGACAGAAACCGTACGATATCCATACTTGAAATTTGCAGTGATAAAGCATATTAATACTCATACATTTCAATAATCAACACAAAATATGTAGAGTGGGTAAATTAAGAAATCAAAAATGTTTTCTTTATGTTTATATGTCGTATAAAGTGTCAAATGACAGAACAAGGTAAAAGGATTCCAAAAATATTTTTAGAATTTTACGTAAAGTAGAAATTGTACGTAAAGTCGAAAATTATGAACAATATATTCAAAAAATCACAGTTATTTATAGAAATTACCTTAAGTTTACTGGAAAACTATATAAATTATCATACATCCCATACTTTTTAATAAGTGTGGAATGTATCATTATTTTTTCGACATCCATTAATTTTTCGTTTGGTATGTTCTAAAAAATATAGAATTTGATTTGAACTTTGAAATTATATAATTTCTGTTAACCTGCATTAACACTTCAAGAAATGTTGGAAACCACTAAACCCTACTTTGCGCAGGTTCCGACATGCACGTGGGCAGTTTAAATGGACGACGTGAGATATTTTCTGAATGTAAAGAAATTTACCGTGCGTCGGTGCATGCGATGTGATTTATATGGTTACGTAAGTTTATGTAATTGCTCCATACTGAATTTAACCAATACATTTCGACTGACAATTTTCTTAAAATTGGCGCTGGTATCATGCTACGACTCACCTCTTCACAAGTGGCAAAAGCAAAAAATCAATATATTATCCTAAAAACGTTAAATTTTAGGCTATTACCCGGTTTAATGAAGGTCAGAGTCCATGTCTGTTAGTTCCCCGGACTCAGCCAGACCATGATCCGTTCCTGTGTAAAGTCGAGATGAGAGGTGATTAGTTTGGACGTCGCTTTAAGTTTAATTAATGCGTCGTTTATTTCCAACCCCTTGAGGGTTGCGCTATTTTTAAGTGGAATTATTTCAAATTGTAAAATAAAATTGGTCAACAGAGGGACTAAAATGAATAGCGTGATCATAATCAATTAATAGTATTTAGCCTTTTTGTTTTTAGACTAATGTAGTGCCATACTGTATTTTATTATTGAGTTTTATTTTCATAGTATTGAGTTATTATTTTTATTTAATAAATAAAAACATAAGCACTGATGTCTTTGCATTATATTGTGTTCAAATCTCCTAAAATAAAAAGAACTTATGGTACGAGTGGATTTCGGACTACTAGAGTTGCGTAAACACTAGTATATATATATATATATATATATATATATATATATATACATATATATACACACACATATATATATATATATATATATATATATATATATATATATATATATATATATATATGTATATATGTATATATATATTTGAAGTTGCATACTATTTCTATTACACTATTTACAAACATTAACATTATTCTCGTTTTAGTATTCCGCTAAAATTAGGAAGGCAGCGGGTTAACATGTTTTGTATAGACGTTTTCTAAGTTATCTTACTTTTAATTATGATAAAAGTGTGTTAAAATCCCAACAACATGCTTTTTAAACTGTTATTTTATGTGGCATGTGGGATACATACAGTATAAAAATAAATTACCCTCTCGTATATTTTAATTGGAATATTTGGAACGCTAGCTGCATAGTTGCCTCAAATTGTTGATGCCAGGTAATTGAAATAGTTTTGATGGAAAATTTTAATCAAATGCTATTAAGTCATCTTTATATCTATTAATCAATTTTATATTAACTAGCTAATTTTATATATAGTTTTTCAAGCTTGTTTGAAAAAAATTAGAAAGGGTGAAACGAAAAATTAGTAATGGAATCCCACTTTTCTTTTTAAACGCATACGTTTTCTCTTGATGTGGTGTGCGAAAAGGAAATTTTTACCTTTCCCTGTGTTATCAATATTTTCATATTTGATTATGAGACAATGTATATAATAGCATGAAAGATAAATTTTGACTTTTCGTTGATATTATAGTGCCAGCCACATATTTAAAAAAATCGAATATTTCGTGTTCCAAACGAAATTGGATTTTTTGGTATTAAACCAACTTGATGAAACAATTTAAAATTTCTGCCGCTAGTTGCTAGTTAAGAGCGTCATGTTATATATGAGCAAGAAATATTTATTTTTTAGTCAAATTAAATTTTCGTCGCGTTATTCTCGAAAAGAAAGGTTTAAAGGAATTTATAAATATTATTTTCCCACCCGTTTCTTAAAAATAAAGTGATCTGTCAATAATTTTATAAATTCTCTTTTGGAAAGAAATATGTATGCAAATAAAATTATTTGAGTTTGATACAATGACTATCACCAATGCGGAAAGGTACTTCTTTTTTAACTTATAGTATAACATGACTACAATAACCTATAACAAAAATGAACATTTCTTGATTTAGACGGTTACCAAAATACTTAGTCTTCGATATAAAAATTTATACCTCTTGCCATAAAATCCATTCATTCGAATAATTGAATCTTTAATAGTCTTCAGGCTTATACTTTTTTCTATTCAATATTTGTATTGTCATCGTGTCAGCAGATCGATTTTAGTTTAATGATGACTCTGGATGTCGGGAAAATTAATAATGACTCCAAAAAAAAATTGTAAATAATATACTCATATTTTATATAGTTTATTATATATGTGGATATTATTTAGCTGTCGTTTGGCTAACAGTGTCAATTTATTGGTCTTTGTGGATGTCCCTGTTTCTAATATGTCGTCCTTAGGCGTCCCTTTGTGGATGTCCCTGTTTCTACTATGTCGAAAAGACGTAACTTAGAATTTAGATTAAAAACTTATTCGATCATTTGGGTAGTATTTTTGCTGGTACATCACCGAAATTGAATACTGTTTCACCATATAGTTATCTGGTTGTACAAAAATATCTTGTTATGGATGGAGAATTTGGATTCATGTCTCGTAGCCATCTCATTTTCTCTTATTTCACTCGGAGCTCCTTTTGTACTTTCCATATTAGTTTGTCATCAACTATGATATCCAGGGGTATTTTACATTATTTTTGTATGAATGATGCAGTATCATTTTGTTGTCAATGCTAACGGACTTGGTTTTATTCAACTTGGTTTTATTCACTTTTTTGTTCAGATGTATATTTAATTTGAAGGGATTGAAGAATTGGAAGTCTGTAGTTTTCATATTGTTTCTTCGTGATTGTTTCGAGTTGACAAGATTACCGTGTCATCACCAAAGGTAGCAATGACGTCTCAACTCAAATCAGGTTTATATCTGGTATATAAAAAGGAAAAAATAATAGTATCGGAACACTCTCTTGTGGGAATCTAGCTTTCATTTATCTTAGATGAGTATATGCTTGCTCTTGCTTGTTTCTGAAGCATCTATCTAATATGTATAAATTAAGCAGTGTACAATACTGTTCAAACATGTAGTTACGTTTTTTAATTGATCCTTGCATCATAATTTGTCAAAGGTCTGAGATATATCCCGGAACACGGCGGAATAGAATTTTTTTTCTTCTCATGCCAGTTAGATGACATAGGTGATCTTGTGTATCTCATCAATAGTTGAATGGCTTTCTCATTCCTTTCTTCAATTATTGGTTTGAACCTTTTTAACCTTAATTTTTCGTATCGTTTGGATATCACTGGGAGCAATGGTTAGGTTTATAAGACATCACTTCATGTGTTTTTTTTTAGTTTTTGCGCGATCATTACTTTCTCTATATTTCATAGTATTATAGTCTAAACGAAGCATTGATCAGATGGGTTAGTTTTCTAATTCCTTTGCCTGGCGGATGCTTGGCAATTACACTTCCGATAAAAGTCAGGTGACTTTTCTGCATTTATTTTGTGTTTTATATTTGTTAATACTTTCTTGAAGGTATTCAATAAAATTACCATTTTGTTAATTTTTAATTCTTCTTGTATTTCTTCTTCAATCGGTTGAAACGTACCTTTCAAAATTATTATAAAAGAAACCCTTTGACATGGTTTTTTACTTCGAGTTTTACTTCATTCGCTATTTCTAACAGGAACATGTTACTAAATGGGTCTCTTGAATATTTTAGAAGCTTTTCATAACAAATAGTCTATGCTTTTCTTACTAGAATGGTCCTCAAGATAGTCATCGAGGGAGTTCAGTTTATAATGATTAATTTTAAGTTTAATTTCTGTGCACCATTATTCAAGGTGATGAAATCACTGTAGTCATCTATTTTAGCGATTATCTACGTTATTTCTTTTAAGTAGCTATTTTGGTGTAATTGCTGGTGTGTTTTCCAAGCCAAGTGCTGGAAATCATTAATGGTTTTACTCTATATCCCCTAGTTCCGCTAAGGTTTTTAGCGAGCCAGGGGGAATAGTACAGGATTCCGATTGTTATTTGGAGCTAGTCTAATTTACGCTTTTGTTAATAAGTCTGGGTGGATTTCTTTCTGAAATATTGTGTCACTCAATGTTAAAAGGATGGCGGAATGATCACAATGCGGTGTGTTTCTTCTCGTTTATAAAATTTCATACAATTCTTCTTACCAAAGAAGTAAATTATATCTGGCATTTTGTTTCGTTCCAATTATCATTGCACTTATCCGATGAGGTGATATCACAGATAAGTCATTCAGATGCTCTAGACTCCTTTTCTCTCAGTGGTGGTTAGTTAGGAGCCCGACACAAAGCGTGTGTTTTACATTGTAATTCCCACCTATAATGAATATTTCATCGTGACTTTTGAGGAAATCAATGTACTCTTCTTTTGTAGGGCATGTCGAAATTACATAATGCAAAGCGGATAAATATAAGCGTACGACATATCTTAATTCACATTTGCCAAAATTTGCGAAAATTTAATTTTTTAAATTATCATTAAAACTTTGTTGACTAAAGTATCAATACTACTATGTATTTACTACACATCTAAATTTTCACACCCAACGATAATTATTATTTATTCAAAAATTAGTGGAAACTTCTAGTGTTCGTAATCTCTGCATACAATAAAATAATAACGAAACCATATCGGTGTGGTCAATGTGCTAAAAACACTCAACGGATTTTAACGAAATTTTGCAGTTTTATGGCTTAGAGACTTGGTCAATACGAGTAGTAGAATATATCACATTATTACTGATATGAGTAAAGCAGTTAGTTAATCAATTATTACTATCAATAGCGACGTCATAATTGTAGTTTTAATCTCTACTTTATGACGGCATTTATTGTAATAATAAATTGTTTAAAATTAATAGCGTACAAATGTTTAAATCATATAATTATTCTCACATAACCTTATGTATTTGTAGAAAAAATACTATAGTCATTATAAGTTTTGAATGAGTTTGAAACGTAGTAAACGTTACATGGACTTCACATTCCTTACCGTTTTTAGTGTGTTTATATAGCAAAAAATTGAAGATTCCATTCCAACATACTAAGCAACTAATCACAAGGGTTTTTATATTCGATGTATATGAAGGTAAGTATCTCAAATGAATCAGGTCTATGATCATCGAATTTATGTTTATCTGCTGTCGGAGTAGATGTGAAACATATAATATTAGAAGATATCCATTATGCATCAATTAGCCTTTTTGAATTATTTATGTATACAATAATTCCGGAAAGTAATTATCTATGTAAACAGTGGCATTATATCAAAAACACGCATTATAGGTACCTTGAAAACAAAGCGGTTGCTTAAAATATAGAGGCCGCTTATATAAATAAGTAAAGCTGCCCAACGTTTCAGCGCGGAAAATCGAAATTGCTACGAAAGTCATTAAAATAGCGTTTTATAAACGCTTTATTAAAGTATAAAGCGTCTTAATAAACAAAGAGTTTTTGAAAATAAATTTTATTCAATGCTTTTACGCATTTCAATTGCAACAATGAATTTACTTAGTAATTTATGTTACCGGTGCGCTTTACTATAAACAAAAGGGCCAAATTTGAACTAAAAATGGCCCGCTTGGTACAATCCGCCTAGTCCGACGTCTGACTGTGAGAAATAAAATCAACAAAATCGTATAAATCAATACTCGCACGGCGTTTATAAAGACAAGAAATTTCGTTCGTCTTTGTTGATAACACAAGTCAGATATTAATAAAAATATTGCACCTAATCCTAGTTGGTATTTTGACACATTTGTTTTGCTATATTTATCCATATTACTATTTTCGGTACAACTTTCTTTGTAATTTATTTTTTAATAGTTGTTTCATTAACGAGCACATTGCTTTGAATGATGGTAAATAAATAAAATTAGTGTAGAAATTTGATAACACAACTATAATTATGGTTTAGTTGCGTAAGGAAAACTTAAATCATACTGAGCTCTACTCTCTTGTCGGATTCAATAAGTCTGACCTAGCGAACGGCTCAAATATATTAGATTCAGCAAGATCGACATTTATTTTGAAGAAAGACTTTGAAACTATATTTTTAAGGTTTTCTAATTAAATAAGAGGTAATTATAAAGACCTTACCTGTACGACTCTCCGTCCGCCCATCGTAACCTCAAAATTTTTACAGCTTGTATATATTTCGTACACATATATCTAATATGTATGCAAAATTTATCAAGTGGAAGCTTATGAAGCATTAACTAGAATAATTTTATGGAGATCTTAGTTAATATGTTTTCAGGAAAATAATAAAAAGGGCAAGGTTAATATACCTCTCCACTTGTAAAGTTAGGAAGGACACATTTGTTTAGCTCATTCCAACAAATAAGGTAATATTGGACATGTATTTTGAAATAACATTACGATAGAATTTTTGATTTCTTATTTTTCCTCCGCTTCTGAATACGTTTTAAACTATTGTGTAACTTTCTCCATATTTTTTACTTTTCAAATGCCGATTTGAAAATGGAATTGGCCAATTTTTGTGTACCTTTTAACAAGAACTTTATTGGTTTATGGTTTATTATGCATTATTGTCTTCATAGCCAAGTCATACCAGCACTTGAACCATGATGTGGTATTGTGAGATTTAGCATAACTTTGTCCGCGGGAAGAGTGGGATGAGTTTTTAGTTAAAAATAAATTAATACACCAAGTCTCGTTTAATTGTTATGATGAAGTTGATTCAAGTGTTTGCGTGTTTAAGTCCTCAATATTTATTGGTTGAAAGTTAACAAGCACTAAACCGGATACCGCATACACACTGATTTGGTTGAAATTGTAAATTATTCAGTGTACTATTTGTTTGTCGTCGACGACAATCGGGTTATTAGTATTAACCCAAAAAGTAATTTTCTAAGAGGTCTTTCTTTGTGTATAGTCTAGTGTATAATACAAGTAATTTAATGTTGGATAAGGTGTTAAGTGATGCGTAAGTTTAAACTTCCAATTTTAAATGCTATTTTGAACCGAGTACGTTTTAAAATTTTAGTGAAAATTAATAAAAAAATTCATGGCTTAATATTTCAGATACAACTAAAGACGGCTAAAAAAGAGCAAAAAGGAACGCGTAGTCTTGGCTAGTTAAGTACAAGTGCAGCTCACGTCACAATTATAACACAAAGCTATACGTCAAAATTTAATAATAATAAAAAAAAATAACACATTAATACATGTTTTAATTCATCGAGCCGTGAAATTTAGTTCGAAGATTCTATTTGGTGTAAAATTAAAAAAAAACTGTAGAAAATTTGGAAAGAACTCTGTCCAAATCTTTAAAGGATTTGCGATAAAAAAGTACAGTATTAAAATATGTTTCTACATAAAAGACAGAGCGAGTTTACTAATAATATCGAAATTGTGTGTACCCGTGCCAAACGCGTAACGTTATATAGGTATCAAATATGTTAAGTCCAGTCAAATACTATTTTGCAAAATTCATGTGTATTTGATGGAATATGTAACTGTCAAGGTATTTTAAATTATATACATATGGCATATTCTCAAAATTTTCTTAAATTGTTTGAATTGTTTTTTTATTGTTGAAATGTAAGCCCGAAGAACGATAAACTGATTTCATTTGTCGTATCTATTATTGGATAATTTTCGGCCAGTTAAAACTATGCTAGTGCGGTAAAGGAAATATTTGGATTTTTTTGCGCGTAACATTTTTGTTTTTTTTGCGGTAAAGGAATAAATGGCAAAAGAGATTTCAATGGAAGATCTGCTTCTGACAGGAAAATATATATGTCTAATAGCTCCTGGAAATACGTACAATAAACTAAGTGCTATTGAGGAGAACACATTTCGACAGATAGAGCATACCGGATCGGAGTGTAAACGGATGACACCATTATAGATTTTGCTTCCTACGGGATAGTGGTGAGTAAATCATTATTTATTAAAGAAAAAATACCCCAAAAAATACAAATGTATTGCATATATTTCATTTGTACAAAAGTTGAACGGAGTATTAAAGAAAAAAACTCAATGAAGGCTTATTAAAACATTTGTAAATATGTAGCTTGAACGAATCAACAGCTTGAACATCAATATAATACTATATTGACGTAACGTCCATAATGTTTTCCCAAAAATTACAGTTTGATAATTTATATACAGATGCACTGACTAATATGGTTTGTCACAATGGAATGATAATGCACTCACGGTGCAGAAGTATTAGTTCATTTTACATTTCCTGATAGTCCGCTTTCGCTTATATTTATTTGTATTAAGTGTTTTAGAAAAGGTATTTGTACAAGACCTTGAATTCTTATCAAAAAATATCAATTTTTTATATAACTTGCAAGTAAAAATGTTCAATTGAATTGTCGCCTGACATTAAGGTCTAAGGAAAGTATTTTCTGCCTATATACTTTAAGAGATCTGGAATTAGCAGCAAAAAGAGTAAGTTGAGGCGGTGTCGACCAAAAACGAAACATTTAATTTTCGGTTTTTTTTTATAAGTATATCTTGAACTAATTATGCGACATCCAGGGGGATATGTAAAATGATATAATTGTATTTAATCACAGATTCAGTTATTGATTTTGGCCTAGCGAGAGCGAAAGTGCTTTCACACATTACAAACCATAATGCGGGGTCATATCTATCATAAACAGGGATTTGCACAGCACTTACTTCAGACATGATGCAAGAGTTACCAAAACATATGTATTCGAAAACGATAGTGCTTCGTAAATGACACTTATTTTTCCTGCCTATCAATGACTCTTATTTTAAATGACACTTATATTTTTTTACGCTTTTCCAATGGCTAGATATGTGCCAAAATTATTTACATTAAATTGTGTTACAAAAATTATACATATACATATTCAAGTAATAATAATATAACAAAAGCACAATTAAAAAAGTTGCGTAATCCTTGCGTGACTGGAGCAGGCAACAACGAAGTAGCGGTATCGCATGGCCAAATAATCGATAAGCGGCGGATTCTACCCGCATACAAACCCGTGATCGGTGTAAAATACATGTAGCTGAAAATGAGGTAAAGTCTTGCAAAATGCGCAAAGTGAAAACTCATCTACCGGTTGTTGTGCAACTTGCGACGCTTAAAAGGAAATGCAACGCTGGAGGTTTGTTTGCACAACGGCGGACCGCTAAACTTTTGTCTGCGTCTATTTATTGTCTGGCCACCTTGCTATTTACTTTTATTTATGTATTGTGTCGGCTGCCCTATCTTCTGTACCGTTTAACGCTTTTCAAGCAGTGACATATGCTACGAGTGCTTGTTATTTCATTATGTAAATACCGAGAACATTTATAAAGTCCCTGTAGCAAGGGTTACCATTATGTGATGTGGTAGTGTTGTTTGATTGGAGCTAGTTTTACTTTGAAACTAGTTTATAGATGAAACGTAACTTAACTCGCCTAAAAGACCAATATAATATAAAAGTATTTTAAATTAGTAAGTTAAATGCTCTATAAATTTAAATATTATTTAAAAGCACAGATATAACTTAGATTTGTATAAATATAAAACACATGTGTTGTATTTACAAATATTTCAGTAACTATCATGAACATAGTATCTGTCACTATAAGCGTGTGAATATATGTTTAGTAAGCAACTTTAGTCTGTCGATTCTTGTTGCGTCGGGTATGCGCATCATAAAATTTCACTCATAATTTTTTCCAAAGGGCCTAAAAAGTATAACTCCAAAAATGTTAGAAAATCGGAGCGATCTTTTAGTTTTTTTCGATAATAATTTCCACAAAGAAACATACAAAATATATATTTTTCACGATTAGCGGAGTTAGAAGAAGGTTATTGCAAAATATAAAGGATGAATGGAATAGAAAAGAAAAGAAACGGCAATAGTGTAGATGGAAAGGAAACGTTTGGTATTTTTTAATTACCTTTTTAATGCATATGTGGATCGTTAGAGTTACGACAGGATAAATATGGTAAAAATTATAAGATGAAAAGTAGTATTGTTATTATTAATACACATTTGGCCAATTTTGTTGTCTATGTATTTTGAATTCATTGATGTGAATTACCTAAATTATTAAAATTGAAAGTTTTATTCAAATATTTTTTTTCAAAATAGTCGAATTCACTGTTGGAATATTTGCAAAGTGCTATAGGAATAAAGAAGGAAATTTATTGCGTGAAATTGTGAAGCTTAATGTTTTATAAGCGGGGCTGAAAAATTATAAATCAACTTCAATTCTATTTTCTCGTATTTGTCGTTATAAGTAGTCCAGGAAAATGTTGAGATTTTCTTGTAAAATTTCAAGTACGAATATTTGATGAAACTTTGAAAGTTTCGTTGCAAAATATTTCATGTGAAATCGATACGATAGGGTAAGATGCTAGCACATAAGAAATAATTCCATTAAAAACATTTCAAAATTGACGAAAAAGTTGCAGCATGATTAGAATTGATTGAACTTAGTAGTAATAACAAATTAACTACGTTGAGCTTTTTCAATATTTGAACAATTTAACGAATAAACATTTAAAGAGAAGCTAAACGATGTTCAATAATGATTATTATTAATGTGCTTTTGTATGTTATTTTCATTAAGAAAGAGACTGCTAGTGGTTTTTATTAGTTTATTTAGTTAGAATATTTTATTATTGATTTTCAATTCACAATTGATTTACTGTTTGCTTTTCCCACGTACATGTGTGTGTATATATATGTATATATATATATATATATATATATATATATATATATATATATATATATATATATATATAAATACACACACGTATATATATATATATATATATATATATATATATATCACAACACGTGCATCATCTTTGAAGTTTGTAGGTCTACTGGAAGTAGTTGCAAGTTGTTTGATGATTTGGCAGTGAGTCCACTATGAAATTTTCAAATATCAATAAATAACTCAAGTACTTCAGTAAGTACAAAGTGGAGATTTTAAAAGTATTTGAAACCATTGAAATTAATAACACTAATTTTATTCTGAGGATTCGTATTAAGAAAAAAGCACGTTTAAATAGCGATATTACGTTTTTTTAATTTCCAATAAAGTTTTTTTATATAAAGATAACCACTATATTTTCAGATTCAAGATTTTACCAGCTACCTTTTCCTCAGAAAGGGGGACTGAAGACATAATGAATTGTTGACACATTCGACTACTCTCAAGTTTATTCTGCAAGGAATGTTTAAGTTTTATATTTTATATTTGGTTCATTGTTGCATATAACAATTTCGAAGTTCAATTCTACTTTGACAGTTGGTAGACAGACATAATTTTCTGTTTTTTTTTCCGGATTATATATTTTTATATTTCCGGTTTGTATAATAATACGAACAAGAGGTATCACGTTCTAAATAATTATAAATTCCGTTATAGCTAAGGTAATTACCTACATTATCTTTTCTAAGCTGTCTAGACTCACTTTACAAAATATTTATTTGTAAGAGGTCGAGTCGTAAATAGGTCGAGTCGTAGTCAGGTTGCAAATAGCAAATGTAATAATCGAATCAAAAGCGTACCGTAATCACATATGAGAACCGACAGGTTTATATATGTCCAATACCGGCTGCACCTTTACGCCGATTTCCTGATTATGTACGCGGCTGACGTGCGCGTAAACAAATGAGACCAAAGTTGGTACATTGATGTGTAACAAGTATCGGTGAGAGCTGGTCCGTTTGTTTGTGTAGGATTCTATTACTTTCGGGGCACCAGCTTGCTGTTGGACTTTTACCCGTTCTAGCGACATAGGCGCTGGTTTTTTTTTGAGTAAGCTTTGTTACATGACCAAGTGAAATAGATCTTATTGCACATAACACTTTGTTCCTTCCGTTTACGTCTTCATTATGCACCTTGGAATTTTAATAATATGTACTCTATTAAAACTATTATTATAATATCTTTGTTTATATATGTAAAAGCTAAATAATTCTCTGAAAATATTAACATCAGCAATTGACGACCTTATCCACCAGTCATAGGTCCGTCGGAGAAATTTGAATCTTTGTTTGATTTTGAATAATGTGCTGTTTTTTTTTAATTTGTAGTCTTTTTATGTTCTATAATACAAAAATGAAAAAGGGAACCCTTATAAAATTACTAGCGTGTGCGTCCGTTCGTAGGCCGCAGGCGTTTTTCTCAGAAATCAGTTAACATAGAAGCTTAAAATTTTGCATAATTATAAAAATATATTAAAGCATATTCTCAATGTTGGTATTCGCCGTTATCTTAATAGCCAATATTCGGAATACGTAAGAAAATGTTAGGAAGGCAAAATTAAGTACTAGAAAACAAATTAAATTCCAGATTTAATTTGTGGAAATAGATATCGATCTTCGTGGGAATCCAATTTCCGAATGATTGTGATTTATGATTATAATTCCTGTGTTCGTGACTAACACAGCAACTGTTATTTTTGTAATATCTTTATGATGATAGCACTAATACTTAAGTTTGATGAGCGTTTCAATGTCTAGAAGGATTTCAATCTCTATATATGATAAAATATGGGCCAAATAACTACAAGAAATACAGACCCCAAGTTTGAGATTTTCGTGGTAACTAAGGAATTCGAAGAATATAGAATTTGATGTTATATTTGTTTGGAAGTAAGTATTTTGAAAAATGTAATGATTTTAAAAGAATGATTGGACAATTAATTATGTAATCGAATTATGCAATTAAATTTGTAAGACTGGTGAGAAATTAAAACCAAATAAAGCCTTGGTATAAAAATAATATAAAGTGTTTTATTGCTTAATAAAACAATAAAACTTCAGATTCAATTTAATGTAACAATAAAATTTTCAGATTTAAATTTACAATGACAGATGTCTTTAAATGTAAATATATAATCGAAGTAAATATATAGTCAGATATGACCATAATAGGTTATAATGCTATGATAATACGTAATCAATTGTGTCCTCAAGAATAAAAAAAATAAGATTATTTCTTAATTTTTGGGTAATTTTAAATATTAATTACTTGATTATATAAAGTTCTGAAGGGTCTGATAGATAGGTGATGATACTGCAGCACATATTAGTACATATTAGTAATATATACATTTAGATTTTAGAATTAGCCTGCAAAAATGTGTCAAAAGGAAAAGTACCACTGTATATGTAAGTAAAGATTATATTTTCAGACTTTCCATTTTATTAATTTTTATTTATTAATCTATACGAAGAAGAAGATGAATGATAGAAAATTGATGAGTCATTTTACTTCCTAATTTATATTTTAAATTTCGACTTCATTTTTGGTACTTTATGTTTATTTCTGAGCTATAATAATGTGCTATTATATTAAAATTTAGCCTTCGATCTTGCACGGTCTTTGAAGAAATATAGGTTGGCAATTGTCCAATTAAATAAAATGTTCCAGTCTTTCCGGTTTCATGGAATACGGGAGAGTAAAAAAGGAAAATTGCATTGCAAGTTTTCTGGAATATGATATATTAAACCCGTATTATACAACACACAAAATAGTCATTCGATCCAAATACGAGTATAATGAGTTCAAAATTAAAGTGCATATTTGGGTCAGTTTAATGAATGCCAATTATATGTGTGTATAAAATGAAATATGTCTAAATAAGGAAACAATGTATAAATGCAAGTAAATCAGAGTAAGTAAATTAAACAAGGACACTTTTTTTAAAATGAAATAAGCAAAAAAAAATATTAATCATTACATAAGATATTTTTAGTTTTCCCTTTATTTCCATACATTTATCTTTTTGTTTGGTATCAATAAAAAAATTCAAATATTTTTCATTGGAATTTAATTTGCAGCCTGTCTTTTGGAGCTTATCAGCAAAAAGAGAGAATCCATTCCTAATATTTCCAATAATGCTGCCCTGCATTACATTACATGTGGTTTATATACTTTTTAAACTTCCACTTTAATATAAAGGTTGAAAACAGACCAATGGAGAGTACTCCTACAACCTGCTTAGAATTGTTAACAAACTTCTTAATACAGATTTTGTACGAAGAACGCAATTTTGTTAATTATAAACTTGGCAAAGTAATTTCAATTGTTTATTTCCGAAAAATCGCTTCTAAAGAAAAACCTCGTGGCGAAAAGTGAGATGTTTCATCTCGTAGACGACCATATTAAGGTGTTTAGAATATATAATTTTATAAAACCTG
The DNA here is from genome assembly GCA_039881145.1 of Druceiella hillmani. Taxonomy (NCBI): domain Eukaryota; kingdom Metazoa; phylum Arthropoda; class Insecta; order Lepidoptera; family Hepialidae; genus Druceiella; species Druceiella hillmani. Next base: position 25,795,439 of record JAYKKI010000021.1, on the reverse strand, counting down.
TCCTAATATTCTGCTAAACCAAAATAATTTGTATAAATATAGCAATATAAAATTATTTACGTTACTCTGATAAAAGATTCACAGAGAACTATGTACATATTTAAATGCATGTTTATGCTAATGATTATTGAATACCATTTCAGCGATTGTTTTAGAAAGAAAAACATGCATTGTTTGGGTTATATATAAATGGTTTCCCGCCTAAAAATTACAAGAATCACGTTTTCATTTAATATAATTTACCCTCAACTAGGTAGCTAAAACCTTTTTGGAGAATTTAATAAAAGAAGGAAGATTCCTTTGCAATATCCTATTTCGAAAGATTCTATTTATGACAAAAACATGGATTCATTTTACTGTTACATCCCACCAAAGTTGATATCGATATTTTGACCCCTTCTCATAAACAAAATAAAAAATAATTTATTTTAAAATAATTTTAGTTTATCCCATATTATGTGGTTGGAAGTTCGAGGGAGAATTTATTAAGAGAAAAAGTCGAAAAAACGGATAAATATAGTCGCACTAGTTCCTGACAAGACGACTTTGACTGTTCGCGTTGTGAATATTGTTCTTGTTAATATTTTATCGGGGCAAAATTATAATCAAAACTAATTTATTTACCTGATTTAACATTATTATGTGTAATGAGGATAATAAGAATATCATAAAAAACAAATACCCAAAAATGTAACGTTAGTGTTACGTATAGTGTATTATGTATTATTGTTTATTTAACTTACAAATAAAATACGAGTGTGGTGTCTAATGCATGTTTCTGTTAATTCCACAAATATGTATTCCTCACGTGAGCCATGTAATAATATTTTATCAAGGCTTACCCCGAATTAAGTAAATAGACCATTTTTGTCCGAGTTGTTCGAAATATTGAGAAACTTGCAATTCTTAGTTAGTGAAGCTAACGTGCTTTTTTATTTTACCATGTTTTATTGGCTCGGTTTCTTATCTGTTTGTTTATCAGGTACAAATTTTGCAAACGTTTTTAAACTAACTTCCTATTGAGCTAGAGATTTGAAACAATTTCACACAAAGAATAAAACTTGAAAACAAAATATATATACTGGGAATTCTTGCGTTTCGCTTTGTGCATATTTTATTCAGAACACTTCTATTTTTTAATACACTGTTTTATAAGTATTTTTCTATTAGTTTCGACAACGAAAATTCATATTTTGATTGTTTCGTGTTGCTCAAAATGGTGTGTATCGTACCAGACTCTAACGCCACTCAACAATGAGAGGAGTCATATTTAACAGAGGCGGAGTCATATTTATATACGTAACAACGAGACGAGTAATATTTTTCAGATTTCCGTGTTTGTCTTATTATTCTTGTTGCCAAATAATATGACGATGCGTTTTAAAATTACTTTAAAATGGAAATTTACACCTTTATAACAACAAATTATAATGCAATTTATGATATTTATCAATCAAGAAATCAAAATCCTGATTTTAAATTATTTTAATCTTTTAAAACTTTGACTACATATTTGATGAACAAGGTTTAGTTTTTATTAAAGGTCGCATATTTTGTATTATAAAGTCGTGATTCAGTTAATTTTTAATGAAATACTATTTATTGATAATTCAAAAGAGAGTTTTCTTGAATGTATAAAACGAGTAACTACTGACTTAGATTTGTTTTACAGAAGATTTTTCCACATTATTAGGACATTACATTAAAATGAAAATAAGCTGATATCTCGGAAATTTTAATAGAATGAAAGAAAATCAATCAGTTGGAAAACAAATTCATCAATCTCGCTTTTTGTTTAATTTATAATTATTTTAAACTTTTACTTTGTTCAGAATCACGTTTTCAAGAAAAGAGATAACTTTAGAAGTATACCTGCCCTAATTTGTAAATCTTCCAAGCTATTAATTTAAATGCTTTAAAAAGTATTTTTTATTTCCGATTCAACCGAATTTTGTAAGAGTATTTTTTATGTTTTATTGGTGTGACAGACTAAAGCCACACATTGCTTTATCTATTCATGGTCGTCGTAAGTCACCTACTTACTTAGCATATGGTTATTTTGACAATAATATAGTCAAGTTTATTTGTCCTCATTTTATTATACTTATAATAATGTCGCGTTTTGATATCACTTTCTTATAACCTTTAAGTAAAAAAAAATATTGTTAGAATTTGTTATGATTAGAGGCATAACAAATTCTAACAATATTTTTTTTATTTTATTCTGATTAACCGGGCTAACGTTGTATAAATGATGAAATTTCAGATAAAATAAAAGTTCTTACCATACTGAATGCTCTTTTAGAACCATCTAATAAACGATATAATAAATAACAGGTTTATATACGATAATACTTATTTATTATGTTTTTGCACTAGGTCATAGATTCAACGAATATTTTAAAAAATCCTTACTTTTCCATTCCCATTCCATAATTGAACACTCCTATTACCTTTCTGACGTATCCATCGAGCAACAGCAAGAATTTGACACATTATGGAAATGAGGTAATCACATCTGTGTTTTTGGCAGTGTGGGATATTTATCAAGTTCTGCCATATTTTTTCAACTTTATATGGAATAATCTTATTTAAGGTTAATTTTGTACGATTAATAATTATAATTAATACAATAAGGCAAACTGTATTATACACAATGTAGAATTTTCTGAGATATATAATAGTTCAAAGTTTTAATGTAGTGATAAAATTAATTATAAACGTAAAATGTTAAAGTTTCGAAGCTACTGCAATCATTGTAAAAAATATAAGCTTGAATTGAATAGTTTATCGAAAGTAAAAAGTTAAATTATTATATTTCTGAATACAATAATTGTAAAATCTCAACTGTTCCTATGTTTTCTGAAATTTTATTTTAAAATTTTAATAAAAACTTATGAATATTGAACATATTTGGCGTTAATTTTGTAGAAATTCATTATAATTAATTTTTTCTGAATTGAATGCAACTACGCGATGTAGTATTATTTCTACTTTATTTAAATTACTTACGACGACCTAGGTATCGTTGTATGGTGGGTAATTTGTAAAGATTGAATATCGTGAATCAGTTGAGAAATTTAAAATTTATGAAAATAAAAATATTCCTTTAATATATTTTTAATAGGTTTTAAATTTAATTAATATGAGTCAATGTTCTATTATAACACCATCCATGAATGATGATTTTCCCTAGACAGTGTCATCTTTCTAGTCGCTGGTGATACTTGAAACGCCGTCTGGTGAGTTGGGGTGCATGGGCTCCATACAAAATTGCAACTATTTTTGTATGGGATGTATAGAAGCTTTACCATCTATACTTAATCTATGATTCACACATCCATCGGAGCGGCGCTTTAACACCTGCATTTATTCATAACAGGGAATTACGAGTTGTAAGTGGAGGTGTACGAATTTTTATCTGACTCAGTAAAGATAATTGATTGTAGCTACTGTGGCATATGTTTACATAGAACTGTTGGCTCTAACGATGAAAGCCTATGATTGGAGATGTCATACGTATATTTATCAAGCAAGGCATTGCAAGGTAGTTTAGAACCAAAGGTAACCTATAGCTCCTGTAAATCTTTTTTGCATGCTCTCAATACTGTGTAAATAAGAGTATAGCGGATTCCGAGCAATAACAGCGCATTCGAGTTGCAATCGTAAAAAAACATTATTTGAAATAATATATGTTTTAACGGTTTTCATAATCAGCTGTCCAGAATTAAATTACTCAAATAAGTATTGAAAATAGAGTAGGAGAATGACGGACATCGGAATCTTGGGAATCTCGGGAATGACGGACAGAATAAAAATTGATCTAAAATTTCTTTAACTAAGTCTAATCAGCTTCTAATTGTAAAAGAAAAAATACATTGGACTGAATCAAATGCAGCGGATACTCTTTAAACTTAATTGATTACTGTATATTTTCTGCAGTGCGTGTATTGACGACACGAAGCAGAAAGTCAATGGGAATTCTCTAAAAAATATATATATTCTCTATCAAGCCCATCAATAACCAACGAAAAAAAAATAAAACCAGTTAAAGTCGACTAATTTTTTGACAACGATGAAAAATTAATTTTCTGAGTAATTTTTCACTTTGATAATTCGTCTATAAAACCTTTGAGCTATGATTCTCAATAAGAGCACTGTACAAATAAATCAATATATACAAGTATGTATATATATATACATATTTGTATATATATATATATATATATATATATATATATATACATATATATATATATATATATATATATACATATATGTATATATATATATATATGTATATATATATATATATATATATATATATATATATATATATATATTTATGTATAGTAATTAAGGCCGCAATAGACCAGTTCATATTTTAAGCCCAAAAGGTAGTTTTTAAAATTTTTAAATTTTAAAAGTTTTAATGAGCTATACATTTTAATAGTACGAGTATTAACAAAGCCAATATAAAATCGAAATGTGCCTTATGAGAGAAACGTTATCATTATACTTTATCTGTCACAAATTAAAATAGTTTATAAAAATTAGACTAATGTACAGTTTATTAATCAACATAATAACATACGCAAACGGAAAAAATTTAAACCCAAGAAAAAAAACTTATTTTTAAAAGTAATTTTATAGAAAGCGTAATGAACACTCCCCGCCGACGATATTCTGACGGCAGATTTGGACTGTGTTTTCCAATAAGTGACATTTATAATGAACCAGGTAACCTTACAAAATTGTTTTGTGGAAAAAGTTAAAACTATAGAAACTATTTTAGTAAATTAATTTACAGCTCGCGATATTTTTAGTATCGGCAAGTATTTAAATATTTTCAGAAATTCAATTGGATTAAATATGATAACCTCCCTCTTTAAAGGTATAATATGTTGACTTGGTTGAAGGTTGATTAAGCAAATTAAAACGCCTTTTTAATTTATTATTTGCTCATTTTTTAAACACGAAATCGGAATAATCTACGTATTCAATATTTTATACTCATTATCCTGAAGAATCCACACAACGTGTGTTATTTCAATTATTGATTTGAAACCTCAGCTTCTCATTGCCTTAATTTACATTCTGAAATTTAAAAATATTATAATTATAATAATATAATTATCTATTACCTTTGCAATGCTCATAGAAAGTATATTACAATCTAAATTGTTAGTAGATTTATTTTTATTGAAGAAACAAATTGAAGTTAAAACAAAATTAATTGAAACATTCCCAAAATTGAAGCTTTTGCTTAGTATTTTAAGCCTAATCAACTTGGTATAATATTCAAAACAAATACAATTTTTTGCTCGCTGAAGTCTATTAGCATAAGCACTCGAAGTATTACCACAAAAATATACTTCAAATCCAAGTAAAACTAGGAAACATCTAATTGTATTATAATAGTTTATACAGTTATTTTAGCAATAAAATGGTAAATTGAAATTATTCAACTGTACGAAATATCAAATAAATATTACCAATTTCTAACTATACATACTGTTATAGGGAGCAGACATAAAACCAAACCAAAAAAAACAAATATACGCTTTTGAAAGTTAAAAAAAAGAAAACACAAAATATACGCTTTTTAAAGTTGCCGTTCGACGTTAAAGCTAATACTGACGAAGTAGTAGAAAATACGGTTTATTTGATTGGCAAATCATAACCTCTCGTTTATAAGTCCACCAGTACTTATGAAATTGAAACTTGTGTAATGCAAATTTAAAAGGAATGAAAAAAATAATTCGAAGACGAATAAACTAGCAAAAGTATTTTAACAATTGTATATTAATAAATACGTTATACATCTTATAATATCCTTAATAATAAATGAATGGTCGGTTCTACCCAGTTAGTGTTATGATGAACGATGCCTTTTCTAATTAAATGAAACTACAAGGAAGCGAATCGTCGAAACGGCACGGTCGTTTCGACTAAAGAATAGCTCAACGTCAAAGCTCAAAGCTACCACTCAATTACCAGGGACACAAGCCGACGCTGTTTGAAGGTTGCTCGATGTCCCACTTTGACTTAGAGCCTGCTTGATCCTTTATGCATCCATCGTTCTTTTAAAGCTAAAAAGGAAACTTAACTTGAGTTATTTTTATACCACCGATTTTTTTTATTGATAACAAACAATTATTCCTTTTGGGCAAGTGGCTTTCCGCGGGTTGTTAGCTTCTTGTTTAGCTTGTGTCTAAAAATAATCGGAGTTTATTGTCATAATGAATAAATTTGTATTTTATTCCGTGAGCTTTTCAGTTTGTTTTTGTGTTACTGAATATCTTTTTAATCAAGTAAGGAGTTACCGCCAAATTAGTATGCGCATTATTTATGGAATGTATAAGCAAATATATGGAGCGGGTCCATTGATTCCCAGTTCTTATATTCTGCATTATGACCTTTTCTACGTTATGTAATTTACCTTTCTATTTTCTAACTTAAGTGCAAAATTTATTAAGTATTTGAAACAAAACATAATGGTTATTTTACTGTATACAATCTATTTATACGATTAGGAAACAAAAATTAAACGTCCAACTGCAATATTGTATCCTAAATTAAAAATTATTTCCTTTGTTAAACTGAACTAACCGTATTCGAAGATATGAATACAGCAAAAATTAAAAAAAAATGTCATATTTAAACATAACTCACGCTACGAGTAACCCACAAGGCGTCGGCGGCTTCGCATGCGTGAAATATTAATATTACGAAGAATACATTTGGTTGTGTCTTACTTACTCTCGCTTAAACGGCTACTCAGATTTTAATAATTTTTGGTGCAGACATACCAACAGACGTGATTTAATTTAATACATAGGCACATTATTAACTCAAGTTGGCGTGTAATTTTAGTAGTGCTTTAACTCAATAGTATATATGTTTTCTACTGAAACAAATAAATTGTATATTAAATCAATTTAACTTAATTTATAGAAAACGTTTAAGTTAATTTATAGTGAGGTGGAGCAACGGTGATAGTAACAAATTCCGTCACCTTATGCTATTGAATTGATAAAAAAGCTTGCGAAATTGCAAAACTACGAGCAAAGAAAAGCTACATATAAAATAAAACACTATTTGAATTAAATCACGAAAAGCCGTTTAAACGTTTATTTAAATTTATTTGTGCCCAGTTTCTGGTGACGATAGATAACTGTTAATGACTATTGGTTCGATAACCATTTCTCTTTCAAATCGATAGATAGCTCTTATTTAGAAATATTTAAAAAAGTTCCTATAAAAACTGTTTAAAAGGAATATATCAGGAACGAAACCTTATAATAATCGTGTTATTGCTAATGTTGTCGGTTCAAGTCGAATATAGAAACTATTACTAAATGTACCTTAGAAACTTATGAAACTTGAATATGGTAATAAACACTATGTTACACAAGGTAAAAAGTGAACAGTTTTACACGAGTACTTAGCCTAAACTTGATAAAATGAAGAATCGAATCTAACGCGATGTGGTAATTTAATAATATCGATTTAAAATACGAATTTATTGCGAAATATTGTAGAACATTTCAAACGCGTACCTTCTGCTCGGCCATGTTGAAAAACGTTTTCTGGAAACTTTTTCTGGAGCAGTATATTATTTTTTCTGCAAATAATGTACTGCTCAAATTACTTTCAATAAATTGAATGGAAAATGAATAAATACCAAAACCAAACGGTGTATGAAAATTTTAATAAGGTAATCTTGTTACTTGCGGAATGCTCGTTGCGGCTTTTATATTTTTGACATGGAGTTCGTAAACAGATTACTCGCTAATACTGCTGAGGTCGAAAGCTTAACATGTAAATGCTTGATTTTCATATGTCGCTTTATTTGGAGGTAAAATGCCTGTTAATCCTTACTTTTTAAGCATAACAAACCTTTTTTTACGGGACTAGCAATTATTACGAGTAGACTTTATATAAGTATACGCATTATATTTAATACATTTTCGCATGTGGTTTTAATATAATATTAGAAGTCCTGTCACCATATTTGTATTTCACTTGTATAAATAAATATACAAGTGAAAGTTAAATTTTTATTTTATAGCCAGTCTTATGAAAATAAAAGTTCTTTTAATTGGACCCTAATTTTGTTGCCATGGGCCCAGGTTAAGCACATATTAAGTACATATTATACGAATGCAGCAAAGCATCTCGACCGGTGGAGAAGAGAAAAGAAAGGTGTGAATTATTGAATTTATCGAGCGAAACGTAGAAAAACGGAAAATTCTTGTTTAGTGGTTTTTCCCGGTAGCCAGAGGCAGTGCCGAATATAAATCCCCAGGCACAAGAGCGACCCTAATACGGGTCGTTTAAATTACAAAGCCGGTATAGAAAAAGTAAAAATGAACAGATATTTGTGTTTCATAAAAACAATTGTAAATTTCCTACATAATACACAAAGTTTTAAGATTTAAAACTGAATGCGAGATGATTTGTAAAAATTATTTTTTCTTACTGTTTTATACCATTGTGGAAATTTTTGTTAAATTACGGTTCTCGGATTTATTTCATTGCATAATTAAAAAAAATGTAAAATACCTTAAATGTTACGCTAAAATCCCATATTTTTTTTGTTTCTAAAATTTCTCAAATTCATTTATCTAACTAGCAAGACTATTATTTTTTAGTTATTTATATTGCTTTTAAGCCTTAGCTTGTCAACGGACCGATGTTTCAATATTGCATTAGTGTAACTTGGAAGAACATTTTTATTTGGAATAAATCGTTTGTTTTTTTTTTTTAATTTAAAAAATCATGGGTGTGAATATTTTTATTTCGGAATAGGACTATCTTTTTCGGTATTTAAAAAATCATGTTGTTAGTAAAAAGAACTTGAATATAAGTAAAAGCGTAAACGTAATTATGTCCTGGCAAAATGTCAGTCTACGGTTACCTATTATAGGTCACAGACATCTTTATTTTCACGCCGTTCTTGAATGCCGTGTATCTCAAACTACCAACCCAATGAATTACGCAGTCATTTTCTATCGGTCAAGTTAATGTATTAATGAAGTAACTATCAATTGTTCTTTGAAAATCTTTGAAAGAATATGTTAAAACCTAATTTCATCATCAAAAATACTGATGTGAAATGTGAAATAATTTCAGAACTAAAAATATAATATAGATTTATTTTAATAACAATAGTTATTAAAATAAATCTAAATTATAAATACTCATAAATAAAGTCGTTTTGCCGTTAGTATACATTATATTTGTTTCACAAAATAATTCATATTAACTTATTAAACAAATATTCAACAAAAAAAGATATTTCACTACAAAGTTACAAATGTATTTTAAGTTACTATTAAAAAAGTAATAAGTTTTATAGCAAATACAAATTAGGACAAATATAAAACACAATTAAATACGTATTTTATAGTAATTCAATAACTAAATTATATATATATATATATATATATATATATATATATATATATATAACTTTTAATTCGCACAAGTTTAGGTATTTTATTTATGCCAGTATTTCAAAGTTAACGAGCTGTCTTAATAGGAAAACACATTGAGGAGCTATGCACGAACGAACCTCGCGTAACCATCTATTTTTTATTTCAACTTGAATCGCGCGTTACACGGCACTAGCGCCATTTGTCTAAATGACTCATTTAGCTAATATGGCCTTCAGTTATAGCTTCCTTGCTCTACACAACAATACCTGCAGGAATTTTGCATTATTCGGAGTTATAGACATTACAAGGGCGACTTATTTTCGTTGTATGTGGTTTTAACAGCTTTATTAAAATGAAAGGTATTTCACATAGATATCTGTATATGTAATAAAAATATTACTAAAAGGTAACCTATACATAAATATACAGTATGATAAAAGTTAAAAAAAATGACTTAATTTAATGTTACCGTTTTGTTATTCAATGTTTTTTGGAGAAATTGAGTTAAAGAGTTATTGAAAAGTTATAAAATAGAATACCGCATCGCTTAAAAACTACGGCACGGATTTAGAAAAGGATCTTATTTTTGTATCTCTTACGGTCTATACGTTATTTACTCTTTTCTTTAAATATTCCTTTTGAAGTCTCTCTTTCTTTTATTCTTCTTATCTCTATTATTTTATCACATTTGTTCTAATCGCTTTAGAACTATTTAATTTATTGGGTTGGCTAAAAAGTAATAAGCGTTTTTCGAAAATTATCTAGAAAATATGGCAACGTTTTAGAAGCTTCCATAATCGAAGAAGTATAAAGGGTCGGTTTTACTGAGTCCGTAGTAACTAAGCCGTTGCACTGTTCGCATAAAATAGAGACGATATTAAGTCGCATGTGAGACACTGTCTACTCTACGAGTACCAATCTGATCACTCTGCTACCGAAGCTTCGCGTAACATATGCCAATGTCAAATCTGAAACTACTGCAAAACTGTTAGATCGGTGAAATTGGATAGCAACAAGTTAAAATTGTTAATTGAAGAGATACGACTAGGAAAACCACGCAAATTGGAGGCGAAGATTGTTTTATAAATATTCCCGTTTGTCATTATTTGTTAGTACATAAGCAGACTACTGTATCGATGTAAATTATACTTTTACCATAATAATGCTTGGGGTTTATGTTAAAAGCCAGATGAAATTTTGTCCCGATCGAATAGTCTCCAAGAGCGTTGAAACTTAAATATTACAATGAAAAATATATTCCATCAAAGACAATAACTGCAAAAAGAGCCCAGTTTTCTTTAAAAATTTACCGTAAAAAGAGTCAGATAAAAGTAGCCAAGTTCTTAATGAGCTTGGTTAGACAAGAATATGTGGGTGAGTATAGACGCTTGAGCTGTGCGTCTTATTTTCACAATGTTGATCTCGGATGCCATAAATGTTTACACCTCTATCGCTTTGTGATATGATATGGTCTATAAAATAACTAGAATATTGAATATATTTGGCGTTAATTTTGTAGAAATTCATTATTCACAATTAAATTAAACAACGTGATGTAGTATTATTTCTACTTTCTTTAAGTTCTTTACCATGACCATCTTCAGGTAGGCTATTAGCAAAGACCTCTTTGCTAGCAGCCCACCTGAAGATGTTGTAATACAACGAAACCTAGGTCGTGGTAAAGAACTTAAAGAAAGTAGAAATAATATTACATCACGTAGTTTCATTTAATTGTAAATAACTAGAATTGTATCTTTTTGTAACTCTGACTATTACGTGATAAATATCTGAAAATCGTAACTATAAAAACACCACTTTATATAAGATTTGTCAAATATACGAATACAAACTTTTTCTTTGTTTCTTTCCAACAATTTTCAGATTTCTAAATTCTTACTTTATCGGTATTTCATGTACATACCAATGCTCAAGGTTTTTACTCTCCTGAAAGTCATTTTTAGGTTTTCATGATCTGATAGTGGGTGAGTTAGTGAATAGGGGACGAATGCACTATATTTTATATCGAATGTCTCAAAATTACTATAGACAAAAATTTAAAATTTAGGATACAGTTTTCCGGTAAGCTTTGAATAAATTTTTAGGAATGCTATTGTTATCGGTGTGACTTTAATATTTTCAGAGATAGAAGGAGGGGGAATTGTGGCGATGTAAGATATAATAATACTTTTATCGTATAACCTATTAATCGATGCGATCATTAATTTAAAAAAAATAAAAGCTTAATTTGTCACCGCCTATATTTTAGAGTATTTAACGATAGCAATAAATGTGCGCCAGTACGTTTTATAACTACGTCTAGTTTTAATTCTGTGTGCCAAAAGTTTTTGAGAATAATACATTTTTATAAAAATGTCCATAGAAATCCGCCTTCAAATAATTTTCGAATAAGAAGCGCACTGAATAGTATAAAATAATGGAAATACGAGTACTCGATTGGAACGTTTGCGGTATGAAATCTTATCAGAACATAAACCAATTTGCAAAATATCTGCTACTGCTAAAGACTTTTGGAATCGGTGCCATGTCAGCGCTTCTCTCTTCTCTGAAATACATACACAATCACACAGAGAGATGGGTACTACATTTCACTTGGCGCCGATTCTATTTTCCTTATCATTAGACTTCTACTTAATTTAACCGACTCTATTTATTTTTAATTTCTTTTTAAGAGCATCAACGAAAAGTTCCTGTCATCATATCCAGCTCTATCATTGCATCATGATTTTGCTGAAGAGCAGATTTATGTTGTCCTTAGTATTATTAAACATTAAAACCTTTTTACCAGATTATCGTTAGACTTATATAATATAAACTTCATGGTGACACCTGTGCTATATATGGCTGATGAATTATATTGTGTACCTCCAATTTCTGTGGTAAAAGTTTTACCAGTTTGTGATGACACTACACTTAGTATTGGCTAATAAATGTTGCAGATATGAGTTAACATATACAAACCAGGTCATACTATGGCAGCCTCAAGCTGAGGAATTGGAATCAGGAGTTCAATGACAGTGTCTCTGCGTAAGACTTAAAATACTAACTTAAAAATGGAAGGTCTTCAAGACTTATGCTTTAAGCTCCGGCAAAAGGCGGGTTGAGGAATAGAAACCTAAAGTTTAATGATAGAGTCCCTACTTGATGCCCACAATACTAATTTAAAAACATGCCATCCTTAAACTTCATAATTTAAACAGACAGTATCTCCATATTCTGAATATTTGGAATATGAGATTTAGTGGTAGACTCTCTGAGACTCAAAATACTGGTTTAACAACAACAAAGTAGATCAATTTTACGATGTTAAGCAGGCGATACTCTTGTAGCATTAGGATTGAGAAGTTGCAACTAGGGAGTTTCTGTTCGAGATCCACAATACTAATTTAGAAAAGCTGACTTTCGTGTTCCACGATTTAAGCCCATAACGTCAAGACTGAAAAGTTTCAAACCGAGCTCAGTGGCAGAGTCTTTGCTCGTACAATACTAACTTTAAAACATAAGATCTTCAAGTCTCACGTTTAAAGTAAGCAGTACTCCTACAGCGATAATACTATTTTAAAAACAGCAGATTCCCAAGTCTTACAGTTTAGGTTAGCAGTATCCCTGTAACATCAGGACTGAGGAGTTGGAAGTTGGAGTTCAGTGGCAGAGTCTCCTCTTGAGACTTACAATGTTAATTTCAACATAGCAGATTTTCAAATCTCATGATCTAGGCCTGTAGTACACCTGCAGCATGAAGACCTATGGATCAAAGGTTTGAATTAAAATGCATGTACCCATTACACTTAACACTTTTTCACCTTATTAATTTGTTGCTACATCAAGACAAGCCAAACGAGTCCAAACTTGATGAGTTTACTCCTCAGCGCTGAAAAGTTCCAATCACCATCTTCCGGTTCTATCAGTGCACCCTAAATTTGTTAAAGAACATTTGTATGTGGAATTTAGTCGTGTCTTATTTGATTATCATTCCACCTATATCATCAAAACTTTGTAACAACACATGTGATGTTCAATGTTGAATAATTTTGTAGTATATCTTCAATTGTCATGGCTATATTCTGATAAAATTTTATACTGGGAGTATACCTTTAAAAATAAAATAAGAATCATCTAAACTGGTTGGATCTAAATTGTACAAATTCGACCACAAAGCCTGTAGTGTTAAATTTTGGGAAATTTTTCGGTATATCTTCAATTTCCATGATCAGATTTAGATACAATTTTTATAAGAATGTATTAAGTATATATCTTTCCAAATTAAAAAAATATTCAAATTGGTTGAGTGATGTTGTAGATATCAATATAACAAAGTAATATACACAAAAAAACAGTCAAATTGAGAACCTCCTCCTTTCTTGAAGTCGGTTAGAATGGCTGTTAGAGACACGCAGAGCGGACAGATATTTCAGTGATGTTATAAAAGTTTCATTTTTTTATTTTCGATATAGGAAACACCAAAAATTTTGAGATATGGAATCCTAGAGAACCCGAAAAACTTAGTATATTTCTTCGATTAAAAACTTATCGTACATTTTATATTATTATACATTTAATATTTTATCGAAACGAATCTTAAGTAATTCGTCTTCATATATTATATTTCACCTTTAAATTACTCAGTTTTGTATTTTGACTAGGATATTACCTGTATATTTCTGTTTATTAGTTATTTCCTATCAATTTTTGGGTAAATATCCCTAACTCGCATCAACGAGTAGCGCTAGTGTGTCAATGGGCCGATTCAAATTTGCCTATGGTAATATCTCACTAATTTCCTCAAATAATATGCATATTATATATTATATTTGTTACGATTATTGAATTATTGAAATATTTATATAAATTGTTTAACTCGATCAATATTAGGATTTATATAATAAAATTTATGCATGTTTATAACGTGTCGTCGCTTATTTGTAAAATTCATCAAAATCCATTATTTATAACTAAAGTATAATACTATTTAGTAGTTTATTTTTAACTAAATGATTCAATAATAAACCGGATGTACTTATCCACATGGTTTGAATTTAAATTCACGACATTGTATTTGACTAAACTCTGATTTTATGATTAATCTTTGAAACATTGAGTTTCGTATAAAGTTTAGTTTTAATTTTCCTTATTTTTAATAATACACGCAAATTTTCCGTCCTAATTCCTTTCAATTAAGAGATTTTACTAGAGCGTTCCTAAAGATCCTTTTCAGAGAGATTGTTTTGTCTTATTTAATAACCATATTAATTATACATATTTGCTTTTAGTAAGATTTAAGTACTAAGTATTAAATATTCTCGACTAGATAAGTAACTTTCACTATTGTAATAAGATAATAATAAAATTATTATCTTATATTATAAAGAGATGGTATAGAAGAATGTGTGTGTATAAACACATTCTTCTATGTAAGCATAAGGGAGTTTCTTATCTCATAGGTTTCTCGTTAATACTATTAAATATTTTCTGTTTACGATAACGAATAAGCACAGACATTAATAATCATTAGACGAATACATAGAGCAAGCTACAATTCTGGCAGAGTCTAGGGACAGTTATCACTATTTCAGTGAATGGTCACGTGATTAAGAAACCGCGTTACTTTAAATTCGCTGATGGCTGGAGTCTTTATACTGAAGCATTGCTGTACATCGATCATTGAAGTTTATAGCTCCAAATAGGTATAGGATTAAGTGGTGTAAAGCGAATAAATGACAATTCAACGGGGCCAATTACTTAATTATGAGTTGCAGTCTTGTTTGTGATCCCACCAACTGCTGCTGTCTAACTTGTGAAATTTAGACGAAATAATGCATTTGGGTTATAATAATAGGGTACGTACTGTTATCGTAAAATAAGATTTTTCTACTTATTTTATGCTCAGAATATTAAACACCTTAGAGTTTTGAAAGGCTATAACACTATTCAATTTTATTATCAAACAATTTGTTACAATTATTTTATCAAATAATTAAGCAGAATTATTTTATACCCCGTATTATATCAGATAGCTTTCTTTGTTCCAGATAAAATAATACAAATGCCTCAACGTAATTTTATTTCAAGCTAATTTATTTTGTGGTGTTATAGAATATGTAATTGGCTTTATGAAAATATCTGAACAATATATTTATTTGTATTCAATCTGAATATATACAAATCATATTGTATTTAACACAAGTTCTTTTGTTCAATTAATATTTGGGACTTTATAAGCTAAGTTGATAGTTTAATAGGCTAAGTTGATACCTGTAAAAGAAATCATCGGGACAGTTACTCCACTCTTTTATTATTTAATTAGTAGACAGCGCCATCTGTTTCCTTCGTAAGTAACAATCATATATACGCTGTTATGTAATTTTACATTAGATGGCGGTATTTATTTTATGTTTAATTAATATTTAAATGTTATGTTTACTATCTAATAATCATGAATATCTATTATCCTCCGGGTTACATCAAACAGAGGCAGTGTGAAGATAGCATCACAGAGGAAATGTGCAATAAAACACAAATTATATCGCGTTAAATGGAGAAAATTGCTCGAGTATTGACAAGTAAATAAATAATCAAACAGCGGTTTTATAATTGAATCGCTCTTAGAACTCATAATATTGAAATAACTGAATATCAATGCACTGATTTATTTCATTTGGCGATGTAAAAAAATCGTTAAAAAGCGAATTTAATAAAAATAAAGTATTACGTGTTTCCATAATTGCGCTAATTAAAAGAAAGTAATTAGTAATAAAAATGAAGACGAGTTATGAAATGTATTAACCTCGATATATCTCAATAACTGACACGCAAAAATATATACATAGGCATTTTAGGTGGAGGGCAAATTAAATACACGTAAAAAATTATAATCGTATAAACCCCAATACCACGTAGTTTCTGCTTGCTTCAACAAAACTACGGTTATAACAGCGATGCATTACATTTTTGGTTGATTTATGTAACTATACAATACAGTGAAAACACACTTTTTCAAACTGTCACGTGATGGAATATCGTGTGGATAAATATAGGTAAGTAAATTACAAATCCTAAAATGGGCGTGTTCACCAGATTGTTTTATGTCTAATAACCAAAGTAACAAATAGCCACCAAATTTTACATACATATGGTTGGTAAAGTGGAATAATATATTAATTATAACTGTAACCGTGTGGAATGCTACTTCCGCAAATGATGTTGGTTTATCTAATGGCCGGACAGATTTCCATGAAATGAATTTTCTTTTTCTTTTTTTAGCACAAAACCATAAAAAGTTTACAAACACGTCTAAACAGTTGAAAACACTTTTTTTGAACATATATATTAAATTCAAATAAAATAATCTGCATCTAAATCCCACTGTTAGAAATAAAAAATCATGCGCGCAAAATATAGCAATGTCGTAGTAGTATAGCAATGTCGTGAGTTCACATTCCACCTCTTCACTTTTCTCAGGAATGATATGAGGGGATGATGCAAGCATCTCCTTGTGACATGAAATTCATCTTAATGGTTTTGAGTGATTTTTATCTGTCGGGTACATTGAAGTTTTAGAGCTATTCTTTAGTCATCCAAGTAATGCCCTCAAATTTAAAATTTTGGTCCTCACCGTTTATGTTTTAATATTATTATGTATCATTTAACGATTATATAAGTATTTTCACGTGAAATGAAAACAAACACTGTATTTTTGTTAAGCTATTTACGCGATGAGAGTAAAATGTAAAGATCGTAACGTCTTCCACGTAATGTTTTGTGACACGAATATATCGCATGTGTTCTGAATGTAACGAATATATCGTAAGACGGGGGAAAAATAGGTACTGAGCTACTCGTAATAACCAAGAGAGATATAAAATAAAAATGGTGCTCACCGCTACTACCAGCTGTTTTGTTCGTAGAGTCTCTAAAGTGAACTGTCAGAATTTTACGCGAAAATAAACAAAAATGGCGCTCACTAATGCAGAGAGCATAAGCTGTTTTTGACGTTAGGTTTTTCAAAAGTAAACAAAAAATTTTTACAATCTATTTATTTATTTATGATTGATTCATTACTAGTTTTGCATGTACTTCGTCCGTCACAATACTAACAGCATATGTACTTAATTTATTTATAAATCCACAATGAATGTGCACATATAGCTGTCGTTAATATAATTTATAACAGGAGCAATACAGCCGCATTTAGTCACGTTCTGGTACGGGCACCGTGGCTATTTTTTCTTTCTTTCTAATGGCTTAGTTAATATGTTTATTAGGGAGTCTTCATTGGTCTTCTAGGCTGATGTAATTGATGATTTTTTTCTGGTTTCAAATATTTTTTCAAGTTTCTTAGAATATTTTTCTGCTTTTTTCTATCCCTCGACGCTTTGCGCCTTACTCACAAATCGAGGTTGAAATCGCCAAAGAAGTTTCACTTCCGTCACGTGTACTGAGTTGCTCGCGATAAAATTTTTATCTACATGCAATTTCGATAAACAACAGCAGAACTTCCAATAATCGCAACATTAAATCCTTTTGGAAAATGCGCGATGAGTACGGACTTTTTTTCTCTTGACGTATTGAATCCTAAAAAGCATTAGTAACAGCTACACTAACAATACTAGAAATAAAGGCCTGATTAAAACATTTTCTTCACCTTAATTTTGTTTCTAGTCGATTATATTTTCCCATATTCTAAATTAATATGTGGAAAAATTATCGATTGAAGAAAATGGTTTTTAAGTTTAATAAACGATCAAATACCTATTTAATAATATTAAATAAATGAAATATCTATATAAAATCCAAAATAATGTGACGTGCGGAAAGTTTTTAACAAAACACGTTTTTTATTCGTCCAAAATCATAATACACGGCCTTACTGTCGTTCCGAAATAAAAACGCCTGTTTTTCCTTCCTTCTTTTAAGATTAGCGGACTTCAATACCGTCTCATCAAAAATATTTTGCCCACTCGTATTCCCAGGGGATTGAAAATCGGGGCAGCCTCTGGGAACGAAGGGGAAATAGGGAAGCCCCAAAAGAGGAATTTTCCGTTCCTTTTCTCGCTGCTACCACCGTGTCGATAACAAAGATTCAATCCAGTTGCGTGATGTACAAAATATGTTGTCCACATTTTAATTGGTTTTCGCGTAGGAATAATCAATTTTTAGCTTTCGTGTTAAATATATATATGCTATTTAAAGTGAAGGTGAAACTGCTTAAAATGAAGATTAAACTACTTATATATATATATATATATATATATATATATATATATATATGTATGTATATATATATATATATATATATATATATATATATATATATATATATATATATACTCATAATGGAATAAATATAGTGCAATCATTAAAATACAATAACATATTATTTGCTCTGCAATTTAAAAACTTAGAGTTGGAAAAAATTGTATTTTCGGCCTTTACAGGAATAACGAGTATTCAGCAAGAGACTAAATAGAATAGCTGAATATTCGGCGAAACTATTAAAAAAAAGTATTCCTAATATTGTCACTGTAAAGCAGTGCTGTAATAAGGTTATCAGATTTTACAGGCAAATTGAAGCTTCTGGTACGAACCATATATTAGGGGTTAAACCACCTTTTGAATACAAACACTTATTGAAAAGAGAAAAAGTACTCGAGCATATTTTTCTCCAAAATCTAATCATGCCTTAAAACGAGCAGTATGAAAGAGTAAACAGATGTCGCCTGTGGATAACAATATGATAATTTATATCGAAAAGGATTTGTCAAATCTAATTTCTGTTGCTAATTTTGACAAAGCCTTTAAGGGTTAAAATATACCCAATTATTTTTGAGTAGAATAAGGAAATTTTGTCTATAAATATAGAATATTTTACATTTAAATATAAAAATGTTCTTATTATTCTTAGATTTGTTCTTATTATTACTAGGTGATCTTATTGTTTACACGAGTTTTAAGTGAAATAACAATATCTAATCAATATTAGACTGTTACAACAGTAGCGACTTATTTTATTAAGATGGTCACAAAAAATGAATTATTTAAAACACATTTTGAATAAGTGATATTTACTAAAATGGTGACAACTGTTTGACTGCCAAGATTAAAGTGTTGTTTAAAAATTTTGTTAGGTTTACAAAAAAACATGGATGCATAAAATTAAATTATCTTATTAGCTAAAATTTCTTAAACTATCGTAGTGGGACGGCTACTTGGCCCGCCTTCGGGATGCTCAGTCCTTTTTAAACACTTTCATTGCACCTAATAAAAAGGGAAACTAGCGAAAACAATAAATAGTGTAAGACAATATATGTTTATGATAGCCTTTCGGTCTATACAGATATTAGGCGCAGTAGGGGTTTCCCACTTCTTTGCAAAGAGTTTTTACCGAGAGAGTTTTACAATATGTGACAGGTACGTGTTGCAAATTTGAAATATTTTAGAGAAAACAATTTTTATAAACATGTATTTTACATTAGATATGTTTCCATTTAAATTTATTTGAAAAAGAGATTGCGTTACAAATTTCAGATGTAACCAAATATCGAAATGGGCATAAATTAAAATCACCTAATTATAACTATCTCTTGGAATTTTTAACACAAATTACCCAAAATACTTGAAAAAACGGGAAATCCTAATTTAATTTCAAAAGACATTTTCAATGTTATTCCATTCCAAGGGGTACGCGAGAAAAATACTTTACCGACAGTTTGCATTATATATATTTTTTAAATTTTCCTATAAATAAACGGAAATCAACTTACAACATTTCATGCACGCTAGTATAAACCTTTGGAACTGAGATAGATGGACGAACGTACGGACGTCCATCGTAAATTCCAAGGGATTCTTGTTTTACTACTGAACCTTCAAAATTGGCAGACATTATTGTAAATCTGCAGTAATAACAAAAGCTTAAAACAAGAAAACCAGAGAAAGAAAATGACAATTTACCTCACGATAGCTTGGAACGCGACATCAGAAGCGTTTATTGTTGGAGCTTCAATGATTTTTGTTTCAAATTAGTCCCTCATGTATAAAATCAATTTGATATACGAAATGAAATCTGCTTAGGTAGAGTAGACTTTATACTACAAGGATTCCGTATACACTTAGGTGTCTATTAACGTTTATGGGTAAAAGTTTTGAAACTATGTTAAATTTTTGAGATATATATATATATATATATATATATATATATATATATATATATATATATATATATAATCTAATGACAATAAAAAATGAAATGAGCTTTAACTAAGATTTTGAAAAATTCATTCTTTGGTTTTTCCTGAATTTGTCAAACATTATTAATTGTCTACACTAAAATACTGGTATATTGTATAACTCTCGGTAATATAATAAAACCTACTCTGCGCCCCTGCAATAAACTCACTAACATAAACAATGGAAAAATCCGCACAAACCAGGCTTCGCTATTGTGTTTGAAACATATAAATGCTGTTGGTTGTTCCTAAGAGTTAATCTTTGCTAATATCCCACCTGAAGCTGTTGTAATACAACGAAACCTAGGTCGTGGTAAAGAAATTAAAGAAAGTAGAAATAATACTACATCACGTAGTTTCATTTAATTGTGAATAATGAATTTCTACAAAATTAACTCCAAATATATTCAAAATTCTCAATGTACCTAGCAATTATCATGTTTAACTATACATAAAAAACAAACAGCCACGCTTAAAAAAGTTGTACAGCATTCAAACTCGTTTATTTAAACAACTATTTTCTTTAAAAAAGAATTATACTTACCATAAAATCGAATTTAATTACCGTTATAACTTCAATTAATGTTATAACTAATTTTCGTCTAAACTTACATATTTTCGATATGTAAGTTTAGACGAAAATTAGTTATATTATTGATATATTTATAACGGTGATTAGAGTTTACTTGGGATTTTTCTGAATTTTGATATACATCAGATTTTTATAACCATCACCAGATACCTAAGCATAGCATCAAGTTTCAAAACTTTCAAGTTTATTTCATTCAAATTGCCATTTTGAAACTTTATTGATTGAACTAACTGAAATATGTGCAAAATTTTAATTCTCCCAATTGTCTAAGCTGTAGCTAAGACGTATAGAGCTATAGTTCATCAGCACATAGATATATAGCTCGTGCTCATAATGTATGTGAAGGAATGTAAACAGTGAAGATTGGTTTTCGTAAATAAACAGACAAATGAAATTTTTGTACCATGATCGTTAATTTCGTACTTTACAATTGAAGGTAAAATAAAGGTTTGTAGACGATAATTTTAATTATTTAATTTTCATATCCAATTCTATTTATATATCTGTGTCATATTTTATGAGGATTCAGGTATGCTTATGCTGGCTATAGATTTATGATGGGCATAGTTTGTGGGCGTGTTTCACGAGCACAAGAACTGTTTACGCACGTATATCGTATTTTACTCTAGTAGTAACTACAGTCTAGTAGTGGATAGAATTATAGGCAAAAATTTGTTTAACATAAATATTATATCTTTCTCTTCTTTTCCTTCAAAATTGGCTGTAGCCCTGACTTCCCCTGAGAATTTACCCCTCTTTTGTTGGCTGTTTACTTTTTCCTATTGGTTTCCAATCCAAATTTTCTAATATCTACTTTTTTAATCTGTCCTTTTTCATTTCTCTCTCGTACTTCCTTTAGATCTTGAGCCACCTGGTTTTTCTTTCAGTAATCTCTTAATTATTCTATTCTGATCTTTTTTAGCATTATTTTTAATATTTTTTACAAACAATTCGATTCTTCTCTTACTAACTTTTATGATAATGTTTGCCAAATATTTTTGGAGAATTTTTCATTCTCAAATTTGTTATAGACCAGAGTTTCTTATTTTGTAATCCATGTTTCCAATCTGTAAATTATAGAAATAGGTTATAATGTGAAAGAACTCACTTTGATAGGGTTAATGAATATAAATATTCATGATCACTTACTATTAGAACATCGAAAAAGAAATTTAAAGAGGAGCTACAATAATTAATCGGAAAACAGATGCTATTATGTCTTACAAAATCAATTGAAATCCAAGGCAGTAATCATAAGGCATATAGTACCGAAGCTATGAATCACAGGAAAAAAATTCCACCGGAACTAAGTTTACCAGAGGTTCTACTAAGATTACAAGAGTTTTAAGTTAAGGTGAAATTTATGAAAGAAGTTTTAAAAGAAATTTATATATATTAAAACTTACATTTTTGGATTTACATGAATATCTCAATAACAGCAATGAAACTATAGGATTTAGTAATCATTCAAACTAGGAGTATAAGAAGGGAGCGCCACCTCTACACACACTGATCATAATTTCGATTCGATTGAGTAAAAACTTTATTATTCTGATGTTTTTTACTAATTTAGCACTTATATAACTTCAGCTATAAAATAATAACTTATTAATTGAATATACAATTGACGTGAATAAATGAATAATTGCGGCTTAAATGAAAGAATGGAGACAAAATGTACAAAAATGAATTAGTCCCATAATTTTTTGGCATTTTTTAATAAAGGGTACTTTAGATGAAATTTAAAAAAAAATTAGTCTTGCTTTGATTTAAAATGTCATTTATTTGCTTTCGGAAATATAGTATTATTTTTAGGAAGGTATTGAAACTATAGCAGAGTACTGAGAATAAATGTAAGGTATAGAACAGCCTAAAATACTAAACACAACTCTATATAACTTAACTTTTAATAAGCTTAAAATGAGATTAAAGTATTGGCAAAATATTAATTTTAATATAAAAAAGCGATAAAAGAATTTACGACAGCTGAAATTAAGTACCAGACGCTTTACATTAAAGTTATTTTTTTTGTCAATCATCTTATTTTTATATTAAGCTTATTCAAAAAATTTACTTATTCCGAGTTGTAAGACATCCTTTCGCTCTTAACCAAAATCTTAATAATAAAAGATTATTTTTTATTTTTTAGTTCATATTGCTACCAAGTGTATTTTTTTAATTTTTTTAAACTATAATTTTATTTTTTTAGTCTTAAACTAAAATCCTTATTTTTCATTTTTTTGGGACTAAAAATGTATTTTATATTTTTCCATATAATTTTATTTTTTTCTAATTATTGCACTGTCATCGATTCTTGATATGTGTACAAAATTCTAAATAGTTCTAACTTATGAAAGTGGGTGAAAATTTAATTAAAAGATTCCTTTACATTCATACATACATACTCCCATACACAGTGAATCTAATAAAAGCACGATAAAACAATTAAAATGTTGATTATGTGAAAATAATTTCATATACTATAGGTTTTCATTGTTAATTTTTTAACTTATTATGGATTTGAAATTGTAATTTACATATTAGATATTTATTATTTAAATAATAGTCCTAATAAATAAAGACTACGTAAGCTTCAAACGATTCGAAGCTAATACCTACCATTTTAAATCACATTTACTTAATACGTTGAACACGAAATATTCCGCTCGTAACTCTTACTTCAACTGACTCAAAGCCAACTGTTTAATAAAGTCCTTGTTAGTAGGTTACGGTACACCGTTCTATGTAGTATGTCTTTAAAAGTTTCCATCATCTCCGCATTGTCGTTTAGATCAAGCAATTGAAACCAAATATGTTCCATGTTTCACTGTTAAATAATCTGTAAAGTATCGGTGATTACTGTCGTAATTTAGTAGTAGTAACTGTTACATTCTAATGACAGAAATCATGCATGTAGCACTAAATGAACTTCAGTAAAATTTTAGTTCAAACCAACCCGGAGTGTGCCAACATATTTGACTATAAGCGCTGATAATTATAGAGGTATATCAACTAAAAAATCCAATAAAAGTAATTCTTTCAATAATAATAAGTTTTGAGAGGTGCTCAACTAACAGGTAACATAAAAACTTTCCATCAGGGAAATCCCGTATAATTTAAGAAAAAGCCTTTAAAATTAATAATTAAAATAGAGATTGATTTCTATTTCGTAGTACTTTGCTAAGTTATTTTAAGTTTACAAATATAGTTTCAGCTCCAAGAATCAAAAAGGATTCCGCTGAAATCTGCCAATATAGGCGGATTTGAATGTTTTTCAATAAAATTGCTTGGTATAAATCTAACAACTGCGTGGTTAAACAGTAATATGTGCAAATTTTAATAAACGGTAAACACGTCATTATTCCATAGTTTCAACTAATCAGTTTACAGTAGGGAAAAAACCAGGGAAGACAATTCTTCCCTGGTTTTTTCCCTCAATTCAAAAAGTTAGTTTCAGCCATTTTCAGTCGCTAAATATTATATTTATGCCAATAAAATATCTAAATATTGGACTTTAATTTTTGTGGTACTTTAAGTTATCAATTGAAAAGATTTATAGGCAGACAGATTAAATAATAGACAGAACTAGGATAAAATAAAATTATGTTATAAATAAGAGAAATATTGCATTTATTTTGTAATTGAATATTTTTTACATGTAACACAATTATAATTATTTTAGCATGCTTTTTATGAAATCCTAAAAAATGATACTATACATTTGGTACACATTCAATAAAAAAACAATTAGTCATAATTGTATTACATCAGATTTAAATAGCTTTTTGACTACATTTCAAAGTGAATGATTAATTATACCACCAATATTGATAGAAATGAAATTAATCCATGAATACCTAATATCGTATTTTCAAAATCAGTAAGTTTACAACGTCCAGTACGCAAATTAACAAATTTAGAATTATTGTAATATTGTACTATATCATTTTAAGTTACGTCTGAAAATTATTTACCGATCATCACAATCATGCTTCTGTATGTTTGATTGGCCCCAGTGCCTATATTACTTTTCCCGATTTTCTTAGGTTGATATGAAATGCGATATAGTTGACCTTAAAGTGGCAAGTGTCCGGGTGCTCGAGCCGATATGCATCAGCTTCAGCTCGAGCACCCTGATACTTGCGACCTAGACCCTGAGCTCCATATTATTCTGGATTCCCTGCACAGTGATTATTTTCTAATTAGTCAGATATGTTCTAATTAGTCATATTCTTTTGCGGTTATGAGATTATTTTTGAATTTTAACTTATGATCAATATTTGTTTATGCTACCCACAAGAAAATGTTTTGTTAACCGAAACCACTCTTTCGAAATTAAATTAGCTTTTTTCGAATTAATTCAACGAAATTTTGTCAAAATTAATGTCTTGATTCGGCTTAGCAAAAATGGTCGTTCAAAGTTTATTACTTGATTATCGATTTTTTTTATAAACTCTGACTTAGTTTTGAATAAGTCTGGATTGTTGTTTAGGATGAATTCGGTTCTGTTGTTCGGAAAACATAACAACCGAACCATGTTCCAGAAGGTCTTGCTAAAATAGTCGCTGACCTCAAAGATAATAATGCTGTTATAATTTTCAAAAGATTTATTGATCAATAAATATTGGATATGATAGTTCAGTATTCCAAAAAGTAAGCAGCACAAAACATTAGCACGATTATTGCATATCCGTTGAAGAGCTGAAATCGTTCTTGGGTATTCTGATTTTATCTGGCTACCACACCTTGCATAGAGAACGCCCTTACTGATCCTTAGATGAGGATTGTTTCGTTCCTATTGAAGCGATGACCAGAAAAAGATTTTTAAAAATCAGGAAGTTTCTATATTTCGGCGACAATGCTACTGCTGTTGAAGCCACCGATAAAATGTTTAAGGTTTATGAATATTTTTTAAGGAAGTTTTTACAATAGGGGTCTTTCATACATATTTATTAATAGACGAATCTAGGGTGAAGTGTTTTGGTCTACATCCGTCGAAATAATTTATCCGCAGTAAGCCGGCTCGCTTCGAGTATAAATATTGGATGTTTTGCTAGTGCTAATTGTTTTAATATTTACTGTGACAAAGCAAACACAACTGACAGTATCAGGGGTCAGCCATTACAAGGTACAAAGGTCATAAAAAAAACTTGTTAAGAAAGTTTGACACAGGTCCTACAGACCACATTGTGTTTTATGATATTTATTTTACAAGTTTTGCCGTTACGGGATTTACGAAAATATGACTACCGTGTCACTGGAATTCTTTGCGAGAAACCAGAAAAGAAGGAGAATCGTTCTGACTAATCAAATATTGTCCGTTCGCTGGCTCGACAATAGCATTTGTTCAACGGGGACCAACTATGACACTGTCCTCTCATTAGATAAAATGATGGAGCAAAAGAAGGAAAACGATGATGAAACAATGTAGCTCAGTGAAATAGAAGAAAACAGATGTTGATATACCGCAAGTAAGTTACATATGTAACTTACAATGAAGAGATCGGTAGAGTCGTCCAAGCTGACCAGTCTATGTCATTGTATTGTATTTCTATCAGTGGTAAAATGTGGTGGTGAGTGCTGTTTTCATATATGCTTGATTTAGCAATTACCAATACCTGGCATCTTCAGTTTCCACGTGGCATTGCAAGTGCGTGGTAAAGCACGGATGCAATGTAAAAAGTTCATAAAACACTATGTATTGAGAAAGCATGTTTTGAACTTTTTCATACCGAATGAGCCCAGTGTCCCCATTCAAGGACGGCAATTTTTTAAAATTTTTTGTAATAAAAAAAATATCCATTTTATTTTTAATTTTTTGTTTAAACTCGTTACTTTCCATCTAATAATTCAATTAATTTTATTTTACTACGGCAAATTTAGCAGTGGGCGTAAATGGGTTAATAATTGGAGCTGTAGAAAATTTTGATCTAGAGAACTTACAAAAGGCACATACCACAAGGAGAGGTATAGTGAATACTATAACTATAATTGTGTTGAAATAATTCTTAAAAACTAAACTAAATGGAACTTTTACGTGTCTGAAAATGACGAAAATATCAGATGACAGGACGCTATAATATAAAAGTTCTGATATTTATTTTAAGTCGTATTTCGATCTGTTATTTATTAAGGATCTATTGAAATAAATCGAACGAATATGGTTATTATAAAAATTAGTATTATTACAAAAAAGTATGAAATATAATATTGACGAAAATATTTAAAGATGCCGGTTATGAGCAATTATTTAGGTTATGAACAATTTCTATGTTTAATTATTGGTTCGATTTTTTCTTAAATTTTAAACCATTTTAAATTGATAAAAAAGCAAAAAATAATATGAAATTTATTTTCCTTAATTTACGTATGGTTTAAAATGTTTCAACTTTCGATAAAAAGTTTGACGAACTAAATAGATGTTGATTAAACTTTAATTTACTTATTATGATATCTATATATATTTGCCAAACTTAATTTTACATTTCTGTGAAAGAGTGATCATGTAATACTAAGTACAATACAAATATTTTTATGTTATCTATCATGAAAAAAATTTCCGTGTGTACTAATATGTTACATGTTAAAACCATGTACGTTAAAAGAAAAAAAATATGTATAGATTTATTTTTACAGTATATTTTTAGATTTACCGATAGTGATTATTTTTTTATTCGAAGGAACCACAAATATATTAAACATATTAATTTATAATCTAATATATATTACAAAAGACAATAATAGTAATTTAATCATGTTTTAAAGATAATCTTTAACATAATAATTAGCTACAAAAATAGAAAAAGCATGACGTACGCTATGCCACTTCCTCATATTTTGATTTGGATAAAATGAATCTGTTGATCGACTGAAAGCTTTCCAACAATAAATTTCAGACACAAAATTTGATGAGTAACTCCGATTAAAACAAATTGTTATGAAATCATAATATAATACTTAACAAATCGTACTAGTCGAGGAAAGTTGACAATTTTCATATTTTATCCATCATATAATCAAAATACAAAAATATAATATGAAGGTATGTATTTATATAGTTAGATATTATAGTGTAGTGATGCATTAGATTAAATATACATGGTTAAAGCAATTTAAAATTTTAAAAATATTTTTTGAATAGGGTTAGGCGAATACCACGTGTGACTTTTAAAGTTCAAAGTTTTATATATTTTATTGAGAAACACGAAAAGAGAAAACTCAAAATCTTTAATCACAAAAAATTTACCCATATAACAATTGAATGAAAATCAGCACTTTACAAAGCCAGAACTGTACTCGTGTTCATAATGACTGGGGAAAACTGGAGGACTTCATGTAAAAACTAGGATAATTGGATTAACTGAATTTGTTATTAAAACATTAAATATCTATACTAAAATAGAAGTAAATAAAGCAATAGATAGTATAGTTTCTAGTATTGATTTCTAATTAAAAAATAATACTCTAAATTAAAATTGCTCTTCGATTTCAGTGTATATTTTTTGCCTGAAGGTATTCAAATAACTAATATTGTAAATAAAAACATAGAGTATTTGTCTAATATCATCTTGGAGTAAATTCAAAATCAAAACTTCAAAATAAATAAAATATTCAGATTTAAACACTCAGCTTCTGATGTAAAATACCTTTCTGCAGCCGAACCTTATTACATAAGCTGCTAACTTACTGAAAAGTTTTTTAAACTTCACGTCAAGAGAACGGCAGATTTCTAGCATTCATCTGCGATATAATATTATTTTAGTATTACCAGAGAAAACTTTCATAGAAATAAAAAGCACGCATCAAGCATAGCTTTTTGCGAATCCATTATTATGATAATCTCATTTACTATAAATAATATAGATCTCTGATAGGGCAGAGTCAATTTACAGAAGTAATACATTTAGAACTTTTGTAATTACAAAATTAACACCACGGATGTAATATAACTTATTTGTAATCTTCAAATTTATTTTCCATATGTATCATGCCAGGACAATGTGATTATTAATTGCATTGTCATTGGATATTAAACACATTCATCTTAATATTTAAAATTACTTGTCACATTAGAGAACTTCGAGTTATAAGCCTTACATTTAAATAATACAATATTATTTTGCTATGGAGGATGAAATAAATTTTTAAATTAAATAAATAAATTAATTAATTATATCATTCATGTCAAAAGTTTGTACCCATATTTAAATAGTAATTTTATAACGAAAGCTCATAACGAAATATTTAATGTTTCACGTGTCGCACTTATTCAAATAATGATAATAGAATACTAATTATGGTCCACTTTTTATAATAACTTTTGGCTTCTATTGGCTTCAATTATTTGTCGTTAGAATAGATATAAGAAATTGTGAAAATCAATCAGAGCTAGGAAAATATATCGAATAAATAAAACTAATTTGCGGTAAAATTTTATATTTAGCTAATTCTTTTATTAACCCTATTATTTAAAATGTTTATACCATGAGAGAGTCAGTATATAATAACAATATCACCTTTTCATTGAATAAAATGTTTCATAATATAATAATTAATTTTAAATGTATACTGTATTATAAGTATTGACAAATGCTACTGTAGAAATTCTATCGTGGATACGGGTTATATAAATATTTTATCTAGTTACCAAATACGTTTATTTAACGTAGTTCTGTATACAGAAGATGATTGCCGTTTTTTCTAATAAATTTTGTTTTAACGTCTAACCATTCTTAATTATGAAAGCATGCAAGAAGAAGTGTAATATAACTTGTAACTTAGAGTATTATAAAAACTTCCTGCATAAATATGTATAAATATCTTCAGCAGCGTGGAAAGGTTTTTCTGCCTACTCTACCGAAAAAATACATCTGTTTAATATACAAATAAAGTAAGATAAAGATACGGACGCCAAAATATTCACAAAGATTTCAATTTGCGACAAAATATATAACTTAGCCGAAAGTAATTTATCAAAATGTTCGTTTGGTAAACTTATTCCGTTTAATACGGCTCCCTTAATAAATCTCCTTTTTTCATCTCAATGCTTCTTCAATCTTCAATAAAAATGTCATTAAAATGTCGCATTGCGTAAGTTGACAAACGGAGATACAATTTCTGCTACTAACGAACTATTTCTCCTCTAAAAAAATATTTACAATTTAAATACGATTTTATGAACTTCTTTGTTTCATTAAGTTATTTAATTACGTATTCAATCAAGTTGAAGATAATTGAAAGAGCAATAAATTTTTACATCAAATTATTTACCGATTGTCATTATTTCTCTTCATCACCATGGCTGCATAAATTGAAGTTGTGTTGCGTTAGAAATTAGGTATACTCGCATATACTGAAATTACACGAGTAACATCCAAAACTGTTTAATTACATGTAAGTTACTTAATGATATAAAGCGAACAATAGTATGACCCAGAAAATTTATAATTTATTTATAAAAAAAAGTTATTTTACATATTTAATTTTTGCTACATTCAAGAATTAAATACTTTGTTTCTATCGCATTTCAAACATAAAATCCATGTCAACACCCCAATCACTATTTCACAATATCTATTTCACATCACCTGTAACAACCGATATAAAATCTACGTTCTCTGCTTCAAATGAAATTATACTGACTACACTCTAATTAATATGTTTGTAATTTAATCCACACTTTAAATTCAGACTTCAAGTTTCGTTATTATATTTCCAGATGAATTCGCTTCGTCAAAGGTTGTATTATTGGTAAACTAAACAAAGATTTAGAGAAAACAATTAAACTTTGTGCCATATCTCTGCGAAATCTATCATTCCCGCTTTAATAAAACGCCAGAATGTTAGGAAAAGTTTAAAAAATTATGTCTTTTTTCATTATGTGATTTAGTTACTGTTTCTTAATCGAACCTTGAAATTTGGTCACCCATCAAAATGTAATCATCATTTCAAAACATTTTCAGGGTAAATACGGTAACCAAACTTACTTGTGTGTATACGGGACACGTCTTTAATTTTTTATGCTTGAAATTGTTTATACCAATATGAAGACATATAGCTGCAATTTCCGACGGATGTTGTTTGGAACATAGGACGTAAAGAACGGAAGGAGGCTCGTCGGAACGTGACGAAAATTCAAATAATGGTACATTTTACGTTAGAGGATAAATTACATTTGTACGTACACATGACACGCCGACCAGTTATTTGATTCTATTTATCTAGCCGTAGTTTATTTTGTGTTATAATATTGAATCTTAAATCGTCATACGACTTTGGGCTGATTTTTAAATTAATTGAATGTAGTATATTACATTTTTGTTTGTTTTTTTATTTATGTTAACTTATTGATTTATTGGTCTTATTCTAAGTGCTATATGTTGAACTGCAACTAGCAGTTATAAAACAGCTATTTTATATTAAATACACATCGGCCGAAGAAATGACTCGAAATAAAGCTTACTCGCGAATTGTAAAGAAAGGTACAAAAGTCGACGAAAACATGTACTCGTTCACAAAAGAAACAGTTGTTATCAAGACAAGCAAACAGTTGTCTTTTAATGGACACTTTTAATGTGCTGTTGACATATCTATTTAACACAATATAGTTCACATAAGTAAAGAACAAGATGTATTTTTACCATACTGAATATGGTTTTAATAGCTATAACCAGAATCGAAACCAAAATGCATGGATCAAAAGAGGATAATGAATTTCCAAGCGAAACTTTTTTAGCCTTATTTAGTTTCTTAG
Organism: Druceiella hillmani; assembly: GCA_039881145.1. Classification (NCBI taxonomy): domain Eukaryota; kingdom Metazoa; phylum Arthropoda; class Insecta; order Lepidoptera; family Hepialidae; genus Druceiella; species Druceiella hillmani. Next base: position 25,763,408 of record JAYKKI010000021.1, on the reverse strand, counting down.
AAACCTTCTTTAGAAACCTTATTTAGTCTCTTAAACTGTTTTTTTAAATCACACATTATATTGTCTGATGTAATTAAATTTAGAATATATATAAAAACATATCAGTTTTCCGTGAATATATTTAGAAAATCAATGTTAATCTGAATGAAATACATTGTTCATAACAATTCCCTTTTGAAGACCTAACGCATTGATATTTAAAGAAAATGTGAAATGCGAAAAATAGTGTTTTATTAAGAATAAACATAGACAGATAAATGTATTAATAAGAATTAAATTTACAAATAAACTTAATAGGGAAACGATATATTGATACTTTTTATACAACATATGTTTATTCAATTTCTTTGTACGTGAATGTATTTTTCGTCTATAATATTAATTAATTATGTACTTATGTATTATACATATATATATATATATATATATATATATATATATATATATATATATATATATATATATATATATATTTGTTTCATTATATATAAAGCTCGGTTATTTAACACGAATAAATTATAAAAAGTATATCATTAGTTAAATGTTTTTAAATATTTATCTCGATATTGTATTTACGTAAAGAAATTTAAATAAATAATATTACTAATCATAATAAACATTTAAATAAATGTAAGCGTTTTAATGTGATAATAAATTATTTATAATAATATGTAAATTGTCTTTAACTTATTCCTGTTATTTGAATAAAACATGCACCAAAATGTTGCAAAAATTTTCTGTGTGAAATTATGTACAACTGGGAATTACATATTAATCATCATGCAATTAATTGAAGAAAAAATCCAGAAGTATAATTAGGTATCACTGTATATTACATAAGAAACGGAACAGAAAAGTAGAGAAAAGGGGATGAAATTGATAAGAAGTTAAAGTTTAGCAGCTAACAAAAGTGTGCTTGATGACATTCGAATGTGATGGAACAATTGTTGTACAAATTGTTTTCATCAAGCACACTTTTGTTACGTTTATAAAGCGCGCACGCACTGTTAGAAACGAAGGAACACACTCACACAACTATCTAACCAAATGAAAGGATTTCGAATTTTAATAAAATTTATAAAAGTCAATTTTCAAACAATTATTTCTACGTTATTGTGGAATTAAATTAAAGATAAATAATTCGCTATGTTTTTAATGTAACGAAGTTTGTAAAGTTCGACATAAACAACGTGAAAATATGTGTCAAAAGAATTAAAGACACAAGAGAAAACGGAAATCTAAAAATTATATCACTCAAATTGTTGCGGATTGAGGTTTGATATCTCCTGGTTTAAAAAATAAACTTAATCTTAAACTCACGAGATATACCAGTACCACGATGTGACTTCATTCTAATAGAACAAATATTTTCAATTGAGAAACTTAATAAAACATACGGACACAAAATAATAATCGATTAACTTAATAAAAGATATAAACGAAAAGGACGCAACGCTATACTTATTATCTTAGGGCGTCCTCTTTTGTTAAAAATAATTTAACATTTTTTCAAAAGTGTAATATTGCTTTTGAAAAAACAATAAATTTATAAACATATCATTTTATTGACAAAGGTTTTTAAAAAAACAGACAATATACAAAATTAATTATAGTTTTTTATATTAAGTATTCCTTATAACATATAGGTAGTAAGAAAAAACAAAAGTTAGAGAAAATTGTAAAGTTAATAAACGCCGCAATTGTCTTTTAACAAGTACATTTCAATTTTATGAGACTGTCAAAAAAGAAATTTATATTTGTGTAGATACAACGTAATTGTTCATCAAAAGACCCCAAATGTCTCCATCTTCGTAAACTTGCCCAATGCCTTCTAATGAAAACAAAATTAATATTATATAGTTTTGCTTTCCGTATTTGGATGAAACGGACAAAACACTTTCAAAATGGTTCCCCAGGTGTCTTATTTTTACTGAAACTCGTTGATACAAACACCCATTTCAATACGAGTAATAGCGCCACATGAGTTCATGAACATATTTTATGTAGAAAGATTAATGTCTAAGTTCGTGTACGATTATTATTTGGTTCGAATTTGGAAAAAAATGTTTTTTGTTTAATTTTCCAGGTAAATATATTTTTTATGCAACGAAAAATTTTTATTTTGTCCTTTAATCGAAACTACTTAAAATTCATGTAAAATTACTGAGAAGATTAATATACAAAGTGAAGCAAGATTATTATACAAAGTATTTATTAATCATCGTGTGGAATATAAGGTGAAAAAGCGTGTAATAATGACAAACAATTTTTTCTAAATTTTATGAAAGATTTATGAATATTTTAGAGATATTTTTAGAAATGTTGTTTTCCTTTTTCTTGGAAGCTGGTGAAGTTCAAGTGATTATTTACGCCCGTGAAAGATAAACGTCGTTTGTGTTTTATTTATGTGAGCCATGTCAAAAAACTTTCTTGTTTTATTGAAAGCTGAAAATCGTTTTTACGAAAGATTATTTCATTCTTTTTATACCAATGAAACTTCAAATATGATATTGTTTTATAGTATAATATATATATATATATATATATATATATATATATATATATATATATATATATATATATATATATATATAACATAATCGGATACTTTCCACAAAATATGCACTGTAATTAATACCTAGACATACTTGTAATATCCAGAAAAACTATAAACTAAAAGTATATAATTTTCTATTTGAAAATAGAAATACTTACGTTTCAAAGATCGCCAATACCCTGGTGATGTAAGTTGAGACTTAACTGAAGTGCTACATCGTAGCAACTATCATCACCAAAATCAGGCTAAACAGCGCATAAATTTGCAAGTCGTGTTTGCTAGTATAGATACTGGTAGGGAACTCGGCTGTTGTCAATATCATGGTCTCCTTTCAATTTGGCGCTATTGAGTTTTTGTCCATAGAAGTTCTGTCGGGTTCGAGAATGAAGTAGTTGGCTTTTGGTAATGTATTGGTCATATGTATCGAATCTGGAACGATATATACATAAATATGTGTGTATATATATATATATATATATATACACACATATTTATGTATATGTGTGTGTGTGTGTGTATGTATGTGTGTGTGTGCGTAAATATCTGAATTAGTCGTAATTGCCTAGTTGCGTTCGACAATCTTCGAAAAAGTAAGGGCCTCTGATTCCCCAATTCGCTATTCCAGCCCATATAGTTCCTCTCGGTGAGCAGAAGTGAGGCCTTAAATAACAATAGATTTTTTAATCACAAAACTATTATAGTAGAGAAGATGATGTTTCTGAATTTAGTGAATATATTCACCATTTCATTTGCAAATGAATCTTGATTTAAAATCTCCTTCATTTCAGTCTTACCACAATTGAATTTTATATGAATGTAGTTTAAGGTCAATCCGTAATAAACGTCTCAAAATCTTTCTTGTTGTCCCGAAATCCAGAGATCTTGCGCGGCCTGAGGTATATTTTTCCAGCTTGATCCTGTTCTCTACAATCTATCGATATATCGTTTAGTAAACTTTGATAATTCTCATAAAATACTTATTGTGACTGAAATTGCAAACAACCCGCGACGCGACATCTTTTGCATGTCACTAAATTTTTGTGTCCGCAAGTCAAAGTAAGGTAAATAGTGCATTCCTTTAAAACTCACTCTTGAATTCTAAATAATTTTCTGCGTTGGCAGTGACAAAAGATGCTTGGAGAGAAACTATCGTTGTTTCAGGACCTCGCATCCCTTCTTATTTAATTAATGTTACCCATTACTTTTTTTTTCTGTACAGCGCTACCTTAGCTAGAAAAAGCGGAATAAGTTTGAAAGCATTTATTACCCATATTACTGTCTCATGGTGCTATATTCGCTCGAAATACTGCCTGCTAAACATCTGTAATATAACTGCAGTTCTAAATCATTGCCAAGAAGTCATCGCGTTTCACATACGACTCTTAAAAAATATTTATATGTATACTAAAAAAATTGTTTATAAGTGTTACAATAGAGTAAAACTATCAAACGTTATGCTAATTCACACCAGAAAGATATAATTTTGAGTGGTGTTCGAAATTATGGGTGAATATCTCTGATCTCACTTTCCGTCCGTCCGTTCGATTCTCCGTCCAACCTTTTAAAATTTAAATTATGTTATCTAGAAAATTGGAATTTATCACAGTTAAAGAGTTTATTGACTTAAAGCTGTCCCGAGGGCTTAGTTCATCATCGGATTATGTTACGCGACTGAGTAATAAGTGAACTATAAGTTGCTTATTTTTTTAATTTGTTTTTGAGTAAAGATCCTGATATGAGTGTTTCGAATGCCCTATAAAACAAAAGAATAATAGAGAAATAGTAATATTCATGTGATTGAATGACAATAAAACAAATAACTAAATGAAGCGAGCTGTTAACGGGGAACGGAAAAACAGTTTCATATTTGTGAAAAATTGAACAATGTCAGCTATAATTCTACATTGCCTTCTCATTTTAGTGCTTTTACATTTTCAATCAGTGGCTACTAAATATTTTCACTAAAATACGTCTTATTCTGTCTGAATTTCCATTTTTCAGGCACATGATTTTAGCTCCTTTTGTGTTTTTACTCTATCATTTTAGCTTAGGGTTTAATATTATATTACACGTTAAATATTATTTTTCTTTACCTATTTTATTAACCACATTACTACATAGAGCAAATATTAAATTAAGGTGTTTCATAACTGTAATTATGGTAAAAAAACAAGTATTCATTTTTTATCTCATATAAAAAATGAATACTTATGAAACATATTGTAATTAAGTATATATAGTAGAGTTTTTAATATATTCGATGATGTTTGTATTAAACCTTTTAAAGTAATTTCTATATAATAAAAAAGTTGGAGATATTGTGATAGCAATTCGACAGTTTTTTTCTAAATTATTACATATTACATGTGACTTTTTATCTGATTTTTTTAGTTTTCCTTCAAAACGCTCGTTAATCATGATGATTCTGCTTTACTTTTTCGACATACTCATTCCGCTTCACTCATTCTTTTTCATATTTTCTTACAAATTCTTCTATTTTAAATGTTTTTACATTACCATTAAAATATCCTTCAATTTAGTCTATCTGTATTTTCCGGGTAGTTCCATTGTCACTTTTTTTTTATAAAATAGCGGCAATATGAAAACTGTGCATATCACGTGAAAGGAAATTTAACACGAGAATATTTACGTTCAAAATTTTTTTTATTTTCTTTTGGTTTTAATTATCAACTACGTAATGTAGTTTTTGCCTTTTATGATAAAACACATTCTACGCTACCGTTTACAACTGAATCAATGACTTCAAGCGTGGTTATTACCATACGGAGGGATGTCGCGCGAGGGACAACGACAGAGAACCTCAATCATGTACAGATTGACAGGAGATTAACCTATCAGCAGATTTTTGTAAGTTTAGGAATTAGTATTAGCCAAGTACAGAGAATTCTAAATGTATATTTAGATGTCATATAGATTTGTGCTATGAGAATAACCCATAATTTGATGGAAGCTTAATAATACTGTCGAGTTAATTGGTATAGCAAAATATTTAGAAAAGTACAAAGGATGCCACATAAATGCTGTATTCGATATCGTGTCAGGTGAGGAAAACTGATTTTGCTATTATGAGCTCGAAACTAAAACGCGGTTTGAGCAGTTGCAGTTTCCTTCTGAAAAGTTGCAGAATGGGAGTAGTGCTTGAAAAAATTTCCTCGTTCTTCGGATAGACGTGCTATTAGGCTTATTCTGGAAAATAATGATTGTTCTGGAAAATAAAAAGACAGTTACGGCAAGCTGGTATACCCGTAATTGTTTACTTTTTCTCTAGAAAATGTATCAACGCCCTCGCACTAGAATCCTCCTTCGTCACAACAACGCCTTTATACACTCATCCATAGGAATGGTCGAATATTTGAAATCGGATGAACAAACAATAGGTTAACCGCTGTACAGCCACGATTTTGTACCATGTGATTTCTGCTAATTCTCAAGACTAAAAAAAATTAATTTTTGAAAATACAATGGCCGGGTGCCAAAAAAGTGGTGACTGCCTTCGAAAAGGACGTGGAAGAGGAATTCACGAAAAGGTGGGCCGACTGTTGCTCTCAGTGGTTTTATGAAATGAAAGGATGAAATGACGAAATCAATTTGAAAAATTCTAAATAAATTACAAACTTGCTAATTGCCATCTTTTTTGCTATGCTAAAAACTTTCAGTGTTATTTCTTTTAAATTAAGTTGAAATACAAAAACCCTATTGTGAGAGCCTCTCACTGTCAGTATAAGAAGAAAACAAAAAAAATCTTTATACATCATATTACAAAAATTATTTCATAAAGTATTTTTTATGATTTAGTTTTACTTCATTTCTTGTTCTCTTTAAAAGTATATTTATTATCTTAATTGTTTCACGATTGTAAATAATGATTTATTTATTTTAATCGATTATTTGTTTTAAATCTATCGAAATTCACTTTATGGAAGATATAATTTTTTTTTATATTTATTTGAAAGAAGTCGAATGGCTCACGACGGAGATAGAAACGCAATAATACATTAATCATGTATCAGAACAAAAAGGACGTACATCCGTACAGTTCCAATGCCTATAGCGGCTTCACCTTTGCACCGATTTCCTGATTACGCAATTGACCTGAGCGTAAAAAAATGAGGCCGAAGTTGGCATATTCATGTTTAAAATGTATTGGTAAGAGTTGGTTCGTTTCTTTGTGTAGGATTCTATTACTTTCGGGGTGCCCGCTTATCATATTTTTTCCGTTCTAAGGACCTAGACATTTCTATTTGTTTGATTAATCTTTCTTAGGTGAACTAGTGAATAGATATTATTAAAGGTAAGGCAACTTACCGCACGCCTACGTCTTCATTACGCGCTGTTTCTGAATTTTCAAAATGTGTTATAAACTTTTAGAAACTACCATTATAATATGTTTATTAATATATGTATAAATAATTAATATATATATATAAAACGAAATAATTTTCTAGAGCTTATTTTCTAGTAATAATTGAATTTTTCATACTTGTAACAAAGTTATCCGCTTTTCATAGATTTGTTCGAGGAATTGGAAACTATGTATAATTTTGAACTATATGCTCGTTTATATATATATGTAATTTAAAATTGATTTTTTTAGAATTAAAGTTTTTAGGGTTTCGTTCCTCAAAAGAATCTTTTTCTTACACAGTTGCTCTGTATTATGGCTTACGATCAAAATACTCGTATTCATGATTAACAGAGCAAATGCAATTTTTTATAATATCTTTATGGTGATTATACCTGAAGAATATTTAAATTTGACGACAGTTTCAAAAATTGTGTTTTCTGAACAATGAAAATCTTAGCTGATAACCTCAAGTAAATGATTTTAGACGCCTCTTTTTCAGCAGAGTGTACTCCCGCGAGAATCTTGAATATTTTCTACATGTTCAAACTAAATCTCACTCGGATCAAACACTCTTATTGACACTGCTTAACTACTGAGGTGTATGCTATCCAAGTCTTACTAGGAATCAACTTAGGATATGAGAGTGTCTCCAAAATTTGTACATCTGCCACGTTTTTTACAAATTATCGATTTAACGCGCAAATTAGTCGACATAATCGACATAATCCACATACTCTTATATCTCAGTTATCCGGCATATCTTAGAAGCAGATTTACGAATAACTACTTGTCCGCACACGGTAAAAGGCTACGCTCTGAAAATCAGCTCAGTCTCCTTTCTTCCAGACATACAACGACAAGACGATAAGACATACAGGTGCGTCGAGTAAAATCTAATAGACGGATTTTAACCAAACTACTACGTCCTAGAGACTTGATCACTATCTACAAGAGAAAACATCGTTATTATTATTGAACTCTTTTAGAGTTGAGAGAGAACATCAATAAATTACTACTTGATTTATTGACAGCAAACATGTTTCACTTAAAGGCAAACATCATAAATATTTAGTTTTATAATCCACCACTAGATGGCGATATTTATTTTATTTTTAATATTATTAATTCAATAACGTATGTATATAAACATATTAGTAATATGTACTATATGTATCGCAATATCATCATTAAATTTCAGACCCCGTGACACAATTTAAAGCTTTGAAGACACAGCATAACTTTTGCGGCGCAAGCAACTGGCGGAATTGATACCAGTGTAACATTATATTCGTACAGCGAATGGCTCCTCGCTACCCGTACCACATATGAAGATGCAAGTGGGATGCAATGAGTGAAGTGGGATATCTATAAGTTAGTTGTTTAAATGTAGCTTTAAATGTTGAAATGTAGTTAGTTGTTTTAATGTTAATAATTAAATTACAAAATAATATTAAAAATGACACATAAATTAAAAATACTATCGGTTATATATTACCACATCCTTACAGTAATAAAGTTAACGATTTTCGTACATAAAAGGGGCTCATGTCCGAAGATGTCTTAACTTTCTTGTATATCAACAATATAACAGGCATAGATTTACTATTTTGTCTATCGCAAATCCCTATATCAACAGTAGCAACACTGTTAGTCAAAATGTGAGGCATCTGAAGTTTTATTGTTAGATTAAACAATAAGATACTTTAGAATATTTTATACGAAGACCCTTTATTTAAATTTCGCAGCATTATTTTCTTAATTTTTCAATTTGCTTGCTTAATTTCAGTTACATAATAAAATTTTCAGTAATTCTTTCAATACTCCTTAATTTTTCCTTGCGAATCTAATTACTACGTTGACAACAAAGAAACGTGCCATTAAATTCCACATTCTTTGCATTTGTTAGTTACTTTCTTGATTTTGAGCTTGGGATCTGTTCCTATTGTGGTTAGTTGGTCCTTCTTTTCATATATTATATTTTTTGTGTCATAAATCGGACTTCTCCAAATTTAGGTGGTCTGTGACTGAAAACAGCACTTATCCATATATTAAAAACAAAAATACCGTAATGATATTTACAATTTATTTACTTTTTACAAACTTTAACGTACACATAATATATATATATATATATATATATATATATATATATATATATATATTTATATACATTATAAATTACAAAACTTAACATATTCGAGACTAATTCTTCCTTAATTATCACAGGAAAGACGGTTTCAGACGGTCTTTGAACATATTTATCGAGAACGAGTTCCTGGGTATCCTGTTCCAGTTGATTCAAATGGCTTGAACAGTGAAGTACTTTCCATAAAAGCTGGTTATATGTCTGGAAAACAGGAGACTGAGCTGGTTTTCAGAGCGTAGCCCTATACCGTGTGCAGACAATATTCTGGATAACTAAGATTGTTCTATTATTGTATTATAAAGACGTATAAGGGTATAAAAATTACGTCGATTACGGAGTTTAGCACATATTGAAGATGCTTGCGGGAGTACATTCTAATAAAGAAGCGACGTCTAAAGTCATTTACTTGAGTTTCAGATTCAGCTAATATTTTCATTGTTTAGAAAACCCAATGGAATTGATGTACGAGTATGAATTAACGTTAGATGCGGCAGCTCTGAGAGCTTACTTTTAGAAGGTAGCATTCTGCTATTAATTATGATTTATTTAATTTTTTACTTGGGAGTTAATTGGATTAATTAACAGACTCATTTTATAAGCCCACTGAACAATTCAACAATGACTTCATTGTGAGTATTGATGACAATTGCTGTGGAGTTTACATCAGTATGGGCATGTATTTGTAAATCGTCAGTGTAAAGATGATAATTTATTTCTATATTTTTAATAATTTCATCAATGGATATCGAAAAAAGAGTGAAGTAAGAACCTAAGAAATCTACTACGCCTTTCTACTTTTGTAAACATGACAAAAAATGTAAATACATGCTTTTATTATTCACCCTATAAAACCCTATCAGTTAAAATAATGATTAAATATTCTGTCATAGTCATGCAGAAGTGTTTGCCGTTTGCTTGGAAGCAAATTCCATGACAGAAATATTTTTATCGTAGATATGAGAAATGTATTTAAATTGTACGGAGACATTGACAAAACATAGAAAAAAATATCTATGAAATCGAAAATCAAGTCTACACCTAATAAAATGCACGAATCAAACGAGATTTCATGGAAACTTATTAAACGACATTTTCATTCACCTGCACATTTTTGAGTGTCTGTTGGTCTGTTGTTTATTTACAACTAAGGGTTTCTCCATATTTTTTATTTACTTTTGTATATTACAAAGATATCGCAAAATAAAAAAAATTATAATTTTCGTCTATTTCGCTGATGAATTTTTAGCCATTCTGCTATTTATTTACATTATTTTCTAAGCGTGGATCTTTTCTAGGTGTAAACAAGCACATATACAGTCAGGATTTTCAAATTGAAATTTTCCGTTTCCGTTAGGTTAATTTTCTCTACACAAAAATATAATTTGCACACGTTCGAAAATCGAACGATTGTTGCATTATTTGGCCTTTTATTTCATATGAACTTATGCATTCTCGGGTCTGATTTGCAGGTATACGAGCTTTATAGTATTTTTTTAGAACACTATTGTAGCTTGTATAGAAGTAAATTAAGTTATGAAGCTAAATGCATTGAGGTTAACGTATGCGTTTTCTTCAAGTGGTGAAATACGTTATATTTAATCTAACAAAGAATTAGGGATAAAAGAGAAAAGTCATACGAAAAACTCCCTTATTCCTTGCTTTTTAACAAATGCATATACAATTTGTAAGTTTTGTTAACAATGTATATTCAATCTAATGCAACTCTATACTATAACACTCAACTCAATAAATACACACTTTTACATTATCTTTTCGCTTCTGGATTACGTGGTGGGATAAAATTGAAATCATCAAACTACTTACCCATCGTAGCGATTATCGGCATTACCTCCAATTATACAGACGTTGGGAGAAATCTATGTCCATCAGTGGACCATTTTACCACCTTTTACATTTACAACCTTTGTAGAAGATTGTTCAAATATGCAATAGCGGATTTTCTTTTTAATATCGTTTTATCTTTTTCTAAGTATACATTACTCCTTACATTAAATCATTTCCATTACATTAAATCATTTCCTTAAATTATCTACATTACATTAAATCATTTCCTTAAATTATCTGATAATAATTAGCAATAAGTAAATTAAAATATACTATGGAGTTTTTTTGGAAAGATTATTTGTAGTTTTAAGTTTGTATTATGAGATTATACATGCAGTTTTGGATCTTGACATTAAATCGTCCTTGAGATATTCAAATAAAAAAGTGGTTATGAAAGCTTGTTTTAAACTCATTTTTCTCACAAACAATGTAGACTAGACTACCTTGACTTAAAACCTGAACTTACTACTGCCTAACAAAAACTATTCTGTGTAGTCCCACAAAAAAATTAAATTAAATTCAACTACCTTATTTTGAACTAAATTCATTTATTTATTTTTTTACATATTTTTTACTGGTTCCTTAAAGTGATTATCACAAAATTTATACAATGTTGCACATACGTAGTTCACGTTTACCCCTATAGGAATCGCTAAACAAAAATGTATGCAACGCTTCTAAAAAAATTAGAGACATATGCTGTTGCTATACCATTAGCACACCGACCAGATTTTTTGGAGTTTTGTTATTTCCACTAAGAGAATAAGTGCATACTTATACATTCTCTTAGTGGAAATAACAAAACTGCAGAAAATATAAATAAATATAAAAGCTTGCCATATTCATAATTGTAAAATTTTTTGACAGTACCTAAGTATACACAAATATGATAATATGCAACATAAATAAAAACAAATCGAGTCACATGTAAATAATAACATTTTAAATTGTATCGAATTACATTTACTGTAATTCCATTATAATTATATGAACGGTGTAATGCCTACGGTCACACTGTCGGACGAAAATTCGTGGTGCCTTTTTGCGACAAAATCTATGAGTGTGGGGTAAAAAATCGATAACAAAGTTATCGTCATTCGTTGTTGCCGGAACACAAATATGTTTGTAATATAAGACGAATTCTTCGGCCGTACGTATCAAAATAACGCTGATTATTACTGAAGCCCGATAGTATGGCCATAGGGTAAAACAAATCGAGGATCAAGTTCGTAAACAGTTTTTACAGTATATTTAATGAAATTATCTGATTGAAAACCTCGATCAGGAGATGGCACATAAATACCAAGAGAAAACATAATGGTAATTTGTAGCAAAAAGAGAATAACTTTTCAATTAAGTTTATCTTGTTGACCACATCGACTTTAAAATTTGACCACATTTATAGTAATTGCCCCCTAATGTGCATAATAATTGTAAAGAAAGTATACTACGACATAAACTGGATGAACAAAGCTATCTTAAATAGTTGAGCACATTTACAATAATTGTTTATTATTATATAAAAATATTGAAACGGATCATTGTTAATGACGGGATATTAAATATTGCATGGAATAACTTTAAATGTCTAAGCATTGTATAACTTATGACATTTTCTGGTATAAATTATGGGTTGAATAAAAGTTACATAAATGTAAGACGTTGTACAAAATTTGCTAATGAAATAATAAAAATTACCTATATTTTTCACGATCAATTGCTGATAGTTGCTGTAATCAGTATAACTAAAATTTCAAAAATACGTAATATTTCCAAAAGTTCAAATCCACATTTTATGTAATTTACAAGAGGAATGGGTTTAAAAGGTATCTTCAAAATCGTTTTAATTATCTCAAGTAAATTACAAAATGTATTTGTGTCCGTATTACAAATGTATACTCATAACACAGGATGTGTTATGAGTTATTACAAATAATACTTTCAAAATTTCTCCCGTTTATCAATTCATCGTTCATCCATTGGTTTGATGACACTATCTATTACATCGCAGAATTTTAGTTCTTTAGTGTAAGTACTAAAGAATAAACAAACGAGAAATATATACCGAACCTTTGCATTTAAGATGAAAACGAACATTTTAATAAAACATTCTCAAATGAAGTTAACAAAATGCTACTTACCAAACGCTATACTTTACGTTAAACATCGAATTAATTTTTTTTAAAACTTTTCTCCACGAGGATTTTTGGTTAAAGTGGTGCGATTTATATGCAGAGTTTGGACTTTGAAATACGTGAGTAATAGACTTAATACACTTTGCGCCATCTATTGACATTTTGTAGTACCCAATTTGTATTTTTGTGTAAGAATACTAATTTTTATTCTACAGGTATTATGATATGTTTTATAAAATTAAAAAAAATTAAATAAAAAATAAATATAGCCATCCAGGAGAGAATTATAAGACGACACACTTACAGAATAATATGTCGTTGACTGGTAATTGAAAAGTGGTCTGTTTATTAAATAAGGAATAGTTGTTTAATAATAAAACCGTCGATTTTTATCACAACTAATTTACAAGCTTCTGTGGTGAAAAACTGTAGTTTCATTAAAATCCTGCTGGTGGTTTTTGCGTCGTGCGCTAGTGTGTGCTAAGGTTCTGAAAGAAATTGAGTTACTTCTTGAATGTAAATAGCAAGCACCATATGTCGAATCAATTTTTGAATGTCTAATTCAAAAGTATAGTACAGGCTGTTATACGAAATTAATATTGGTAGTTTTTTACAGAACCGTCGAAATTTTATAACATTAAGGTCAGTTTGACAAATTCATTTGAAATAAAATACATTTGTTATTTAATGCCTTTTATTCTTCTATATAAATTGCATATTTAGTTTTGACCCATTAAGTATATCGTATATAAAAAAATTAAATATCTTTTTTATTTTACTTAGGCGTAAAACAGATTAATATCTTATTCGGGTAACGAATTCAAGTATATTACGAATAGCGTAATTCCATCTTCGAAACGAATTTTCGTCAAAAAGGATCAACTCGACCTTCGTATAGTCAGGATTATTATATTCATCACCCAACAGTAATGGCGAGCAACGAAATGGTCAAGTCGCTCTTTGAGGCTTTCTCTTTTCAGGCCGCATTCGTAGTTTACCACGAAAACAAATTTTCTAAGCACACGAGCAAAATGAATGCTTTCAAGAAACTAGTCCTAAATTCTTAGTAACTAGTCTTGGTATTAAAACTATCAAAGGAACTTCAGTATATGCTATTGGTAAAGAAGATTTTAAAAATATTTTTTAACAAAAATTTAGTAATTCACATGGCAACGTAAACCAGATATACGCATCAATATTCGGCAGAGATATTGGAAATATATGTTTCACGTATCCTTATATGTAATCATTTTATGATGAAGATTACATATTGAATAGCCCATATAATTTGGATGTTATTTATATTAAAAAAAATCGGAAATAATTTATTTATATACGATAAGAAAATTTACACCGATGGGAAGTTTGTAACGTAGTAATTAAACGATTGTCTAACAAAGAAGGGTGTGCTTGGACTACATGGCAGAAGTGAAACATCTGTAAATAACTACAGTAAGTAACTGTTGGTGGTAAATATGTCGGTTAGAATTTTGAAAGAACATTAAGTAAGGTTGCGTCGTTATTTTAATGACAAATACACCATCTGGAGGATGGTAGAAGAAAGATATTAAAAGATAGAAAATAACCTTTAGTTCCGTTCTGAAGGGGAGATATCATTACTAGATATGCAGAGCATAGTCTTATATATCTAGTTTCATTAATAGGGCATTATAGTAAAGAACTACATAGAGAAAATAGTTAATTCAGTATTGCCTTTAGTAATCAAACTTCATGTACTTACGTATACGTACTCATGACGCAAAACCATTGGATGGACTTTTAAAGAAACTGTAGCTCTATACCGTAAGAGTCAACATATGCACAAACATCATAACGGGGTACTATTCCTTATATTGAATATAAAAAGAATTACTTAAATGAATGTTTTAACGCCTGCAAAACGTTTCTATGTATTAAAGATATTAAACATTTCCGAATGTAACTGGAATGGCGAATTGACACACCGCATATATAGGGTCAAATCCCATTATTTATCACTCCTTTTCACTAAATACTTTCACTATAATATTCTTTAGAAAAGAAAAAGTGAGAAAAGATGGGATTCAAACTCGAAATCAATAAATGACCCTTTCCAGACTAGTTGTATATATTATATAAATATATGTATGTAAGTTACTGAAAAAGTTTTGGATACATTTTCTCGCACTTGGCTGAGTAACATACCTTAAAACTTATTTATTTTTATAACCTATCACCATCATCATAAAAAAAATAGTCTCAAATTAAAACTACAAATGTACTTTTTGCGACTGAAATATGAAAATTGAAGAATTATGGAAATATAAAAATTTTAAATTATAGAACACTTAATAGAATACACTTATAAAACATGCTCTACAAGCTTAATTTCAAATTCCACGCAAGCGAGTTCACGGGTATTATCTAGTTCTTAATGTTGTTGATGTATTCTCTTCTAGAAGGTGAGGTTAATGTATAATAATTCACACTATCTTAAGTTCAATACGATTGTAAGGGTGTTGCCCTTACAATCGTATTGAACTTCCAATTAATAACTATTCGATCTACGTCCAGATTGAGTGTTTACGAATATAGTTTTGAATTATACTTAGATGGACTAATATTAATTATGAATATCCAAAACTTGTACGCTATGGTAACTTTGCAATTATATTACCTAATTACGGTTAAAACAAATAATTAAGGATTTTTTTTAAAAACATCTGCTCGTACAATTACGATCAGATTTAATAACATACTCTTAAAGGAACAAATAATAAATTTATTCGTATAGTAATAAAAAGTTCATATATTAATCCATTCTTGAGGGAACACATTAGCATATTGTTAGAGATGGAATTTTCACATATTTATTCATTTTACTTTTATTAATATGCCTTTATTAATATACCATGCCAATCTTGAAAGTTAGTGTTGCAGGGCATATATTTTGGACTTTATGAATTACCGGTTAAACGAAGAGGAAAATTATAACAGTGAGACTAGCTCTAGTGTATTGTTCCTTCTGAAAACTCTTGTAGAACGAAAAACTTTTTAAGCTTGATGAATAATTTATTTATCAACTGACAGGATAAAAATGACATAAATGGAAGTAAATTGTTGGCCGGTGCAGTGGTGTGCCATGGATCACCAGTTTTCAGTATTTTACTGAGTCCTAAAACGTCACTCTTTGTTTTCCGGTCAAAAAACGTTTTAATTAAATATATAATTTAAACGCGAGGTGCATAAACCACGGAAAGTAAATAAAATAATGGAATTTTTTCCAATATATGCAAATAAAATATTTTTGTCAATGTATGCAAATTATGCACAATTTTTTTTCTTTTTTTCCTAGTGGGCCCATTTTGAGCATACTCTTTCGATAATATGGATAAACGTGTTCCTAAAAAAAATAATAATTTAAATAGATACAGCTCCCTTAAAATTCCCTGTAATGTTCGAGATCGATTTCATACATTTTGAGGTTTATTCCTTGCTGATCTATTTTGGAATTTTATGCATTTTTGTTTAATGTTGGTTTTTATAAGGTTTATACGTCTGGTGTCTTATTGAAATAATCATAAGTTTTTGAATAACTTCTACAACTATGATTGTATTATTTTTGTATTATTTCTAAAAATAACAATCTTAGTTTTCTTTATTACAGTAAAATTCAAAGGATAAGCCGGCATGAAATTGTTATTTAACCATATTGTAATAATTTCTGTTCCAGTATTTTGAAGGGCAAAATACGTATGCTAATTTTAAAATTATGCACATTTTATAAAGATAATTCCGTTAAAAGTATATATATTTTTAAAGCGGAATGCAGATTAGTTTTTAATATTTTAAAAAATTTCTGTATAAGTTATGTAAATTTATATAGAATCTACAATTAAAGTATATCCCTATGCATAGGAAACTCCATTTAATTACAATCGAAAACATGTTACTTTTTGATTTCATGTTGATAATAATTTCAGAAACATCTTTTATAGCTTGCTTAAATAATCTTAGTTATAGAAACATTTACAAAATTATATTATTATACGATGTCAATAGATTTTTCTTAAATGATTAAATAACGGTTTTCTTTCAAATATAGTGCAGCGTCGAAGGGTATTTAATGACCGTTTAAAGATAAAATAAGTGAAACATACAAGAAGTAAGATTTCGACTCGACAATCGCGTCAGTAAAATGAGAACTCTCTCCGTCTCATAATCCTTAATGACTTGAGAAAGATGCTTTCAGAAGCTGCCTTCACAAAACACGGAGACAGTTTTAAAAGCTTTCAGTTGAATTAGATTAATTCTCAAGGGTGAGAGCTTTTATTTAACCTTAGTCGCTAACGATCTTTCGTTTGTTATAAGCTCGTGTTTGGTGCAGTTGCAACGCGTAAACATTACCGCAGGACCATATACAATACAAGATTCAGTTTGTCATATATTTATTTGAACTTTGAGAATAAATTTTGATACGATGACAATTCAAATTACCATATTGTATTGGTAATTTGAATTGTCATCGTATCAAAATTTATTCTCTTTACACACAAAATTAATTTCTTATTGATGCTTATGAGAATACACATTTTTTTTTCGTGAATTGGTTTGTTTAATGTTATTTAATTTATTAATATTTTCCTTGTTTCAGTTTATTAAACAGTGATATGAAATAAATATTGGCAAAAAATCCGACCTTATGTTTAAATAAAAATTGGTCTCAACTTACTTCCTTACCAGTTTCTTAAATATCTTTCAACAAAAGACTTGAAAGTTATATTTTTAAAATTATATTTATATTTTTTATTAATCATATTTTTGCAAAATATTTGAGGGAGTCTTAAAGAAAAAGGTTGTAAATTTTTTGTACTATTCACATATAAATTAAATAAAATTGTATTATTTTCTGAACCTTTTTTACGTGGTCTTGGAAATTTTGTAAAATTATCAGAAAGACACAAATAAATTATTTTCTTGGTTGCATTGTAGATTACAATTTATTATAGTCAGTATGAATTGTTTATGGCAGAAGTTATCTTTAAAAAGAGTTAACTAGATGTTGATATTACGACAATGGCTATCTAGTAACAATGGATAGGGAAACGGAAAATTTTAGTCTTTCCTTATTAATATTGAGATTTCGTTTTGTAAGAATCTATATAAAAATTACCAAACAACACGATTAGTTCCTGCATGCTGATTACAGGTATTAAAATACTGAAAAAAAGAGCAAAAGTTTTTGATTGGTTCTGAAAATAAAACTAAGTTGATTTCGAATGGCTGTTTATCCTTGAACTTGAAAATATTTATTGATAGAACGAAATACCCATATTATATATTATACAGCGTAAGCTGAAACATGGAATGAAGGAACACGTAGGGTAAAAACAAACGCTGCTTACAGTGGTGTTTAAGTTTGTAAGGCTGTTATTAAATTTATATGACTCTATTCCTTTTCCTCCGTTCAAAACGTTTTCTTCCTTTTTTTAACAGTTCTGATCTTTTTAAAAAAGTGACTATATTAGGAATACTTTTTATGTTTCAATTAGACCACTGAGTTTTTGGACAGATCTCTCGCATCAAATTGTTGAGTAGAGCTGCTTGATAAATCGGCAATATGTGTACAAGTTCCATATAAATAGTTTCAGAATGTATTACGCAGATTTTAGAAATTTTATGCTACATTTAACATAATAAATATACGTATGTCATGAAAGGGACTTTATTTTACCCTGTATTGTGTCCTTATTTATGGCGATTAAACTCTTTTCCAAACGCATAAAGAAACACTTGTGACCTGTAATAACTATAGGCTCTACAAAATTTTATAACTACTGCCTCTTATTATATGTCTGGCAAGGAGGAAATTATATTTTTTAAACTGATGCAAATGTTAAAGTTATAATTATAAACTTACTGCCTCTTCTAAATATATTCTGTGTGCGAATAAATTTTTCAGTCTCGGTTAATAATAGGGTTAACTATTTATTAAGAGTGACATATGTTAATTTTTATTAAATATTTATGTAGCGATATACATCACCATAATTGGGAGTTAATTTCATATAAAAGCTTTAGTAAAAATTTGCTTGCCATTTATTTCATTATATTATAACGATATTCTTAAAATGTTCTTATTTATTCATCATTGCTTATGTTGGTTAAAAAGTATATGTCGTTTACTCTGGGGGTTTTTTAGGTCAATTTAAATCTAAATTTACCACGATCTGTGCTTTGTTGATTGTCTTCATTAAATTAGAAAATTTATAGTCGATGAATGGAAAGACTTATAAGAATACAGACATATAAATATACACAAGAAGATAAATGGCGATTTTTTTAAAAACGTGTGTATAAGATAAAGCGGCAGTAGCTGTATATAATGATATATTAGTGCCAATAATTATAGAATACAGACGTGAAAACAGAATAACGCAAAATAAATTATTGAACTCATGTTGGGTAACATGTGGTAAAGTTTACGAAAAAGAATAAAGTAAAAACGTAAGTATTCAAGAAAACTATGTTATAGCAGAAAGTGTAATTTCGAATATTAAGAATGTTGAGGTTTTATGGCAATATTCAACATACAGAAAGGGCTGTACATAAAGAGACTGTTTATTTCTTTAACTAACTGAAAGAAACAAGTGGAAAAAACCTGATGATTGAGTAAGACACCAGCGAATGAAATTATAGAGAGCAGTAATACTATATAGTATACAACAGGAAAGCACAAGTTTATTGAGCACACGTTTTCAACAGAGTATCGTGTCGATATCAAAGTGACGTATTAAAATTAGCGCTATTATTATTGATATTGGGTTGTTGTCGTGTCGAACATTGTGAAAAATCTTCTTCTCGGGTCAATCAGATATTCCTATTACTTAATACATATCAACATTTATCCCAACTTTATATTTGTGTGTCCTATGTCTGCTTAATCTGAATATTTGGTTATTAATGTTAGAATTTTTCAACGTAAATTACTGACTCTATTTAATTACTTATATCTAATTCTGATGTAGTTATTAATAAAATATATTGTTAAATTCAGAGTTTGGGGTATTAACTTCAATAATTGTGTATAATTTCTTTCCGCTTCGGGATAAAAAAAAATACTTAATTATTTAACAACGACATCGTTTATTTTAGAAGTAATCATCTTAATCGTAGTTTTATAATTCTCCACTAGATGAAAGTATTAATTTTATTTCTTAATGAATGCTTTTAAATTATCGGCGTATTTATATTTACATATCGTAACAGCAGTATCATCATTGTCCATCAGATTCTATTGTACCTGTTAGATGCATCGCAAAGGAAGAAAGTTTAAAGATTTATTAAATTTGTGTAACATAGTG
This sequence comes from Druceiella hillmani, assembly GCA_039881145.1. Lineage (NCBI taxonomy): Eukaryota > Metazoa > Arthropoda > Insecta > Lepidoptera > Hepialidae > Druceiella > Druceiella hillmani. The sequence continues at coordinate 25,743,016 of JAYKKI010000021.1, read as the reverse complement.
CAATTTTTCTTTCAGAGCGAGCTAATTTGCTAGTTTGAAATATAATTTTTGCCTCCATTGACTTCTTTCGTCGAATGATACGACGATGGTAGAAAGAAATGGAGAGTTGCCCTTGCGGGTTTTCTAAGTCTCCTTTATCCTTAGAAGCTGTCTCGCATGTGACTACTCGGGACGCATAAGTCTGTTAAATACTTTCGACGACATTGGATTCGGGGTCTTGCCTTAAAAGAACAAATGGGACGCGGATATTTGTTTTCGAGTGATCAATTGTTAATTCCTCGTGTAACATAGCATGTTTTACGATTTCAGCTAAGGCAAAAATGTGAATCGTTTTTCTTTGCTACGTCTGTTCGTTTTACATACGTTTAATGATAAATTTATTATTATAATACGATAGGTTTTTTTTGTGTTTTATACTGAAACAAAGAACTCCTTAAATAACTTCGTTACATCAGTCGATACGTACGTCGGTCAAAGCTGCATAGTTTCCACAGTTTCAGACCTACTTACATGAAATTTTGGGAGTAGTAGGCTATTTCAGATAGACCTCTTAATTAATATATAGTTTACCACTTCATTGATAGACAAACATTTTAAGTGATGTATCTAATTTTAACCTGGGATTTGAAAAATCTTGCATCAATGATTTGGAAAAAACACGGAGATCTATTTTAAGTGGATCCTGATACGCACTTGGTCGATTTTTTTATCAGTGGTTGCAATGTACTGATTTCAGCCAGAATTTTAAATCGTATTTCATTTGGTCTTAGATATTTCAGTTTAATGGTAAGTATATTTAAATTCAATATCTTTTGTGTTCCGTATAGAAATATTTTTTACTGTAAACGTAAAAAGAGTTCACCATCAGATATCCAGTTTAGTTTCGTGAACGGTAATAGCAATGATAATAATTAAAATAGCAAAAGTAATTTCTATGAAATTAAATAATAATAACATTCGTGTCCATGCAAAAGGAGTTAGAAAGAGAGTATTATTTTATTTTGTTTAAAAGTTTTTTTATTTTTATTTAAACATTCAAAAATAGGAAAAACGGTAAAAATTAGCATAAATATATCTTTATGAAGACTAGGTATTTTACATGTATTGATTTGTTGATTTTAGATGTGGCATATATATCAAAATCAGTACCGCTACAATATTATACAAAAAAAATGGAAACACAAGATTAGAGTAAATTTTTATTCGGAGATAAGCTTGACAAATCGATATCAGAATTTATTCGCATTTGTTTGGACATCTCCTCTGCGTGCCTACGCGCGTACTTTGTGCGTGCGTGCGTACATGCGGGCGTGCGTGCGTGCGTGTGTGTATATGTGTATGTACCAACTATTCACAATTACACTCCATTATAAATCACTGCAAGTATTATTACGTTTAGTTTTATATTTGTGTAAAACTTTATTTTATTCCAAGAGTAACTTAAGCAAATTTAATAAATATGATCAGTTTCGTATGACATGGGGTGAATATCTGTAACCTTGTGATAATGTGATAACATTTTAAATTGACTTAAGAGTATGAGAGCATTCAAAAATATTATGTAATTAATCATAGCAAATTCAATTTATTAGTTTTATCTCACCACAGACGGATTTTTTAACCGCAACATTCTTTGACATTAATTTCTATAATAGACGATGTAAACCATTTAAACATCGAATGATAGCCAAAGACACTGGCCATTTTTTTTCTTAAATTAGTCTAAATAACTATTAGTTTTTTTCTATTTTCTATTATTTACCAATTTTAGCTTATAGTTATATTAATGCTTTATTATATCCATTTACAGCTACTTTATAAACGATCCACATAAACTATCGTTTATATTACTTAATTAATATTAATTATATGGAACACGTCAGTGAAAGAAAATCCTAACAGATTTTACTATTATTTTTGGACACATTTTTTAAGAATGGGATCTAAATAGCGCTTTAAAATGAAAATCATATTATTTATAAACAGAAATAAGAATATTTTTGGACCTTGATTAAATATTCGGGTTCAAGCAGAGATGCTGTAATGGAAAACGTGTAGCGATTGTTAAGTTAATAGTGCTTTAAATGGAAGAAATTTGTAACCAGGAAGTGATTTACGCTTCAGCTGTATTTAATTTAGATTTTCAAAGAAATGTTTGACGTCTTATAATAATAAAAAATCGGGTAGGCTGTATTAGGGGCAAAGCTGCAGTAGGATACGTGAACGTCTTTTACGTGCTGGAGAGGGTGTACGGATACAGAAATGACATAGGTAATCAAAGAAATACACGCACAAACTATTTTTATTTACGCATTTTCTTTAAATATGTACAAGCTTATGCTATGGTAGTGGACCTACTTGAGCCTCTTGATCGTTATGGTTAATACCTTCTGAGTGTTAAAGTGAGTCCCCCACGATATGTCGTATGGTGCCTATCAAGTGGGTAGGGTAAGGAGGGTATCTATATCTGTTGCTGCTGTCATGGTTGGCACCAGTTGACGTTTCCATGCGTCTAAGCTGTTGCGGTAGAGTTAAATTTTCGATATATTCCCCCTGAAACGCTTCCTGCAGGAATCGCGACAAGGCTGCAGTTGCGAATTTAAAATATTTCTTGAATCACAACCGGTCACATACGTTAAATTTATGCCCAAATTTGTTCTCTTTGAATACGGATTGAACCAGGCTGTAGCCAACTTCCGGTGCCTACAGTACTTGGGCGCACGTGTAATCTGCCCTAACTGTGGCCATGTACTATAACTATTGGGTATAACTTAGCTCCTTCTGGTGGATGTCGATCAGCTTGTCTCGTTTTCTGCATTTGTTGTAGCTGCCGATATACCTACTGGCAGTGCTCGAGACTGCCTTACGCCGCTTATGGCCGCCGCACTCGTATGTTATTGGGGTTCTTGAGCTTGGTTCAACCTGTTCGTCTAACGCGTTACACGAACAGGTTCCAAGGCTAGTCGAGGACTGCCATCTCTCTCTCTCTTGATACTCGAGATCTTGCACATCTTTTTTAGACATTACACATTAGACATTACACGGGGTGCCATAGTCGTAAAATTTTTGGAACAAGTCACACGTTAGCTTTATTAGTTCTAACGACCACTAGTACGAGTTCTATACATTAACTTACTACTATATAGAAAGATCTATCTAACTACTACTATTAAGTAAATAAACTCAGTCCGTAACGTCAGTCAGATTGTAACTTTAGTTCCGATGGCGTAATGTTGCGAGCAACTACGGCGCCATCTACACCAGTGACACACGCACTATCGAGTAATGGCTTCTTTTCTCTAAATAACTGCCATAAAAATAACGTAGGAAGGTAGCATAAATACAAAGATATAAGCAATCTTGCTATAAGATATTTCATTATACGTGGTTACAGCCCCCTACTGATCGAACTGGAAGATGTTGCACGTCAAAAATATGGAAAATACAAGAGGTAACAGTCAATTAGTCACGTGAAAAATATAGCATATCACGTAGTTTGAGAATAGCCTACAATTTATTTTCTCACTTAAAAACAAATTATAATATCGATAGAGTTAATCGAGCTCCAAGGGAGGGGACCGGATATTCTCAAAGCGAGAATTACAACCTCCACTGCTTAACGCGACGCCAGCAGTGAGTAAAAGAACGAAAAATTGACGTTGAGGGTATTTTCGGTCTCCCCTTCGTACCCAGTGGGTACGCCGAACGAGAAGAGGAAGTGGACGTTAAATTATACTATTGCAATATTTTCCAAATTCTTCAAGCCGTGTGTTTTGCAGGTTCTCTGATTTCCTTTTTTTACGGTCAACTTAACATAGATACTTAAGATATATTCCGATTCATCAGATAAAACTTTATAAAACGTATTACAAAGAGACGAAACCTGTATTCCCATTCCTAATTATTGTTCATTATAACTACCACATTTTCTCTCTGTTCCACTCTTCCCCAACACGTTTATCTGATCACTTGTATTTTGCTACTTCATCTCTAAAGGCATTGCCTTCATAGAAACGTTAAAGAAAATCAAACAAAATTGCATTTTATATACATCTAGGGACATGTCAGTCCATCGTTTTTACTTTATTGTATATCTCCCTATTTTAAACAAATGTAAATTGTGCTGAATTTCTGTATATAATATAATCCATACTACTAATATAAGCTATACTAATTTTATATAATATTCAAGTTTTTTCGAATCACTGATAGGTCTAATACGCAACCTCCACTTTCTTTCATATAATGGGCATTCGGAGCTCCGTAAATCAATTTTTATATATGACCGCATTGGAACCTGTTCGTGTAACGCGTTAGAGGAACAGGTTGAACGAAGCTCAAGAACCCCAATAATATACGAGTGCGGCGGCTATAAGCGGCGTAAGGCAGTCCCGAGCACTACCAGTAGGTATATCTGCAGCTACAATAAAGGCAGAAAATGAGATAAGCTGATCGACTTCCCCCAGAAGGAGCTAAGATATACCCAATAGTTATAGTACATGGCCACAGTTAGACCAGATTACATGTGTGACCAGTTGTGATTCAAGAAATATTTTAAATTAGCAACTGCAGCCTAGACGCATGCAAACGTCAACTGGTACCAACCATGACAGCAGGAACAGATATAGATACCCTCCTTACCCTACCCACTCGATAGGCACCATACGACATGTCGTGGAGGGTCCACTTTAACAGTCAGAAAGTATTAACCATAACGACCAAGAGAGCTCAAGTAGGCCCACTACCATAGCATGCCTATATAAAAAAACACGAAATGAAAAATATCTATCGTATTATGATATTGTATTTATCATCTATATTACAATATTTTGTAGGTACATATTTTTACTATATTTTACTGGAAAATTTGTGGTATAGATTCAAACAGAAGTTTTAAAAATTTTGTCTTAAATTCGACTGAATTTTGCGCGTTTAAAGCGTTTATATTAGTCTAATGAAGTATCCCCATTGCGTGATTTGTACGTAAAGAACTAATGCTAAGCAAGAATTTAAATTGCGATTTCAAGATATGGACAATGCGTTAAATGTGATCCATATCCGGATGTGAAGAATGCCAGTATGCAATTTTTATTAAACTATTTAGATCTGTCAAATTTATTAAATCACGAAACAGCTAACGGAATTAATTTATTGTGCATTATCTCTATAACGATCAGCACTTATAGCAAAGTGTTATGGCACAGAAAGATTCTTGATTGGTTTTGAGTTAGAATTTGGCTCAGGTTAGAATTTTCTTTAGCACCACATGCATAATTTCTGTTGTTCAAAAAATACGTAATATTTTTCTAAATTGCAACAGCAAACACCAATAGAATGCAGGTAATAGTGCAATTAGATGCAGGATAAATTCGGTGTTAATTGTGTGATTAAAACGATAAAAGAGGCGCTGGCAAGTTTTAGAGCTTTTACCGCATAAAATGAGTGTCTAACAGTTCTTTGTAACAAGGAACTTATAAAGCATGTAGGCTTGGTTTGATTATTTGGTTTCGAAAACAGTTTACTGTGGATCATTCAGGAACAAGTTCAAAAGCAATGTTATTTACAGTATAACTTACGAGCTGAATGTTTCGTGTTCTGTATTTTAAGTAAATATGATTTAAAGTGAGCTAATGCCAAGTCGTATGGAACTTACAACCGAACGAGGTTATACTTATAAAAAATTACAAAAAAAAAATAATAAACAGGACCAACTTCGAGAAAGAGAACTATCTTTGAGAAATCACAAAAATAAATTATTCCACTTCTTCTTAATATTCTACTACAGCTATAACGCCCTGCTGTATCTATTATTATATTTCCTTAAGCTAATAATTTTACAATATCAAATTTATTTACAAAATCTTGTAAATTTCTTTGTAATTTTTAGCGCTCTGCACTCTAAAATTCCGAACGGAGCCCTATTTTTGGGGCAAAGTTGTCCGTTTGTCCGTCCGTCTGTCAGAGATTTGTAACTTTTATATGAAATAAGATGGGGATTTGAAATTGATACCTAATTTGTAGTTCCTCGGCGTAAAACTGCAAGTGGGTCTTAAATGATTTAAAATTATATTTGAGGAAACTCCGATAAATGAGGTGGGCGGAAAATTTTTTTTTATATGGGCTTATGAAAAGAGTTTTTAGATCGGAGTACAGTTGGAAATATTAAATTTGTTTAAATTGAGAAACAACAATTTCGTTATTCATAGAATTTCGTATTTTTAAACATATTTTAAAACCAAATCAATTTCAAATAAATACTAATAAAAAAATACAATAAATAAATATATATATATATATATATATATATATATATATATATATATATATATATAACGATACGAAGCTGTAACTCAAGTCAAATATTTTTAATATCCCAAATTTTTATATTTTTACATCTGCGCAAGAGTGCAATGTATTTACATTGAGAAAAATATCATTGATATTTGCGAATAGTCTCATAAGTACGTCATGTATCATTAAATGATTAGATACATATAGTATCTAACTATGTGCGAAACTGTCGTAGTGCGGTTCTATTCGTTCTTGATAAATTTATTTAGATAATACATATGTACCAATGAGTTTAATTAAAGACGAAAGTACATAGTTTACTATATTACGTTGAACTATGAAGATTTTAAATTAAGAACATAATGACTTCCGTCAGTCAATTCGACAACACCCGAGGCTCTATCCATAGCACTTTCATTAACTATTCGAAGAAGCAGCTCGCATCTGCTCAAAAGCTTCGTTTGCTCAAAGTTACGATGGCTTTAACTGAAACTTAAATTAAATTCGACCTCAGCGGTGAAAATCTTTGATCCGGTCAGCGATCTTCCACCATGGTTGCAGTAGACAAACAGTTTTGCCTGAATTCATAGACGGATTAAGAGAAGTTTTTGATCCTTTATTTCAGTTGTTCAAGAAATTTGGCCCTGTAATAACTTGCAAAATATAACGTTCTTGATGTGAATAGTGTGCAATCAAAAGGTTAAATTATACATTACATAATATATCTATTTGTGTACGTAAATTAAAAAATAGAAAAAAATTATGTCAAGTAAGTACGAGTAGGATTTGCATTACGGGGGTTTCGTATACATTTAGTCATTTACAAATATTTAAGGGTACATAGTATTTCTATTAAAGCATTTAAAAATATTAATTTGTAAAATTATAAATGTATTATTTTTATTGACATACGTAAAAACCTAATGCACTTTTAAATAATATTATCGCTAATTGTGCAGTTATATAAGTATATTGCATAGTATATTACATACATTACTTTATAAAATAGCGTATTTTCAAATATGTGCACAGGCAGAGAGATAGATATGACGAAGCTCTAAGGATTTCTAATATATTTACAGAGCTCCGAATGCCCATTATATAAAAAAAAGTGGAGGTTTCGTATCAGATCTATCAGTGATTCGAAAAAAAAGTTGAATATTATTTAAAATTAGTATTTATATAGCTTATAGTATGTACAGAAATGCAGCACAATTTACACTTGTTTAAAATAGGGAGATATAAAATAAAGTAAGAACGATGGACTGACATGTCCCTAGATGTATACAAAAATGCAATTTTGTTTGATTTTCTTTAACGTTTCTATGAAGATGAAGACTTCAGAGATGGAGTAGCAAAAGACAAGTGGTCAGATAAACGTGTTAGGGAAGAATGGAACAGAGAGAGAAGGTAGTAGTTATAATGAACAAGAATTAGGAATGGGAATACAGATTTCGTCTCTTTTTAATACGTTTTATAAAGTTTTATCTGATGAATCGGAATATATCTTAAGTATCTATGTTAAGTTGACCGTAAAAAAAGGAAATCAGAGAACCTCCAAATACACGGCTTGAAGAATTTAGAAAATGTTTCCCCAAAGGGTAATGAAACGATAAAGAAAAAAAGAAGTTTACTTAATTGCGTGAAAAATATTTCTTCGATATTATGGTATTAAGGATGAAATCCCAAAATATACTTTTGTCGTGTCCAGAATAATTAAGAAAATAAGATTTTATAACCGAAAGGAAAGAAAGATTAATTTAGAAAATGTCATTCTGATATTGAAGTTTTTCATCATCCTAACAAAGTTGTAGCCGCGGTGCGCGATTGTGTAGATACACGATCGCTTCGTAAGCTACTCTGTTGTATGCCATCCTTTTATTCGAATGTATCCCATCCTTTAATTCGATATTATCATGTTATTCAGGTTTTTGTGTAAATTAAGAAGTAAAATTTGTTTATATATTAAAATATGTAAATATTTTATGTCTTTTTTGGTAATATGTGATATATCTTTTTATCATACATTAATTGTAATAAAACGAATTCGCATTTCAGTTAAGTCTGAATTTTTTTCAGAATTTCCTTATAAAAAATATGTAGTACTAATAATTCAATCTACTACTAGAGTACTGCTATAGTGAAATATAGGATACGCACGTGGGACACTCCTCATGTTGAGTCACAAAACAACAAGTCATAAAATTGAACTCACGTTTGAGCGCTACGTCGCTATTGCCAATCTTGCTTTGAAATAATACAGCAGCATGAATATAAAACAGCAACAAAATATAAAACTTAAATTATCATCTACGAAACTTTATTTTACATTATAAGGCATGAAGTTTACGCCCATGTTAGGAGAGTTTTGATTTAAAGCGACCAATCATAACTATTAGTATTCCTACACACACAGGGGAACATTTGCGAGCTATAAATCTGTGTGCTAGGTCAGTTTAGCACTAAATATCTTACTTGCTCTGAATATATTTTACTAGGTGGGTTGACCAATCATTGCCATATTAACTGTTTATTCGAATATAACAAGTTTCAAGTTGTCATTAGTTAGTTTAAAATTTTAATTTAAAAAATCGAGAATCTTTTTAACATATGATATTTTTTGTTTTTAATGAATATTTAATTCTGCAAATTTAACCAGCAGTTAGTTTATTTAAAAGCAAATATTTTAAACGTTACTGTACATTGCTAATAAACTGTTAGTATTTCGTTTATCCTATTTTATAAATCTTTTCATTAATCAATGGAAAATGATGAATGACGAATTGACGAATCACATTACTTTTTCTATCCAGATAGAATTAATGAACGTGTGGAAAATTTGTTCTCACATGTGTTTCCAAATATTTCTTTCTTTCATTTGTAAATTCCGCGACCAGATTTAACCTTGATTTTGTAGTGTCTTTTCTTTTCGATATCTGCTGACATTTTTGTTACTACTATATCATGATTGCAACATGTTTTTCTAAATTTTGAACTCTGATATTTTAAAACAAATGCACATAATATTCGTGAAAAAGGTATCACTTATTTTAGTAATTGTTAGCAACTGTGTATGCAAAATAAAATTTTGTATCGTGGTATATAGCGAGTTCTGATAGTATATAGCTAGATATGGCCCTTAAACTGATTGCATACTATACGGATGCTCGGATCCATTCATTGTCTTTGTTCGATAAAAGTTGCAACATTTTAAATAGTTTCCTATTCAATTAGGTTAAGTTTTATCGGAAGAAATATTCATTCCGTAGTGGTTTTTAGCTATCTTTCCTCATTGCGTCAACAATCTTTTCAATCTATGATGGGAATTGCAATTTATTTATCATTCATGTTTAACTCCTTATTACATCTAAAGAACATCTTAATAAACACAACGTTTGACTTCTTGTGAATAACCGTAGAAAATTATATCTAAATATAGGCACGTGTATATATTTGTTAAAACAAAAAATATTATTCGTTATTGCGATAATGAAAGCATTCAAAACGCTATATAATAAGAATTTAGTTTTACAATGAAAAGTCAATTACAGGAAACTGCAATGAACTATCGGCAAAAGTGATTATTAGTAAAGAAAGGTTAAGTAATATAAGACCACTTAAAAATGAGATAAGTGAAAGGGATTGGTTGCATATTTGAATATAATTAAGAGATTGTTTAAACATATGAATGTAAGGTAAATAACTTAAGGTTGCACGGGTGTAATAATCAGCCGATCAATCTTTATACTAATACGTGAAGAGGAAATTTCGTATCCCTATCTAAGCAAATTGCGCCCACAGAAGAGTGTGAGATTTTTAAAAAATTTGTTAAAGTTCATATAGAAAAGAATTAAAAAAATCGAATATTTGTATATAATATGTTTTACAAATACATTAAATTATGTATTACAAATGTCTTGAAATATTCAATGTTTACGTTCCACAATAAAAGATTCATCGTTTACTTTCATTCTGTCAATGTCAAACATATAATAATTTATGATCAAACAGTCACATAGAGTATAGGTTGGTACCAAAGGATATAAAAATATCAGCTTGACTGAATGAGTTTCGAGCTATGAATTTTGTGGGCTTTAAAATGTTCCTTTTGAATAGTCTGGCAAGTGCATGTTAAGGCAAAAAACCTTTTATTTTATATTTTGCGTAATAGACATCTATGTTATAATAAATAAGAATAAAAGCTGTAAGCTTTTGGAATACGGCTTCGTGGTGTGTTGGCACTCCGCGGGGACGCGGGTTCGATTCTGGTCCGCTCGTTGGCCGGGCTAGACTAGTGTTCTGATTATCTGTAAGAGATTGATTTCGTAGCAATAAGTCCGCCATATGTATCCGTTAGGTACATAAAGTATATAAATAAAGTATGTAAATATGTATATAAATAAAGTATGTAAATGACGTATGTAAATAAGCTGTAATCGTGTTTCTTTCAACTGTTATTAACATTCAAATTATTGCAATAAATTAAGGCAAACAACACAAGTTAATGACGTATTAATATACGCTCTCAGTTGACATATAATATTATTAAAAAAATCGTATGAAATTATTTTAGAGGTATACTATTTTACACAAGTACCTCAATAACGTTCAAACTTAAAAATTTAATGAATTATCGTCAAATTTCCAACACTGGGCGACCACTAGTATGAATTAATGGATGTCGATAATAGGGAAGCGGATTTCGTGTAATTGCATCTTAAAATAAAGTTATTGGATACGATGAAATTGGCTAACGCACTTATTGTCCCGACTGGAGGCAGTATGCTAGTATGTATGTACATACATGTGTATACATACATATACAATTATAATGAGATCTATGTTTCCAGGTATGAATAATGCGCTTAAAAAGAAGAAACAAAAACATTGAAAAAACAAAAAAAACAAAAAAATACAAATTTTTTCCGGAAACTGGAAGTTATTACGACATTGTACAGATTAAATGTTTTTTTTCTTAGTCAGAAAATACATTATAATATGCAAAAATATAGTTCAACAGATTGTATTATGAAATATTAGTTCTCCCAAGGCGGGTGGACCGGACATTCGCATCGTAAAAATGACTGAGTTCATTAGACAACACGACGGGCGACAGCGAGTAAAGCAATGGAGTTCCTGTTTCCCCTCTACGCCAGATGGTTGCCTTAACAGTTTTCCGGAACGGGCAATTTTCAATGAGATAATAGTGGGGTTCGGAGTTCGGCCCAAAAGATTAAGAAAAACGAACGTCATTGTGTTTTGAAAGAACAATTGTACGTTGATGTAAACCGAGTTCTGTAAAATTTGAGGAACGTCATTTATAATTTTGTCGTTATTTAGATTGTTATTTCGTTGTGTTAAAAGATTATCAGAAGTAATGTGATGCTCATCATAATTTTTGTTCAATAATGACTTCATCAGTTAAATATATGAATTTTCCCAACCAAGTATGAATTTTCTTCTAACCTAGTTTCTGAGACAATATGGTAGGACCACGACTTTAGGGAAATATTTACAAATTTTGTTATTTACTAAAATCCTTTTCAAAAAAAAATTTTTTTTAATCAAAGTTTAAAGTTTTTATCTGATAAAGCTCGAATTTTCATCATAATCGATAAGTTTTTATCTGATAAAGCCTTTATAAATTATTACACAGAAAAGTCATTTTATTAAAAATTATTTCACAAAAAACGTTATTAATTTAAATTTCATTTGTGTTGAAAATTTCCCAGCCGTTTTAAAAGGGAATTTGTATGTCTCCAGCAATGTTTATTATGCACATTAAATATTCTATGCCGCATAAATATGCTTTTATCTGGCCATAAAATACATCAAACAAATAATGGCGAATGTCGTTCATGCGAATGGACCACTGACAAAAAGTATGAGGACGGGCGAAACTTTCTTCGGTGCATTGTTGTACAGCACGATAATTAAACGGATGTTTTCCATCTTCTCTGAGTGTATTTCCGATAAGCGTTTTCAATAAGCTAAGAGACATAGCTGTCGAACGTATGCTGCGAATAATATATTTGGAAAATGCATCGAGGATAACATCTTCAGCCACGTGATATATTCTACCAACTGAGCGTCCTCTATAAAACTAGGACATTACCTGACCAATACTATGAACCCGACTAGCCAATCTTGCGATGGTCCGTTCATTTGGCTTTCTGACACCACTTGAATAAATAGCCGAATAGCTTATACTCGCTTGGCGAGCAATGCAATCGCATGCACCTGATCACATCAGCATATCATAATATTCCTAATTAAAATAGCGTACAGTAGACATTATAACAGTTTTCAAAACAGTATAAATTACCAAAAACAAGCGCTAATACTCCATAAAATCGAAATACGTTGAAAATACAGACAAATAATGTAAATTTAAAAACGACACGATTCATTCAAAGCGCAACGTTTGACTGATTGTACAAATACAGGTATTAAACTGATATAATCTGCGCAAACACTTATAGCTTACACCGCCGTTTCTCAATCTGGGGATCGCGTTTATTATCAAAGGAGTGGCATCATTATTATCAAAGAGGTCATACATGCATCTCAATTTCCTCAAAACTCTTAACGTCAAATTAATTGAAAAATTATTTTAATTTTATAGTACAGTAAAGATGTCGCAAGGCTCTTTTTACTTAACTTTTTGGCTTTTTTCGTGGCTTGCGACATAAAAATGGTTGAAAAAAATGGCTTACAATGTTCAATGTTTTATGAGATGATAATTGATGATGAATTGCTTAATTTAAATAATCTCTACACAATATTCAAAATGCGGAGAGATTACGGCACAGTAAAAAAATTAAATAATGTAATGCAGCTTTGTAGTGTCTTCATTTTGTTTACGTTTTAAAAACAAGGATTAATTATTGATTTTTTGGTATATCGTAAAATCTAGTCCACGTGGAATATTAACCAATAAAAATGAATTATGCGCTAGCGTTAATACCCTTTCTATCATGCTATACTCGTATTTTTCAAGTTAACCTTATAGTCGTACTTTTCAAGTTAGTAACTATCGGGCACTTCTCAAAATTTGGGCATTTGGTACGAACGGATGAATTTTTCGTTACATTTTTCTTGTAGCGCGTAGTTTAATCCAGTTAAAACAGAAAATCACTTTCGGCTTTTGAAATTGTGAAACATAACAGAGTGAAGTTGGATAAATTAAAAGACAATATTCAAACACGTGCCCGTTTATGTATTGAGCAAAATGGTAAGCAATTTGAAAATTTGCAGCAATACAGATAGAATGTATGTAGGCGACGTAGATCTGAATTAATTTCAATAATCACTAAAAATTCTAAAATAAATAATCTTTTAGAAAACCGACTTAAAAAAAGGTAGGTAATAAAAAGTAACAAATATGTAATTCAAAATAGGTACCTGATTATTTGCAATAAATAACTAAGTTACTTATTTTTGAAGTTGGTGCCAGCAACGTTGACCGACTTTATTTGAACAAATTTGTTTAAATTTAGAATTTAATTTAATTTATAATGTAAATTTAAAACCATGACTTCTAATCTACTTACAATACTAAATAGATTCATAAAGGGCGTATTTATAATATAAAAATTTACATTCGTTTAAGTTGATTGGCGGTGCTGGCACCGACTTTAAAAGTAAGTAACTTAGGAGTTCCGCTTGAGGAGTTCCGCTCTCTATATTCAAAATCTAATATCAGATTTTGCAAAGTAATAATTAAGATAACAACTAACCTGTAGTACATATATTGAATTAAAATTTATTTTCTACCATCCATTAAGGAGTCCCATTATACATCTTCAGAACTCATCATTTCACACTAACCTGGTCGACGGTGCAGCTATTTTCAAAGTAAAAACTACTAGTAGTAAATATCTTGAATTACGTTTGATTTACTACCGTCGGATAAGGAGTTCCATTGTCCATCTCCAGAACGCATCATCATACTCTGACCTGATCGAAAGTGTAGGTATTTTGCAAAGTGACAACTACCAATAGCAAATATCTTGAATGATTTTCAATTTATTAACATCCGTTAAGAAGTTCCATTGTTCATATCCAGAACTCATGAACAGACCCTGACCTGGTCGGTGGTTTAGTTATTTTGCAAAGTAAAAACAACGAGTTGCAAATATATTTAATCATGGTTGATTTACTAATATCCGTTAAGGAGTTCCATTGTTTATATCCAGAACTTAACCCTGCATTTGTTTACCAACATTTTTATTCACAATTGTACACTTTGAGAAATTAAAAAAAAATTAAATAAAAACCACCATATTTTATAAGATGGAAGCTAGAATTCACTTCGTAGTCCTCGGGAATTTCGGTGTAGTTTTCGTATAAACGAGTGTGTCAAGTTTCAAAACTTTCATATTTATTCCACAGAAAAACTGTACTTGGACCGAAATAAGTTAGTTGTTTGTTCTCAATATAAGTAAATAATTGATAGTTAATTGTCTGTGAACAGTTTGAATGTAATAAATTTTAAAATTATCATTACCCGAATAAATTGTAATTGCCAACTGCAAGGCTAGTCTTAGTTTCGTTTGAAGTTATTAGTCAGCCTACAATAAATGGAGTTAGTAAACGGCATATTAGTTAGTAAACTGCTCATTGAAGCAAAGTACAAAATAATTATTCTACCATTTGTTTAAACAGCAAGTAAAACATATAGTGTTAAAATGTCATAACACATGGATTTGTAACTTGTAAATATAATACTCTCTATATAAATAGGAATATGAAAAGTGAAGATTATTCGCTATAAAACAGAGCGCGAATGAAACTCTCATAATATGAACATAAATTTCATACTTAATAACTTTAGATGGAATAAAGTTCCGTTGACATTCATTTAAGTTACTTTTTGTTACATATCTATATGTTTATACCGTATTACATTCGGATGGAGTAGACAATGATGATATAGCGCACGAGTGCCGTTGCTGAATCCCATCTCATGAGCATATTTTACGGGACACAGCACGAGATAGAAGTTCCAGGTACGTTCCCGATATTTAACGTGTTTAGTGCACAAATTAAAACGAATTCTTTTTGGCGTAGACTATCACTGTTCAAAATTTTCATACACTTTTATTCTACTCTTTACGTTTTATTACAAAAACATATTTTTTTTATTTAATAAAGTAATATTGTAAAGTTCCACTTTTGAATTTAAAATATTAGCTTAAATTTTAAACTATGGTATCAATTTTTCAATTCTTCAAAATTTTTTCAATTCTTTTTTCCTTTTCTTTAAATCTACTTAAATCGGATTAATGTAACTTTTTAGTGTTCAATGTTTCCTTTGTATGCTTAATTTGTTTTCTGCAATGTATGATATGAATATATAATTACGGAAAACTTTTCCAAAAAAATTATTTCCTAACCAAATTTATAAAATTAGTGTAACAGGAAAACTTCTGTATTGCGCTACTATATATATAGTTGTCTACCTTGTAAAGGACCAGAAATATTGATATTGAGAAGCTAACAATTATTTTTAAAGCATCAATTTAAGAACAACCGAAGCTACATCTACAGGACCCCCATTACCATTCCATAAAGGTACTTAATCAGTTTGCGATTTATTAAATTAAATGTGCTTGGTGGAACTTCCAATTCAGTTAACAAATTTGCATCATTACATAAATTATGCGGCACTGTTATTTAGTAATTGACAATCAGAATTGCTTGATCTTACATGCCAATTTATAAAAAAATAGGTTAAATAAAGGTAACAAGTTTAAGCAGTTCTCGTTTAAAGAATATATTAATCTATTAAATGCAAAAATATGATCATTGATCTATATTAGTACATAAAGCAGGAAAGTTTTTTGTTCGCACCAATATCTGAAAACCTATATCTGATTTCAAAACTTATTTCTATTAGAAAGTTCATACTTCCAGAAAAAAAGTTATATATCGTTACGTAACAGTTTACAGGCGTAGAACAATGATAAATATACGAAAAGTCGGGGAACGCTCTTTAACCGTGCAAGATATACAGAGAGCAACTTATTCAGCGACTGACCATCCTGAGTATTCCCGCCGACATACCCCAACGACCGATGACCGACTTCGACCGGCAAACGGATTGTTGGCGTGTGAAAATCAGCATTATTAAGATAATTCTATGCGGAAATTTAAAACATATGTGATAAATGAAAAGACAAGAGAGGATGTTTAGAGGATGTAAGTGATTCAAAACATTTTTTCCCAAATAGATAAAAATTGAAGGTATTTAGCTGAAATGTTCTCCATTTTTCATTAATTTGTATGCGAAATACGTGAAGAGACGTGAAAATAATGCAACAAAGTAATAATGACAGAATTAGATCTGTGCTAAATAGATTTTTTCGACCTTTTTCGTGTCACAAAAGAAGCGATGTCGTTTCGGAGTAAGTAATAAAAGGAGAAGAGAACGTCATTAAGAGGAAGATCTAAGAGTGAATAACGAAAAAACATATTTAGAATTTGAATACATATTTAACTAAAAGAATTAAAATGTTAAGAGCATGTTGCATTTATGTTAAACGTGTTTACAAATTTTAACGTTAGTTTTAATTATGTTTCTCAATTGTAGTATATCTTCTACAAGCATAAAGAACATTATGTTTTCCGTTGGTTGTAAAATGTTTATGCATAATTATTCTTCGAATTTTTTTGAGACAGTACCATTAAATACAAAAGCCTTTTTGATGTATCTCACATCGTCTGAAAGCATAAATATTATATTTAAATTTGAAGTCATTCAGTAGTTCATTTTACGAATTTAGAGGTCTTTGACATATGAATGAATAGATAGACGAGCAGAGTCGTTATAACCAAATGTTTTCATTCAGGTATTTTGATTACGGAACCTTATTAAGCTACAGAATATACGAATCAATTACATTTAGAAAAATATTGGGAGTAAATAGCAAAATTGAAGACGGTGAGTGAAATTATGCGAAGGAAAAATCTGTTTTCGGATGGACTTGTTGTAATATTTTATTACTGACGAAAATTACAATTTGCTTCATTTCATAAACAATACATATGTCACGCACGTACTATCACCTAAAATAAGGTTATATTAAGGAACGTGATATAATCGACAATAAAATCACACTACGTGATTTTATTACTTTCTAACTATGCTCCTGTCTGCGATTCAGAACGAAATTTATCCTAAAATAAAAATTTAAGCTATTTATATGAATTATTGATAATATTATTGCTCTTTAATTCATACGCAAAATACGTGCTACACGATGGAGCGCTTCGCAGTAAAGTGATAGTAATAGGATTACATCTCGTCTAAATAGGTTCCTTCGACCCTTTTGACGCCTTATGGCAGGTGATGCCATTTAACATGAAGTCACATTAAAAACTGATTGAGAAAGTAATAAACAGCAGAAAGAAGAGCTAGATGAATAGAAAAATACTTGATAAAATTTACAGTGTTTGTGTATTTATTTAAATTGAAACGATTTCATTTTGGATAACATATTATTCAGCAATGTAACCTTATTTTCTTAGATAATGGAACCTGAATTATATGCGTTTTGTAAACGGTGCACCAAGTTAAGGCTGTCGCTAGTAAAAAGCAAAACATAATTTTTATAAGATCAGTGACGTCTCTATCCGCTTGTTTTTTAAGACATGTTTTTCTCAAAAACGGATTGATGTAAAAACTTCAATTTTGGTTAATGATAAGGTATGTATATTGACTCTTATATTCCTAAATAATTAACACTCAGAAAAATTTACACGAAAATTTTAGTGGCTACGAATGAAATATTCTAAATGTTTTATTTAAATCTCATGTATTCAATATTAATTAAAAAAGTGAGTTATAGGCATTCGAGAATGAAATAACCGCAATGAATAAAATGTTAGTGCAGGCGCGTGATTTGGCGTTGCGTATCGATATTTTTGGCGAAATATTAAACACATAATGCGAATGTCTCAAATATTGCAAAACGAACATGTTGTTTTCAAAGTATATTTTGAAAAATGATTTGCATTTTATTTCATGGTCATTTGAAATTAAATACATCCCTGAATTTTATCGTAACCATCTCTTATTCATCAATAAATACGAAACTTTCAAAAAACATAGTTTTGTTTTATAGTTTTACGTACTTACAAGCTAATATGATTTGTTTGCCTATTTACCAAAAATTACATTTGCATTTTTGCTTCCTTTCATGTGCGTTTAAATAAATGTAGTAAAACTTTTGAAAACTATCATTCGCACTGGAACAGTTTTGTATAAATACGACCAATATTCAATATCATACGTCAATTGAAGTACCTTCATAATGAATATTGTTAAACAACAAGTATATTAAAATACGATATACTAGTTCTGCTTCAAATCACGTTTGGAATCAGATGTGACCTGATTAACGTTGTTTTACTATTTGTGATGATCGATAAATGCCCTTCGTATTGAACTTTGTATTGATTTATATGTCTTAAAACTAAGCCTGTTAAGTATGAGTACAGTTTTCACTTCGAGATTCGAACGCACATAGGCACATGCAAACATTTAACGGCACCTATTATTTTTATTAAAATTTTACATTTTCAGAATTGTAAGAAATATTTAATCAACGTAGCTAATACGCTTATAGTTCCAATTCGATGAAAACAGAATTACTAGAAATTCACAAATTCTCAAATTTTTTTGTTAAAACAATAGTGATGATTCTAAACTTCATTGTTTTGAATTAACAACCTATTTGCCATTTGAATGATATGCTAGTAAATAAATAATATTAATGTTTGCAAATAGTTTAACAGAAATAACTATTGTACGTGTATATATGTAAATAACTATTGTATGTTAATATGTACGTAAGTGTGAGTGGGACTCCTCTTGTGCGAGATTTATTCGAACTTAACAGGTTTTATATCATATGTAAACAGCTTGGACTCCTCTTCATTTCTCATATCTCATGGTATCTGGCTCCATAGTAATTTATTTGTCGTAAAAGTTGTCCCTATATATTCAATATTTTATTTTTTTATATATTTTTTCATTCAGATAGATTTTAATAAAACTTTACGGTTTCATACGTGAAAGGTTTTATCAATATCTGATAGAAATCAGATAGTCACAAAGTTTTCATGGTTTCAATTAATGCTATATTTTTATTTAATGACGACGTGTGTTTGATGTGCAGAAAATATTAACGTGACATTAAATGATTCGGGAAAGGACATTGGAACATTTTGGAAATATAAAAGGTTTTGTTGACGGAGCTTAGGCAAATATTATATGAACGTACGAGATAAATCGATTTATAAAATGTTTTTATTAGATTTGCAGTGAATGTGCAGCGAATATTCGGCAAATATTCGGTGTTCGACCTACTCGGTCACATTTTTTTGTTACAGACGGCTGGATAAGTATTTTGATGCAAGCTTTATCAGATGTTGCGAAAAATGTACTCTATTTGTTGCCTACCGCTCAAATGGGTTTTTATTTCCTTTTATGTACTTTGATGTGTGTGCGAAATATTCATGGTGTTCGGTCGCAGTGGTGTTCTTTACACTCGATCTGCTTACACCACGGTTACTTTTATAAACGGTTTTCTGGGTTCATTGATTATCATTCCTATAATCCAAAAAATGAGTTCGCTTTTTGTCACTGTTTGATGGAAAGCATCTCATGTTCATCTCATGTTTGAGTGAAATGGGCTAGTGGACTTTTTCTATTTTCAATAAGCTCCTTCCAGGCGTCAAATGCGGTGAAATAGTTTTATCAAGTATTTGGCTATTCGGTTTAGAACCTCGCTTAAAATTCAATATTCCCTTTAAGTAAACCTTCCCTGAAAATTGTTTTTCCCAAGTGAAAAATCAATTAATATACAGACAGTATCCTTGAATTCTTGCATTTGGACGATATGTTCTTGGTGGTAAAAAAGGAACGGAAAATTGCTGTTTCTGAACTTTCCCGTTCCCCTCCGTTCTCGAAGTTGTCCCGATTTTAAATCCCTTTGGAATATGAGCCGGGGAGATATTTTAGACGTGATCATATTGAAGCTTGGAACTCCTTTTAAAAAAAATAAAATGGAAACAGACGTTTTTATTTCAAAAACAATAGGACCGTATTTTGGACGAATAAAAAATGTGCAGGACCAAAATTTTTCTCGTTTTACTCTGTCTCATATTTTATTTAGACGTTTCATTTATTTATTATAATGCAATAGATATTAGACAATATATTAAACTTATATTCTGTTTTTTTCCAATCCATAATTTTTTAAAACTGTCCTTTTGGTCGTGAAATAAAATAAAAGAGCAAAAAATTTATAAATTAAATGCTTTTGTAACACAATCTTCGTGTACTAAAAGCTCTAAAATAATTAAGCATCACTACTTTAGAGCTTTGATCAAATGAAAATAAAATCATGGGGCGTTTTTATTCTAATGTATCTACGTACCTAGATTTTTGTTTTGTAAGTGATGTTGTCCCAAAGAATTTTATTAAAATACGAGTATTGGGATCGAAGATCGAAGAGTAAAACCAGATATTATTTCTAAAATTCAACAAATAAAAATTTCCTACAAAATGTGCCCCACGATTTTATATTCATCTGCCCAAAGCCCCAGACTAGTAATTGAAGATTATCTTGGAGTTGTTAGTAAATAATCGATTGTGCACAGATACCTGTTAATTGAAAAAAATACCTTTATTTTAAATATAATTTTTAGTATGTTTTATTTGCCTACTCTGATTTTATTACATTTATTCAATTTCTGGAGGTATTATTTATGACATCCCTTAACAATTTGAACCCAGCAGATTGTCAAGTATCGTGACTTAGGTAGGCCACACCACTGCAACATCAGGACATATATTTGAACCCGAAATTAAGTTTAAGAGTCTCTGGTGGAGACCCACAATGCTAACTTAAAACCAATTAATACTCATTAAGTCTAATTAAGTCTCACCAGGTAGTACCTCCTTATATCAGGTCTGAGAATTGGAACCGGGATTTCAATTACTTTTGTCACTGAACTCCGCATTCTCTGCTTAAGACTGACAAAATTTAAAATCAATAGGTCCTGAAGTCTCACGGCTTAGGTATTCAATGCCTCTACATTTGAGGGCCGAAGATTAAATTTATCAGCATGAAGTATTGTCATGCGGACTGAATACTCGTGCAAAGTTTCATATGAATCGGTTAAGCACATATAGCTGCAAATTCGATAGCAATATTAGAGTGAATATAATAAGGAAATTGAAGCTAAATAGAATGATTTAAAATAAAATCGTTGGAAAAAATTAAGGTGAATAAACTTGTTTAATTCTTGTATATTTAATATAATTGTTTCTAACATGTTAAGGTTTTGTACCTCAAAAGGAATAAACGAAACCATATTGTTAGAAATTGTTTGGTTTGGCTTTGGGTGTTATTAGAAGTTATAAAGTGTTAGTGGGACATATTTATTTCATCTATAAAGGATTTAGAAAACGACACATGATAATATTAAAATGTAAATAGTAACTTTAGTAAACTTAGATATTTAAAATTTTGGGACGCCGGTTTTGTTGAAGGATGACTGCCGAGAACAGCTCTAAATACAGAAGAGAACATCTCTAATCGTAAAGGTCAACATAATTATAAAGTGGAAATAATTTATATTTTCTTATCAAATTACCTAATTGAATCAAAAATATAGTACGTTATGGGTACAATTGTAATTTCGTTGAAAGAAATTGAAGTTATTAGTATTGACGTCTATGAGATTCAAGCTCGTACTATTTCCATGACTTGCGATGTATAAATAAAAAGTTTTCAATTATAAATATAAATGACGATAAAAAATAGTATACTGATACTGAATTCGGATTTTAAAAATATCTATAGTAATATAATATCTGTACAGAATCATTTCGTTTAAGCATTACTTCATCTCTGATGAAGTAATGCTTAAACGAAACGAGTCACCTGATTTTTCACGGCTTCCTGTCAAGGTCAATATCGACGTCAATTCTAGAGCATAGAGTATTAGCAGCAGTATCAAAAGAACAAGGGAGGGGAGAAGTTTTTTGAATATTCATGTAAATTTTCTTTTGTAAATGAATATTTACAGAAAAATCTTATAATTTTTCAGTTAATTTACTTCCCTTGTTATTACCATTGTCAAAGAAATCAATATATTAGGATTGAAAAAACATGGTTCCTGTCTATTTTCTTATTCTGGGATTTATTGAAAAGAAAAAGCGAACCATCTTTATCTTAAAGGAGGATTTCGTAAAATGGCCTTCCAAAATATATTTCAACAATATTTTCTTATTTAAGAGGAGAAGTGAAATAGACCAATATATCAGAATACAAGCTATATATTTAATTTCTAATTTTGAAGCGAGCATTGTTTTTAAATTTTCCTTTGTTAGGCGAATTTTCCAATATTATTATAATGATGCTTTGACAATGTATTTTAATTACAATAAATTTTAATATTTTTGTAATTAAAATTTCTTTGAGGTGTTTTTTAAATCTGATTACTTTATTATATAAAAGTGAATTTTTCGGTGTTTTAATATAGGTTTTATTTAACTAACATGTAACATCTTC
This sequence comes from Druceiella hillmani, assembly GCA_039881145.1. Taxonomy (NCBI): domain Eukaryota; kingdom Metazoa; phylum Arthropoda; class Insecta; order Lepidoptera; family Hepialidae; genus Druceiella; species Druceiella hillmani. The sequence goes on along the minus strand of JAYKKI010000021.1, from coordinate 25,720,136 downwards.
GTAATGATTATTTATTTAACATATTTTATTTACGGATCCCCCTTATATTTATAGACTTCATGTACTTTAGAAATTGTGTTCAAATGTTGAGTTAAGATGTTTTACTTTTATCTCGTCGAGGGTATTTTTGGAATACAAATATAATCTGTGAATCCCAAAGGCAACATCTATATATGCAAACATACATTTATACATTTACATATAAACATGGCCGAAGATAAATGGCAAAACACACATATACACACACACACACGCATATATATATATATATATATATATATATATATATATATATATATACATAGATATATCTATCTTTAATGACACTGAATATAGAATATGCAAATACAAATACAAGTTAACATAAAAGGGAAAGTAATTGAAAAATTTAAATAAAGGCGAATGATTGCGTAAATAGAAGTTACAAACGTAATGTAGTAAAAGCACTTTTCAAGGCGATATTTTACTAAAATCATAATTGATATTTCTTTATTAAATACCTTATTTTCTTCTGCTTTTGATTTATGAAAAAAAGTTGAAATTATTGTTAAGGCCAGCCGACTCTTTTATTCAAAATACAACTCCCGGTTAACAGCATTGATTGCACCTGAAGATAGCCTGCAATACATTTATTAAGAACAAGTAATTTTAAAATCATTTCAGTCCACCATTCAGAATTATGTTATTTTTTTAATAAGAGCTAAATTCAAAAACCTCACCAACATGATAATATATATTATTTCGCCTTTTATTTTAACTTGTGTTTGTATTTGCATATTCTATATTTAGTGTCATTAAAGACAGCTATTATGAGGAAACAAATTTAAGTAGCAGTTTACAAAAATGCAGTGTGTATGAGTACCATTTTTCAAATCAATTTTTAGTTATGAAATGATCTCATACGAAAATTACTTTTGTTCAATATATCGTTTTTATGTATTTTCATTCACTTAATAACTAATAAATAGTGCAATATTCACCGGTGTTAAACTGCATTTGTTTGGGTCTAAGTAATTTGGTAAATTATGATAAAAGACAGTATAACAGGATATATAGAGAAATAATTCAAAATATATTAATACAAAGCGAGGACTTAGTAATACTTGAAAATTTAACATCATTTACAATAATACATGTACTTTTGCGGATTTTGGCTTTTGGCCATCTGAAGTGTCGAATTAGAAAGAAAGTGAAGCAGGAAACATTAAATTGCTAAGACTGAGACTGCTAAGAATTTTGATAAAAAGTGTCTCCCTCAACAACTTGCCCAGAAATAACTGCACGCCACTGATGTCTATACATGTGAGATTTGTATAATAAGTGTACGTATAATGTGTGTGTCATTTAGTTTCATTTATTCCATTAATAATATATATCTCTCAACCACGCAAACCACGGAACAACGCATAGGACATTTCCCGGTAATCCATATATCTGACTCCACCCACCATTTACTATTTCCTTATAGTTTAATTGCTGCACAATTGTTTTTTAACGTATTGATGCCGATAATGAATTGCTATAATGTTACATTTAATGTATGTTTTTCGTAATTTTGTAGTTCTATTTTTATGCGAATATTTGCGCTAAAAACGTATTTATTTGCCGGATAGTAACTTAAAATATATTTTGTGGCTTTGTATTAAAGTACAATCCTTCGTTTAATAAATTAATAAGGTGGTTTTCACACATTTTGTAAACCTAATATTACGTTAATAATGAAAATAAGGCACATTTATTATTAATGTTCATTGTGGTAATAATTTTAATAGTCCTAAAATGATATTTATATTTAATCTCAGTAGTTTTAATGTTAAATAATATCTTCCAAAGATTTAAAACAAACAATAGTTACTTCATAAATATATAAGTGTTGACCTGTGATTTCGCTTGCATGGAAAATGGAGAAAAATAGAGATGTTATTTAAAAATAATGTTCTTTATAAAGCATTGGATTTTGATATAGGAAATGGCTAAGTAGTTCGGATATCGATGAAATGACTTGAAAAAATAGTAGTCTGCATCCTGCGGTAAGTAGTCGTAAGTTAACCTGTTAACGTGGTGTGTCATTATTTATTTGTACTTATATTCACGCACTTATATTCACATTATTGTCATTAGTGATTTTTTAAATACCAAAAAAACCTTTTATTCCCCATAAAAATTTCTTTGAAGTTACATTATTAATCATTAATAGAGCAGCTTAGGTTTAAAAATGAAGAAAAATAAACATACAAACCCAATTCCGTATTCATAATATTACAGGATAAATAAATTAACACTTTAAAGTATTTTATATAGTCATTTCCCCTCTTAAACTTTAAAATTCTGTGACATATGTAGGAAATTTACAATTGTTTTTACGAAGTACAAATATTAGGTTATTTTCTTTCTTTTAATATCGGTTTTGGGATTTAATATGGCCGTTCCGAAGGTATTAGGGCCGTTCTTGTCCCTAGGGATTTATATTTGGCGCTGCTTCCAGCTACCGGGAAAAATCCCTAAAAAGCCATTTTCTATTTCTCTACGCGTCGCCCAATGAATATAATAATTGTCACGAATTGAAGGTCTTGTAGAAATGATAGTCCCCTTCTCCACCAGTTGAGATGTTGCACTGCACTCGTGTAATACATATTTCCCATCAAAGGAATGTGAATATTCGTAATATTTTCAGGATATTAAAATATATGATTTGGACGATGAATGTATTATTTCTATTGTTCGTTACCAATGTCAGGGAATTGTTTATTATTTGCAATTAGGTTGATGATATAGTATTAAAATAAGTTAATCAATAACCAAGATATAATTACTGTGTAATGGTAGCGATGATTGTACCTTGATTTACTGTACAGTGTTGTAAAAAAAGTAGGCCACGTCAAAATATAGGATGTCGCTTTAAATTTTGTAAATGTAACATAACGCCTTTTCCCTGCTTTCTACTGTATATTGTTTGGCTATGGTAAAAGAGTACACAGAGTATGGTACAAGAGTATGGTAAAAGAGTAGGTGAAGAGACATATAAAATATGTAAAGAGAATATTAAAAAAGAAAACAATAAATTAAAAATATCACTCTGACAAATTACTGAAACATTAGTATAGTTAAGCGGCAAATGATATTTTATAACGAAACCAGTTAGCGCACTGTACTCAACTGTGTGATATTATATTAATAATATATTTTAAGTATTCGTAGCCAAACAGCAAAAACGGATCATTTCGTTACAGTCATCTATAGGTATATTGGTCCCTATGTCACAGCATGATGGTTCTTTCTGATTTATAATTTTGATATGTCTCACTTGCCACTGTCTTACATAAACGGTTATATTTTTTTCAAGGACTGATTTCTAACTAAGTAATTTCAGAAATTTCAAGTATTATTTTTATTGGACACATGATCTTTGCGTTTTGTATTCTGATAATTATTAATGTGAAATTGAATTAGGACTGAAAATAAATACATTAGCTTTTAAGGCTATTTTTAAAAATAAATACGCTCGTACTACCACAAACATCGTTATCGACTTTTGCTAATAAATTGTTTGAAGAAGGTCGTACTATGTACATAGATAACTGGTGCACGAATTTGAATTACAGAGATGTTATTAGAAGCTAATACTCAGTAAGTTGGGATGGTTAGAAAAATCAGAAAATAACTCTGAAGAAACTGAAATTTTGTCGTTTTGATATGGTGAAAATATAAAGAAATGGGAAGATAATAAACGAGTATTGTTGTTATCAATAAAATACACATAACTTTTGAGAAACCAAAAAAAAAACGTGTGTTTCGAAAGAACAAAACAAAAGAATATATAGCTTATTCTTTTATTTTGTTCATTCAAATTAAGTGAAAAGTGTTAAGTAAAATCATTAGATGTCCGCTTCTACATAGGAAGATATTAAAATGGTACCGAAAAGTGGGATTTGAATTAATTCTCAATACCTTTTTTGTAAAACTTTTATTATTGTACAACCCAAAAACAACAGAAAAATCTCTATTGCGCTTTTTGAGACAGCGCTAATCTTCTTTCTTCTTTCTCCCTTAGGTCCTCAAATAAAGGAAATCCGATTGAAGCATTAAGGCCGTCACGGCAAAGGTATCATTTTCCGTCATAAGAAGGAAAATCACGAAGGAATTTTCTTGGCTGGAAAAGGGATATGAAAAACTACTGCTAGGCCCATAATACGTAAACTGTACAAAAAACTTGTAAACTTCTGTCCAATGTACCCTAAAAAATCTTATTGGTGTTTGAATTGTATCAGCATTCAATATCGCCAAATTATGAATTTTGGTTGTTTCCAAGTTTCCAAGATTATTTTATCCAATGTAAAAAGGTAAATTAATTTGTTTACCATTAATATCGTTATTAATATTAAGAATTATCCTATTTTTCAACTGAACGTGTTGTGTTCTTATTATACTAATATAATTATAATTTGATTTTCGTGTCTAGCAAATTTAGAGTGACATATTACTGGCAACTCTAAACCACTGCGCGGGTCACTTTATTCTTTCTAGTCAAGCGAAATCGTGACCACTTTCTCACCACTGCAAGTCAAAATGTCGGCCACCATTGTCCAATGGAACCTAAATGGTATATTTACTGCTGAACACCACTGTGTAACATGGCAACTAACGTGTTAACATGGTAACTGACGTGTTAACGTGTGAAGGTGATAATAGTAATATTTTAACAATTATACAAACTTCCAGTGGTAGCTGCAAATCTATAATGCGTTTAAAATAAATGCGATTCACGAAGTATGAAATAAATACTTGCAAGGGTACTTTATATTGTTTTATCTCATATTATTTTGTGCTTTTAAATGTATGTTTGGGCAAATATCTGAAATATTAGAGTACAAAATGGCATGACATATTTAAACAAATATTATGACATACTTTTAAAGGATATACGAAGAATTTTGAAAAGTAATGCAGACATCACATTAAAGAAAATATGGCGTTTTTACGTTTTCAGACTGACATTTTTTTCGTAGTTAAGCTTTTTCTGTCTGACTTGAAAATTCTTTAAATAATTTGGGGTTTGGAGTTTTAGAATTTTTATGTTGTGTTGAAAGCAATGCACGCCGACATTCTAATTATGTGTAACATTTCTATGATTTCTGTACAATTACTGCTGAAGCATAATTTATTCCGTGTGGTTGGTTTATGTGCACATATGGAATAAGTACTAAAGTAGGTTTCAAGCAATTATTAATTAATGAACTAAATGGCTAGAATCTAAAAAGTATTTATTAAGGAAACACATTCTTTTCAAAATTTTAAACCGTTTCTAAAATTTTAATTTTGTCGTTTTTTGATATAGTAATTTTGTCATTTTGGTCAAAATGATGATAAGACCTATAAATATAATTTTATTTTTATTTATCTCCTTTAATGTATCTAATTAATACATTTGGTGGACTTATTTCTACGAGAACTATTTCTCATAGACAACTATAACACCAGTCTAGCCCCTTTGGACGAACGGTCGGTAATCGAACCTGTGTCCCCGTGGTGCACCGCGCCGTTATGGGCCACAAATTATTGAGATCTTTTATCAGATTTCAAGATTAGCAAGTTAATTAGAAATTGAAAACCAGGAAACAGTTTGCACTGAAAAATTAATTTTTTCTCAAATAAAGTATTTCGTTAATTTCTACGCTAAAATTAAAACGATTCGACTCTTCGTTTAAGTTTGTTGCAGATTAAATTTATGTATTAAATAGTTAAAGAAAGTTGACGATAATGCGCTACTGGAGAAAATGCGATTTAGTAGACTCGTCGTTCAATTAAATGGTTTCATAGAGTGTAAGTGATTTTGAACGCTATCTTCGTCTTCACACCTAAAAAAAATTATTATTTGTTTCTGAATATTGTATCGATAAACTTACTTCTTAAAACAAATACAGAGTTTTATTCACGTTTTCACGTCACAATCTTTGAAAAATACTAAATTTACCAAAGTAAGTAAATCATAAATATTGACAACGGGTTCAAATTTTAAAAGAAATGAGGAAATATAGTAAGCTTACAGCGAATACATAATCATGTTTATCCTCATGAGTCTACTCGCATTCGGGCCGTTTAATCAACCACACACCCCCCTCGCACTATTCTACCCTTCACTCGGGTTACGCCTACTTCGCCAATGCATGTGCGAGTGGAAAATTTAATTGCGCGATTTAAGTTATACGTAGCAACATCTATAGATGTACATAGATACACCACACTTTTATGTAATTACTATATGCCGAGGAACTAGTCACTTCTTTGCTGTTTTATAAATGAACTCTTCAAAATTTTAAACTCGCGTATCTTGTGATTGAGTGCACCGATTTTGTCTTTGAATGCACTGACTGTAAAACTACATCCTAATTGAATCTACAGTTTGTACGTGGTGCGTTTTCATACAAACAGACAACACTTCACACAAACATTGTTTTGTATTATTACTTTTATTATAACCCTTAATCATTTTTTTTTGGAAATATTTTCAACCTGCACACGTTTCTCAAATATTCCATTATAATTGATTCAGTAGTCTTTATGTGATACGTGTTCATACAAATAAACAGACAAAACGATGAACGGACAAGTAGAAAAAAAAACAAAAAATGTATTTTTGAATTTTATAAATATTCATGATGTGCTGAAGCATGTTAAAATTGTTAATGTTCGATCGCAAGCGGTAACGCTTGCGAATTTTAGTGAAAAAAATTTAAAGAATTAATAATTGTAGAGCAAATAAATTTTTCAATATTTCATAATTTACTTCGTACAATTTTAAGAAAAAGTGACTGACACGATTAAAGAAGCGAAATTTTCCAAACTTACCTTCCAGTAATTAAGCCCTTTTAAAATAATTCTCCTACGTACATACAGACATTCTATGATAAACAATTAATAAAGATTTAATTTATCATCAAGTGTTTTCCTTTTTCATAGCAAATTTACATGCATTGCTACGAAAATAAGGAAGAAAGGAAGCTTAGGATTCCATACTTCAAAAGGAAAAAAACGGAACCGTTAAAAGATCACATCTCCTGTCTGTACATCTGTTACAACTGATTTTCTCAAAAATCATATAAGATAGAAACTTTGGCATAGTAATTGAATGGAAACTTGAAACAGTAATTCATCTTATTAAACATATATTTTACGCCACCTACTTTATTTAAAATATTCACACGAGAATTAAAGACAGGATAAATAAAGTACTTTTTTAAATTTATAAATCATGTGTGATATAATTTAAAAGTTTCCTTATAACAGGAATATAAAAACTTGATACATGAATACATACATAAATACAGACATAATTTCATATTTAAAAAGATATTCTAAAAAATGTCCGAAAAATGGATATTCCCGAAACTACTGAATCTAAAATCACGAAAAAAATGAGTTATCAAAATCTGACCAGAAGATAAGAGGAAAATTATAGTGATTATCCTTGATCTATTATATATATTATTTGAAATATGCTTGAGTTTTCTACACCTGTGAAAGATATAATAAGCAAAATAATGAAGTTGTGAAAAATTAATTTTTGGACAAAGTTTAATAGTAATACTCTATACCCTTAAGTGTTCGTGAGTACCTAAATGTGCATGGAAACCTCGAAGTGTAATTTCTTCTCGTAACTAACAGTTTCTTTTTCACATGAAAACTTGTGTAATAACTTAAAATTGTATGGAACACAACTTCATGTATAAATTTATAAAGCAATGCTTCTTATTCATTCTAAAAGAGTTGATATTAATTTACATAGCAATAAACTTTTCAAAAGGTCTGACCTAACCTAATATACCTAACCTAACCTAACGCTCGGTGTATAGAACAGTTTGATTAATTTGCATTAAAATAAGCAGTTTTCTACTATCGGATATGAAAAGCAACTGTTTTATAATCCTGTCGCTTAAATTTTATCTGATATACACATTCATACAAGGTGCAACTATTATCTCATAAAAGCACAATTATTGTTTCATTATAATGTATATTTTTAACCTCATTATTATTAAATTAGGCTTCATTACTCTTTGTCTAATGTAACGAGGAAATGTTTCATAAATAAGTGTCGGATTTAAACTACGAAATTTCTGAAGTGGAAGTCTGCATAAATGAATGGAGAAATAACTGGGCCAAGGAGCGTTTAGTTTTTACCTATTACGACTTGAAGAAACAAAAAGATAGACTATAAAAGACACGCTTTATTTTTAATATTCGGTTACTTTACGAGAATTGAATTAAAAAATAATGAAATCTCAAAAGGCTTATAAAACTTATAAAATCGAATGGCGATTAACATAACGAATAACATTTTCAATTAACCATGTAAAAATGTGAATTTGAAGCAATTTTATTTATGATTTCGTCATTTTTTATACTTAATTCAGTCATCTTGAAATAAACTATCCAAATTGTCTCGCGTTCTATATTTCCAAAATCCATTTTGTTTGTCACTTCTTCCTAATTTCAAATACTTTTCGAGATTTAGCAACACGGAGTATCTGTGCTATACTTTTTAAGTTTAATGGGTCGGATTTAAACTCCGAAATTTCTGAAGTGGAAGTGTGTAGATAAATGAAGAGGGAAATAAATGGGCCAACGAGCGTTTAATTTTTACCTATTACGACATGAAGAAACAGAAAGATAGACTGTAAAAGATACGCTTCATTTTTAATATTCAGTTACTTTACGAGAATGGAAATAAAAAATAATGAAATCTTGTATTTTGAATATGACGTGTGAAAATATATATGGTGCGTATAATCCGATATATTCGACTTGTTATATCTGCTAGTTTCATTAAAAAAAGTTTTGTTACTCTTCAGAAGTAAGGATTAATAGGGATTTTCCCCGAAAGTAAAGAGATATATTAAAATGAAGCATTCACATGTTAAACTTTTGGCCTGAGCTGTATCAGTGAGGAATATGTTTGCAAACACCATGTAAGAAAAACGTAAGCCACAACGAGCATGCCGCAACTGAATGCCTTATTAAAATATTTATACAGTCTATAGTTCTGGCATTTATTCATTTTCCATTCAATTCATTGAATAGAACCTGAGGAGCGTATTATTTGCACAAATGCTTTACAACACGGATGAGCAAAAAGAACGTTTAATTCCTAATATTCTGTTATATTTCACAATAAATTTATATGTTAAATCGAAATTATTAAATTACCACATCGATGCCTAATTGGATTAGAATTGATTCTCCGTTTGGTCAACTTCAAATATCGCTCACATACATAATTTTTTGCATTTTATCTTAAGTGAGATAGTATTTATTTTCATATTCGAGTTTTATAGGATTTTAACGTACATTTATTTAGCAACAATTTATATATAAAAATTGAACCAAAAATTTGCCAAATGTGTTTCTGAATAACAAAACGCAATGTGTCTCTTAGATAAACTCGTTAAGGTGATTTACCAACAACGGTCATTGATCTGTATTATAATTGCAATTGCTACAAGTTTGACATTGACATTAGGCTTAACTTTTTGGAATTTTTTTTTAATTGACTTAGTGTTGCGGATTTAAATTCATGAAATTATAATGAACATATTGACAGTTTTATAAATAGTATATAAATTCTTAGAAATTTTAATCATCTTAGATTTCTAAAAATAGATATTTAAATGTTTGCAATATTCATATTTTGGAATACATTTTGTTAAGTTTAAAAATTCTTCAATTATTATACAATATTGTAGTTCAGCACTTGATTTATTTGTTTTAACGTTATACAAATAAATATTTTAATTTTAGTTTATATGTGGTAAGCAAATAGAAATAATGAATTTTCTTTCACATACGCAGATGGTGGAATAGAAATAGCTCTGTTTAAAGTCATCATTTTAGATTCATAATCCAGAATATGAAAACTTAAACCCAATAGATCCCGTAGATTATATGGCAATTTGCGTATATTTTACATGAACAATATGTGTACTTATTTTCTAGCCATTTAGATTATTGAAAAGATATTCGTGATAAAAAGGAAAAACAAACTGAAAAACTCACGGATTCAAATACGAGCGCATGCGGGTACTTCTGGTAACTGAGTGGCCAGCTTAGAGCTTTGATTTAGAGTTGAGCTTTTATATTTTGAGTCGAAACGATCGATTGTTGTGCGTCCGAGTCGCTTCCTTGTAGTTTATTTTATTTAGAAGTAAACATCGTTATAAATAATTATTAAGGAAATTATAAAGTCTGTATCGTTTATATATTAATACATAATTTTTACAATAATTTTGCTTGTTGAAACGTCTTCAAGTTTTTTCTTCATTTCTTTTTATATCTGCATCATATAAGTCTCAATGTGATGAGATAAGTACTAGTTAAGCTATAATAAAGAGATAGTTATGTGCCATCATTTAAACCATATACTCAAATACTTTGTCAGCTAAAACCTTTACGACTGAAAAAAAGGGATGATCTAAAATACTAAACACATTAATTTTTTTTTCGTTTGGCCTGTACAATTCATTATCGCACTCAAACTTTAAGATCATAATTATTTATTTGTCTACTTTCGTCCTTTATTGTATCTAATTCATACAAATGGCGGACTTATTGCTACGATAGCAATCTCTTACAGCCAACCATAACACCAGTCCAGCCCAGCTCTCCGAGCGCCGGGAAACGAACCCGGATTCCCGCGGAGCGCCGCGCCTTCAAAGGCCGTAAGCTTTGCAATCAACCCAAAACATACCACGGCGACGTCAGATAGTATGTAAATAATCAAAGCCAGGATTATTACAGGCATAAATGAAGGAGAGAGCGTATTTGTTCCCGAATTCCTCTATCGCCTTTCAGACTACCACAGAGTTCCCGTGTCTACGATTACCTATAAATGTTTCCTATTTTACGGCTATAAATAAGGCATATAAGACAAGTTTCGTCATTTTCTACCCAAAGAAAAAGGAGATAATGTCGTACATAGCGCGATCTTGAAAGATTAATATCTGGTAGACGTCGAGAAGTCAAAAAATACTATTAATGCATTTCTGCGCGGACGAAGTCACTAGTGTAAATATTATAAATAACCTCATTTACGACGCGTTAATTGTGCAGATAAAAATAAACCGCCTTTCTTCAAATTTATAGCGGATACGATATTGGTTCCATAAACTATGTTGTTTAATAATATATTACAGATTGTATATTACTACCTTCTTAACACCTGTACGTAAGACTGGATTCTGATAAAAGATAAAATTTTTTAGACTGATATCTATTCTGTTCGTAATATCCAAAATTTTAGAAAAGTTAGTTCACTGTCACTTTTATCCAACAATTTATCCATATATCGTACCAGAGCAACATGGTTTTGTTCAACGCAGATCTACCGCCACTAACCTCTTATCATATTCTCAATACTTGTTTAAGTCTTAGGATTCTAGACCGACCTGTTATATTTACGGAATAAAAAAAAGCATTTGATAAAGTAAATCATTTGATATTAATGCAAAAGCTTGCATTCTATGGTATCAACGGTGGTCATATGCTCAGATGATTCATCTCATATTAATTAATATGCCACACGCTGTCAAAATGTATGGATTATTATGTATATTTAAATGACTTTTGGTGTATATTGGCTCATTATTGTTTGTTTCATTTATCAATGACGTTGACAATAATTGTTTGAACCACAGTAAATTATTATTTAAAACTATTTATACCCGTAAGGCCCATAAACGATTGCTCGAATTGCAACGTGGTCAGCAGGCTCCATGCATACTGTAATGATAATAAGCTGCACATGCGTTTATCCAAGTATAAGCAAATTACGTTTATAATGAAAAAAAAAATTCGCTTTTGTTACTGTGATAATGTTGTATCAAAATATGTAATTAGTGAATAGTAGCGCCATCTCTTATCGTTTTGTAGAAACTGTTTGTCTGTCTATGACAATTTGCAAAAATAAAAGACAGTCTATTGCGATAAAACGTGTTTTACTAGAGGTTATGGGCGTACTCTGTGCTAAATTATCAGTTATTTGCGTGAAAATAGATAATTTGTGAAAGTTATATCGCGGAAACATGACTACGAACTATATTGCCAGTGTTCCTAAACTAAAAGGAAGAGAAAATTATGATGAGTGGAGCTTCGCGGCTGAAAATTTGTTGGTTCTTGAAGGAATGGACAAGTACATCAAGCCAACGGCAAGTTTTGAAGTTAAGCCAGCAGACGACGCAAAAACGAAGGCAAAGCTAATATTGACTGTGGACCCATCGTTGTATGTGCATATTAAGAATAGCAAGAGCGCAGCAGAATTATGGACTACATTGAAGACCATGTTTGATGACTCCGGTTTCTCACGCAAAATAACATTGCTGCGACATTTGATTTCTATTCGGCTAGATAATTGTGATTCAATGGCTACATATGTGACTCAAATGGTCGAGACAGCTCAACTGTTGAACAGCACAGGTTTTACAATCACCGATGAATAGGTGGGTTCATTATTATTAGCAGGTTTGTCAGATCGTTATTCTCCCATGATAATGGCAATTGAACATTCGGGCATTTCGATAACTGCAGATGTCATAAAGTCGAAATTGCTCGACATGGAAGTGACCAGAGACAATGACGCAGGTGCTGCATTTGCAGCGCGAAATAATCATTCGTTCCATAAGTCAAAGAAAGGCAGTCCCGGTCCTTCAACGTCAGTATCAAACAAGAAAATGACAGCAGCAATGACAGATTCATCAAAAATAATTACATGTTACAAATGTAAAGAAAATGGTCATTATCGAAATCAGTGCCCTTTATTGAAGAAAAACAATAGTAAATATGTTTTTAATGTCGTTTTCCTGAATGGAAAGTTCAATAAAACTGAATGGTACGTGGATTCAGGCGCCAGCGCTCATATGACGGTGAACGAATCTTGGGTAAAAAACATGAACCGATCACCGTGTTTACCAGAAATAGTGGTTGCAAATGAATCTACAGTGCCAGTAGTTTGTTCCGGAGACGTCGACATTGTTTCAGAACTGAAATTTGAAATTACAGTGAAGGATGTGCTGTGCGTTCCCAGTTTGACAACAAATTTATTATCCGTGAGTGAACTGATTAAAAACGGAAATAATGTGATATTTGATGAAAAACACTGCTACATTCGAGACAAGAATGATGTTTTGATTGCTACTGCCGACCTGTCAGATGGTGTTTACAAGTTGAGGTTAGAAACACAGACTTGTATGTTGGCCGCACCAGCAGTTAGTGGAAATCTGTGGCACAGAAGATTAGCACACCTAAATAGTCAAGACATGAACAAGATGAGAAATATTGTGAATGGTTTGTCATATGAACAAAATTTTGACATAACCAAATATCAGTGTACAACTTGTTGCGAGGGAAAGCAAACAAGATTACCCTTTTCGCATGTTGGTGAGAGAAGCACAGAATTATTACAAAGAGTTCACACAGATATTTGTGGACCAATGGAAACCACGTCATTGAATGGTGCTCGATATTTCATACTGTTTGTAGACGACATCAGTCGGATGACTTTTATATACTTTATCAAGAATAAAAGTGAGGCGCTCAGCAAATTCAAAGACTTCCAAATACTAGTTGAGAATCAGTTGAATAAGAAAATAAAGATGATACGTTCAGATAATGGACTTGAATTTTGCAATAAGGAGTTTGATAATTATTTGAAACAAAAGGGTATAATTCATCAAAAATCAAATAATTACACGCCTGAACAGAACGGTTTATGTGAGCGAGCCAACCGTACAGTTGTGGAGAAGGCTAGATGTCTATTGTATGATGCAAAGCTGGATAAACGATTTTGGGCAGAGGCAGCTAACACTGCTGTCTATTTGAAGAATAGATCCGTTGCTTCAAGACTTCAGACAACTCCGTACGAATTGTGGTATGGGAAGAAACCAGATCTCAGTCACATCCGTTTATTTGGAAGTAAAGTCATGGTGCATATCCCCAAGGAACGTCGTTTGAAATGGGATACGAAAGCCATGGAGCACATTTTAGTGGGATATAGTGAAGAGGTCAAGGGTTACCGGCTGTATAATCCTGCGAAGAAGAGTCTTCTTATAAGTAGAGATGTCATCGTAATGGAAAATGAATCAGAGCTCAAAGAAACGGGCAACAAGTCAGCTATCTGGATTCCTAACGAAGAGACACTTGAAGATAACATAGAAAAAGAGATCACAGTTTCAGTGGGGGATAAATCGCCTCATATTTCAGAGACAGAAGACTGCCCATCAGATTATTCTTCAGTGTATGAGGAGAGTAATGAAACAATAACGGAAACTTCATCTCCAACCACAGACATATTAGACACAGAAGTCCAGACGACATCAACCCCAGAACAGACACCAGAATTACCTGAAAAGCGTTCTAGGAAAGCAACTGAACGGTATGGTTTTACATGCCTTTCCAACACTGTTTTAGCATTAGAGGAGATAGTGTTCTCAGAGGCTCTTGCAGGGCCTGAGAGTGAACAGTGGAAGAATGCCATGGCCGACGAGCTGCAGTCTTTTGAGGACAGCGATGCATGGGAGCTCGTTGACAACCCCGGTGATGTGACAATTGTGAAGTGCAGGTGGGTGCTTAACAAAAAGTTTGATGTGGACAATAATATGCGGTTTTGGGCTAGATTGGTGGCAAAAGGTTTCTCGCAGAAACCTGGAATTGACTATACGGACACGTTCTCTCCCGTGGTTAGACATTCAACGCTCAGATTATTGTTTGCTCTCAGTGTTAAGATGAATATGAGTATTGATCATTTGGATGTTACTACAGCATTCTTAAACGGTTTTTTGAGAGAAACTATTTACATGTCATTACCTGAAGGTTTTATGAACAAAAGTGGGGGAAAGGTTTTAAAATTGAAAAGAGCAATCTATGGGTTAAAACAGTCTTCCCTTGCGTGATATGACAGAGTTAAAGATTTACTATGTAAATTAAATTTTAAAAACAGTCAGTATGAGCCTTGTTTGTTCACAAAAACTAAAGGTGAAGCTAAAATTATTGTGGCCTTATATGTGGATGACTTTTTAATTGTTTCGAATTGTCCTGTTGAAAGTAAAAAATTAAAAGATACTTTAGGATCAGAATTTAAGCTAAAAGATTTAGGACCTGTAAGGCAATACTTGGGCATGAGAATAAATGTTAGTAAAAATGTAATTACTGTAGATCAGCAGCAGTATATTGATCAGCTATTAACTAGGTTCAATATGTTGGATTGTAAAATGCATAAAACACCAATAGAGTGTAAATTAAATTTAGAGAAACCTGATAAATGTGTACCTGATGTTCCATATCAGAAGTTAATTGGATCATTAATGTATTTGGCAGTATTAACCAAGCCTGACATTTCCTTTTCTGTTAGCTATTTGAGCCAATTTAACAGTTGCTATGATCTTACACATTGGCATTATGCTAAACGCATTCTTAAATATTTGCAATGTACAAAAACTTACTGTTTAAAATATTTTAAGGGCGGTAGCAAGTTAGAGGGCTTTGTAGATAGCGATTGGGCCAGCGATGCCATAGATAGGAAGTCCTACACGGGCTTTTGCTTTACTATGTCGGGATCTGCCATTTCATGGCAAAGCAGAAAGCAAAAGTCCGTATCGCTCTCTAGAACAGAGGCAGAATATACTGCTTTGTCTGAGGCGGCTCGCGAAGGAGTGTATTTGAGAAACCTGTTACATGAAATAACTGGTAACTTATCTGTAATACAGATCTATTGTGACAATCAGAGTGCTTTAAAGTTGTCATTGAGTAACCAAAGTCACAACAGATCAAAACACATAGATGTGAGATTCCATTATGTAAGAGATGTTGTTAAAAATAAATATATTAAAGTTATGTACTTGTGTAGTGAGGAAATGCCTGCCGATTTACTTACCAAAGGACTGTGTACTATTAAGCATTATAAGTTTATGTGTAAATTGGGAATTGTACTTAAATAAAATTGTTGTTTATTTTGATAAGTGGGGGTGTGATAATGTTGTATCAAAATATGTAATTAGTGAATAGTAGCGCCATCTCTTATCGTTTTGTAGAAACTGTTTGTCTGTCTATGACAATTTGCAAAAATAAAAGACAGTCTATTGCGATAAAACGTGTTTTACTAGAGTTACGTTGGTTGGAAGTTACTTGACACTGTCAACAACAATCGTGATATTTGACAATAAATTACATTTTAACGTTCACAATGAGCGGATTTTAACTAATGTCCAGGGAATTCTCTAGTCTACATTAAGAGTTAGCAAGATTTTCTAAATTGTTAGAACACACTTTATATTACATAACATAATTTTATCCTTGCAATTTGAATACGTCGTTGTTGTCTGAAATCCTCTATGCTCTTTTATGCCAACAGTATTGAGAGAATGCAAAAAAGATTTGTAAAAGCTTCACGTTATGATACCGTTAGTTCTAAACCACCTCACAATACCTTGCGCGATAAATATAAGTGTACCCTCATTCATCGGCGTTCATTGTTGGAGAGAATACAACATCTTTTTTTATCGTGGTGTGTTGGATTAATCACAATGTCTTTGCTGGGGGACCTAAGTGGGGATTTAGGTTCAGCGCGCGGATCTAGGTTCGATTCCCGGCCACTCGTCGAACGGGGTTGGATATATATATATATATAATTTTATATTCACACAAACAGAGAATGCCGATATCACTATGGAATCCAGTAGTGTTTTTGCAAGTAGTGTGTTATAATGAATTTATTTTGTTTTATTGCATCAACATATCGAAGTGAAAAAAATGTCAAATAAAAAAATATTACCTCCATAGTAACAAAACACACGACGGCGATATTGTGGTGAGCAAGTAAGTAATTATAAATAAAAAGTTAATTGTTTTCATTTTAGTACCCCCATGATTAATAAATACCCGAAAGACGCATTCTAGTATTTGTTGTTAAATTAATTAATTAAATAATGTCGCTTTGATGGAATATTTTAGTTTACCAATATTCCAAGCCGTTTTCCGCTAAAAACGACTATCTTAAAATAAACTATTGAACTTACTTTATATAGTTAATTCCTACTTCATAAAGTTCAAAATCAACAAGAACTCAGGAACAAGATATTGCGTTCTTACCACATAGTCTGCGTTAAGAAGTTTCTTAACGTTTTTAAACCAAGTGGATGCGTATTCCCACATATAGGTTTCCAACTTTTGTATTAAAGTGGAAGTTTAAAAAAAGTGAACTACGTGTTACGTATAATAAGCAGCACAGCAATATTGGTTATATTATGGATGGATTCTTGGATTCTCTTTTGTTGGCAACAAGCTTGGAATGACAGGGTGCAAAATAAATTCTAATAGAAAGTAATTGCCAGATTTTAACTTTTCCTTCTTGATATGAAACCAAAAGATATGTCAATGGAATGGAAGAGAAAACTAAAAATATTTTATGTAAAGAATAATGATTCTTTGCTAATTACATTTAAAATAAATGTGTCCTTTTTAATTATTGTGCGTGTTCGTACTACCAGTACTTATAAATAGATTCTCTATTTATATATATATATATATATATATATATATATATATATATATATATATATATATTTATATATATATATATATATATGTATATATATATATATATATATATATATATATATATATTACATATTAGACACATAACTGACCCAGATACACACTTCAATTTTTAAACTAATTTTAATTTGGACTAAATATACATTTTTGGTACCTCTCGTAATAGCAATGATTTTATTTTTCACAGTTTTGGCGAAACTCCACGATAATTTTATGTCTGTAATATATATTCTAGACAATAGTTTTAAATGTAAAAATAATACTAAAACTACAAATTTTATAGTTTTATAGAAACAATACACAATTTAAATGTTATACTACCGCATTAAGTACGTATAGAACCCTCGTATAGTGAGTTCTATTCGTACTTAACGGGTTTTCTTTTAATTGCAGCACTAAACCATTATCGCGCGAGTTGAACTCGCACTTGGAAATTTGTTAACTGAATTTTCATGTCAATTCTACTTATATTCAATTAGTTTCCTTATCAATTGAATGTAATTACAGTTACGGTTATAAAACATCATCCATTATAAAATAAGGAATAATTACAAGTTGTCGTAGTGAAGTGCACGTTATGATTATAAAAATTCCCTCATTCAGTATTTTATTCTTTGTCAGGATAAAAAATTGTTTTCGATTTTGGAGATAGATTTACCAAATTTATTAATGATTACACTGACTACTTAGTACGAGTAAATGTAATATTAGTTATGGAATAACAATTAGTGAAATATTTATTTAAATGTAAATTTCATACTTCATGTCATTCGAATAATTAGTATAAAAAATAAGCAGCGAAAAATTGAGATCAGAAATTATCATCACTTAAAATTAGATAAGTACTTAAGTGAAAGTTGATCTTTATAAAAAAGGAGGTCATATATCTCGCATATAGACATAAAAGGAATAAATCGCACATTATAAGATATTAAATATCGGCACAAGAAGTTAAGGAGGCGTGTAGCGATCATCTCATACGGCGATCAATCATCGGTGCAAATCACGTCGAGATATGCCGTGTTTGAATAGTTTTATATGTACGAGGACCTCATATAATCATATAATTATTTCGTGGAGTAATAAAATTTGCGATCGATCTTTTATATTGATTGACACTTTTCCATCATCTTCAGTGTAATCCGCTCGTGATCTTATATCTTTTCGTGCATATGTATATAAATACATATAAATTTTCTATGCCACGAAAATTTGTTTTCGGTTTATTTGCCACCCTGTGTGTTTGTGTAATAATTTTCTCACACGGTATCATTACTGAAAAAACAGTAAACATTTACTAAAATTGATTTCTGGTTTCCAAGTTTTTCAAAAGTACAGGCACTATCACACTATCACAGTACACTATCTTTGTTTGTAAATGGTAAAGTTTGTGTGTTTTTTATTCTTTTCTCTCAATATGTAGAGATAATCTATTTTACAGACATAATATATTTAAAGGATCTATTTTGAATGTCCCATGTTAATTCATATTATGTTGTTAATTCATATTATCTTTTTTTTTTAAATAATTTGAACATTTCCAAAGACGTTTATTATTAGAATCTTCAAACAAACAAAGACATTTCTTTTAAAGTGTTATTGTCAGTAAAATTTTGCGTAATTGACATATCCATTAATCAGATTTCAATAATTTATCCAAGAATAATTATCAAATTCTCAGTAATTATTTCTTTTGAATATTTTAATTAACGCTATTCTTCATTTAAATTCATAAATTGCACACATTTCTCCTACAGTCGATCTTTTGTATCGTTGAATAAAATATTTATTTGAATTTCTGATAAAGATTATCGAATAAAAGTTAATTAAACAAATGGTACATCACGTCATTTGTTCTCCATAAGTCCTCAAATGTCCCCATGATACATTTATCAGCAACTTTGCATACTTGTTCCGAAAATTGTGATAAAAATAAGGTTAAAATTACATATTTCTACTTTCCGTTTTTGGATGAAATTATCGAAACACCTACCAAATTATCATCCTCTAGGCGTCTTTCATTTTTACCGAAACTTCCTGATGTAAACATTATTTAAACGCATACCAGCATAACACCATTATAAGGGTTCATGTACACATTATATGTTGAATGATTATTGTCTCAATACGTGTAAAATCTTCAAATTTGTTAAATTTTTAGTGTTCCAGGTTATTTTTTCTTTTCTTCAGAATGTTTTAAGATTGAACTAGAGCGTTAGATTTATCTTGAATCTGAAAACATCGCAGCAATCTCATCTCCAAAATCAGACTAAACTGTACATAAATTTGGAAGTCGTACTGTGGATATTGGAAGCGGAGAATTCAGCTGTTGGGTGGAGTAGGCACTCCGCTCCAAATGTCTCGTTTCAATTTGCCACTATTGATATTTTATTCACAGAGTAGTTCTGTTGGGTGTGATATTGGAGTAGTTGGGGTTCGGTTATATTACTGTGTCGAATCTAAGACATAAATGTGTACCTTTTTATGAATTTCGAATTAAAATTACACTGGTAGGCCATTAAGGAAAGTATTCTTAAATATTTTCAATAAAACAATATTTTAATTTGAAAGTTATTTATTAATTGCGAATTAAAAGTAATTAATTGAAATTTTAAATATTATGGCCTGCCATCGTCCACTATAGTGGCGGCACTTCCATCATGCTTTAAGATTTTAAAAGACTTCGGCTAGAGTGTTTCTAGAATCGACTCCATTTTTTTTTCTACTATTCGACTTCATCTACACTAATGCTTTTGGATTAAACTTTACTTTTTAAAGAATTCCATAGAAAGAAGTGTGTTGGAGTTAAGAGTGACGATTTTCAAAATGTAACTTTTTATGTTACTATTTTTACAAATATCCAGTTCTAAAAACTTTTAGTGCTACCCTTCCAACGAATGTGTGTGTGTGTGTGAGTGCATGCGTGCGTGTGTAAGTGCGTGCGTTTGTGTAAATTTCAAATATATGCTGTAACTACAATATTTGTTTTTTTTTTAAATCTAGTCCCACGTTCATTCGTAACACAACCTTTTACATTCAGTGAAGTTTGCAACTTTCGGCTCCAAGTCACGTATATACAAGTCCATATATCAATGTAATGTTTTTCCCTCGTTATGAACATTTTAAAATAAATTTATATCTCTCACATGGTCTTTATATAAGAAAATTTGATCCAAATCGGATTTGGATCGAATTTGAATTTGATTTCAAGTTCCTGCAAATATCATTTTCTCAGTCTCTAAGAAACTTTAGCTTTCATTTTAAATTACGAGGTTGCAGAATCATAAAAATAAAGAAAAGTAGAGTGCTGAAAATATTAAACTATGGAATGAAACGTGCTAGTTTAACTTCTACACTAAAGGCACGATTGAAACAAATTGAAAAAATGTAAAATGAAGTTAAAAATAATAATAACACATTTATTTCTAAAATACAATTATAGAAACATACACATGTGCAATTTTACATAATGTTTTTGGACTTCAGGTTATTTTCGTCGTTAAAATATTATTGTTATAGGACAAACAAATATAACTAAACAATTGAAAACATAATTTAATAGATACAACTTCAAGCATCAATCAAAGCAATAAATATGTCACCACGAAATTCTAATTAAATACCAATGTTTTAAACAGGATTTTGAACTACCTACACCTGATTATTGTCATTATTTTGTAATTGAATGAGTAAACTTAATTTGAAATTAAATGTCAATATACCCCATTTATACTCTAAATTAGTGCTATCAGGGTAACTATTTTTGAATAAAGGTTTCCTCCGTAACTCTTTAGCGGGGTTAGTTGGTCACGAGTCTGGTCCAAGTCGATCCGGACATGGTCTCTAGGTCGCCGCTCCGGCGAGCGCGCCTTTGCCCTCACGGCCTGCTGTAAGCGCGGAACTACCGGTCCAGCACCCGCTCTCTCCAGCGTCGGTCGGCAACGCTCGCCATATGCCCCGCCCATCTCCATTTGGGTTTGCAAGCGAGTTCGGCGGCGTCGGTCACTTTTGTTTTCTTTTTTACGTCAGTATTACTTTGACAATCACATATTTTTATTCCCAGGATACTTCTTTCGGTTGCTCTTTTTTTTTGTTATTATTCGCACTGTAAATACTCACGTTTGGCATACTTATCATCCTGCTGGTAGGATTGCATTCATTCGGTTTAAAAATATATTTAATCGCCCATTACGTATGGTACACGAAGTCTTGATCTTTCTCTAGACCTCTTTGGCAGTAGATTCTGTGAAAGTTATGTTGGGCTTAGATAGGTACTGATTTACGTAGTTTACTGTTTGAAATCGTGTTCTCGTAGGTATATATTCGTTATTATGATGCATGTTTTACTTACTAAAGCTATTATTTTCTATGTTGAGAATTTCCAGCAAGTAACATATCTCACCACGACTTTCGTTTTTCTTCATTATATCTTAAGTAAATCTTGATAGTTTAATATTTATTCCTTTCTCGGCGCAGTAAAATTTGGAAAAGATTAAGACTGGATTGCTCTGACATAAATTTCTACTGATTTCGAAGCAATGTGATCCGTTATGCTATACTTTGGTTTAAGTTCATATTGTTCTTTTGGTTCGTGGAAGACTGAATTTAGGCTAAGTCTTCTAAAAAGTATATTAGCAGAGGTTTTGTACGTAATTTGCAATAACCTTATTTATCTGTAGTTATTGATGTCCAAGAATTTTTTTTCGTAAATTAGGATGACGACATAGTATTCTCAGTTTCTTAATATAATGCAGGTAAGAATATTATATCCATTGCTGATATATAGTACGACTGAAATGCTTCATTAAAAATAATTGTTAATATAGGAGTTCGGGGTATAATAACAGTTTTCAGCGTATAGTTCCAGGCTTCATTACAACCAGGGTTTTTGGAGAATTTAAACGATTTTAGACGTTCTCCAAATACACTTTTTTCAAAAAACGCTAGGTATATATTTTAGTGTTTGTTTTCGATGCTTATGAGTTTGTTTTCGTTGTAGATTTTATTTTGTGGTTTACTATACAACTTTTATGAAAATTTATTGTGAAATACACTATTTTATAATTATCAGTGACATTATTCCCATTTTTATTGTTTAGAGATATTATACAGTATTTTCTTTGTTTATTCTTTTATTAGAATTGTTCACTGAACATTTATTTATTTTTCCATTTTGATTGTTTTTAACATTAACTTGGTATTATTTTTACGAATTCGTTTCCCGATTTTCCTATTTAATTCAGTCAACTTCATTATTTTTTCACTAGACTTGTATCTTTTAATTTCTAAATGATTCTTTGAATAGCTTTCATAAATTTGGTGTGAATATAAGTTTCTTTTTTGATATATTTTTTCTTTTGGGTAATTTTTTCATGTTTACTTTAATTTGAGTTATTAGTTTCTACTTATATATTGTTTTTGCTTGTTTTTTCATTTTATTTTATAGTCTCGTAGATCCATAAAACAATTGTTTACATTCTTTTTTTCAATCGGAGTTAGATATAGCGAAAGTAATAGAACGACTTTCTGTTTCATTTTATCCTATCTATTACAGTACAGGTTACTTTAAGTAAACTGTGGTTAATGTTAAATGTCGATTTAATAACTATACCCAATGGTATTAATTTTAGATTTTTTGTTAAATTTTAATCAATTGCGTTTCTGCTTTTTCCATCCAGGGAAAGCTATGTTCTTAATTCCTTTTATAAAGTTTAGTTACGTAGAGCTGGTTTTCCAGACAATATTATTTTGAAAACTCAACTCTTTTATGTCTTGTACCATATCCCCATTGCCCTACGATGTTGCCGTGTTCTAATGTAGGCTGTCCAATTTTAGTGTTAAAGCCGCCCAAAACAACGATCGTACTGCCAGTTGTACTTTAAAGACAATTGCTTAGGTCATTGCATCATTTTTGTCTATCTTCCTCAATATCTTTTTCTGCTGGCCCACAGACTTGTATCTAAGCGTATTATCTGAAACTGGAGTAAATTTTGCTATGTAAGTTTTTAATCCTTTTTTACCATGAGTCCGACCACATTGAAGCCGGATCTCACACTCTTATACACGTACATAATTATATAGTCTTTACATTTCATAATATTTTAACCATGAATCTTAACTTCGGAAATGCCTTATACATCTCATTTGATGCAATAAAGTAAATATTCAAATTCAGTTTATATTCACGGTTTTAATAACGACCTTACATTTTGTTTCCCGCAATGTAGATTACTTCTGACAAAGGGTTTTGGTGTGAAGTTTCCGCGGTAACCACCCGTATTTACTATTATTGGTTCTGTTTTATTATGGTTGTTTTTTTTACATTTTTTTACGTTTTAGTGAGAAGAGGCCTTAACTTACACCGAGTATGAGGCACTCAACACTAAGAACGTTGTTTGTTTGAGATAATTGCCTAGATACGCTCTGACGATAGCAGATATATAAATAGTGTGGTAACAGCTCTTTATAGGTTTTGACGTTTCCTAAAAAATCTCAAACGTTTCCCTTCACGTCTTTTGTTTATATTTTACTTAATTTTTTATCGGACTTCAGGGAGATGTTAGCACAATAGTATTGTTTAATTAGAATTATTTATTGTTTATTTTGGAAGTAAAATTTTAACCCTTCTGTTCTTCATGTGTTAATGTCACTTGAAAAGATTTAAGCAGCCACATTGGCTGGTCTAGTATTATCTTATTATCACATGTTTATCTTTAAAAAATATAAATTAATGAGCACTTGATATTCAGAAACTGAACAGGGCTGTCTGTCACTCCGTCTTTCATTATTCTCGATAATGCTGATGCGTAGGGAAGTAATCAAAATAATTTTGTGAACTTGAATTTTAGTGATCTAAATTTTAACGTAAATTTTGTACTTTTACGCCAGGTGATAGTCCAGTTCTGGGTGCAGTACCTTCTGCTGGCAGACACCTGTGCCCCTTGGCCTTGCTTTGATTTATTATATGACTAAGTAACTATGACTATTTTTGACACTCATTTTTAATAAATTTCAGTTTACTCATTAAGCATGAATTTTATTTACAGACGTCAACGTAAATCTTCATAAAGGAGTAGTTAAATTACTAGGTGTGGAATGAAAATTTTCTATAAAATTTTGAAATATGTCCTTAATTTATTTTATTCATTTAAAAGAGGAAGAAACTAAAAGAAACCAGTCAAAATCAGGAATATATTGATTACGTATCCCAAAAAAATAATTAACAATGAGTACTTATTCCATGTATATAAAAAAAACCGTAATCAAATTCACAAATGTTTAAACATTTCATTGAAGTTAACAAAATTGTTAAACATGTCCATTGTCAGACTGTTTGTCTCTTTTATTTTAAACATTATCACTTAAATATAATTGTTGAGCATAAAAAAGTGAGATCATCCAACAGTCTCGAAAATTTGTTTAAGTTTCATGCAAAATCAACTCTACTGCTTCTAGAAATACATTCTAAGGATAAAACTAATTATATTCACGTTTGTGGCAATTGAAATTTTCTATATATTTTTGTATCCTCCCCTCCTCCCTTTTATATGAACCGCTTAGACATACGAGTATATCCATCGGTTCTTCTGATTGGCAAACAAAGCAGTACCAACGGCTATCGATGTCAGATTTTCTTCAAAATCGCCATCAATGGAACTCTCATCAACGTCTTCGCATTCCGTTTCGCTATCATTCTTAGGTGGAACCTTTTTTCGTCTTCTAGTTTTCTTTTGAACATTCCTTCTTTTTTCTGTCCTTTTTTTAATGTATCCAGCCTCAATAGTTTTCTTTCCTTCAGTTTTCAGTCTTTTTTGTTTTTTTTACGAATACGATTTCCGGTTTCACTGTCAATTTTCTCAAACTCGTATCTTAATATTAATTTTTCGCTTTCCTTTTATATAATTTTTCCCAACATTCTTTTCCGTTCCTTAAATTTAGTTTTGGGTCTGTCATCGTCGTTTCACCTGTCTCAAGGTTGGATTTTAATTTCATTGGAGTTTTTGTGAGATATTCAATGCTTTCGTTATCCTTTTCAGCTCATATTTCTTTGAGCAGACAACTTACCAAGTCAGTCCTCTTAGAGTGTCAAGTCAGCTTTCTTAGAGCGGACAATAACTTATGGAGTTACATTAACTTATTATAATATTATATATTTTGTATATTTTGTACTCTATACAAACCCAATTTTTTGAAATGGAATATTGATAATTTCTTTAACCTTCTTGCAAAACGGACGCAAGAATTATATAAATCAATGAGCATTTTATATTAAAGATTTATGGTAAATTATAGTAACTTCAATTAAATTGTCATGGAAATAATTTTATGTGAGGAAGAAATAGCAACGAGAAAAAAATATGTCCAGAAAACAAGGTCATAAATAGTCTTAAGTATGAAATTATTTACACAATTATATTATTCTACGACGCCGACAATTTTCTCTTCATTCTAAGCCAAATTTTGTCTAAAATACAGCGAATTGTTGCTACAAAATTTTTGATTTTTTGATTTTGTAACTCAAAATTAAACTCTAAAATTGTTTTGCTATGAAGTCGTGTTTTTATTGAAATGTTTTTATTCTTGTCGCATATTATGGAATACATACATAGACACTGAAAAAAGAGGAAACGAACTTCCAGTAATTTGTCTAATGATTATGAATTAATATTTTAAGATAAACTGTGAGAAATTCATGGAGCAGGCACTGTCTTGGCAATCACGTCAGTAAAATTTGGACGCTGTCCGTTTCACTATCTCTAATAAGTTGAGAAAAATGCTTTCAAAAGTTGTCCTAACGCAAGATAGAGACAATTTTAAAAGCTTTTTCACTAATTATATTATGTATGAGATATGCAAAAGCATTTCATGCAGTCAAAAAGGACTTGCTACTTATTTATAAAGTAAACAAAAACATATTATTAGCTAATTGCTATTACTTAAACACTAAATAAATCAATGCGTAAATTTGATCATTTTTCATAAGCACATGTAAATTATTCTCTCAATTGAATTTCAGATTATAATGTTTTGTTGCTGTTGTTGTGTCATGTCCACATGAGATGAAGAAGATCTCATAGGGAAAAATGGTTGTCAGAGCCTCAAAAGGGAGGACTTCTCCAGTCCGGCTTGATGAGCGGCCGGGAATAGAACCCAGGTACCCGCGATGCGCCGCGCACTCAACGGCCGTGTTTTGCGATCAACCGAACACACCACGGTGACGATTACAATTTTTTAATGACAGTATAAATTTTCAACTGCAGAAATTTTCGTGAAAAAGAGTCGATTAGACGTTAATATTGTGAGAATATAAATATTCTAATATTGGATATTGAAAGAGAAAATTTCTGCTTTTCCTTATTAATAGTGAAATTTTATATTTTGAGGCTCCCAATATAATTATTCGGAGGACATGATTGATCCCACATGCCACATGTATTAAAATACAAAAAGTGATGCGGATATTTCTGATTGATGAAAATACTATTAAGTTGGTTTGAAATATATTTTTATCCTTTATCTAGAAAATAATGGTAGATAAAATTGCAAGAATGCAAGATGCCCATTCAAATTCATTCATTTTAAACGGGGTAGGCTGACACATAGAACAGGGCAACACACGTAATTACAAAGACTTTATTGCTTTTTATCAGTTCAAAACTACAATTTGTAACAGTTATAACCTCCTTAAAAAGTGAAAGTGAGTGAATTGAAAGTTTAAGAAAACGATTTGCATTTGCAATAAGAGGCTCTCTCGCCTTAAAACAATTAAATTCGTGAAGTGCGAAGCTTCAAAGTTGTGTCCAAGGCGGATTGCCTTGGACATATTTAATTTTATAATACTTTAAAACATTAGTGGTAGCAATGCACGGACTTATAGCTAGAAGTTTAAATTATTTTTACTAGAGTGGTAGATATCGTAGTTTAAAAACAAGAACATTTAAATGTAATGTTTATTGTATTTTAATTAGAGATATTATTTTCTGTAAGTAAAAACTAAGGCCAATTCCTGTTTAGCAACTTTGGCAATAATAGAGGTGAGCGTCTGTGCAGTGTCGTACAGCAACAACACTGTGCGAAACAGCTTTTCTCAATGTTTTTATCCAAAAGCCTCCCTCAAATGATGTAATAGTGAAGCAAAATAATTTACTGGTTAATATAGCATTACATACTTTGAAATTCAGAAATTAAATCCTTTTCGAATTCTATGACATCTATGACATAATTAGTTTTCAAGATTGTATAATTTTTAATTTTTGGGACGGGGTGTGCTTTGTTGACAGCATTACGTTAACTCTCTGCTATACACAAGATCACAGTTACGAAGTCCAGTTTTATCTCCAATAGTACGATACGAGACCATAGTTCATTTCTGTGGACTAACGTAGAATGCCAAAAACCCATTGTACTATTTCACACGATACGATGTTTTGTGCACTTGAAAGAAGACACGAAATACAATTTCCACTAATTTTATTCACCTCTTTGTAATCGTGTGGAATTCTCAACACTGTTGCTTTCAAAAGACTATACTTTGCTACTAACTCTTGGTATTTAAAACGTTATCTTTGTCAGTGATAACCTCCGACGATAATCCTGAGCTTAGTTCATGTTCAGTTGATTCCAAATAAAACTGTTTTATCCACAGTATCTAAAGGAAACGGAGAATCTCCATTCACAGCTCTAGGAGCAGCTTGATCTTCCCTGGTGATTTTAATTTTTTTAAAAAGTAATTTAAATAATTTAAAGCGTTATAAATACTTACTGCACTCGCTCATAACCAATGGAAATAATCTATTATTGAATTTATTATAAATGTTAATTTGAATATTTAATGAATATTTTATTTATTAAATGGTAAAAAATGGTTATTTCAAAAAGAATTAACCAGTAAACAAGACCAGAAAATTTCGTACCTTACTCGGTACATATAATATGTGATGATTATATGGGTGATGGATATATATATATATATATATATATATATATATATATATATGTATATATATATATATATATATATATATATATATATATGTATATATATATATATATATGTACATATATATATATGTATATTTGTATATATATATATATATATATATATATGTCCTCTTTATTTCAATATGTACTTTTACGAACTCACTAAGAAATCTATAACGGTACACGTACTAGCATCAACATTAGAATTCTGTGTGTTTTAATAATATCACTATTCAAGCTTTGATAATAACGTTTGCTTTAATGTGGATTAGGATTTTTTGATAAATTGAAGTCTTTTATAACTTCTTTCCAAATAAAGGTGGGAATAAAAACATCTTCTTAAATTAGTTAACCATTCACCCGATAATTTTTACTTAATCTTAGTGAAATTATTAGTTTATATTTTTAACATAATTTATATAGCTGCTATCTATTACAGTGATTCAATCAGTGCAAAAGGTATCATTAAGTTGCTGTTCAAGTTTGTGTGACAGTTGAAATTTGATTTCAAAATTCCATTATTTGTAAGTATCATTATAGGCTATAAACTGACTTTATTTAGGTGGAATTATCATCCTTTTTCTATGAGTAGTGCTGAGATACAATCTATACTTGTGCATGCTAGTGCACTACCATGTTCAAACCTACACTACCGGATACAATTGAAAAGTGTCCGGCCTTCATAGACTTATTGACACAATCAATACATTAGCTCCAACAAATCCTGGATCTGTAAGCATGTAGAGACACAAATTTCTATTAATGACATACTCTAAATATATATATAAATTTATAAATATAAACTTCGGATATATATCTATAAAATTTATATTATAATATTATCTTGGATATTTGACATCGGAAACAGTTAGTGTTGGTTTTGAAGATTTTTAATGTTAAATATTTACTCACAGAACATTACAACCTATAATTATTTCACGAAGAGCTAAAACCTTGAAACTTTGCCATGTATTTGATTTATGCACGTATAAAGCGTTTAGAATACCAATGAAGGAATATGTCTGAAATTTGGATATTGCTTGATAGAAATAAAGCTAAAGTTCATGTTACCGTACGCCTAGCTTATGTTACATTACGTTATGTCTACGTTATGTCAGTATACGTTTACATAGTAAGTGTCTACGGCGAGAGACAAACAAGAGACGTATATTTCTTGTCATAGAACTTGCTTATTTTTATAAAATTCTAGTAAGTATCTA
Source organism: Druceiella hillmani (assembly GCA_039881145.1). Classification (NCBI taxonomy): domain Eukaryota; kingdom Metazoa; phylum Arthropoda; class Insecta; order Lepidoptera; family Hepialidae; genus Druceiella; species Druceiella hillmani. The sequence continues at coordinate 25,690,341 of JAYKKI010000021.1, read as the reverse complement.
CGTGTCGATACTTGTATTGTTATAAAAATTGTGATTCTAGAAAATATAAAATATTGTACATATTAACTAGGTTTGTACCTATTATGGATTGTAGATTCGTTTATATGTAAATAATATTCGCTATGCATAGTGCAAATTTGCTTAAATTGGCGGCCATTTTGTTTTATATTACTACATATAGGTGATTTTATGTGTGTAAGTTCTCTTGTCGAAATTAAAATTCGATTATAAAGATTAACGTTTTTATTTAAAAATGAATTAGGTAATGTATGATATTATAAAAGTTTGGTTGAAATAAATGGAAATTCCTTTTGCTTTATAGAATTAAATTTGTATTCAAACATTTTCTGTAATTTCATTAAAACGAATTAAAGTATTTTATTAGTATTCAGAAGGTGATCAATGAATGTAAATCAATAAGAGTGTTTTCAAAGGAACAGATGGAAAAAATGGATAAGCACGAATCACATTGGAGTGTATGAATTTATACACGAGTCCATGAGTATGTACATGCACGTCTTCAAAGACTTACAAAATTGGAATTGAACGTTTGATTGATCGAAAATGTTTATCATTGTTAGCGCTCAGAGGAATAAACAAAACGATATACTAATGATGTTGGTAATTCATTCCGCCCTTGAGTTATGCAACCGTAATTTTTAAATTTATATTGCACAAAAACGAAAGAAGTAATTGAATCGGAACCAAACAATTACAGGCTACTCATATTGGTCCAGAGATAATCGGAGGTAAAGGCAAACATTTTAATGGTTTTTTCCGTATACTAGAAAATTACTAACAGGCTACATGCATTCGGCGGAGAAAGATTACTATTGCGTTAATTCTTTGTTATGGTTACGTTGTATGACAACTCTAATTCTAGTGGTTGTTCTCAGAGTTTACTTCATGTAAATCATTCGACTGTTATATGAAACCACTAATTCTTTCACGAACTTAATGTATATCTATCTCTATAAACATGATTCTATAGTAAGACACAAAATATTGTTTATGGAATATAGTGCAAGCTGTGTAATACTCTATAATATGTAATGCAAACCGTTTACTTTATCTGATTTAGATTCTAAACCCGCAAACTGTAAATTGAAAATTTGGTTACACCTGTCATATATGTGCCACGTTTTAACTTTTAGTTAATATTTTATTGTTAACATTTATTTTTAATTAAAGGATATTATATTGAAGATCGTTCGTAAGTATTAGACTGTAGTTACCTTTTTTATTGAAAGAAATATTTTAACATTATTTTTCAATATTTCATCCCCACGTACATCTTAATATTTCAGTACATTTAATCGAAAATAGGTTTGAATATTTTATACTTTTTTAATATTAATATTTTTATTGAAATTGTCTTCTTCATCAAAATTATATTCTGGCTTTCCAATAATTTAATTTAAGAAGTACTGCGTTTCTAATAATTTAGTCATCAGTTTTCATTTTATATGAGTAGATTAAAGAAGCTAGGTTTTGTAGAGAAATAAGCAACCCTAAATCTTAACCTTTTGAAGAAGTTACCTGCATTATTTGGTAAAAACTTAATAGCTTTCTACGTGCAAATACATTTTTGAATATCATCCATAAAATCAATAAATTGGTGTTATAGTAAAAGTAACGTAAGTACCATGTACCAAATTGTTAGTATAAGGGTTTATAGATAAACCATTCGTTCAAAAATAAAAAAATATGAACAGTAATTACCAATGTAATTATGATGTAAAAGTTATCACAAACCTAAAAGCCGAATCCGTTCCTAAACTTAAAATAAATAGATTTTTACATTATTGGTTTAATAAACCATTCTTTCATTTGCAGTTAGACGTGAAAAAAATAACCAAAACAGAAAAAGTGAGAAAAAATAGAACGAAGGGAGATTGAATGTCATTGCAAGTTTAAGTGAACGTTGGAAAATAATTGTTAAAATGAAATTATTAAATAAGAATGTGAAGAAGAGAGGTCATTACTTTGGTACATATTAAAAGACATTTGCAGATAACCTGCTACAAATTTTTACCAAAATTTTTAACAGTATCGATTTTTTAGTTGGACCTCCTGTCACGTGGCTGACTTTTTGCGGGTGACACGATGCTATAAGTGTCACATTTATGGACATATTGCTCGTCATTGTAAGGACGAACAATACTGCGGAAAATGTGCCCAGAAGGGGCATGAAGGCAAGGATTGCCATAGAATACCGGAACAAGATGCATCACCTGCATGAGGTTCCGCCAAAATGTAGAACATCGGGTCGGTACTGATGCCTGCTCTATATACAGCATTGGACTGTACGGTAAAGCAGATCGAACATAACTAATATTCGAAGTCCTACTGCTCAATGAAGGGCGAACTTCAACGGTTATGTCAGAACTCTTGAAGACCTTTAGTGCCCCTAGCTACTGTATTGCTTGTGTACAGGAGCAATACGTCCCCAAGGAAGCACCTTGGGACTAGGGCCTATCCTAGTTCTGGAGGAGGGTCCTAGTCCCAACGCTGCAATTATCCTTAACTCAAGTGGAATGGGTATCCTCTTCCTGGAACACTTATCCACCGAACATTATGTAGCGACCCAGATTTCGCTACAGATTTTTATAATTAGTATATATTTTTAGGAGGAAGGGGGTTTAGGAAGAAGAAGTCCAGGCCAAATAAAAAATAACCCATGGCGAAATTCCACCCTGGAAGCTCTGCGGAGAGCTTTTAGAAAGAAAAAACATGATTACGCACGCACTAAAGGCCACGGCACGTTAAATAGGGAATTTTGGAAAATGTGGCTCGCCAGGTGGCCTTATTAGTCACCCAGTGTAACTATAATAGAGAGGTTAAGCGCTTCCATTTTCGGTCTTTTCTTACTTAGATAGGAAATTGGGATTACTGGGGTGCCGTATACAGAAGTGTCCAGAACCCAGGGAACCAGGGAAACCACTTTGTTTTTAGGGCCATAAAAAAATTCGATGGGAATATGCTTGAAAACTTGGAACATCTTTTGGTCACACTCTTCCCTGATGAAAACCAAGACCGAGGTCGAGTCAACACCGTCAAACAGTGACATATCAGGAGTAATCCAAGCATATCCTCATTTAGCAGTAGTAGTTGTGACCCAGCGTTATGCCAATTGAAGATGGATGATATTGTCAAGAAATAAGACTCGAAAAAGGCTCCAGGCATAGATTCCATCGATAATCAACTTCTAAACATGGTTTTGAGGACCGCGTCGTGCGAGATCTTGATTATTTTTTTATTTTTAATCCTGTGAAAAGGCCACTTCCCAACGATCTGGAAAGTGTGGAAACTCAAAGTAATTCCGAAGAGTAATGAAAGATCGTCTAGCGATCCAAAGTTTTACAGATCTATTACGCTCCATCCGGTCTTTGGGAGTGGCTTGAGTGAATATTGGCAGCGCATTTGTAGGCGCAATTATCCCACTTGCAGGGGTCTTCTATGCTATTCGGTTTTCGACCTGGAGTGTCCACAATAGATGCGATTATGTCCAGGTTAAGGCATGGTGGCCTTCCATTTTGACCGCGCTGGAGAAACGGGGAGTATCAGCGGATCTCCACTGAATAATAAGCAATTACTTTTGCGTTGACTTTTAACGTCGATCAAGGGCTGCCCGCAGGGACAATCCTGTGGAATGTCATGTTCGATGGCATACTCACAACACCCCTTCAGAGATGCGAGACCATCGCCAACCTAGACGACACTCTCCTGATGGTCGAAGGAGCTAACCGAAGGGTAATAGAGAATCGACCGGCAGATATCCTTGCCGCACTATTAGACTGGGACACAAAGATTAATCTCAGCTAAGCCCCCCAAAAATTCTCCGCTATCCTCTTTAAAGGCAAACTCGCAAGGGAGCTGACTGTGATAATGGGGGGTCCAGGATCAGCGTGCGGGACCGGGTAACATACTTAGGTATGATTCTGGATTCTAAGGGATGATTTATGCCACATGCGTTGTACATTGGTGAGAGGGCTCGGGTTGCCTTCCATGCCATAGCCCGGCTTGCCGGTGCCAGTCGGGAGCTGAACAGCTTTACCCTCAAACTAATGTATACAGCAATATACCTGAGTATATTGACCTATGTGCCTTCGGAGTGGGCTTCGTGATGCGTCGGAGACAAACAAGTTTGAAGAGTCGTTGCAGCGTGCGTCTCTTATGGCTCTGACCAAAGCATACAGGACCAGATCAACAGATGCATTACCGGTTTTGACGGGCCTCTTACCTCCTGTTCTTGTAATCGTAGAATGCGTGGCTAATTTTTAATTGACACGAGGAAGGAATTATGACGCAGGGTCACTTCGTTTCAAGTTTGAAGTAGATTAACTCCTTAGTACACGAAAAAGACGCATTTTTGAGATCATTTGTGCTCACTGGCAGACTACAATGGTCCTCGAGGAATTTTAAAGGCAAAACCGATAAAAAAAATTTTCCCATTATTTCTGAGTGGATCGAGAAAACGTGGCTTAAATCTGACTATTTTACGTTGCAATTTCTTATTGTGGATATGGTGCCTTTTCACCCAAACTTACGTAGATTTGCACTTAGAGACAGCCCGGTTTGTACCTGCGGTTATGAGACGCAGGACATGGAACACACTTTGTTTAATTGTGGAGAGCACGACAATACGCGTAGAGTTTTATTGGAGGGCATGCGTCGCGAAAGTAGAGTAGAAGCGCGCAGTTTTCTAGAACGTAGCTTCATTAGACATCGTGACTTGGTTGGAAATAGACTGAGCTTTGAGTCAGTTAGAATGTTCGCTAAAACCGTTCTTGAAAAAATGGAGGCATTAAATGACCCTTTGCTTAGGGACTTTCTCTAACCTGGGACATTATTAGGGAATTTGTGAAGATCTCTTCCTTCGTATGGTGCGGGGGGGTTGTTACGGGTCCCTCGAAGGGTTCTGAGATAACCCAGATAGAAATGTGGGAATAGTATCATGAATGGCTATGTTGCATTCTGTTTTAAAATTTGTTAAATTGGGTCCATATTTAAATAACAATAAAAGCAAAATTCAAAAAAAGAAACTTACTAGGAGTGATTGTAGGAAATATCCATACTGTAAGTTATGAAATAGATTTCTGAAAATATATTATGTATTTTAAAAAATTCAACTGCTAGTACCAAATTATACAATTTTATTCTCTAAATAATTTATTTCTTCCCTACCCCATAGTGAATGTGCTTTATATAACGAAGTCAGCTTTTCAAGTACATGTTTAATACAAATCAGGAGAGTACAAATAATTCCATTAACTTCTATAAATGTGACCGAATAGTGCATACATATCTTCTTCTGATTAAAAAGGCATTGTAAAAATAATATTTTTAGTAATAATGCTAACATACGTAACATAGCTATATTGATTTAAAAGACATCGGATCATTCATTCAAATGATTTCTTCATGTGGAAATTTAGTATATGTCGTAAAAGAACAAAAATTTATTTACAAAATAATAACCAAAAAAATATTTTAATTGATTGTTTATATATTAGATTATACTTTAATTTTTTGGAATGTTTAGATAAGAATGCTTATTGATAGGGTCTTTTATTTCCACTTGGTTAATTTATAGAATATAAATTATTGGGGTAAAATAATTAATTGTTATTAAGTAATATCAATAACATTCATTAGAGATATTATATATAACTATATGACATGTTAACTGGGATACAAAGACAAGCAAATAACAAGTCGAAAAATCATTAAAATGAAAAATTGTGCATAAAACCGTATGATTTTCATATTATTATATCCAGCAAATGGTTCCTATTTATTTGAAATAGCTTAAAAATAGAAATCATTTTCCGATTTAGCATTTTCTTACACTCAGCAGTACAAAAGTGAAATAAAATCTTAAAATAACAGTGAAATTTTTCCCTTTTTTCCTTCATAAAGTATAATAAAATAAGTATATTTTATTCGATTTCATTACGTCAATGTCAAAATTATAAATATTTAAAATTTTGTGTTACTGAGGTACAACATTGCTATTTGTTCAGTAAAAATTAATAGTAAATATTGCGTCCATGAATTTATGTGCTGCACCATGCTTATACTAAGAGGAAAAACCTTTATAGTATTTTTTATAAATTGAACTGTATTTTTCCTAAATTACCATTATTTGCTGTATTCTTACCTACGTTTATGTAGATCCAATTCTCGGACTCGGTATGTTGACAACGTGTTGACATCCGCATTTCATGTAATAAGGGTAACTTTTTAACGTAAAGTGTTTAATAATCAAAACTGTATCTAGATATTTAAATTTAAATTAAGGTACATACGCCGTACTTTGTGCTTAGTTTGCTACCTTAAGTAGAATTAAAACATTTTATATTGAGAATCTAATCACTAATGACAAAGTATATATGCAATAATATCCGAAGCTCTGTCAATAGCACTTTCATTACTCAAATAAGGAACTCGCATAGGTTCAAAAGCTTCGTTTGCTCAAAGTTGCGATAGCTCTAACAGGAAATTTAAATTAAATTCAGCCTCAGTGGTGAAAAGCTTTGAACCGGTTAAAATCAACTTCCACCATTTTGCAAATTTTGTAGTACTGCTGTTGCAGTAGACAAACAGTTTTGCTTGAATTGGGATAATGATTGAGAGAAGTTTTATGTATTTTATTTCACTTTTAGAAGATATTTGATCTCTGTAATCATTTTGGAGATGTGATGTTTTAATGTTTATAGTATTCAACCAAAAGGTTAAAGAATACATCATGTTATATGTATGGATGTACATGTACAAAAAAAATTAGAAAAACATTTATTATGTGAAAAGAAGTGGAGGTTCATATATGATTATGGACAGCATTTGAACGTTTTTATTTAAAATGATCATTTGTTTATATTAATTTACATAAGTAGTACTTGTTTTAAATAGGAAAACATGCAATAAAGTGAGATTAATTGAATGTAATTTTTTTCGATTTTTTTTTCATTTATCTGCATAGGATGATAATGCGTCAAACAACTGATGGATTAAATAATCAAAGCGTTGAAGAAGAATGGAACAGGAAGAAAATATGGTAGTTCAATGAAACAATTGAATGGGAAAATAATCAAACATTTTATGAAGAAGGGACAAAAGTTAGGAGTGGGAGTAAAAATCACGTCATCTTTCAATAAGTTCCACAAAATTGTATTTCTGAACACACATTTATATGGAATAGAAAGATACGTATTACACGAGAATTGGAATATATATATTGATAGTTTATAATAAGTTAACGGCAAAGAAAAAAAATCAATATCTCTTTCGTTGTACATCATGAAAATAATGGAAATATAATGAAAATAAGATTTTATAACCGAAGTAAAAGTAATATTAGTATAGAAAATGTAATTGGAGTACTATAATTTTTCACCCAGTTGAGAGAAAATTGTGGCCACCATACTCAATTATGTAGATATACACATTTGCTTCGACACTCCTCTACTGAATGTGTCACATCTACGATATTTTTATGTTATTCATATTTTTAGATATCTCGAGATGTAAAGCTTTTTGTACATTAAAATATGTAAATATTTTATATCTGAGGTCCAGAACTATTTCTTTTTTCGTACAGTAATCGTAATAGCATGAATTTGAATCTGAGTTAGTTAGACTTTTCTCAATTGTTACAGCAAAAATATAATACTAATAGTTAAATTCACTAATAGAGTACAATATTTATTAAATGTAATAAGAGATAGACGAGTGGAACACTTCTTATATTGTATCACACAACATTAAGCCCGTCGTAAAATGGGATTCATATCGACCCGCTTGGGCACTACGTCTTTATTACCTAATTCACTTCAATCTAACAGAGCATGAATCTAAGCTATATGTTATATGACACGAAGGAACTTTTGATTATAAATAACATCTACCAAACTTAAGTTTACATTAAATAACTTAATAAGCATGAAATATACTTTCATATCACGTGAGTTGCATCTGCGTTTTGATTTATGGCGACCAATCCTCGCTCTTAGTGTTCTTACATACAAAGAACATCATTTGCAAGCTATAAATCGGTGTGCTATACTATTTTAGCACTGTATATATTTTAATTGTAGTTTAAATAATTGGGAGAACTACAAGTTTGGCGTCTGCTTCAATGCGCAGTTTGCTCTGATGGGTCGACCAATTTTTCAGTATCAATGAATAACTGTTACGTTAACTGCTTATTTGAATATAATAAGTTCAAACCTCTCATTAATTTACATACAATTATAATTAATTGAAATATTTCGTAAAGATTCTTCGATCCACTCAGATTCGTTTGATAAAAGTTGCGGCACTTTCTATAGTTTCCACCTAAATTAGATTTGGTCTCATGGATGAAAATATTCACTTTGTGGTGGTTTTTGGCTATATTTAATTATATACGTCAGAAAGTTGACTGTGAGGATTTGCACTTTAATCTGTTTCTTTCGTTGAAAGATCTTAATACCATGATGTTTGACTTGCCATGAATATCTGCGTAAAATTATATTTGTATACGGGTTTAACATTTGTTAAAGTGAAAAGGTATATGTTATCTTAGTCTTAAGAATTTATAATGCAATGGATAATCCATCGAAGAATACCGCAATATAAGGGAAAAAATGAATGAAAGTTACTTGGTAAAAAAAGCATAAGTCGAGCTACGGTTACTTAGAAGAAGAAAATTTACTACTACAAAAGACTGGTTAAAGATTTAAATATAAAATAAATACCTTGAGTTTGCAAAGATGTGATTATGTCCTATCAATTTGAACGCACGGATGTAAATAACAGTGACACGTCATTCTGGAATTTTGCAGGATTAGATAATTGAAGGAAAGTTTTTTGCCTTAAAAAAGCTTTTGGATATAAAGAAGTTTGCTAAGCACTTACTGTCTCGGTGGGAGACAATACGCTAATATTTTTGTATGTGCATATGTGTTCTAAGATGTGCTTTCCCAATTTCATAGAATGTTCATAAAAAGGAGAAATGATATTTTTTTACTGTAAACCAAATGGTATTAAATGATTAACCAACTCTATGGCTCAAAATGTTTTTTCGTGAATAGAAATTTGATTATAATTTCACCAAAATAGTTCAATTCAAATGTCATGGACACGGCCATGTGTTGTACGTAAATACGTCTATGTAACGGGTTATATTTTTTAAATTCTCATTTATATAAATGAGAATTTAAAAAGTATAACCCGTTAGATTATAATTTTTTGGTTATAATTTAGGATAAAAGCAAGGAAACAAATAATTATTTTGTTACATTATATATTTTTGATAATATGTTTTTTTATTCTAACACCTTATTATATTCACTGTCACTACTTTAAACTAATGTTTTATATAGAAACGATAGATTTTGACTACAGCTGACGACTAAAACTTAAACGAACATCGTAACTTTTCCGAATCAAAAGTTACACTAGGCCGACATTGTATATTTTTGATAATATTTCTTTTATTCTAACACCTTGTTATATTCACTGTCACTATATACAATCGATAGATTTTGACTACAGCTGACGACTAAAACTTAAACGAATATCGTAACTTTTTCAAATCAAAAGTTATACTAATTGCAAATCTCGATACGCAGCAAAATAATCTCAAAATGGAAGCGCTTCTCCCTCCACCGCACGTGATACGTCACTGTTCTTGCTTATCGTAATCTTTGGTCCTTTAGCTATCCAGTGGTATAAATTAATTTTTGATGTAGAGGATATATTCGAAACTGCAACGCCAAACTGTATCCCCCGATTTTGTTATCATTAGGTTTTTTGGATTGCCCCCGTATGGTAGCAAATTTAAAGACGTATTCACATCAAAAAATTAAGAAGATATGGATTTCGTGTTTCTACAAAACAACAACAAATGTTTTAAACATTTTAGAGCTATCATTAATACCAGTATCATAATTGCGATTGTAATTAAATTACATGTTGATGAAAAGATAATCCTACATAATGCGATGCTGATTATTATTTGTTGTCAAAATATACTATATCGTTAATGTATTTTGTTTTTTACCAATTTAAAAACCCACAATTATTGAGATAATGTGGAAGAACCGTGATGTTAAAGAAGTATTTGTAAATTTCATTTAAATAAAACTATTAAAATAAAGTTGCATGTAATTCTAAACCCATGTTTTAACAAGTTGATACCTTTATTCATTACACTTTGAACTTTTTTTATCTCGGTCCTTTTCGCCAAGAAATTGTTCCTCTACTTCTTGCAACTGTGCTTTATTTTAACTTTCTAAAAGAAACAGCCTCCAAAAAATTCCAGTAATAGATAAGCAGCTGATTGAGACGATAACACATCGAGGTGAATTGATGCATTTTCAGTTTGGGTAGAGAATAATAAAAATGCATCAAAGGGGCTTTAAAAAATAACATAGATTCCAATTTTAATTTAAACGGATACCTTAGATGTTATGTATATTTAAAAGTCTTTATAGCTTCAAACTATTACTGCGGAATTTTTTTTTTAATTTTAGGCTGCAAAATATTAATTATTATTGAAAAAGTAAGTACATATTGTTATTACACCTTAAAAAAGTAATTATATTTTTAATACATTTTTATTGTAACAGTTTTATGGGAAAACAGTTATACAATAATAATTTTCATCCTCTTCAAACTCATTTACTTTATATTTATTACCTTATAGACAATTAAAAACTTTTTATGAGAGTCCGACCATTGATCTCATAGATTCAATTCAAATAAATACAAGTTCTGCTAACAAGTAGTACTCTCAAGGGTGTGCTAATTACTCGAGGAACTAGAGAGTTCGGATCATTTCCGTGGCTTAAAAACCTTCGGCCAGGTTAATGGTGTAAATTAAAATGTTGTTTAGTGTAGCTACGATAAACAATTAATCTTCAAAATGGTTGGTGAAATTTGATTTCTGACAACGTATTCATTTGAAATACAGATATTTATTCGAAAATAGTACAATAGATATTTATTCGAAAATAGACACGAGGGTATGTTTAATATTTTATGAGAGATTAACGAAAGAGAAGAAACATAGAAAAGTTGCACGAACGAAATAAATTCAGAAGTTTATTAAAAGCCCATAAAAGTTCGTAAAAATAGATTTTATTCGCTTTTCTTGTATGTTTAATTCTTTTTGAGATAATCAAATCCGGTATAAATACTTTATAGTGTGTTCGTATGGGGCTCTTGTAATTGCTTTAAGTAGAGTTGAACATACAAAAGTCTTAAATCACCAGTTTTAAGGAAATGAATTGCTAGGCGGGAGAATTTGGAAATCAGTAAGATTCCATTGTTAACAAAATATATATTTTAAATATTTTAGCAAGCTTCAAAGATCGTCTACTACTTTAATTCTCTTCTTAGAATTGTGTTTATTACATATCTAGAAACAAAATTTGTTTTAAAGTTAAATGTTGGCAGCGAAGACTAAAAATAAATTAAATAATTAACTGTACAGTGATAGTTTGAAATGATGTTGGAACCATATATCGCCTCATGACATCAGTCTCTATGCTATTCGTTCTAGTGTAATTGTTTCGGTATACAGTATGCACCTTAAATTAAATACTTTTCCGTCATATTTAAAAAAAGGAAAACAGCGATCGGATATAACAATATAAAACCTACCTGACTATTTAAATGTTAGGAATTTATTTTTGCTTAAAAAAATAAGTTACTGTCAGTTAACAGAAAAATTGCATTCGCAATTCAGAAAAGAAGTTCAAATGTTGAAAATATTACGTTTTACGTATCATCTGTACCACTTTTGTCTTGTAGGATGTAAACTATGCTGAGATATGTCATTTATTTTTTACTACATTTGTGTTCAAAAAATTAAAAAAAAGAATGAAAATTATTTTCCATGATCCAAGTTAGAGTTTACCCCAGAATATTCGAGAATTGTTATTCAATCTTCACTAGGTACATATAAACAAGTGTGCCCAGTTTTAAAACTATCATATTTATTGCACCTTAAACCCTGATTGTGCTGAATATCAGTAAAAAATTTTTTGTTTACTGTTTGAATATAATAAATATTAAAGTGGTTATTATCGTAATACCTTGTAATAGTTATTACAAAATTAGCATTAGTTCTATTTGATGTTATGAAGTCAATAAACAAATTTTTGTTAACATGCAATACATAATTTCGAGTTAGTATACTGCCTAATGATATGAAATTAAAAAATATGTAAATTTATTCTAAATAGAAGGAGTCAAATTTAAGTGAGCTACTATTAATATGATTAAAAACTTATTGCATTCGAATAAACAGTTAGGAAACATACTAATGCAAGTTATAAAACTGTTATTTTGCCAATTTAAACTGCAAGTAAATTTTGTAGTACTAATATGTCATAGTATGCAGATTTATAGCTCGCAAATTTTAACTTTGTATATATGGAAACACGAACAGTGAAGATCGGTCGCTATAAATCAAAGCGGAAATGGAATTATCGTAACATGTACATGTATTTCATACTTAATAACTTTAGGTGAAATTTAATTCCGTAGATATTAATTTAAATAATTTCATGTTACACAATGTATATATTTATGCCGTATTGCGCTCGAATGGCGTAGACAACGAAGACAGTGCATACAAGTGCCGATACTGAATCCCATCTTAAGAAGACCATTTATTGTGGGACGCAACATGAGAGAGACATTTTCCAGGTACGTTTCCCACATTTGACTTGTTTACGGTGTCTTTGTCTTTTAATTTTTTTGTTTATTTTTTTGTTGTACAGAATCACTGTTTAACATTTTCATAGACTTTTGTTTCACTTTTTAAATTCTATTAGACAAAATATTCTTGTTATTTAATAAATTAATGTTTCAAAGTCAACGCGAGGTTTAGAAAAGTCCTTGTCAATTTTAATTTTAAAAAATTGGCTTCAATTTTAAACGATAGCGTTATTGATCGATAATTCAACATGTTTGGAATTCTTTTTTCCTATTGTTTAAATGTAGTTAAATCGGATCAATGTGTATTCTCCGTTTTCACGTTTTTTTTCTAGACCTAATTTGTTTTTCTAGCGTAGGGCTACCTTAGTAGCAAAGATCTTTGCTAATAACCCACTTGAAGATATTGTAATACGACGAAACCTAGGTCGTGGTAAAGAACTTAAAAAAAGTAGAAATAATACATCATGTAGTTTCATTTAATTGTGAATAATTAATTTCTACAAAATTAAGGCCAAAGATATTCAATATTTGATAATTTTCATTTATGTCCTTTCCCATACGTATGTTTAACGAAATCTGTTATTGGAGCTACTTTTTCTATGAATAATATAATAGGAAGATTTTACGGTATGAATTACAGGTGTTATATTATTTACCAGCGTCATCTATTTTATTTGAAAGCAATTCTCGAAATCAAATTTTAACAATTCTTCTTGCTCACTTCATTTTGGTATCATCTATTATTTCCATCGACAAAAGTTTACACACATATTGACTGATACCAATATTATATAACTGATAGCAATACTCTACACGTATTTTGCAAGTTTTGTTTAACTGAAAGATGTTGCTCAGATCACTTCACTACCATAATTATTTTTTTTTAAATCTTACGGTTAAAAATGTTTTATTATATAAATATATACATATATATATATATATATATATATATATATATATATATATATATATATATATTTGGTTTCATGTTATAAAAACTGTGCTCTGTTTATTGCCCACCGTCGAAATGAATTTTCCATTTTAGTGTGATGCACGTTTCATAGTAGAAGTTTTAAATTGCACGTAAGATATTATCAGTTGGCCTTGCTACAGTACAGCTTTATATTGGTAATTGGAGAACTTTTAGGCACCAAATGTGGTCAAATTGTTTCGCCGAATATTCGGTTAGAACTCTCGGTGAATATTTCCTATTCCAGTTGAGGCCGAATATCCAACTTGTGGCAATGATAATTTTTAAAAGTCATAGAGCTAATAATATATCATTTTATTTTAATGGTTGTAATCATCTATTGCACTATGAATATGTATGTATATATATTAACATCGCTTTAAGTAGCACGTGTATCAGGCATAAAAGGTGAAAATTGAATGTTTCTAAGCGGAGAAAATAAATTAAAATAAAGGACAGTACAAATTCTACATCACGCAATCTGACTGAATTTCACGTTCGTATGACACGGTGGTAGCGCCCAGCAAGGAATGGAAAATGGCTGTTTTGGGTCTTTTTCATTTTCCCTTTGTTTTTAGAGATTTCCCCGGTTTAAATCCCTTGGAAATACAAGTCGGAAGCCCGAAACTCGCCTTAAAAGAAGGAAGTGAAAGCAAAAGTTTTTATTCCGGAACAACAATAATGTCTTATTTTTTTTTTTACTAATAAAACGTTTGTAGAGTAACAATTTTCGACACATCATTTTGTTCCGGATCTTATTTGGACGTTTTATTTATTTAATATAAAGTAGTAGGCATTTTATTGCATATTAAAATTAAAAACTTCTTTAAATTCAAAACTTTTCCAAATAGTAATTTTGAATGTAAAATAAACTGCAGTTTATAATATTTTGAAATTAAACGTCATTGTACAATCAATGATTTGATAGAAGATATAAATTCATTATTTATTACTGCTCTGGCGCCTTGATCACATGAAAATAAAATCGTGGCGCGCATTTATTCCTATGGAAGGTTAATAGATATTTTTTGTTACGTTACATTTTCAAATATTATTTGACTACGATATGAGTATTAAGGTCTAAGTATTATTTCTAAGCTCCAAAAAAGCAAAATTTTCTACAAACTACGCTCCAACATTTTATTACCATTCTCATCAAAGCCTCAGACTAGTGAACTATAATTATTTTCAAGCCTTTAGTACATAATCGATTATACGATGAAACCGTTTAAATTAAAACAATTATTTCCCTCATTGCATTCTTAATTTATAGTGTGCTTTATTTCCATAGCCTAATTTTATTAAATTTATTCAACGACTGGGGTCATTCCTTGTTGTATACTTCACCAATTTGAAACTTTCAGTAATCTAAGAAATTTGAAATTTTGGGACAATAGTTAGGTTTATGTATGGCCCCAGCCACTCTAAACAACTTGAAACTAAAGGATCAAGATACTCATAAATGGGAAACTAATTTTATTCCACTATTATATTATCTAATAGATTCAAAAATATAATAAGTCGTGATTATAATTATATTTTTGTTGAAACAAACTAAAATTACTTAGCATTGGCGTTTATGATGTTCTATTCTATTAACATGACCTGCGATGCGACAAGTCGCAACAATAAACGCTATTAAGGATAAAATTATAGTGTATAAATGTCGAAAATGGATTTGAAAATAAAATAAAAAATCTGTTTAAATATAAAACCTGAATAGGATCAGGGAAAATAATCTCTGATGAAGCAATACTTAAATTAACGAATCATCTGGCCTTACAGGGCCTCCTGTTAGGAACGATATCGAAGTGGGTTCAGTAGTATCGGATCATTTAAGTAATCGTATTAGGAGCGGCAGCAAAAAACTGTGGGTTTCCCTGTTTCCCTGTGTGTTGTCTTTTTCAGATAAATGGGATTTTTTTTCATTTAATGTACTATCATTTTTATTAATGTTGTCATAGAAACCAAGACATTAGGAGTGAGTAAAATCCATGTTCCTATCCTCGGTCTTATCAACCATTAAAAGAGAAATATTTTTGTCTTAAAGAAGGTTTGCGTAACATTATTTTCTAACATATAAGAGTAAAGTAAAATTAATTAAAATTTTGGAACACACTTTTTATATTTATTTATAATTCAATGCAAAGGATTGTTTTGGAATTTTTCTTTGAATTATATTTTTAGAAAAAAGTTGCAATATGGTTTATCAATTCATTTCTATCATCAATAAAAATTTGAGGTTTACTTGGTCAAGATAGGCACAAAGACAAATATGTAATGAAACAAGTTTTATTAGCGTAATATTTCGTGTTTTATTTCTGAATATGAAACTTATCCCATACACACTCTAAGTTCTGTTTTAAATATTATTACTAGTAGTATAACAGTAAGTAGATTGTGTATTTAAATACACGTTTTCTTTCATAGTTTGATCTAACATATAAAATTATAGTAATGATTAAATTTTGAAGGCATTTTAATTTTGAAAAGAAGGCATTTTGAAGGCCTTTGTGTTCTTTGTGACTCTTTGTGTTTGTAAACTTACGCTTTTATGTCGAGTTACTTTTTTAAATTGAATGGTTTCAGTAAAAGGAGGAAATTTTTTCTAATATTACTTTTGGTACCTCTCTGGAGATCAATCTCAAAAAAATATTTTTGAAGTCCTTTGACGAGTCATTTCAAACGTTACGCTACAAGACACATGATATTAAAAAAAGTCGAATACTCAATTTTCATCCATCTCCTCTCCTTCAATTTCCATATAAATATTTGTGGGGGTTAACTACCTAAATATAAGTGGATATGCTAAAGCATATTATATATATAATATTTATCGCCATGCCTCATATATATAATATTTTATCGCCATGCCTTATATTAGGTTTCTGAGTTTAATCACCATGACTGAGAAGCAGACAGACAAATAGACAGAAACACGATTGACCTTATAAGGATTCCTTTTATTCTCTTGAGGCCTATAACCCTAAAATTTTGTCAAGAACGCGTAAAACTTGCAATAGGAGGATTATGCTTTCATGAAATTTTAAGGTGTATGGTATTTCTATTAAACTATTTACAAATAATAATTTTTCCCAACTTTAAAATATTAATTTTTACCGGCTTTAAAATACGGTGCTTATTTGAAAAAATTACAAGTTCTAGGATAAACGCTATAGTTTTCCTGAAGTTCTGAGGTGGGGTCCTAAAAACCATATTTTTTATATTAATTTGGGTGGAGTTGTTTTGAAAATAAGTAAAAGTTAGTCTCAATAAAAAAATAAATAAATTAATCTAATCAGATTAAAAAAAATATTTTCGAGGCACTTATTATCAGCCCTTTCAGGCGATATGTACATTATATATCGGATTAAAAATAATTCAAGTACTTAATTTTCCAAAAAAAAATCCCATATAAATATTTTTGAGAGTTAGTTAGGATATGTGCGGGTTATTACTTATATGGGTATGTTTTATTACTTTGCCTAATTTCAACTTTTGCTGTCAATCAGTTTCTGATGAAAAAGGTTCCGACAGCCAGCCAGACACTTGAGTGATCTTATAAGGGTTTTCAGGTATAGAAAAAATAATTTCATAACTTGTGTAATAAACCCTCAATTGCACCTAAAAGTCGAAATAAATTTTAATATTCATCGGAAATAGAAATTAATATTACATTTCATTTTAATTGATTAAACGACTTTTTCATTGACATTTTTTTGTTTTTTTTTTCTCACACAATGGGATGATAAAATTGTAGCCCTTGTACTAAATGCGAATCCTACCCAATCCAAATGCATTATGTCGATCTAAATGTCACGATAAGCTGTAATAGAGTGGCTGATGAGAACACAGGCTGGTCTCTAACTCATTATTGAACATTTGTCTACGTTAAACTGTAATTTACTCCTTTACTCCGCTTTATTAAATTTGGAGTGGTAAACTTCAACAACCGATGCTCAGCGACGCTCCAGTATAGGGGTTAAAGTCATCAGCGAATATGAAGTAACGCGACTCCTTAATCACGTAACAAGTAACTGAAATACTGGCAATTGGCTAAAGACCCTGCCCCGAATTATGGCTTGTTCTCGATACTACAAAATATGCATTTTACAAGTATTTATTAATTTAGTAAGATAGTTACCACTCCCTAAAGATACTGGCATGAAGTTTGGCTTGCTCTCCATACTGCAAAATATGGATTCTACTAGTAGTTATTAATTTACTAAGATAGTATAAAACTAGCCAAAGATACTGATCCGAATTCTGGCTTGCTTTCCATGCTGCAAAATATGCGTTTTACTAGTATTATTCATTACATACATACATTCTGAGAGTTTTTATTAATTGCCCTACCTATCTGCCGGTTGTTAAGAAAAAAAAAGAATAATATTGATGAAAAACCTACGTGATAATGGACTTTTACCGACACAATCAAAGCTCTCTAGTCTGCATTTACTTGGTCATTGTGATCCGATGACAAAGTAGCCTTATTGTTACCAAAGAGATGCAGTATAGAATCGCAACATACTAGTTGGCAGGCTATCTAATATTCTTGAAAATAAATCCTTCGATGAACGACGATATAAAGAGCTTAGCGACGGGCGAAAGAATTGCAAGTGGCAAATGATATATGAGAATGTATATTTATATATATATATATATATATATATATATATATATATATATATATATACATATATATATATATATATACATATATATATATAAATATATATATACATATATATATATATATATATATATATATATATATATTTATAAATATATATATATACACACACACACACTTTTTCTTAGTTTTCTTAACAAGGATGAGATTGGATTAGACCTCGCGGTGGCTAAGGGCACGTTCCTGCCTGATTTACTGCGTTACGAATTAACTACCCATGGCCTTAATATTTTTTTAATAGCTATTTACATATAACTTATGTTTCTTGGTGTTTCTGTCAACTGTCTTAATTTGTTTTTTATTTTCTGGAAAGTTAAAAATAACGGTAAAAAGTATTTAAGAGAATAAACATTTTACTTACTCCTCTCAATCTCCAAAATTTGCTGGAGACATTTTTAAAGGAAATGATAAAATCAATACGTACTAATCTACACCGAACTCTAGCCCTAAAACTCCGTTCTATCAATTACTGAACTGATTCCTTCTTATAATTAATACAGACGACAGCGATGCATAAATTACGTGTCGCTGAAAAATCGTTACAGACTATTATAGAGTGAAATCTCGGTAAGGACGAATTTAATTTAATTGGAAGCTTTTAAAACTATCGCCCCCTCGAACAAACGGAGCTTCGGACTGGCTCCGAGCAACCTCCTCGAGTAGTGATGGAAAGTGTAATGTATAGTTTTAGGTGTTACCAATATTGTACTTAGAGGGTAGTTTGATACTCGAAATAAGAGGATTTTATTCAAAAATATAATAGCGACAGTTACTTGGCATTGTCGAGAGTATTTAATACTTAGGTAGTACTTAAAATAAGTTTTTATAGTTTTAATATCGTAATTAAACAAGATGAGGTCACTATGAAGATTGTATTTCGGAATGCTCTACTTAAATCTCTTAATCGAAAGGAATTAGGAAGGGAATTTTCATGTAATGTTCCAAGACTCATAACTGAGGAAAATTCAAATTAAGTTTTAAACGAAATTCCGAATTTTAAAGATTCACTCTAACATCAATCTTTAATTAAATACAAATGCTGTGTTTTCCAATAGGTATCATATGAATGAGTATTATTAATGAATATTTTGGTTACAAATAAATTACTGGATGTCAGAATTTTATTTCGGGATAATGGATTTTTTTGAATAATCACAGTTAAGGACAACGTGTTACGAAAATGCGTAGATACGACTCTATAAATCCGATCTGCCTAAACATTTAAAAATTCATGATAATATATATTTAAGCAACTTATATAAATATTTTTAATAATTCCGATAAGCAATGTGTGTGCATTCTGCTTTGGGAAATAGACGATATATTTATTTGTTTACTTATTTATTTATGTACTTTAATGTACATAACTGATATACATGACGGACTTGTTTCTATGAAAGAAATATTTTAAAAACGAAAAATCATTCAGAATTTTTAGAATCTTTCATTCATCGAAGTTCCGCCTTTACTGTAGATTTTCAATCTTTGCGGGAAAATGTACAGTAAAGGTGGTACTTGGTAGACAAGCCGCTGTATTTAAAAAAAACAAAAACTCTAACTAGATTAGTACATAGCTTGAAAGCTTAAACCGTTTTTGTATGTAGCCCGTATATATATGCGTCTGTTCACTTAAGATAATAATTGCATATATAATGTGTATGTAATTTCATGTCGTTTATTCATGCTACCAACCTCTACCGCTCAACCACCCGACCCGCAGAGCCACGCATTAGATATTTCACCATAATCATTGCGACCTGATACTATCCAACTATATTTACCTTTTCTCATATATTTTATAATTTTCCTAATTTTCATCCTTTCTCTATTCAATTTGCGTTAAAATTGCGAATTCATTTGCTAAATGGTAATTTAAAATATATGTTCTAACTTTTGCGGAAGTATCGTTATCGTTTATTAATTTAAAAAGTAATTTAAAGTTTCAATTGCTTTTGTAAATCGAGTATAAATTATGATAATAATATTTCATTTATGAGCATTTGTTATTTAATAATTTTTAATATTTTTTTTCTTTCGAAATTGTTTTATATTTAATCTCAGCGATTTTAATAATAAAATCACATTTTGGCATGTTTTTAAAGATTTAAAAGAATTCATGATTACTTCATAAATATATTAGCTTCGTAAAATTGATCTATAATTTAAAAGTAATGCTCGGTTTAAAGCATTGGATCTTAGCATAAGAAATAATAAAATAGTTTGAGCATCGAAGTATTGAGCTAACGAAAAGAAGTGTGTGCCGTGTAGTTAGTAGCCGTAAATTAACATGTAAACTTGATGTATTTTTATGTACTTATATTCACGTTCTTATTAAGCGCAATAAATAACCAGACAAACTGAATTTCGTATTTATAATATTGCAAGTTAAGGTAAATGGATTTGACACTTTTAAAAAATATAATATATTTAGGACATTAACGTAGTATTTGAAGTATTTTATGTCTCTTAATTGTTTGTATCAAAAATCATGCATCAAAATAAGTTGGTTTATCCGTGTAATAAATTCCGTAAAATTATATACCGTTATGAAAATTTAGGAGAAATCATTTTTTTAATTTCGCTAGAAAGGGAATCCTTAGAATAAAGGGAATCCTTTTAAACCTTAAATCTCTATATGTTAGTTACGAAATTTACAATTGTTTTTACGAAACACAAAATCCTTTTCTCTCTCTTAATACCAACTTCGGCGTCAGATAGGGCCGCGCCGAAGGTATTAGGGCTACATTCGTTCCTTGGGGTTTATATTCGGCGGTGCCTCCAGCTGCCAGGAAAAGCAACTAAACAGCGATTTTCCATTTCTCTACGCGTCGCCCGATGGATGCAATCATTTTCACAATGTGAAGGCCTTTTAGTTCCTTTCTATATTAGTTGAGTTACTTTGCTGCATTTGTGTAATACACACTTTACCACATTTCCCTTTAAGGAAAAGTGAACGTTCGATTTCATATTTTTGTGTGATTTGAATGACGAATATAATACTTTCATAGGTAGTTACTGCTTTTCGCAATGAAAAGCGCTAGATCCTTTTAAGTGTGATAGGTATATTTATACGTTTGTTAATATTAAAGATGAATTCTAGAACGTTCACATTTTCAAGGGAATTTTTTTATACTTGGATTTTTAAAATTTATTTTTCAGTCGATAATGTCGAAGGGATTTCTAATGGGTCTTTTGCTGTAAACTAAACTAAACGTTTTTCCGTTTTAATTCAAAATTTCCGTTTTTTACTAATTTTAGTACTAATTTATATTATCGAGTCAAAGCATGGCAATTTATTTAGTACCAATTGTACTCTGTATGGAGTTAAAATTAGTCTTCGTTTTGAATGGAACATAATAATTTATAAGTATGTCTATATTAAGACTCGTTAAAATCTTTATAACTGTTTAAGGGCGATTGAGTAACAGACAAGCAGATCCACTTTTTGCAATATTTAATATTCCACGCATGCCAAACCGCCGTTAACATCCATTGGGTTACTCATATCGCGAATTCTGCTTGACATTAAAATATTTATATTTTTTGGCTCTATCCATATCTTTGAATACGTTTTGTTTAGTTACCGAGGAGTAATCAAGGAGGGAATTCTTAAATGATGGTACAATCTTGCTATTCAATAGTTGGTTTTTTTTGTATGTCGATAAAACGATAAATATTCGAAGATTGTATTTTTAGAGATTGCATACAGCAAAGAAAAATAATTTTTTTTGTTTAAATGCGTAAACAGTAGAAGATAAATGGTTTTATTTTAAAGTATCACTTAAAACAGAAAAGTTCAAAGCAGAGAATGTAGAAATTAAAAGTCAATACATCCTATGAATTACATCTCGATTCCGTATCTATTATGTGAATTATACACGAACTAATTTGATGGTATTTTGGTGCTTACTTTAATGAAAATATTTTCAGTAACATAAAAATAAACTGAAAAACTTACGGATTTTAATATAAATTCACTCATTATGTTAATATACTCGAGTATTTTCATTGTAGATGCAAGCTAAACAAAAAGCTAGTAATCTGTGGAAAAACACTTCCGCAAAAGGAATAATTGTTTGCTCTCGACAAGAAAATTGTGTGTATAAAAGTTAACTTGAACTAAGTTTCCTATTAGATTTTAAAGAACGATGGATTGCTAAAGGATCAAGCAAGCTCTAAGTCAAAGCGGGACATCGAGCGGCATTCAAACGAGCATCGGCGTGTGCCCCTGGTAATTGAGTGGCCAGCTTTAAGTTTTGAAGTTGAGCTTTTTTATTTTGAGTCGAAACGACCGACTACTGTGCACGCCAGTCGCTTCCTTGTGGTTTTATTTATTTAGAAAAAATATCATTCAACTTAACAATTTTTAAGACGAGGCGACCATTCATTTATTATTAAGGGTATGGTAAGAGATATATGTTGCATTTTCACAAATAAATAATTATTATAATACTTTTCGTGGTTGGTTTTGTCTCTCTCCATTATTTTTTATGTTCATATTGTATAAGGCTTAATCTGACGAGATAAGTACTGGTTGGTTTGTAATATTGAGGGCATGATATGTCTGTAATTTAAGCCTTATATTCTAATACTTCGTCAGCTAATAGGTTTATGGTCGAGCGGTAACTTTTAAATGCGCATATTATGTAGAATTTTGATTTGCTTTTACGTCTACTCCATATATCGACAAAAAAGTGTAATTTGATAATAGTTATATAGTATTTCGTGCAGTTTAATTATTTAAATTATATATTATGGTTAAAACAAATATATAAAGTATTATAATACAATTAATAGTTTCCTAGATTGAATTAGATTGAACGCGAGTTTTAATAGAAGTATTTGTAATGTTTATGCTAAAAGGTTTTTGCTACTATAAACTAGTATTTGTTGCGAGTGATTTACCAAGTTGATTCGGTTTAAAATATTATGCATAAACCTCAATCCTTGCGGATGTTTATGCATTTTTTTTAAACCTCTGTCCATTCCTGAAATAAAAATAAAACTAACTGAGAAGTAAGAGCGCATTATATTGTGAAAATAGTAAAAGTGACACATAAGTCAGTTATAAACTTTTTAATTAAATAAAATGAGAATAAAATAGGTGAAGTAAAGAATGAGATGAGATGGGAATAAATTTTTTACGTAACTTAAAATTGTAATTTGACTATAGGTTTTGGATGTCAGAATCAAGTTTTGAGTTTGACAAATGATTGTTCCAGATCTTGTAAATTTCTTTTAAAGAAATACATCTGCTCCGCTAATAGAAGAATGTAGTATTTTTTTATATAAAAAGGGTAAGGAAAGGTTTTGAATTTATAGCAAGGAGAATTTAAGGGTTCAAATCTGTATTTGGGATAATACGCACTATGTGGATTCTTTAGGATAATGAGAAGGAAAAATTGAATATGCAAATTGCTTTCGTCACGGATTTGAAGATAAAGCAAATGTATTAATTGTTGAAGTTTTCTAGTAAGCTTAATCAACCTTTAACCAGATTAGGATATACTTGACAATAGAGGCAATCATATTTCATTCGAATAACATTTTGAAGATTATTTATATTTGTTCAGTACTAAAAACCTCTTGAACCGTAAAGGTATTAAATTGGTTACTGTGGTTTTAACTTCCTTACAAGACCCTTTTTGTAGGACTAACCCATTGATTATAAATGTTAATGGTTTGAAGACCATAGTCCATTCCTTCCATCAGAAAATCGTCAAGCAGTGGTATGAATTACACTTTTAAAAAATTATTTTCAAATTTTTTAACTTTTTAAATTTTTCTAAGATTTAGAAAATTTACTTTTAGTTACCTCTCAATATCCATTCACATTCATACCAGAGCAGCATGGTTGTTTTCATAGTAGATATACTACTACTAACTTCTTACTCTATTCTTAGTAATTATTTGATCATTGAATTCTGAACAGTAGGTTGATGTGATAATTACAGATTTTAAAAAAGTATTTGTTAAAATAGAAAATATGATATTAATGCAAAGCTTGCATCAAGAATTGCATCAAGGGCAACTTGATTAGATGGTTCAACTCATTGATAACTTTTAGGCAATGATATAATGAACGAATTTCTCCAGACAAATGTTCAGGGACTTCTGGTGTATTGCACGGATTAATTTTAGGTTCACTTTTTAATTTTTTTTGTAAATCAAATTAGCACTAATAATTTCAAACTCAGATTATTAAATAGTAGATTATTAAAGTATTACTGATGATTTCAAACTATTTACACCCGTAATGTTCATACACGACCGTTTGAATATGCAATACGAGATCAAAAAGCTCCATAAATACTGCATTGATAATAAGCTGCACATGTAAGCAATATTTATAAAGAAAAAAGGAACAGCTCATTTTGCTTCGCTCACCTCCAATATGTTAAAACACGGTATTGAGAGCACATGAAAGATTCAGAAGGCTTTATATTACTGTTCCATTGATTCTACACTACCTTACCAACCTTCATTGTTAGAGCTAATCTAAAATCCACTACAGTAACTACGATAATCCATCTTTTGAGTCAGATAACAATTTGCACACTTAAACTCACAACTTTTATTTCTAGGTTTAAAGTGCGTGAATAAATACCAATGACAGAGTGCTATTTTGACGGATGTGTGATCGTTATAATGAGGAGACGATGTCTTTCAATATTCTTTTAAGTTCAGTCATTCAGTTTACGATATATGTGAAGAGAAGACTTCGAGTGACGCATGCCCAGCGGCAGATGCATTGAACACTCAGAACTCTTGATTTATTTTTATATTCATTATCAAATTATTATGTTATATATTTCACCCTTAATCTTGAATTCTATGTGATTATTTTATTTTAAATTTGGTTCCAAGTATTGAATATTACTAAGATACATTAATTTGTTTGTTTCGTTCATAGTAGAAATATCAAAATACAAGTTTGGGTTCAATTTAATATTTATAAGATGCTTCTAAAAGTTTGTAATGTGTTTTTTTTTATTTAAATAAATAAATCTTAAAGTATTTCTCGTGAGATATTATATAATAAGCAAAATTGTGTCGAATAAAATCAGTATCAAAAAAGTCCAGTTTTTAAAATGATCTTAAAACAAGTGACTGTTTTTTGCCAAGAAAATATGCACCAGTATTCTTGCATGTTAGTGTCATCTGGTTGATTTGAAATGGTATGTATTTTGATAAACATTGTTGATATCTGTCGTAAAAAATCCATCAATGTGGAGTACATATCACACATTTCGTAAAATATTTTCTTGAAAATGTGTATTTATTTACATTAAAATTCTTTCTATTTGTTTATATTGTTATGAAGATTATTAATCTTTGTCGATTCAAATGCATAAATGTAATTTTTATTTACTTTTTTAAATAGCCTATCATTATTGATAAAAGAAAACTATCATATTTCTCCATAATGTCCATTTGAATTTCATATGGGCCTTCTTTATATTATTAAAATTGTTGTTTTTATTGCTATCCATGTTTTATTAAAAATTGCAACAATATAAAATACGAACAAGACTTTTGAATAGATTTTTGGCAGAGATATTTCTTCATCAATACAAGTTATCCAGTTTTTGAGATCTATATTTATCTTCTACTGCTTTCTCCTGGGTATGGCCCTCTTTGAACCTTTTTGCCATAGCAGTCTATCTTGTTTTCTAGTATCATTGAGTTCGAGTCCATGGATTTGAGATCTTTTTCAATAGTGCTCTTCCAGGTGGCAACGGGTCGACCCCAGCCTTTTTCCGTTCTTCTATTTTTATTACTACTTATTCAGATAGTTTTCGATGCGCCTCATGACATGTCCGTATCAATGTTAGGGATTTAGACTTAGTTTGTCCTCAATCTTTGTAACTTCAAATGTTCCTCTAATATATTCCTTTATAATTCTATCCAATCTCGTAATTCTCCCGATTCAATGCAGTATTTTCATTTCTGTGAAATGCCTCTTTTATTTCTCTACCTTACTCAGTGAAAGTAAAAAAGTATTTCGAATTTATCAGTCTAACCCGAGGACCTACTAGCCCTTGTGATTTTTCCTTGGTATAGATCCTTCATCAAGGACATTTAATATTCCAAAACTGATTGGGATCCCAAAGCTTACCAATCAGATTCCTATGTATTGAATCAAAAGCATTTTCTGTCATGGAGCTTTTGAGAAACGTCTTTGTGTATTCGATAAAAGTATTGCCTTGATGTTTGCCTATTTTATACCATTTTATGCTTCGTTGTGGATTTCGGTCAAGCTGCGAATTCAAGAGCCAAAACGGGAGTCTCAAGCAAGCTGTTAATAGTCTGTTGTATGGTGAGAACTTCTATGGATATGACCTGGCAAACTTTAAAGTATTTCAGTATTGGTCTGCCGCACATAAATCTTTGCGGAGCTAAGGTGCCACTCTTATATGTTACAAGATGCTCGCTTTTATTTTTGAAGAATATGTTCAAAATTGGTAATTCAAACTGAATTGTCATATAGATAATAGTTCTGCCTTCGAAACTTAAGGTTCCAAATCCAATGTTATCATGGACTCGTATATAATGAGATTTAGTACACCCTACGTGTCCATTCAGGTCACCACCGATAATTTTCTACCAATACATATTTACATTTATCATAAATTGATTTTGTCAGGAAGATGATTTTGTTTTAAATATAACAAGAGTCTTGTTAAGATATGTAAATATCCTTCCAGTAACTTGTTTAAATTGAGCATTACGTAAACATAAATGTTAGATAAAAATTAATACATGCAATTTAATTTTTTTCTACAATTATCTAATTAAATGGTTTAGCTTTAAACTTCTACCCAGTATTGGTTTTATTTCATAAAATGTTGCATTTCTATAACTATATTCTTACCTAAAAGGAAATATGCTGACACCACTATGGAATCCAGTACCGTTATTTCAAGTAGTTGTTCAACATACGGAAACTTACTTTATTTTATTTATTCAGTCAACATGTCGAAACAAAACAGTTTTATTCTTGAAGATAAGAATATATATATCATTGAAGTCAAGCAGTGTAATTGACGCTTGACTAATATTTTTCATCACTCTTTGATATATCATGTAGTGTAAACCTTACAAACTCTAATTACAAAAATGATAAGAGCACGTCAATTTCACTGCTCAATAACTACGAAGCTTTCAACATTTCGAACAACTCACACGACACTGGTTTACTTACTCAATGTGGAGTCAGCCAATGCCAATAGATTATTATATGGTTCACAGTAGCGTGCAGTGCTTTTTTGATAAGGCAATCAACCAAGGTAGACACTTTATATCAAAGTTATTGCCGATCTTATTCTTCACGTATCTTTTCAATTTATTATTAAATCGACATTTCTACTCAATTCAATATTTTCCATTACCAAAAACCAAAAATTGTAGGGCGTAAGCACATATATTAATGCAAATGGTATTAAATTGTGAACCAAACAAACACGTCGAGAATCACTAGATACACATTATGCATTAATATGCTGTGAATAATTTTTTTTATATCTCCAGCTATAATTCTTGTCATCAAAAATTGTCAAGTTACTTAAATAGGAACAAGTACAGTTTTACAACAGTGAACGTTTTCATATTTATTAGTATTTATTAAAGAACATACATTAAAATCTACGTTTTTAACAAAGAAAACTTTCCCCCGCTTATCATTTCAACACCAAAAAACAACTATCTATAACCAAAAATTGATATCACAAATGTCTCATACGCTTTCGTTTTTGCAAACTTCTTTCTTAACATTTTTAGATATAATTACCATTATTAGTTACAGTAAACACTGGATATGCAATCGTAACTTCGTATAAAAAAAGAAAGTAATTTTAAAATTTAAAGATGCAGAGATGATTGTGTAAACAGACGTTATAAATTTAATCTATGAAGACCCATCATAATAAAAGCAATTTTCAAATCTATTTTTTTACTAAAATCATAAAAAGTATTTTTTCATTAAGTCGTTGTTTTCTATTGATATTCTTTCCTTTATTGAAAGAAAAGAGTGAACTTATAATCAAGACCGGTTTAAGATATTATTCAAATTATAACTCTCAGTTAATCACAAACATTTATCACATTGATTTATTAAAAACATGTAATTTCTAATAGACTTCGGTCTACCATTCAGAATTATATTATTTTTCAACAAAAGATAAATTCTACTTTCACTACTACTTTTAATTCAAATTTCACCTGCATGACAATATTTATTACACCGTTCTAAAAACATACCGCTCTTTACTAATAGAATGAATACCAACAAGGAACACGCTATTCAATGAACTTAATTTACTGATAAAATATACTAGATGTATTTATATTCAGCGCTTGAAATGAGGTAATTAATTTTAGTTCCTTATAGAAAACCTTTAAAGTTTCACAAGACAAGATCGTCTGACAAGATTTTGTTTAAGTTGTTTGTTTTCCTGCTTCTAATTTGCCAAAAATGCATTAATTTTTCATAGTATAGATAGTATAGATATAAAATATTGTATAGAAGTATTTTCATCGGAATAATTTCAATCAGTATATGTTATTATAAGAAAATAAATAAAAACACCTTTGAATACTTATATTCAGGAAGATTATTTAAAATTGCATTATTTTTATATTGCTTCCCGTTGTAGATTTCTTCACTGGGTATTTTACTAAACCCCAGATATTGTCTCCGAGGATCCGCTAATTGTACTATTCTTGGCACTTCTCTTTATTTACTTGAATGTCCTTGCAAAAACCATTACTATATTCTTGGAGTATGCGCCAGAATTTGATTTAAAAAGTTATAGAGGTGAGTGAAGAATATGCATCTTAAGCGATATTCTGCCACCCATTTTATGATAGAACTGGAGAAGGTGCTGAACCACTTCGTTATAATTATTCACCCTGTGATTTCTCAAAAAATCATTCACTATATCAATGAAGCTATTTCATACTTTTTTCTTATTCGCCTTGCATTATTTCCTCAATTAGGGACACACGAAAATTTCACTCTTAATCTCTGCCTCCTACAATTTTGGAAATATATTTTTTAAATATTTGAAAACTTCAGAAATAGGATTTAATGCTTTGACAATTGTTTATTTAGTCTTAGGTTAATATGCAGATCTTCTCTTGCTTCACATATTGTTCACATTTAACATTTCTTTCATCGATCACGAAATTAACTCTGATTGACCAATCAATGGTCTTTTAGAGACTGTCATTATACTTGTCATCGCGGGAAAGCATGTGTTCTATGTGTATCTACCTTGCACACTCACCAACGACCTAATCATGCTGAAGTCGCCTATAACATCCCACTGGTGTTATTTGTAACTGATCATGTGGAGAAGACGTTGAACAATTTTATAGTCTCCTTTAATATATGCCGAAGGAGCTATCGGAACACTGAAGTTCTCGTAGTCATTTATTTCTACAAATAAACACCTGACATTGTGGAAGAAGCACAGTTCGTTTCTGAGAGTTAAGAACTGGGACAAATTTACACGACGCTGCCTCTGCGTTACAGCTTCGGTCAACAAATTAAGTTCCTTTAGCCTTGAAGTCTTGACGCTACTAAAAGATGCATTCATTTTTAGATTCGAAGGAACAGGAAGCTCGTGCGGTGGATTGCAAGGATGATGGTAGGACTAGGTAGACGAATACGCTTGTGTTTTTCCTTTTTTGATGATGAAATACAAGAGCCATTCAGAAGAAAACAGTCTTTAATGATCTATCTCTCCGTTGTGAAATTGTTAGCCTCCGTGACCTTATGTTAGATTACTTTGGGTCTAAGGAAGATATCATAAATATAACAAAAACTGTCTGGGTTATATGTACAATCCCAGAATGATGCCATCATTCAAATCTAACTCTAAAAAGAAAAAAAATGGATTTTAGATAAATATATACAGATTTTTAAATTACAGTTTTGTTTTTCATATGGTGACACACTATTATTAACTTGTACTAGTTTACACAAATCGCCTACTGTATTAAAAATAATGTTTAGGTACAGGCGCGAATATTAATCATACCATGTTTATGATTTAATTGATTAGACGAAACCAAAGTTTTCACTAAAAAAAAGAAAAAGTGGTTTTTTCTGACGTTCTAATCAAATACCATCAGTTTGTATTTATATACACACATTATTTCACAGTGACGTAAGTACTATTACTACTATACTATTATATTACTACGTGTTATAAAATAACTTTAGTCTAACAGGGTACTAAAACATGTTTTATAAATGTATCTATTTTAAACAATATAATAGTGGCATCTACAAGATGAACCATCTTACTTTACGCCGCAAGCCTATTTTCTTTGGAAGATATTTTCCTGAAATAAACTATTGAAGTTGCTTTGAAAAGTTTATTAATACTAAGATTTCAAGAACAAGATATTACGAATAAAGAACTTTGTTAACATTTCTAAACCGAATGGAAGAGTTATTTAACTAACGCAGATATATATTTTAAATAATGAACTAATTAAATGAATATTTCATATAGCGTACGTCTCCTTTGATATATAACATGTGACGTTCATATTTTGGATATTTTGCAATTTAATTTACCGTCTATAAGTGGGAAAAATAAAACTCTTTTAACTAATCTGTATATTTCCAAAGATAAAGCGACAATAAAAACTTGAATTTTCCAATAACGATACAAAATTATGAATGAGTAATAAACGTAAAGTACAAGAACTCCAATTCGAGATTTTACTTGTAAATTTGGGGCGGCAAATTGTATGTTTTTTATCTTTATTGTGTGTAGAAACTAACAAAATGGAAAATGCAAAGATGTAACATTTTTACATAAAGGTGTATTTTTTTCACTGCATATTTTTGCAGAGCTGATAATTCCTATTACTATGAACGTGAAATGTTTCAGGTCAATGTGAAAAACCCCAATCGTTTCCAAGCTTCCTTCAAACTTTGAAACTGAAATAAAACACTCATTACACCTCAGCAAAGGAAAATAATACTGTGAAATCTACCTGGACACCCTCTTTCAAATAAAAATATTAGCTCAGTCAATATGATGTGGTGACGCGGTCTGCAGAGTCAATATGATGTTTTTTTGATATAATTTTCATCATAAATGTGATTCCTTACATTATTCTGCATAGGACAAACTGAAAAATGCAATTTAAAAATATTTTATTTTTTTTCGTATTGCAATAATGGACCGAATCACCCCCCTAATGCGTTTTGTAAGAGTAATACACCTAAAAATAATATATTAACAATTTTGTTATAAAAAAATCTGGAAATCGTTCTTCTATCCCATAATGTCTTAATGCAATAGTAGCAAAATTAGAATTGCTAAAAGTTAGAATGAAGTATACTGGAAAATTAAAACAATGGTTTAAGTTTTTCTAGTTAAAGAGGAAATTCACGAGTTAATTTACGCCTGTAATATTCATACTGGGCAATACGTTTACGTAGCAAAAAGTAATGATAACAGTATTTGTAAATATTTTAATAGAAATATCAAATATATAGAAATATTTCTATTATTAATAGGAATAAGAATAATAGAAATATTTTAATAGATATACAACGTATCTTCAAATGTTATACTTCCATACGTCCTTAAGTTCTAAATATTTATAATTCTGGTAATACGAGTTCCACTTAATAGTTTATTTTAATTATACCATAAGACACCTATTGCCAACTGAACTGGCACTTAACTATTTTTTAGCTAAATTTTTGTGTCAGTTTTTCTTTCTTTAAAGCACGAAAATATTAAGAACGAACTGTCGTTAGAAAATCAGAAATACTTACAAATTATTGAAGATTAAGTTATATTGATAACAATTTCTTCATTTATTATTTTATTCTTTGTTAGGATACAATAACTTTTATCGATTTTCGAGACTGATTTACCAATTTTGGTAATGATTACACTCACTGCTTAGCATATCAATAATATTAGTTACGAAATAACAATTAGTGAAATATTTCCTTAAGTATTTATATAATTTTTTTCCTTTGTATCGTTGTAATGACTAGTATAGAAAAGAAATTAGCAAAGAACTCACACTAGGAATTATCACCATTTAAAACTGGATGAGTCTTAAACCAAAGGAGTCGTTACAAGAAAGTAAGTCATATTCTGTAAAAGAAATAAGCCGCGCGTTATAAAATGTTAAATATCGGCACGAGAAAGAAAAATCGGCAAGATAAATAAATTTATGTATTTTCGTCTCAATGGATTTTATGAGTACACAATTTTTAATCGATATATTATCAAAATTACCTAAAAACCTATAAAGGGGTTTCCAAATATAAATTTAATTTAAATAGAACGATGTTCCTTATATGTATAGTACATATCAATAGTGGTACAGATGAATTGCATAACGAGGGAAGTTAGAAATTTCAATATAATGCTCACCGTAGCTGATTAGGGCCACACCGCACCCGTACCATAAACTCACTAACGTAAAAAATGGGATAAAAACTCCGCTTCCGTTATTGTTTTGTATAATATTTTAATGGTGTTGAAAATTTCTAAGAGGCTATCATTACAAATTGCCCACCTGAAGAAGTTGTCGAACAATGAAATCTAGGTCGTGGTAAAGAATTTAAATAAAGTAGAAATAATACTGCATCACATAGTTTCAATTACATATTTAAATTAAATTAAAGCGAATTTCTACAAAATTAACGCCAAATATATCCAATATTTATTTTTGTTATATAAATTAGAAATACTAAAAGTTTAGAGATTGCTTAGATAAGTAAGATTTTTTGAAACGAAATTATAAATGCTAGATTTGTCGCCAGCCACTAAAAATTGCAACTAAGATCATAACCAAAATCAGGTTAAAGAGTGCATAAACATTGAAATTGTATTCTGTATATTCGAAGTGGTTGTAGCATGTCATGTCGTTGCCAATGGTTTGTAGCGACAAGCCGTTATTGAGGCTTTGTTCATCCAAAAAATTTAGCCGTACATGAGATTTAAGTAGTTGGCGTTCAATCATATTACGATAAGTGATGTATATTACATATTATATATATATATATATATATATATATATATATATATATACATATATAAATATAAAACTGTTTCTCATCAATGTTAAATTCACTCCTAAAATACTTCATTGAAACAAAGTCTCAATTTGTAAGTTTTTGTCGATTGCAATATAAAAATAAATAATTGAAAGTTTACCTTTAAAACTTAAATCATGCTGGGTGCCGTCCTCTAAGGTGCTCGTTGTTGAATGTTCGCCTTCACCTCGACTAATGTCCTTGGATTGTTGGCGTAAAATTTACTTTTTAATTAACTTAATAAAAAGATGTCCGCTGGAGTTAAGTTCGGGCTTCTGGTAGATAACAAAATGTCATCCCTCTTCGAAATCAGTTTTGGAGAAGCATTTCTCCTTCAACTTTAATACTCTCGCCGGATGTGTGGTAGGCACTGTATTACCGGAGACATGTATTCATTATCATCATAATGTTGATGACAAGATACCTCTTAAAATTGTAACGATTTGGATCAACCGTTGTTGCGACGATCTTCAAAAAATACGGCCCATGATTTTCCACTTTTCCATTCCAGCCCAAAACATGACTCGGTGAGTAAAGTAGTTTTTTTATATTTTGTGCTTAAATTCTCAAACTCTAAAGAACGACAGGTTTTTTTATTTAAGCACGTCCCTAGTCCAAAAGATATGGGGAGACAAAAAGTATATTTTTTACGGTCCACTCTTTAATTCCACATAATTTTATACATTAGCAGTAACAAAAGTTACTTAAGATGAAAATATCTTTATTTTAGGTAATGTATTTTATTATATCACCACATTTTTTATGTTAGGTTTTACGCAAGGTTGAATAAGGAAGATAACTTCAAAAAATGCTGCTAGTATCGCAAATACCACATATTTGTGATACTAGCAGCATATATAGAAGCAGATGGTACATAACTTCATGACAATTATAACATAAAGGCGGAGTATAATATTTAGTGGCGTGGCTTAATGCA
Organism: Druceiella hillmani; assembly: GCA_039881145.1. Lineage (NCBI taxonomy): Eukaryota > Metazoa > Arthropoda > Insecta > Lepidoptera > Hepialidae > Druceiella > Druceiella hillmani. Next base: position 25,655,942 of record JAYKKI010000021.1, on the reverse strand, counting down.
GTGGAAACACATATTTGAATAAATATTAATGTATAGATATTTAATCGAGGAATGAATCTAGACCAATTTCAAATTAGTCGTTGTAATCACATGGTACCAAAAGACGTATTGAGTATCGAGCTACCGCATTCCATTCACTGCATCAATTACTAATGTTTTTTTAAACCATTAATATTTTTTGTTAAATTTCATGTGAAATTTTGTGTTTTAGTGATATGTAAACAAATGCATACAAAATTTTATTTAAAATGTTTCAAAATTGTGGACAAACATTTCAATTTCATTTACTCGTCTTATATAGCAGAGCTGAAAGTATTTGTAGAAAGAGGAAGCGATATTTAAAATTAAAAGTATGTTTATTGTATACTTCTTGTACCTTTATTTATTTACATTGATTTAAAATTGATGAAAAATTTTCTTATCTAATTTCGTTACTTAATCAAAATAAATGGGTAGATATTACATAAGCTCCTACATAAAATAAATCATGTATTAATACCATATAATTAATGTAAAGGTTTTTTTAATATTTAATCAATGTATCTTTTTATGCCTAAAAACTTAGTTGAATAAGTCTGTAAATAAAAAAAAACTTTAAATTGCGTACTATAAGGTAACTTGAAAATGGCTCTCTAATAGAAATAATTTAGCTGATAATAAATGAGTAGGCAATTATGAGCATGAGAAGCCTGAAATATGATATAATTGAAAAAAACTTTATCAATCTTAAAATCCAAGTCCACGCTACGTTTTTCTTTAAACTTTAACCAAATGCAAAATTAATATAAATCTGCACGGCGCTCTTGTATTAGGCTATTCATGAAATATTTTTATGATATTTTCATATGATATTTTTTACTGAGAATAAATAAATTTACTGAGAATAATAGGATTGTTAATACTAACCAAGAAAAAGAAGAACGAACAAAAGTTGCATGTTACAGAAATGAATCCTGCATTGAGCCGGGTGAGTTACACGATTGCACAGGATTGAAACGAATATATTAGAAGAATATTACAAGTTGCAAAGATTGTTGACAAGTTACGACTAAATCCCTTACGTCTGTGAGGATACGTCATGAGGCGCGTCGAAAACCATATGAATAAGTAAAGCAGTTACAAAAATAGAAAATCGAAGCGAGGCCGGGGTCGACCCGCTGTCACCTGGAACAGTACTACTGAAAAAGATCTCAAATCTATGGACATGGATTTAATGACAATACAAGATAAACTGGTAAGGCGAAAACATACGAGGAGGGCTGATCCCGAATGAGATATGGAACCATAGCAAGGAGAAAGAAGAAAAACACAAATGTAGACCTTAAAAACTGGGTAATTTGTCATAAATGAAGAAATTTCTCTTATCAGAAGTTTATTCAAAAGTCTCCCTCCTGTTTTACCTCCAAAATTAAGAAGCGTTGCAATTTTTGATAAAACATCGATAACAAAAAATATAATAATTTTAATAATATTCAGCAGGCCTATATGAAATTCAAATGAGGAAATGTGATAATTGTCTTTTATTAATTGTAGTAAAAATATCGATGTATCGATTTTTTATATTCGCTATATCGATATTTTTGGGGATTTTAATATCGCTAAATATCGATATAAAATATAAAGTATCGGAAACGTGACAACATCGATTACTCTTCCAATGGCGACACTAAACTCCATTGTCCGCCTCAAGCATTTCAAGCTCAATAAGAAGTGGTGTACCTAGCGGACTCAAACAATATCTAGAATAACCCATAGTACCCAAAAAAGAGAATCCAATATATAGTGTCGTCATTTTATCCCCGCTTCTCTCAGCTCTAAAATAATTGATACCTACTGCGTCCTCGGTTTCATGGGAGAGAGTAGCTATAACTGTCTGCTCTCGACAGCCGTCGCGGTCGGATGTGCTTTTGTAAGCTCTGCATTTGATGGTTAGGTGATGCCAAATTAACAATAAACTTCAATTTATGAAACATATTTGATTTCAGTACCCAAAATTCCAATGATCAAATTGGCTTGAAAAGTGGCAATAAAACACAGTATCATATCATCATATTGAACATAATATATTTAGAGTAAATTTCTCTTTACAGTATTAATAAATAGTCAAAATTTGCTAAAAAGATAAAATTACAATATTATTGATTATTCGATGATATGTCAACCTTCTATTTTCGGTATAAATCGATATTTCTTATAATTAGAATGTCTTCTATCAATGAATCTTTGAGTGACATTCTTAAATTATGCAACACGAATTTTAAAGACGAAAACAATCTTTCCACACTTACCTGAGTGGGAGGTGTGGACAAAACCAAATTAGATAATAAGTATAACTGTGGGTCTGTGACTTTTTTTGTGCTCCAAAACTCCAAAATATTGAAACTGGAAGGCAACAACGGCTGATTTAAAAAGGTAATCAAATTATTTTTCAGTTGAATTTGACTCTCGCTTTCCTGGACGACTGGGCGGTTTTGCCTAAAATACGTTTGCAAGAAGGAGTCTACTTCTCTTGTCGTACTGGATAATAGTGCATTTGAATTATCTTGGAGCGTCGGAGTACTGGTAGCAGTTGTAGTTAATTGCACAAGTCTCTTTAATGTCATACCCAAATGATTACGTGCTACTATAAGTTGATCTTCCGACAGAACGACGTTTACGCGCGGGTCAAGATACATGGCACTTAAGAAAGATTCATTCGTGAAAAGTGATTCTTGTCTCTGTTTCATACATATCCCCAAATATAATGAAAAGGGAGTAATATTTTTTTCCGTCTCAAAAATGCACTGCATCCAGGAAATATAAAAATCTCCAAATGTTAGTTGTTCTCTCTGTAAAATTTTCGATAATGCCCTGCAAGGTGCTAAAGCATTTAAAGAATCTTCTATATCTGACCAAGTAGTTTCTGTCAAATGAAGTTGGACATCAGAATGCGACTGACAAAAATGTTTCAAACTCAATAACCGTTCTAACATGTCCACTGTTGAATCTCATCTTGTAGGACAATCTATCAAAGCTTGCAGTAAATTACGGTTTCTCAATTGGATTGCAATGTTTGGAGTACGCAACACTCTTACAATTCGGCGAATTTGGTTAAATAGTTCCTCCCGTTCTCGACAACCATCTCTAACTGCAAGTTGCAAGGTATAGGCAGCGCATCTAACAGCAGTTAATTTTGGAACATATTCATTCACACTGTTGCTTTGTTCAAATTGCAGATCATCCAATAGTTGCTGATAATGTTGACATTCGTAATCCTCTGGTAAATCCTGATCATCTGAGCTATCATTAACTGATCCAATTTCATCATATGATTCCCGAAGCGCATAATCTAGTTGCCTTGACATACTAAGCATGTTAGAGCCGTTGTCGGTGGTGATCGAGTAAATTTGTTTGATATCAATCCCATACCGGCTTAAAATAAAGATTACAGATTCTTTAAGGTACTCTCCTGTATTGCTCTGATTAAGTTCAAGTACTCCTAGATTCCTTAGTATAATTTGATAATCAAAAATATATTGAATGTTAAGTCCGAGGAATCTTCGAGTTTTGATACTAGCCACGTCAACTTTTAATGCCAGAAGTTTATTTTTAATCTCTTCATGTATGTTTGTCCGGATTTCATAGGCTTTATCTTGAACAAATGTTTTAATCTTTTTTGGATTAATAGAATGTCGTTCATTTTCTGTCATATTTGGAATCATTTTTATTAAATTTTTAAATGCCTTATCGTCAATAATTGAGAACGGCCGTCCGTGTATCGTTACTAAATTTAAACAATTGTCGATGACAGCGGCAAATGTCTCATTTCCCTTCCTGGCTGGTATGACATTCTCTTTATTTGCCAAATTAAATATTATTATTTTGTCGTATTCGATACGATGTTGGCTATAGAAATGGCGCAATAAATTTGCACCGTGCTTTCCCTGCAAATAATTTTATATTGGATATAAGTACTTACAACGATCATAATTAAACCGACAGAGAGATAGAGAAACTAACAATTATAAAATATTGCTCGCTTTATATCATTCATAAAATAAATAAAGCTATGTATAAAAAATATAATACACAGTTATTCAATTAACAAGTATTAATTAATAGCATTTTGGAATTGGCTAAACTAGTTAGTGAAATATATCTACTCGTATGTGTGTGTTAGAAGAGTCCCCTATTAAAGGATGCATTTACGTACAGTCAGGCAACAAAGCATTGATAAGCGATAGGATAAAATAGAGGTTCTCCATGCGACTCCTAATTATGTTTGTCGACAGGTATTTATGTGGTGGTTTTGTGTGTGTAATTGAACTGGTGAATATTTTCGTAACTTAGTATTGGTCGGGTGCCGACTACAGAGTGCGCTCTCTAGCAGAAACGGAAATATGTAAAGGCGCCTGTTAAATATTGTCATACATAATCATTTACTTACGTATATTGTCGCGCTCATTTTTGGAGCCAGTACAGTTTAGAAAATTTTTATTGATTTTTGATGAAAGGACATACATAAAAAACAACGTATTTAAAAAATAGGTCTCGGTCGTGATAATTTTATTACCAAAATTGATTAGTAAAAAAAATTACAATAATGTCCCAATTTTTTTATTGCAGTTTTTTTCACTATTATCACTTTAAATTAATAATTAGATATTACATATATATCAAACATATAAATATGAATGGTTATAATAAGGGAAAAAACTTTTTCCTAAACAAACTAAACAAAGGGATTAATCAAAAATTTAAAAAAAAGCTTGAAAAAATGGCGTCAACCCCACTTATTAACCAAAAAAAATCTAGTATATCAACCTTAAAAATTTATTGGTAAATCTATCATTTATAATTCTTTTATTATAAATTAATAAGTACAAATGCATTTAGGCAAAAATTAAAATGTTACTATTTATCTACCCAAAAAACATTAAATTCAAAGTAAGTAAAGATGATCCACGAAATTATAATTTAAAAAAATTATATGTCACAAACGATTATTTAGACATCATCTTATTTTATTTTTATTATTAACATTTCTGTTTAGATGTTTGTTGAGTGTTTGGTATACAATTATAAATTTAAAGTGAAAACAGAGAAAAATATTTCATCAATGAAAAAATAAGATATTCATTGTGAGTAAATATTCTTAAAATAAATTTTAAGAATAAGGTAATCACGACACAGTCCTAATTTTTTAAACACATCATTTTTTATGTATATTTTTTAATTTAAAAATCACTAAAATTAGCATTTTTTCGATATCGAATCCATATCTAACTTTTTATGCATTAAAAGCTAATTTTCAGAACATGAATAACTAGTAAATTTAAATTTGACGGATTTCCAGTACCAATTGAGAATTAGATGACCACTGTAAAACGTATTCCTTCTGACATAGTGGTTGGTAGGTTTAATATGGGCAATACATATTGTACTAATTTTTTTGAGCTGAAAAAAGATATATATAATGCGTACGGACTACTAAAATTTTGTTATTAATAATTAATATAAAAGTATTTATTTAGACATTTTTCTCTACGTTACAATAAGTAACAATACAAACAATAAGATAACATGATTTTATCGAAAACACTAATATTTTTTCTTCGACAAAAATAAAAAAGGTAAAATTAATACGTAGTTAGGATAACAATTTAAAGAAAAAAATGCACGTAATGTAGTCACAGTTGTCTTCGGTTACTTTTATATTATTCACGTAAACATTTGCCAGAGCCGTTAATTTGAAGCGTACAAATAAAATTGATTTGCCTTTAAAGTTGCGGACGCCAGACGGTGCTGATATCACGCACCCAGCCAATGTACGGAAATGGATTTTTTTATGGATTGTGGTACCACGGTAATATCAGTCTTATTGACTTATGAATCGATTTTATGGTGTACTTACAATTATATGAAATGAAATACGACCATTCAATAAATTAACTTCTCTCCAACATAAATAATAGGTACTCAGTTTATTCACAGATAAAATAAAATTCCTATCATTTAAATAGGTTTACATTTAAACTGTTCATGGAAATTCTCAACAAGAAAAGTAAAATAAGCCAACAGACCAATCACGACAGGTCTATTGCTACACACTGAGTATATTTACCTTCAGACACAATAAGTCATTAAATCATTCATGTTGAACTCCTTACTTGCTTAAAAATATATTGAATTACTTTAGTATTAAAGCGCAAAGCGCCGACAAAGAATTTTCACTTTAAAACCAGCAATTATGTCTAGATTATAAATATTTATGTTTAACCGTGAAAGCCGGTTACGTTTGTGGTTTCATGGATATTTTATATAAATTAAATTACTCTACTGTGACACCGTAAAGTACCGCTAAAGAAGTTTCCACTTCACAAATCAAAATAAAATTTCCTAACAATACAAAGAAATTTAGATAAATATTTGCATAAATGTATACCTTCAATATTTTGCCACAACCTTCCATAACACATTGCGAAGTTTTGTTCGCTTCATCAAAGTCAAAATATGCATATATATTATTTTCCTTCTTCCTTCCCATAGTACGGAAGAAATCACCACTCGCACGCACTGTAAACTAATAAATTGTATAACCGAAAACGCGGGGGTGGGGGGGCAGAGCGCGGATCGCCGGAGAACACGTCACTGCAAGTTCGGCGCCCGGGATTACCCGGTTAATAACGCTCTTTGGAAATGGTTCGCGTATAGGTTTCGTTCAGAACGCAACCTATATTTTAAACCGGTATTAACCTTTATTAACCGGTATTTTTCAAACCGGTTCCAAGCCCTGGCTGCGGCGCGCTTCGCAATGCTCGTCGAAAACCTTGAAATGCCGCATGATGCGTAGATTTGTTTGTAGCTGGTTGACTTCCAAATCATCCGGAACATTATTTTAAAATACAAATTAATTTTCACACTGTGTTTTATCCAATATATGATTTTAAAAAAATCAGAATCTAGAATGCACTGTGTTTTCAGCTTACGCATTTAATTCTTTCTTCTCACAGTAACACACGTCTGTTCACACCAACGGCTTCCCAATGCTCGTCAAAAACCGTCAGACGCCGCATGATGGGTAGATTTGTATGTGGCGGGTGGCACTTGAAACATCCGGAACATTATTTTCACATACAAATAAATTTTCACGTTATGTTTTATTTAATATATGATTTTAAAAACCATCAAAATCTAAAATGCACTGCGTTTTCAGCTTACGCGTTTAATTCTTTCTTCCCGCAGTAACGCACATCTATATACACCAACGGTCCAATATAAACTAGCTGTGGCGCGCTTCCCAACGCTCGCTGAAAACCGTCAGACGCCGCATGATGGGTAGATTTATTTGTGGCGGGTGGCACTCGAAATATCTGGGCCATTTTTAAAAAAAAAAATGTTCACACTGTGCTTTGTTTAATATATGAATTTAAAAACAATTACAATCTAGAGTGCATTGTGTTATTAGCTTGCGCGTTTGATTCTTTCTTCCTACAGTAACACACGTCTGTATACACCGACGGTTCAACATAAACTAGCTGTGACGTGCTTCGCTATGCTAGCCGAAAACCTTCAAACGCCACATAATGGGTACATTTGTTTGTGGCGGGTGGCACACGAAACATCCGGAATATTATTTTAAAACACAAATTACGGTTTATTATACATCGTTGTTTTTGTAATTTTAAGAAGTTTCCGAAAAAAATGTAACAAAGTTGGAAATTAGTTTATATCAAATTGTTGAGTTAATAAACAATTAAATTGTTAACAAAAAGGATTTTTTGCAATCTTATTAAGAATATTCGATTATGATTTTTAAAAAAATTAAAATTTCTTAACTAATAATTTAAACAATAGAAAAGTAAAAAAAAACGATTATAAGCAATTAAATATTGTTATAAGGAAAAAAAAAATTTTCAAGACAATAAAGTAAAAAAAAATTAGTTTTAAACTTTGAAATAATATATTTGTTTAAAGAAAATTAGGAACAAATAGCGGAAAATTGTATTTGTCAAGTCAATTAATGCCTTTCATTAATAAAAAAAAGCGACAATATGGTTATATTTTTAAAAAAAATTTTTACAACGATTTTTAATTTTTTGTGAAAGTTGAAAATGTATTATAAACAAATTATTAAATTTTTTAAAATTTTTATGACGTGATCTTGTTAAGTATATATATAAGAAGGGTTCCACTAACCAAAAGAATTTTCTGTCAATTATTTAATTATTTTTTTAATCTACAATGAAAACGCAAGCTCGAGAAAATTTTATTAATTATCAATTGTCCAATTTGTTGAAAAATTAACTTTAAGTAAATGTATTTTAAACTTGTGATTTCTTTGAAGTATTCTAAATACATCGTAATTTTTGCAAATTTTTAAATAAATAATTAATACCTTAAAAAAATTGTTTTCTGTTGCACCCTCTGTTCGGCGGCGCCGCGCCAGCCCTGCCATGGCCGCGCGTAGCCCTATTTTCAGCGTTAAATTAAAATTATAAATCATGGAGATAAAGTTCCGGCAGTATAGAGTTTTTTATCGGAAATTTCCTCGTTTCTAAGGATCTTTTTTTTAATTTCTTAAATGTTAATAGCTTATGAGATATGGTGAAAAACGAAATATCTTGTTTTGTCATTTTTAATTGTTTATAACTTTTGTAATTTTTTTGAGGTAATCGAATTTTGTGGCACAATTTTTTAGACATTATTCCGGATTGAATAAGCTATCGCACGTATTTTTTGGACGCTTATGTCTATTTAGTCACTTTTTCAACTCATTGACTAGACTACTTAGAATGATTGCGTCTTTGGTCGCGATTTTTAACGTAACTGTAGCTCTAAACCTTAACAGTCAACATTTGAAAAAAATTACGGGGTATTATTCCTTATATTGAATGTAAAAACAATCACTCAAATTAACATTTTAACGTACACAAAACTTCCAAATATGACTGAGAAGCCTGTGGGTGAATTAGTGGAATGACGAGTTGACACACCGCTTATATTGTGTGTGTCAAATCCCATTATTTGTCACTAAATGCTTACTAATACTGCCCTTTTCACTAAATACTTTTGCTATAAAATTCTTTATAGAAAAAAGTGAACAAAGATGGGATTCACACTCGATATGAATATAATGACCATTTTCAGACAAGTTATATACGTATGTAAGTTACTGAAAAAGTTTTGGACACATTTTCTCGCGCGTAACTGAGTAACGTACCTTAAAACTTATTTATATTTAAAACCTATCACCATTAAAAAAGCTGTTCTAAAATTAAAATTACAGGCGTAATTTTCGCGACTGGAATGTGAAAATTATGGAAATACAGAAATTTTAAATTATAAAACACTTAATATACTACGCTTATAAAATTAATATTTTGTTTCAGTATATCCAGCACGTTCTATAAGTTTGATTTGCTTTTAATTTCCAATTCCATGCGAGCGAGTCCGCGGGTATTATCTAGTTCTTAATATTGTTCATGTATTCTCTTCTAGGATGTGAGGTTAACATAGAATCATTCACATTACCTTACAACACCCTCAGAATCGTATTGAACTCTAATTAATAATTCTTGGATCTACGTCCAGACTGAGTGTTTTATGAATATAGTTTGAATTATACTTAGATGAATATTTATTATGAATATCTTAAACGGTACATCGAGAGATATTTACAAACTATAAACTTGTATGCCATGGTAATTTTGCAATTATATTACCTAATTACAGTTAAAATAAATATTCAAGGTTTCTTTAATAATAATTTGTACAATTACGATCAGATTTAATAACCTGTTCTTAAGGGTACAAGTCATTAATTTACTCTGTCTTTTACTAATAAAAATCGGTATAGGCTGTATTGGGGACGAAGCGGCAGTAGATACGTGAACGTGTTTTGCGTGCTGGAGAGGGTGTACGGGTACTAGAGCACTGAAATGACAGCTAATCAAAGAAATACATACACAAACTATTTGTATTTACCTGAAATGCTTCCTGCAGAAATTGCTTCCCCCTGAAATTTCCGCGACAAGGCTGTAATTGCTACTTTAAAATATTTCTTGAATCACAACCAGTCACACACGTTAAACTTGTGGCCAAAATTGTTCTCTATGAATATGGGTTTGGACCAGGCCGTAGCCAATTTCCGGTGCCTACAGTTCTTGGGCGCACATGTAATGTGCCCTAACTGTGACCATGTACTGTGACTGTTGAGTGTACCTTGGCTCCTCCTGGTGGATGTCGATGAGCTAGTAACGTTTCCTGCCTTCATTGTTACTGCAGATATACCTACTGGTGGTGCTCTGAGATGCATTACGCCGCTTATAGTCGCCGCACTCGTAGATTATTGGGGTTATTGCGCTTCGTTCAATCTAACGCGTTACATGGGGAGACGGACACGTTTCACCGCAGTCAAAAGGGATCGTACAAGACTGCCTCTCTCTTCCTACTCGAGATCTTGCACGCCTCTTTTAGACGTTACGTATCGTGCACGGAGCGCCATAGTCGTCAAATTTTTGGAACAAATCACACGTTTGTTAGCTTTATAATCTCTAACGAACACTGGTACGAGTTCTATACATTACACCTACTGTAATATCTATCTATGTAGATCTACTTGACGGGACTATTCGCGTTCGGATCGATGAACGAACTACTATTGAATAATGGCTAAATAAACTCAGCCCGCGATTGTAACTTTAGTAATGCTGCGCAAAATTACCGCGCCATTTACACCAGTGATATATGCACTATCGATGGTAATGACTTCTTTTATATAAATAACTGTGAAAAAAATACCGCAGGGAGGTAGCATAAATGCAAAGATATAAGCAATCTTGCTATAAGATATTTCATTATACGTGGTTACAGCCCCCTACTGATCGAACTGGAAGATGTCGCACGTCAAAACTATGGAAAATACAAGAGGTAATCTTCAATTAGTCATGTAAAAGATATAGCAAATTACATAGTTTGAGAATGGCCTACAATTTATTTCTCTCTTAAAAACAAATTATAATATCGATAGGATTAATCGAGCTCGAGGAGTGGATCGGATATACTCAAAGCGAGAATTACAACTTTAACTACGTAACGCGACGCCAGCAGTGAGTAAAAGAATGTAAAATTGTCGTTTCGGGTATTTCCCGTCTCCCCTTCGTACCCAGCGGCTACGCCGAACGTAATTGCTCTGGGTGCGTGCGTCGGCGAAATGCGATAAATAGGATCATATTGAAGCTGGGGCTCGTCTTAAACGAGAGAAGAAGAAGTGGACGTTTTTGTGTCGAAAGAACAATTGAATACCTTGTAAGACAGACGGTTTTAAAATCTGTGGTATAGATTCAAATAGAAGTTTAAAAATTGTCTTAAATTCGACTGTATTTTGCGCGTTTAAAGATTTTATATTAGTCTAATGAAGTATCCCCATTACAGGATTTGCACGTAAAGAACTGTTGCTAAGCAAGAATTTTAATTGCGATTTCCATATGTGCAAATTGTCATCGCTATCGAAGTACAGAATAGCTGCGGGAATTAATTTATTGGGCATTATCTCTACAATGATCAGCGCTTATATCCAAGTGTTATGGGACATAGGAAGATTCTCGATTGGTTTGAATTATAATTTTACTCAGGTTAGAATTTTATTCAGTACCGTATGCATAATTTCTGTCAAAAAAGATGTAATAGTCAACTAAATTACAACATCAATCGCAAATAGAGTGGAGGTAACAGCGCGGTCAGATATAGGACAAATTCGGTATTAATAAAAAGAGACGCTGGCAATTTTTAGAGGTTGTGCCATATAAAATGATTGTCTAACCGTTCTTTGTTACAAGGAATTTATTAAGCATTTAAGCTTGGTTTTATTATTTGGTCTCGAAAACCTTTACTGTGGGTCATTCAGCAATAAGTTCGAAAGCGAGATTCATTACAGTATAATTTGAGAGCTGAATGTTTTGTCTCCTGTGTATTAACTAAATGTGATTTAAAGTGAGCTAATTCCAAATCTATGAGACTTACAACCGAAGTTACCGAAGAACCGAACCGAGGTTATACTAATTAAAATTACTATTTAAATAATAAATATCCAAAGTTCAAAAAAATCATAGTTATTTTAATTTTAGAAACAGTTAAAAGTGTATACATTCGTGGTATTTTGAATTCATTTTCATTAAAATCAACAGAATTCGAAAAAAACGGTTGTGGAAATTTTAATAGTGTCTTCCCTTAAATGTTGGAAAAGATTGACTATAGGCACACATATAAACATACTTTAATTATCTGTTTGACAATTTTTAATATTACTACATATAGGGAATATGTTAAACAAGTTTATGTTTTTCAGATAACAAAAAAATATTTATAAACAGGACCAAAAAGTATCTTTGAGAAATCACAGAAATACACTTTGTTCCGCTTATTTAAGTGGCTTATTATTTTTATTGTGAATAAAATTGAATCGCCATCCATCTTACAGATGGCTATGGCACTATAATTGTATAATATTTAATCTATTCAATGCGTCAACGTACATCTCCATTCATTCTTAATATTTTGCTACAGCGATAACGTCCTACTGTATCTATTACTATATTTCCTTAAGCTAATATAATTAAAATTTTGTCTATTTATTTATAATTTGTAATCCTCTGCACTCTAAATCTAATCTAAATCTTGTTGGGGCGTCGTTGTCCGTTTGTCCGTTCGTCTGTCAGAGGTTTGTAACTTTTAAACGAAATCAGATGGGGATTTGAAATTTATACGTAATTTGTAGTTCCTCGGCGTAAAATTTCAAGTGGGTCTTAAATGATTTAAAATTATATTTGAAGAAACTCCGATACATGAGGTGGGCGGCAACAAATTTTTTTACATGAATACATGAAGAGTTTTGGAATTTTTAAATTTCTACTAAACGAAAGTTTCGTTGACTATAAAATTTGGCATTTTTAAACATATTTTAAAACCAGATCAATTTCAAATAAATACTAATAAAGAAATATATTAAATAAATATAACGAAACGAAGCTGTAACGCAACTCAAATATTTCTAACATCCCATATTCGACCAATAAAAACTAATTATAAAATAGTAAAAAGTAATAAAATTAGGATAGTTTTGAGAAATTCGCGTTATTTTTACATCTGCACAAGAGTGCAGTGTATTTACATTGTGAAAAATATCATTGATATTTGCAAATAGTTTCATAAGTACGTTATGAACCATTAAACGTTTATATGTATCTAACTATGTGCGGAACTCTCGTAGTGCGAATTATGTTCGTTCTTGATAAATTTATTTAGATAGTACATATGTACCAATGAGTTTAATTAAAGACTAAAGTATAAGATTTACATAGTTTACTATATTATGTTGAACTATGAAGATTTTATTTACAGAATATAACGACTTCCGTCAAAGAATCAATTCGACAACACCCGAGGTTCTGTTCGTAGCACTTTCATTAATTATTCGAAGAAGCAGCTCGCATCTGCTCAAAAGCTTCGTTTGCTCAAAGTTACGATAGCTTTAACGGAAACTTAAATTAAATTCGACCTCAGCGGTAAAAATCTTTGATCCGGTCAGCGATCTTTCACCATGGTTGCAGAAGACAGTTTTGCCTGAATTCATAGACGTATTAAGAGAAGTTTTGGATCCTTTATTTCAGTTGTTCAAGAAATTTGGCCCTGTAATAACTTGCGAAATATAACGTTCTTGATGTGAATAGTGTGCAATCAAAAGGTTTATTTAACACATTACATAATATATCTATTTGTGTACGTAAATTAAAAAATAGAAAAAAATCCTCTCAAGTAGATACGAGTAGAACTTGCATTACGGAGGTTTCGTATACATTTAGTCGCTTACAAATATTTAACAGCACATAGTATTTCTATTAAAGCATTTATAAATATTAATTTGTAAAATTATAAATGTATTATTATTATTTATATACGAGAAAACATAGTGCACGTTTAAATAATATTATGGCTAATTATTACAATAGTTTGCTAAATATTATTACAATTGTGTGCTAAATGTCAGCTAAAGGGCAATAAAAGCCTATTAGTAAAATGGATATTACATACACAGGCAAACAGATAGATTTGGCGAAGCTCTAAGGGTTTCTAATTTATTTACGGAGCTCCGAACGCCTATTACATGAAAAAAAAGTGGAGGTTTCGTATCAGATCTATTAGCGATTCGAAAAAAACTTGTTAATTAGTTAAAATTAGTATTTATATAGCTTATATTTCATATAGAAATGCAGCATAATTTATATTTGTTTCAAATAGGGAGATATACGACAAAGTGAGAATAATGAACTGACAAGTTATAGCCAAGGTGCGCGGGTGTGTAGATACACGATCGCTTCGTACGCTCCTCTATTGAATGTATCCCATCCGTTTCTTCGATGTAATAAAACGAATTTGCATTTGAGTTAAGTCCGATTTTTTTCAGCATTTTCTTACAAAAAAATTGTAGTACTTGTAATTCAATCCACTACTAAAGTACAGTTACTGGCCATAGTGAAATATTGGATACGCACGTGGGACACTCCTCGTGTTGAGCCACAAAACAACAAGTTATAAAATTGAATTCACATTTGAGCTCTACGTTGTCATCATAACACAGCAGCATGAGTACAATGATATATATTATATAAAACAGGAGGTTACTTATATTAGCGTCTATGAAACTTTTCATTTATATTACAAGGCATGAAGTTTACGCCCATATTACGAGAGTTTCATTTGCGTTTTGATTGATGGCCATCAATCTTAACTGTTAGTATTTCTACACACACACAGAGGAACATTTGCAAGCTATAAATCTATGTGATAGGCCACTTTAGCACTATACGTCTTACTTGTAGCTTAGACGATCGGGAGAATTACAAATTTGGCGTTTGCTTTGGTGTGCGCTTTGTTCTGAATATATTTTACTAGATGGGTCGACCAATAATTGTCATGTTAAATGTTTATTCGAATATAACGAGTTTAAAGTTGCCAATAGTTTAAGATTTTAATGCACTGAGTCATTTTCGAAAAACAGTCGAGATAATTTTTAACGTATGATATTTTTTTTTGTTTTTAATGAATGATTCAATTTCGGATATTCAACCAGCAGCTGGTTCATATAAAAGTAAATAATATAAACATTATTGTACATTCTTAATAAACTGTTAATATTTTAGTTATTCTATTTTACAATTATTTTCATTAATTAATGGAAAATATACGAAATGATGAATGACGAATTGACGAATGATACTATCACATTATTTTTCCTATCCAGATAGAATGAATGAACGTGTGGAAAATTTGTTCTCACACATGTTTCCAAACATTTCTTTCTTACATTTGTATATTCCGCGACCAGATATAATCTGGATTTTGTAGTTTGTTTCTTTTTTCAACCTCTGCTGATATTTTCGTCACTACTATACTATGATTGATATTATGATTGCAACACGTTGTTCTAAATTGTAAACTCTGATATTTAATAACAAATTCACACAAGTTTCACATAAAAGGTATCAGTTATTTTAGTAATTGTTTGCAACTTTGTATGGAAACTCGTTTTTTTAAAATGGTCTATAGGGAGTTCTGATAGTATATAGCAGGATATTGCCCTTCTAAAATTGTATCTTCTAAAATTTGCAACATTTTAAATAGTTAAGCTATCTTTCATCATTGCGTCAACAATCTTTTATGTCGATGATGGGGATTGCAATTTATTTATCTTAAGATATGTTTAACGCCTTATTACATCCAAAGAATATCTTAATAAACACAACGTTTGATTTCTTGTGAATATCTGTAGAAAATTGTATCTAAATATAGGCACGTGTAGAGTATTTGGTAAAATTAAAACGTTATTCGTTATTGCGATAAAGAAAGTATTCAAAACAAAACATAATAAGAATTTAGTTTTGCAAAAGAAAGTCAATTGCAGGAGACTGCAATGGACTATCGGTAAAAATTAATATTAGTTAGTACAGAAAGGTGAAAGGAATTGGTTACATATTTGAATATAATTAAAAGATTATTCAAACATATGAATGTATGGTAAACGTGTATGGTCAACCTTAAGAGGTTGTACGGGATTAACATTATCCGATCAAATCCGGTCAATCTATAACCTATATACTAATACATGAAGAGAACATTTCGTTGAGAATATTGCGCGCTCGGAGCAGGGTGAGATTTGACATAGCGGGGCCATGAGTATTGTGTTATTTAAAATGTTCCTTTCGAATAATCTGGAAAGTGTATGTCATGGCAAAAAAGCGTTTATTTTATATTTTGTGTAATATCATATATATATATATATATATATATATATAATATATATATATATATATATATATATATATATATATATATACATATATACATATATCTGTGTTATAATAAATACGAATACAAGCTGTAATCAACACAAACAAGCTGTCTCCGTATTGTTGTTGTGTTGATCACAAGACATACGGCCTTAGACCGCGCGAAGTACCGCGGTCACCCGGATTCGATTCCCGGCCGCTCGTTGACTGGACTAGACTGTTCTGGTTAGCTGTAAGAGATTACTTTCGTAGCATTAAGTCCGCCACATGTATCAGTTATGTACAAAACGTATATAAATAAATAAGCTGTAATTGGTTTTTTTCACCTGTTACCAATACTAAATTTTTAATTTCATAGGTATTGCGGGGAATTAAGGCAAACAGCACACGCTTATGACGTATTATTACACGCTCCCAGCTGACATAATAGAATAAAACTCAAAAAAATCCTATGGCATTATTATTGGGGTATATTCTTTAACAAAAGAATCTCAGTAACGTTTAAACTTAAAAAAAATCATGATTTATCGTCGAATTTTGAACACTGGGCGACTACTAGTTAGAATTAATGGATGTAGGTAATAGGGAAAAGAAAAGTGAAGCTTTTTTGGAATTGGATTGGAATTTTTTGATTTAATTTAAAATCCATTAAAAGAAATTTGTTCTTTTTAACTCAAAGTTCAAAGCTTTTATTAAATAAATCTCGAACTTTTTTTGTCTCTCTTCTCTTGCTAATGATTTCACCACTTCCTATAAATGAGCTTTATATTACGTTTCTATGAAAAACGGTCACTGAGAAAAATGTCGGAGACACAATATGATTGAGGTGATAAAAATCGAGTGAAATATTGTGATTTCCAGCTTTGCTATGGGACACTAAAAATACACACATTCAACTATTGGGTATTAAAATAAATCATACCTAATGCTATTTAAATCGATGCTTTAGTTTTAATATCGTTTAAATTTAATGGTTTCCTTAGCTACAATCTGGCATTACACTATTTTTGCTGAACTACGAAATGTTAAATTACTGTTTAAAAGTCATATTACATTCTTATTTCAGGTTCATTACATCTTAAAGCGCACTTAAATTGTTAGATACACATTCAGTATAGCGTTTTCTTTTAGAACATACATATTACAACAATAACTTGTATCCTTTTCAGGTTCAGTTACTTCATATAGTTCATTATCTTATAAAAAAAACTTTTTGTGAGTGTCTGGTAACTGATAACATGAATGAATTCGAGCAAATTCATGTTCTATCTAAACAGCGCTGTAGAGGAAATTATTACTAGAGGAAAACGCATCTATTTTAAGGTTGCGTTAACTCAGAGATAGAAAGTTGAAAAGATTTATTCGAGTCAAGTCGAATGTGCTCGTTAAAATATTTTAGCCTAATTAATGGTTTTTTGAAGTGAAAACTGTTCTATAAGTATATATATATATATATATATATATATATATATATATATATATATATATATATAATCTACTGAAGTGAAAAAAATAATAATTTAATGTTCGTAAACTAATTATTCACTTATTTATTTAAGAAGTTTCAAAGGAGATTTTTAAAATAGTTTCCATTCTCTTATAAACACAATCGCGCTTTCCTTATATTTAAATTATTAGCATTATCCACCATTTGGAATTTCTTTTAATTTTATTAAAACTGTGGGTAATCCTTTCTCGTAAAGTTTGTTTGTCCGGGCATTCAGTTGAGTACATAATTTGACGCTACTCCAAAGAAAAAAAACGAGCATTGTTAAATCTGGAGATCTCAGAGGTCCACTGCGTACTATCGAGAGACGTATCAGAATATCTAAGTGAGGGGGCGCGCCATCATGCTGCCTTTACACATCTCTGACTATGCTCAAAGGCAAATTTTAAATAAAGTTTTCCACTTCATTACGCAAAAAAATACAAATAATTGTCCGATGTCATTCTGGTAGTTAGGGAAAACGGACCCACGAGCTGATTACCTAAAATTCTCGTCCACACATTTAAATTCTTTTGTGCTGATAACTTCCCAGTCGTTTTAAAAGTGAATTTGTACGAATCCAGTAGTGTTCGTTATGTACATAATATATTCCATGCCGCGTTAATGTGCTTTTATCTGACCATAAAATACGTTGGACAAATTATGAAGGGGAAGGGAAGGGGAAGGGGAAGGGGAAGGGGAAGGGGAAGGGGAAGGGGAAGGGGAAGGGGAAGGGGAAGGGGAAGGGGAAGGGGAAGGGGAAGGGAAGGGAAGGGGAAGGGGAAGGGGAAGGGAAGGGGAAGGGGAAGGGGAAGGGGAAGGAAGGGAAGGGGAAGGGGGAAGGGGAAGGGGAAGGGGAAGGGGAAGGGGAAGGGGAAAGGGGAAGGGGAAGGGGAAGGGGAAGGGGAAGGGGAAGGGGAAGGGGAAGGGGAAGGGGAAGGGGAAGGGGGAGGGAAGGGGAAGGGGGAGGGGGAGGGGAAGGGGAGGGGAGGGGAAGGGGAAGGGGAAGGGGAAGGGGAAGGGGAAGGGAAGGGGAAGGGGAAGGGGAAGGGGAAGGGGAAGGGGAAGGGGAAGGGGAAGGGGGAAGGGGAAGGGGAAGGGGAAGGGAAGGGGAAGGGGAAGGGGGAAGGGAGGAAGGGGAAGGGGAAGGGGAAGGGGAAGGGGAAGGGGAAGGGGAAGGGGGAAGGGGAAGGGGAAGGGGAAGGGGAAGGGGAGGGGAAGGGGAAGGGGAAGGGGAAGGGGAAGGGGAAGGGAAGGGGAAGGGGAAGGGAAGGGGAAGGGGAAGGGGAAGGGGAAGGGAAGGGGAAGGGGAAGGGGAAGGGAAGGGGAAGGGGAAGGGAAGGCGAAGGCGAAGGGGAAGGGGAAGGGGAAGGGGAAGGGGAAGGGGGAAGGGGAAGGGGAAGGGGGAAGGGGAAGGGGAAGGGGAAGGGAAGGGGAAGGGGAAGGGGAAGGGGAAGGGGAAGGGGAAGGGGAAGGGGAAGGGGAAGGGGAAGGGGAAGGGGAAGGGAAGGGGAAGGGAAGGGGGAAGGGAGGGGGAAGGGGAAGGGGAAGGGGAAGGGGAAGGGGAAGGGGAAGGGGAAGGGGAAGGGGAAGGGGAAGGGGAAGGGGAAGGGAAGGGGAAGGGAAGGGGAAGGGGAAGGGGAAGGGGAAGGGGAAATGTTTGGTTTTCGACATACTCGGTCACATTTTTCTGTCACAAAGCGCTGGATAAGTATTTTGTTACAAGCTTTATCAGACGTTGCGAAGGATGTACTCTATTTGTCGCCTACCGTTCAAATAGATTTATATTTTCTTTTATATACTTTGATGTGTGTGGGAAATATTCATGAATTACGGTTGGGAATGGTGTTCTTTACACTCGATCTGCTTACGCCCCGGTTACTTTTGTACACGGTGTAATAAATATTAATATCCCTTTACAGCAACGCCATAAAGGCAAAGAAGTTTTGGGGGTTCCTTGATTATTGTCTTTATAATCCGAAAATGGGCTCGCTATTTTGTCACTGTTTGCCCAGACAAAGCCCCAGACAAGTAATCCGCAATTATCTTAGAGTTGTTAGTAAATTATAGATTGTGCGCAGAAACCGTTTAATTGAAAAAAAATACCTTTATTTTAATTGTAACTTTTTAGTATGCTTTATTTGCCTATTCTGATTTTATTACATTTATTCAATTACTGAATACTATCATTTATGACCTTTGACTATCATTTATGACCTCCATTAACAATTTAAAACCACTGCAGCACCAGGACTGATATATTGGAACCCGGAATTCAGTGAAAGAGTCTCTGCTTGAGACCCACAATAGTAACTTAAAACCAGTTGATACTCGGTTTAGGTAGGCAGTACCTCCTCATATCAGGACTAAGAATTGGAATCTGGAATTCAATTACCTCTATCATTGTACTCCAAGTTCTCCGCTTGAGACTGACAAAACTAATTAACAATAGGTTCTGAAGGCTCACGGGTTAGGTATATAATGCCTCCGAAACATCAGAATTTGAGGACTGAAGGTTAGATTTATCAGCATGATGTATTGTTAGTGGGCTAAATACTTGTGCAAAGTTTGATAAGAATCGGTTAAGCAAATATAGCTGCAAACTCGATCGCAATATTGAATCAATATTTTACGGTACGTGAAATTAAATAGAATCGCTTAAAAATTGAATCAATAAGAAAATAATGAAGGTGAATAAAGTTGTTTAATTGCAACATGTATATATTTCTTATATATTTAGTATAATTGTTTCTAACACGTGTTAGGTGTTTGTCCTCAAAAGGAATAAACAAAACCTCATTGTTAGAAATTGTTTGGTTCGGGTTTTGGGTGTTATTAGAATTTATAGAGTGTTAGTAGGGCATGTTGATTTCACGTGAAGACATCTATACAATCCTTAAACAACACATGATAATATTAAAACGTAAATAGTCACTTTAATAGTCTTAGATATTTAATATTTTGGGTCGCCGGTTTTGTTGAGGGATGACTGTCGAGAACAGCTCAAAAAACAATCTAATCGTAAAGAGCTACATAATCAGAAGGTGGAAATAATTTGTATTTTCCTATGAAATTACCTAATTGAATCAAAATATAGTACGTTGTGGTTACAACTGCAATTTCATTAAAAGAAATTATTAGCATTGGCGCCTATGACATTAAAATCCGTACTACTTCCATGACTTGCAACGTGTAAACAAAAGGTTTTCAATTATAAATATAATTAAAGATAAAAAATACACCTGAACAGAATCGTCGAAAATAATCTCTGATAAAGTAATGCTTAAACGAAACGAGTCACCTGATTTTACACGGCCTCCTGTCTAGGTGAATATCGTCAGTTCAACAGCCTTGGATCATTTCGTAATCGAGTTAGGAGCAGGATCAAAAGAACAAGGAAGAGGAGATTTCTCTTACGCGATTTATGTTTTAAGAATATTCATGCATATTTTCTTATGTAAGTGAATATTTTAGGAAAACTCTTATAGTTCTTCAGTTAATTTACTTTTTAAGATATACGAAGGGCCGTGAACTAGCGTCAACGCGAACACATGCATTATTTAAAAAGAAAAAAAAATTAGTCGTAAGCTATGACCAGCGTCGCTAGTCGCAAACGAATTGTCAATCTGTATTTAAGTAATAAACGAGGAAATAAGTTATTAATACTTGTGTCTTTGCTTATACCCTGATAGGTTTTGGGCCCAGACAAATATATACAATTGATTCCGTGATTTTATTGAACAATAAATACAGTGAAGAACTGGTGAATTGCGTAAGAAAAATAAAGGACTCGCCCGCTCCACTCCACTCGCCCGCTTCGCGTTCACAAGAGTTTTGTGTGTTAAGAAGTGGACTCGCCCAAGTTGTATAAGTTGCACGTCGTTTTTAATATCGTCGATAATAGACAGTTAGTGTTGAAAAAACATTACTAAGGCTGCTTCTATTAAAATTGACCCATTAACTGCGGATAACTATGATTCGTGGAAGATTCACATGAGAGCTATTTTGAAGAAAAACGATTTGTGGGATTTCGTATCAGGTACTATAACCGATACCGGCTCATTTAAGAATTTTTTTCGGATTTTTTTGATGCAGTTAAGAAACTCAAAGTTTGGTGGTGAATGAAGAATTATTGGTAAAATGGAACATATGCACTTTACAACCAGGAACATTTCGACAATTTTTTTGAAATCATATGAAAGTATACACATTAAAAACGACATACCTGGAAAGAAATTCTGCAGCTGATGACTATATCATCAGCTGCAGAATTTATTTCCAGATATGTAGTTTTTAATGTGTATACTTTCATATGATTTAAAAAAAAATGTCGAAATGTTTCTGGTTGTATAGTGCATTTATACCGGCAATTTTACTATTGTATAGCATTCATTTGCTATGTTTCGTACTACAATGGAATCGCGTGATGATCTACAGTCTACAGAAATACTGAAGGTAAAGATTGTTGAAGATTATGAAGGGAGAAAGGTCACAGTAACTGACCAGGGAGCTATGTTCGTCAAACGCACAAAGCTCACCAGAAGAACATTACGCATGGTGCGTAGCTTTATACAACAACAAGAGGCAAGTAGAATGCTATCGTTGTGGTCGTCCAGGTCATATTGCAAGAGAATGTAAAACTAAAATTCTAAACAAAACTAGACAAAGCGCAAAGCAAGCAGAACGCTCTAGTTCTGAGCGGCAAGGATATACGACAATGTTTAGCACCACCGAAAAGGCTCGTACCGTTGAACAGAGTAATTATATCTGGTGTATCGACAGTGGATGCACGGGACATATGTGCAATGATAAGCACATGGTACAAGGATTTATGAGACTGAAAAATGAATTAAATTTGGCAAACAACGAGAGTACACAAATAACCGGGATAGGCAAAGTTAGTATTTCTGTTAATACAGGTTGTGAAAAACGCCCAGTAGTCATTCAAAAGGTATTCTACGTACCAGACTTACGAACAAGCCTTCTATCAGTATCAAAAATGACTGATCATGGATTTGAGATTCATTTTAGAAAGAATGACGCCGTTGTTACTGATTAGAACAAGGGCAGACCGTGTAAGTGTAGATGAGAACAAAAAAGTTCATATATATAATTTGTATCATGTAAGGTTGGGTCAGTAGTACTCTAATAATGTTGAAGTCATGAAGAAGCCTATTGACATGTGGCTTGAGCGCTTGGAACACATTAATGAACGTGATCTCAAAGCTATGGTTTAGAATAACCTAGTACATGGTCTGAAGTTGGATGACAGTGAAAGTACGTCAAATTGTCAGAGTCATAAAATTGTCAGAGTGTGAGATATGTATAAGTCAAAAATTGACATGTAAACCATTTCCTAAAGGAAGTGAAGATCGCACGAATGATTTATTAGAGATAGTACACACAGATGTGTGTGGTCCCATGAGACACCAGTCATTTGGCAAGAAAAAATATTTTGTCACGTTTATCGCCGATAAATTTCGCTGGTGTGAAGTTTATTTTATCGCTAACAAAAGTGACGTTTTTAAAGTATTTAAAGAATACAAAGTATATGTGGAGAAGTACACAGGAACGATAATAAAGAATTTGCAATCAGATAACGGAAGAGAGTATGTAAATAAAGAATTTGATGATTTCTTGAAGAAAGAAGGAATTACACGAAGATTAACTGTATCGTACACCCCCCAGCAGAATGGTGTTTCTGAAAGAAAAAATAGGAAGCTGATTGAGATAGCGCGATGCATGATGCGTCAAGCAGGAAGCCCTCCATATTTTTGGACCGAAGCTGTAAATATTGGTAATTTTATAAGAAACCGATGTCCTACTATTACATTGAAAGGTGAAATACCTTACGCTATATGGAAAGGGAAGAAACCCACAATAGGTTAGATGAATGCATTTGTAGCAAAACTTTACTACAAAGAAAAGGGAACATAGAAAGGTAAATTCGACTCTAATTTGGAAGTTGGAATCTTCATAGGATATGACAAGCAATCTAAAGCTTACAGAATTTACGACCCTAAAACTAAGAGAATTGTTACAACACAAGACGTTAATTACATGAAAGAAAGTGCATTTGATAATCAATACGAGGAGATCCTTGACAGTGAAGATGAAGAAGATAAGAGAATAGGTATAGATCTGAATGAACAACATCTTAATGAAGAGAAAACAAAGGAGCACAGATCAAACATAAAAGCTATAAGAAGTGAATTTATAGTGAGAAAATCACTTGAAAATGTACATGAAGAATTGGCCACTGAAGCAAATGATAGATTAACAAGAAAAGGAAATTCAACAACATATGGGAAAGAATAATAGAACTTGGAAAAGAAGGAAGAGGGGGACCGAGACTTATACGTAAAGGTCTGGTAAGGAGACCCCAAGAGGAATATCAGTACCAGCAGGATGATAGAACAATGACAGAAGGTGATCCAGAAAATGAAAAATCGGAAGTTAAAATGTCAGTTGGCATGGCAATAACTGATCCAATGTCTTGGCAAGAAGCTGAAAGAACGAATGGTTCAGCAGATTGTAGAAACGCGCTAAAAGAGGAATATCTAGTTCAAATAAAAAATGAAACGTGGGAAATAATGCCACGACCACCTGATCGAAGAGTGATTGGCAACAGATTGTTATTTACAAGTAAAGCTACCGGAAAGAAAGTTCGTTTGGTTGATAAAGGTTGTTCTCAACGATCGTGGGAGGATTTTCACGAGATATCATCCCCAGTTGTTAGATCTTCTTCTATCAGTATTCGTAGCAGCACTAACAGCAGAAATGGGATTAGAGATCCATAAAATAGACGTAGTGACTGCTTATTGAAATGATACATTAGACACAGAAGTCTTAACAGTTACACTTAACAGGTCACTTAGTTACTAAAAGGAAGATCGGATCATGTGGAAAAATTGTCTAAGATAAGAAGATTATCGAAACAGCTAAATTGTGGAAAATAGAGATGAACGAATGTGATGATGTAGTATGCCTGTTAAAGAAGTCATTATATGGTTTGCGCCAGTCAGGTTTACAATGGCATAAAAAGCTAACTAGTAGGTTAAAATTGATAGGTTTTGAGTCAATGCCTCAAGATCCATGTGTATTTGTGTCACGAAATGAACACAAAATGATGTTAATTGCTATATATGTAGATGACATAATATTAGCAACGAATGATAATGAATGGATGAATGATGTCAAAAAAGAATTGATGAATGCGTTTGATATGAACGGTCTGGGAGAAATTAGTACTTGCTTGGGTATTGAGTTTAAAAAAGATAAAGAAAACAGAGTATATTTAAATCAACGATTGTATATTGAAAAAAATTTAAATCGATATGGTATGAGTGAATGTAAGCCTGTGATGACTCCGATGGATGGTCTTGTCAAGCTAGAGAAGCCTAAAGAGATAAAGAAAGATGTTATGAGACAGTTACCATATCAAAAGTTGATTGGTGCGTTTATGTATTTATCCGTTTCCATAAGGCCTGATATTACTTATGTTGTCAACTATCTCAGTCAATTTAATACTAATTACGATGTTCAGCATTGGAAGGCGGCGAAACTTGTGTTAAGATATTAAAAAGGCATATCTAATTATGGGTTAATATATGAGAGGACTGGTTTACCATTGTTTGCTGTGATTGATGCTGACTGGGTATGCATTTATTTTGGCTGGTGCTCCGGTAATTTGGGAGGCACGTAAACAGAGAACTTTCGCTCTATCTAGCACCGAAGCTGAATATATGGCTATTTCTAAGGCCACTAAGGAAGCTATGTATTTACAGGACGTATTGAGAAATGTGGGGATGGAATGCAAGGTTGTAACATTGTTCAATGATAACCAAGGTGCCTTAAAGCTTGCTCAGACAAGAAATCATCACTAAAGAATAAAACATGTTGACATAAGGCACAACTTTATCCGAGATATGTGCGAAAAGGGTGTTATTAGTCTGAAATATTTGTCTACAGAGAGAATGCCAGTTTGAGTGCAGCAAAACACCATGAATGCTTACGTAATCTTGGAATGATAGATAAATAATTCAGATTCGCTCAGGACTTCGAGGGGAGGTGTTAAGATGTACGAAGGGCCGTGAGCTAGTGTCAATGCGAACACATGCATTATTTAAAAAGAAAAAAAAGTTAGTCGTAAGATATGACCGGTGTCGCTAGTAGCAAACGAATTGTCAATCTGTATTTAAGTAATAAACGAGGAAATAAGTTATTAATACTTGTGTCTTTGCTTATACCCTGATACATTTGTTACCAACATTGTCAAAGAAATCGATTGAAAAAAACATGCTTTCTGTCCATTTTGTTATTCTAGGTTTTATTGAAAAGAAAAAGTGAACCATATTTGTCTTAAAGGAGAATTGGGTAAAATGGCCTTCAAAATTATATTTCAACATTATTTTTCAATTTAAGGGAAAGAAGTGAAATAGATCAAAATAGATCAGAATAAAAGTTATTTATTTAATTTCTAATTTTGAGGCAATCATTGGTTTCAAATATTTCTTTGTTAGGTGAATCTTTCAATATTATTCATAATAATGCTTTGACAATGTATTTTAATCCCAATAAATTTCAATATTGATTTGAGATGTTTTTTTTAAATCTGATTATTTGATTATATAAAAGTAAGTAGGCGTTGCTTTTAAAATAGGTTTTATTTAACTAATATATAACATTTTCGTAATGATTATTTGTTTAACATATTTTACTTACGGGTCTCTCTTTATATTTAGATACTTTATGTACTTTCATGCCAATAACTTCTTTGTAAATCACTGCAGTTCTTATATTTTATTCAGGAAACCTGTAAAATAAAAGTAGAAATGTAGAAAATACAATAGCAGTGTGCAACACACACACATACATATATACAGATGAATATACATATAAAATTAAAACATTTAAATATATATTCGAATAGCGTGAAACTTTCTAATTATATTTTAACATGCTTGTTGCATTTGAAAAATAAATCTTATTGTATTTTTCAAATACAATAAAATTTAAAATCTTCCCTTAGTTTTCAGACACACTTTAGGCAAACTTTAAATTTAGTAATCAGCAAAAAATAATACGTTTTTTTATGTTTTTAGTACGTCTGTATAGTTCGATCTCAAAAAATATTTTTGAAATACTTCTAACCAGCTATTTCAAACGGTACACATATTTGCATTTATTTTCTTTTTTCTATATAACTATATTTCAGTGTTAACTGCTGGGATATTGCTGGGTATGCCTAACCACTATGCGATATTTAAGTTTATACACAGAATGGTTTCTGAGGAAACTGCTCTGACAGACAAACCGACAATTAGACGGCAATGCGCTTGATCTAATAAAGATCCGTTCTTTCTTTTACCTATAAATGTGTAATAAACCGTTAACCAATCATTCAAAATTCAAATTTAATTTTAATATTTATCGAAAATTTGTTTCTTTTAGATATAGAAATGAATATTATTTAACGAATGAATGAATATGATTAATTTTAGATTAACAATTTTTTTTTATTTCCATTTTTTGTTTTTTTTTCATGTAGCTTTTTTAATACTACCCTTTATTTCAATTTTTGATTGTGTAGGTAATCATAAGAAAGGTTACGAACAAATCATCATCTCAAGGTGAGTGAACCTTTCCATTTAATTATATAATGAAGTGATCACCACAGCATTGCACTAAATTTTATTCTTTAGTTTCATTACTAAAGAATTATTTTATTTTAATTTATTGTACTTAAGTAATTAGTGATAAGTTGTTTTTTAGCCAGTTTAGTAATGTTGGTATTTTATTATATAATACGTATTAGGTTTCCGACCGACTAAAGTACCAAAACACATATTTGACTACATGTTTAATTATTACGTATTAATTATTATACTATTAATTTTATCCACTTTCCCGCGGTATAATTTGGTCATATTAAACATTTTCATATCTTGGAAATTCTTTTCTCTGGGACGGCCCTAGAAGGGTGTCCTAGAGTCTAATAAAAAGTGACAGTAATGCAATTACTAATAGTTCATATCGCCGTAATATGAATACGTCTTAAAATTAAAGATATTTTTTAAAAATAAAATAAATACCGGCGGTATATAATTATAGTATATATTCTAGTATATAATTATAAAATGACATGTAAATGATGACTATTTATCGAAAAACCAGATATGGCTGCCAATTAATTAAGAAGTAATGAGTGAAATAATTGTCCCTATGATTTATTTCACAGGTATCGACTAAGCTACAAAGGTATAGAAATAAAAACCCGTTATTGCTGCTTGTCCACACGTCAGATCAGTTGCGGCAATGGTTGAAATTAGTCGTACATTTACTAGAGACTACGCTCTACAAGAAACAAGCTACAGAGGCAATCACGGCTTTCGGTTCTTTCTAGATCCCACAGGTCATAGTTGGAGCTGAATTCATTGTCTAGGATATCAGTTTTATAGCGCGCTGCGGCTAACTCCCATCGCTTATGGTACTCGGACGTAAGTGTTAATGTCTTTGGCTGTCGAACTACGTTATATATTTTATATCTACCTACGTAACTCGGCTATATCTCTTAATCCGACAGTACTCGTGTACAGTTGCTACTCCTGCGCTTGCCTTTATTTCGCGAACCCATTGATAATAAAGATCTTTCGACCTCCTCATGATGGTCTCATCATTCACCGAAATTTCGAAGTTGGTTGTGACCACTCTCGCTTTGATCTGAAAACACATGCACGAATTTATATAAGGATCTTATTTCTGTATCTCTTATAGTCTAAAGGAGATTGTGCGATATTTTGTTTTTTTTTTATTTTAGTATTCAAGTTTTTCTTTTAATGAGTTCGTTTGTGCGTGCTCAAACCATTTTAATTTAATAAATTTACATTCTAAATCTGCTGTTGTGTTTACTACTATATATATCTACTAAAATCATTTATTTTACTACCAACGTGACTAAACTAAGTAAACGAGATCAAAGATTTGAATCTAACAAGCACTGGAATGGTGTTTGTTAAATTCAAACCTAGATTCAATTTTATTCCGATCGAATATTCTCCAGGAGATTTGAAACTTATTTATTTAATGGTCATATAGTAAAAACCAATTCATTTTTTTTGGAATACGAACATAGAACAAGTATATATAATAAATGACACGTAGAAATTTCATGACTATCAAACTACATGAAACATCGTGTTTTATAGAAGAAAGTAAAACTGATCACGTCATTTTAAGGGCCAATTAATTGGAAGAAAATAAACTGCTTGTTTAAAGGGAAATAACCCGTGTTTTATTATATTCAGAGTGAAACAACACACACATTTTTGAATTTTAATTCCCCCATGGTTAATAAATATATGAAACACGCATTCTAGTATTTGTTGTTAAATAATTAATTAGATAATCGATGACCATCAACATTTTTTACACACAAACACACACACACACAATTACTGTGTAAAGATTTGTCAAATGTCAGCAAAAGTAAACAAAATTGAATGAAATAGCTTTTTGAAAAACATCTAGTTTTTACATTTTATAAATACACCTATCATATTTTGTCAGCGAATTGTATTTATTGAATTAGTTATTATGATGCCCA
The DNA here is from genome assembly GCA_039881145.1 of Druceiella hillmani. Lineage (NCBI taxonomy): Eukaryota > Metazoa > Arthropoda > Insecta > Lepidoptera > Hepialidae > Druceiella > Druceiella hillmani. Next base: position 25,626,526 of record JAYKKI010000021.1, on the reverse strand, counting down.
TTCTATGCTTATGTTCATTTTATTAGTATATTACTGGGTATTTTCGTCGTGACAGTTTAAAAGGTTTAAAAGTTTAAAAGGGTGTAATGTATATTCTCATGCAGGTGAGGGTTTTGAATTTTGAAAAAATAATATAATTCTGAATGTCGGACTGAAAATATTTTAAAATGACTTGTACTTAATAAATGTATTGCAAGCTATCTTCAGGTGCGATCAATACGGTTAACGGGGAGTTGTATTTTGAATAAAATATTCGGCTGACCTCAACGATAATTTCACGTTATCTTCGTAAATCAAAAACAGTATTAATACAAAATAAGGTATTCAATAAAGAAATATAAATTGTGATTTTAGTAAAAAAATTGCCTTGAAAAGTTCTTTTACTACATTAAGTTTGTAACTTCTCTTTACGCAATCATTCTCCTTTATTTAAATTTACGAATTACTTTCCCTTTTATGACAACTCATGTTTGTATTCGCATATTTTATATTTAGTGTCATTAGAGATGGATATTACGTTTAAAAAAATTTAATAGCGTTTGCAAAAATGCAGTATGAGAAATATTTTTCAAATCAGTTTTTTGTTACGAAACGAACACAAACGAAAATTATTTTTATTTGATACATCGTTTTCACATATTTTCATTTACTTAATGACTAATAAATAGTGCAATATTCACTGGTGATCAACTGCATTTGTTTCAATCTAAGTAATTTGGTAAATTATGATAAAAGACAGTATAACAGGATATATAGAGAAATAATTGAAAACATATTAATACAAAGCGAGGATTTAGTAATACTCGATGATACGCGATGTTTGTTTGAAAATTTAACATCATTTACAATAATACATGTACTTATGTGGATTCTGGCTTTTGGCCATCTAAAGTGTTAAATTAGAAAGAAAGTGAAGCAGGAAACATTAAATTGGCAAGATTTAGATTGGTAAGAATTTATAAAAAAGTGTCTCCCTCAAATAACTCAGTTTGCCCAGAAATAACTGCATGCCACTGATGTCTATTCACGTAAGATTTGTAGAATAAGTGTACCTATAATGTGTATGTCATTTAGTTTCATTTATTCCACCGGTAATATGTACCTCTCAACCACGAAAATGACAGAGCCACGCACAGGACGTTTCCCGGTAATCTCTAAGGTGGACCATCTGCCCTACCCACGCCTATTTACCATTTCCTAGTTGCTGCGCAATTGTTTTTAACGTATTGATGCCGATAATGTATTGCTATAATGTTACCTTTTATGCATATGTTTCGTAATTTTTGCAGTTCAAATGGAAAAAATACAGATGAATAATGTTCTTTTTAAAGCATTAGATTTTAGTATGGGGAATGGCTAAGTAGTTTGGACATCAATGAAACAACTGGAAAAAATATAAGTCTACGTTCTGCAGTACGAAGTCCTAAGTTAACCTGTTACCGTGGTGTGTCATTATATAATTGTGCTTATATTCACGCTCTTACTTACGATTACATTATTGTCACTAGTGATTTTTTAAATACTAAAAAAACATTTTATTTTCCCATAAAAATTTCTTCTAAATTATATTACTAATCATTAATAAAGTAGCTGAGGCTTAAAAAGCAAGAAAAATATACTCAATTCCGCATTTGTAATATCGTAGGATAAATAAATTAACACATTATTGTATTTTATGCCGAATAAGGTATTTTATGTTATATAACAGTTTTCTTTTATATTATTTAACAACAGTTTAACGTAATTCTACAAAAAATATAATTTACTATTTTCCGTAACGTCACACCCTTTACAGTCATTTCTCCTCTTAAACCTTAAAATGCTGTGACTTATGTAGGAAATTTACAATTGGTTTTACGAAATACAACTATTAAGTTCTTTTCTCTCTTTTAATATCGGCTTTGGGATTTAATATGGCCGTGCCGAAGGTATTAGGGCCTTTCTTGTCTCTAGGGATTTATATTGGGCGCTACTTCTAGCTACCGGGAATAATCCCTAAACAGCCATTTTCTATTTGTCTACGCGTCGCCCGATGAATATAGTAATTCTCAAGTGAAGGTTATGTAGAAATGACACTGCTTTCATGTAATACATATTTTTACATATTTCCCGTTAAAGGAACGTGAACTTCGTAATATTTTTGAGAATATTAAAGTATGTGATTTGGACGACGAATGCTATATTTTTATTGTTAGTTACCAATGTCGCAATAAGATGCATTAAATTGCTGTAAATGTGATAGATATGTTTATTTGTCGATTAAAAATTAAATATAAATTCTGGAAAGTACTTCGGATCAGGGAATTGTTTAATATTTGCAATTAGGTTGATGATTGAAATAAGTTGTTCAATAACCAGGATATAATTACTGTGTAGCGGTAGTGAAGATCGTACCTTTATTTATTGTACAGTGTTTTAAAAAAAAGAGGCCCACGTCAAAATATAGGATGTCGCTTTAACGTGTAAATGTAACATAACGCCTTTTCACTGCTTTCTACTATATATTGTTTGGCTATGGTAAAAGAGTACACATGGATGAAGTGAATATAAAATATATAAAGAGAATAATAAAAAAGAAAAGAAATGAAAAATATCACACTGACGAATTACTGAAACATTAATGGAGTTAAGCGGCAAATGATATTTTATAACGAAACCAGTTAGCGCACTGTACTCTACTGTGTGATATTATCGTAATAATATCTTTTTAAGCTTTATGTATATATATATATATGTATATACATATATATATATATATACATATATATATATATATATATATATATACATACATATATATATATATAAATATATATATAGGTATATTGGTCCTTATGTCAAAGCATGATGGTTTTTTCTGACTTATAATTTTGTGATATCTCACTTCTCACTGTTTTACAGAAACGTTTATATTTTTTTCAAGGACTGGTCTCTTACTAATAATTTTAAGAAGTTCCATGTATTTTATTTTTTTTATCTTTGCGTTTTGTATTCTGATAATTATTAATGTGAAATTTAATTAGGACTGAAAGTGAACATGTTAGTTTTCAAGGCGATTTTAAAAAAGAATTACGCTCTTTTTTTAAGAAGTTTAGTTAAAGCTAAATATATTACAAATACCTACATACGTAGTATTAGTTTGTCTATAATAATTTTTTTCCTACTGGCTTTCATATGGATGCAACGTAGGCTGAAGGCATGATTATTATATTTGCACTTAGCTGCTCACTTAGTGAAAAAATTCTAGCCCCTTTCTCACGCGTTTTCGAAGCGATGAATCAAAAACACTTGTTTTACCAATTTACCATTAGACCGTCTAGGAAAAAGTCATTATTAATTTTTTTTAATTGTCGTTAATCTAATTATTTATAAATTTCCACAATTAAATGATACTACGTGATGTAGCATTATTTCTACTTTCTGTAATTTCTTTACCACGACCTAGGTTTCGTTGTATTACAACATCTTCGAGTGGAATATTAGCAAAGATTAACTCTCAGGAACATCCAACAGCATTTATATGTTTCAAACACAATAGCGGAAGCCGGGTTTGTGTGGGTTTTTCCATTGTTTATGTTAGTGAGTTTATTGCAGGGGCGCAGTGTAGGTTTTATTATATTTTCGAGAGTTATGCAATATACCAGTATTTTATTGATAGTAATAAATTCAATTGTTGTTATTATGTGAAGTTATACAATGAAAATTTTACTGTTAAATATAAAATAAAATATAAAATTGGAAGTTATTTTCGATAATATATTTATACAAAAGCAAGGGTATTTGAAAGTAAGGACAAGGTAATACACTAATTCTACATATCTCCGGTTTTTTGTATTCATATATTTATTTATTTATTTGTTTTATTTTATTTTTTTTTAATATCAATATATATATATATATATATATATATATATATATATATATATATATGTATACTTATTTTATATGTGTATTTGTGCTGAAACAATTTCCAGAGTACTGTAGTATCAATGTTGTATAATTATATTATATCTAGAAGATGGTATGGGTGATGATATTATATTTAGTTGTTCATTTAATATATTAACCTTGGTATCTTTTTTATGTCTGTTCATTTCTAATATTTCTAGGATATTAAGTTTATTACCTTTTGTATTTATTTGTAATATATAGGGGGCATTATCAGTAAGGGCGTTATGGTTATTTTCAATGAGATGTTTAGCAAAGTGAGATGTGTCTGGTTTATTATTTCGCCAGCTGGCGATGTGTTCTTTATATCTTGTATTAAAATCACTTCTTGTTTGACCTATGTATACACTATTACAGTCGTTACATTTAAGTTTATAGATACCACTCTTTTTATGTTTATCTATTTTTTCTTTATTATTAATAAGGGTTTTACCCAAGTTATTTAAAGTACTATACGTACATGTTATATTATTTATATTTTTATTATCAGTTAAGAGGTTTCCTAATTTGAGTGATACATTACCTATGTATGGGATAGATTTATAGTAAGTATTATTATTATTTGGTACGACCGGGTATGTTTCTGGTATTAGTATTTTTCTTAATTTATTATGGTACAGTTTTATGATAATTGAAGGGTCATAATTATTATTTACTACGATTTGTTTTATAGTTTTTATTTCTTTATGTAAACTAAGTTTTTCTAGAGGGATGGTTAAAGCTTTGTGGATCATGGAATGGAAGGCTGCTAACTTATGGGACCAAGGGTGTTGAGATTGACCATTAATTATGGAGTCTGTAAATGTGTCTTTTCTAAATATACGAAATTTATGTTTATTATGTTTGCGTTCTATTGTTATATCTAAAAGGTTAAGTTTATTATCGGATTCTACTTCTAAAGTGAATTTGATATTATTGTGTAGGGAGTTGGCAAAGTTAACAAACTGGTCTAACTGTCGCTGTGTATCTTGCCAGCAGATAAGCATGTCATCAACGTATCTATAATAGTATAATATATTGGTCACTAATTTACTGTTTAAGAGGCTGGTTTCTAGATTGTTCATAAATAACTCGGCTAAAAGGGGACTGAGAGGGGATGCCATTGCAAGGCCATTGACTTGTTGAAAATTTTTTTTATCGAATAGGAAATAATTTTGGTCTATGCATAATTTAAAGAGGTATCTAATTTCCGATGCTTCAATGGGGTTTAACTTTTTTTTTTCTAGGATATCTGAAATGATATTTAGGCAATCTTTAGGTGGTATATTAGAAAATAAGTTTACTATGTCGAGTGATACTAATTTACAATTGGGTGTTAGATGTATATTTTTAATTTTATTACAGAGATCAACAGAGTATTTAATGGTATATTTAGGCGCAAATTCGGTTTTATTTGGGAACATCTTATTCAGGTGAAAAGCTAATTTTTTTCTGGGTGCGTTTGTGTATGAGACAACAGGTCGTATGGGTATATTTGATTTATGAATTTTAGGTTGTCCATATAGTATTGGAGGTCTAGGGTTCATTTCTATAACTTTAAGTTTCGCGAATTCGTTAGGAAATATGATGTTACAGGTTTTAATTAATTGTTTTACGTTGTCTGCAAATGTCGTAGTGGGGTCCCTTTGTAGTTTTGTGAAGTCATCTGGTTTAAGGAAATCGTACACTTTATTTTTATATTCACTTTGGTCTAGACCTCCTTCACCCTATAAAATTTGATACTTTAGACTATAAAATTAAGGCATACTTTAGACTATAAATTAATTATAAAAACAAGTAAAGAAATGGGAAGGTAATAAACGAGTATTATTGTTATCACCAAAATACACATTTTGTTTTTGAGAAACCAAAATCAAAACGTGTGTTTCGAAAGAACAAAGCCAAAGAATATACTATAATTTCACTTAAGTGAAATCATTAGATGTCCGCTTCCATTTAGAAAGATATTAAAATGGTACCGGAAACTGGAATTTGAATTAATTCTCAATACCGTTGTTGTAAACGTTTTATTTTTGTACAAACAAAAAACAATAGAAAATTTTCTATTGCGCACTTTGAGATAGCACTAATCTTCTATCCTCTTTCCATCTTAGGCCCTTAAATAAAGGAATTCCGATTGAAGCATTAAGATCATCACGGCTGTGGTATCAGTTCCCATAAAAAGAAGAAAAGGACAAGCAATCACGAAGGAATTCTCTTGGTTAGAAAAGGAATATGAAAAAACTACTGCTACGCTGTAAATTGGATTAAAAATCTTGTAAACTTCGGTCCAATGTACCCTGGAAAACTTTATTTGTGTTTGAATTGTATCAGCATTCAATATCGCCCAATTATCAATTTTTATCCTTTCGAATTTTCCAACTACTTTGTCCGATATAGAAAAGTAAATTAGTTTTATTACAATTAATACCGTTATTAATATTAAAAAATTATCCTATTATTCAACTGAACTTGTGACTGTAAACGTTGTGTTCTTATTATACAGATAATTTGATTTTTCGCGTCCAGCATTTCATTTATTCCCAAATTTAGGGTGACATATTATTGTTGCAACTCTAAACCACTACGACGGTCACTTTATACCTCCTAGTCAAGCGAAAACATGGCCACCTGCTCACCACCGCAAGTCAAAATATCGGCCACAGTTGTCCAATGGAGCCTAAATGGTATATTCACTGGTGAACACGACTGTGCCACATGGCAACTAACGTGTGTTTTATATAATAGTAATATTTTAACAATTACATAATCTTCCGATGGTACCTGTAAATCTATAATTTGTTTAAAATAAATGCGATTCGCGAAGTATGAAATAAATACTGGCAAGGGTACTTTATACTGTTTTGTCTCATATGATTTTGTGCTTTGAAATGTATGTTTGGGCAAATATCTGAAATATTAGAGTACAAAATGTCATGACATATTTAAATAAATATTATGACATACTTTTAAAGGATATGCGAAGAATTTTGACAAGAATACAGACATCATATTAGAGATAATATGACGTTTTTACGTTTTTAGAGTGACATTTTTTTCATAGAAAAGCTTTTACTGCCTGACTTGAAAATTCTTTGAATAATTTGGGATACAGGGTTTTAGAATTTTTATATTGCTTTGAAAGCAATGCTCGCCGATATTCTAATTATGTGTAACATTATACAGTGCGATTTCTGTACAATTACTGCTGAAGCATAATTTAATCCGTGTGGTTTATGTGCACGTACGGAATAAGTACGTAGGTTTCAAGCAAATATTATTTAATAAACTAAGTAGCTAGAATCTGAAAGTATTTACTCAAGGAAAGAGATTATTTTTAAAATTTTAAACAGTTTCCGAAATTATAATTTTGTCATTTATTATTATAATTTTGTCATTTATATTGTAATAATTTTCGTAAAAAATATGATAAGACCTAGAAATATAACATCAGTCCAGCCCCGTTTGACTATCTGCCGGGAATCGAACCCGTGTCCCCGTGGTGCGCCGCGCCGTCATAGACCACAAATTATTGGGATTTTTAATGAGATTTCAAGATTAGCAAATTAATTACAATGAAAACTATGAAACAGTTTGCATTGAAAAATTAATTTCTTCTCAAATAAAGTATTTCATTAATTTCTACGCCAAAATTAAAGCTATTGCACTCTTCGTTTAAGTTTGTTGCAGATTCAATTTATGTATCAAATAGTTAAAGAAAGTTGACGATAATGCGCTACTAGAGCAAATATATATGATTTAATAACCTAATCGTTCATTAAATGGCTTCATAGAAGAGTGTATTTTGAACACTATCTTCGTCTTCACACGAACTTACTATCTACTTGTGAAAAGTACTTGTTAAAACATATACAGAGTTTTATTCACGTTTTCACGTCACAATCTTTGAAAAATACTAAATTTACCAAAGTAAGTAAAACATGAATATTGACAACGGGTTCAAATTTTAAAAGAAATGAGGAAATATAGTAAGCTTACAGCGAATACATAATCATGACTGTCCTCATGAGTCTGCCCGCTTCGGGCCCCTTAATCAACCACATACGGAGGGTATCGGTAGTCGCACTATTCTACACTTCACCCGGGTTACGCCTATTTCGCCAATGCACGTGCGAGTGGAAACATTCACTGCATGATTTAAATTATACGTAGCGACATCTATAGATGTACATAGATACAACACACATTTATGTAATTACTATGTGTCGAGGAGCTAGGAGCTTCTTTGCTGTTTTATAAACGATTTTTTTTTAATTTTAAACTCGCATATCTTGTGATTGAGTGCAATGTTTCTGTCTTTGAATGCACTGACTGTGAAACTACATACTAATTTAATCTATAGTTTTTATGTGGTGCGTGTTCACACAAACAGACAAGAGTTCAAAAACTACGTTTTTGTGTATTATTAATTTTATTATGTAACCCCTAATCATTTTTTCGTAAATATTTTCAACCTGCACACGTTTCTCAAAAATTCCATTATAATTGGTTCAGTAGTCTTTATGTGATACGTGTTCAAACAAATAAACAGACAAAATCATTAACGGACAATCAGACAAATATTCCAAAAATATATTTTTTAATTCTATCAAATTTCATTACTTCCCCCTTAATTACTTTTTCGTAAATAAATTTAGTTCAATTCTGTTCAAAAATACTGCACAACTAGTATGTTCGATCACAAGCGGTAAGGCTTACGAATTTTAGTGGAAAACATTTAAAGAATTAATAATTGTAGAGCAAATAAATATTTCAATTTTCCATAATTTCCTTCGCACAATGTTAAGAAAGGATGACTGACACGATTAAAGAAGAGTAATTTTCTAAATTTACCGTCTAATAAATAAGCCCTTTTAGAATTGTTCTCCTACATGAATACAGACATTCTACAATAAACAATTACTAAAGACTTAAATTTATGGTCAAGTGTTTTTCTTTTTCATAGTAAACTTACATGCGTTGCTACGAAAATAAGGAAGATAGGAAGCTCGGGGTTTTAGGGTTTCATACTTCAAAAGGAAAAAAACAGAAGCCTTAAACGATCACGTGTCCCATTTTTTCAACGATTTTCTCAAAAATCATACAAGATAGAAACTTGGTATTTGGCATATTAATTTAATGGAAATTTGAAACAGTAATTATACTAATTTAACCACATATTTTACACGAGATACTTTTTTTAAAATACTCACACGAGAATTGAACACAGGGTAAATAAAGTATTTTTTTTTATTTGTATATCACGTGTGATATAATTTAAAAGTATCCTCATAACAGGAGTATAAAAACATTTTTTTTACATTCTCATATTTAAAAAGATATTCTCAAAAATTTTCGAAAAATGGATATTCTTCCCTTAGTCCCGAAACTACTGAATCTAAAATCACGAAAGAAACGAGTTATCAAAATCTGACCAGAAGATCAATCTGAACAGGAAAAATTATAGTGATTAGCCTTGATCTTATATTATTTTAAATATGCATCAGTTTTTTACACCCGTGTAAGATATAATAAGCAATAAATTTAAAAAGTTTAATAGTAATATTCTATACCCTTAAGTGTTTACGAATACCTAAATTTGTATCAAAATTTCGAAGTGTAATTTCTTCTCGTAACTAACAATTTCTTTTTCACATGAAAACTTGTGTAATAACTTAAAATTGTATGGAACATAACTTCATGTATAAATTTATAAAGCAATGCTTCTTATTGATTCTAAAAGAGTTGATATTAATTTACATAGCAATAAACTTTTCAAAAGTTCTGACCTAACCTAATCTACCTAACCTAACCTAACGCTTGGTGTATGGAACAGGTTGATTAATTTGCATTAAAATAAGCAGTTTTTTATTATCGGATATAAAAAGCAATTGCATACTGTTTTATGATCCTGCCGCTTAAATTCATCTGATATACACATTCATACAAGGTGCAACTATTATCTCATAAAAGCACAATTATTGGTTCATTATAATGTATATTTTTAACTCATTATTATTAAATTAGCCTTCGTTACTCTTTTGGACATTAGGGAATGTTAAATGATAATGTAACGAGGAAAGATTTCATAAGTTCATAGGATGGGTATAAATATAATAAGAAAATGTTTTAAATGTAAGCGCTTAATGGGACTTATATTTTGTTTATGGAGGTAATAAAAGTCCGTTATAAAAATACAAAAAAATCTTAAAAATACTTCTTTCTTTCTTTTATAATCGTGTGTTTGTATATGTCCCTGAATATACTCAAAATTTTTTATTTTTGCTTTGACAATGAAAGTAGGGTATATGACATATTTTTCTAAATAAACTATGATACTATAAACTGATATTTACAATTAACCATGCAAAAATGTAAATTTGAAGTAATTGTTTTTTATTAATTTATTTTCGATTTTTTTCTTATTTAATTTAGTCATTTTGAAATTAACCATCTGAATTTTCTCGCGTACTATATTTCCAAAATCTAGTTTGTCATTTCTTTCTAATTTTAAATACTCTTCGAGATTTAGCAATATTTAATGTGTCGAATTTAAACTACAAAATTTCTGAACTGATAGTGTGCAGATAAATGAATATGGAAATAACTGTTCGGGCGGTTCGTTTTTACCTATTACAACACGAATCCTACTAATTAAAGAAATGCTTTTGTGATTTATACCACTTTTAAGAGACAAAATAATAGACTATAAAAATAAGCCATTTTTTAATATTCAGTTATTTTACGAGAATTGAATTAAAAAAAATGAAATGTTGAATTTCAATATCAGATGCAAAAAAAATTGTTTACTCTTCAAAAGTAAAGATTAACAGGAATTTTCCCCGAAAATAAGGAGATATATTAAAATGAAGCATTCACATGTTAAACTTTCGACCTGAGCTGAATCAGCGAGGAATGTTTGCAAACACCATGTAAAAATATGAAAGCCACAACGGGCATTCCGCAACTGATGTGAATGCCTTATTTTAATTTTTATACACTCTATAGTTCTGGAATTTATTCATTTTCCATTTAATTCATTGACTAGAAAATTTAATTCCATTTTTATTATTTAATTCCATTAATCCAGACGAGCAAAAAGAACATTTAATTCCAAATTTTCTGTTATATTTGACAATAAATTCATATATTAAATCGATATTATTAAATTACCAGTATGGACATCTTTAGACATGCATAATTGTTTACGTCTTATCTTAAGCGAGATAGTTAGTTTAGCATTTATTTTACTTGAAAATTGCATTTATTTTCTTAATTGCCTTTTCACTAGCTTTCTTATAAATTTAAGGTCATAAGGTGACAGGATTTGTTACTAACACAATAAGCGTATTGCAACACATAGCCATAAACTAAGATAAATATTTTTTCGACTTAACGTACAATTTCTGCCAAATATTTATTTTAGCACTAATTTTATATTATTGAGTCAAAGCACAAAATTTCAAAATACCACAATCATAGTCTTTCTTGATTTTAAAAGTACTTCATGCATTAAATCAATTGTCAATCAGGGGTCATAACAGTCTGTATAGCCGTTTAAGCGTGATTGCGTAATTAAATTTTCACGGTATTAATATTCCATACATAGGAATTTATCGTTAACAGCATGTGTTACCAGTAACGTGAGTTCTGCCTAAAATTAACCGATTTTTAAATGTTTGCTACATTCATATTTTCAAATATGTTTTGTTAAGTTTGACAAGGGATAAAATTCTCAAATTATTTTGCAATATTGCAATTTTACACTTGATTTATTTGTTTTACCGTTATACAAATAAATATTCTAATTGTAGTTTATGTGTAGTAAGCAAATAGACACAATGAATTTTCTTTCAAATACGTAGATGGTAGAACAGAAATATCTGTTTTTAAGGTCATCATTTAAGATTCATAATCCAGAATATGAAAACTGGAACTCAATAGACACCATAGATTACGCAAAAATTTGCGTATTTTTTACATGAACAATGCGTGTATTAATGTCGTGGCCCTTTAGATGATTGAAAAGATATTCGGTGATAAAAAAAAACTGAAAAGCTTGTGGATTAAAATACAAATTTATCCGTTATGATAATGAACTCCGGTTATTTTTAGACACAAGTTAAACAAAAAGCTGTGAGAAGCCACTTCCGCACAAGGAATAGTTATTTGTTCCCTACAAAAACAATTGTTTGTATAAAAGATAACTCGACATAAATTTCCTTTTAGCTTTAAAAGAACGATGGATGGCTAAAGGAACAAGCAGGCCCCAAATCAAAGTGGAATGCCGAGGGGCCTTGAAACGAGCGTGAGCGGGTGCCCATAGTAATTGAGTGGCCAGCTTGGAGCTTTGAAGTTTGTGTGACCCTTTATATTTTGAGTCTAAACAACCGACTGTTGTGCCTCCAAGTCGCTTCTTTGTAGTTTATTTTATTTAGAAGTAAACATCGTTCATCTTAACAGTAATTGAGACGATGCCACTATTAATTATTAAGGGTTTTATGAAGTCTATATCGTATATTTACTAATATACAATTGTTAAAATAATTTTGCTGGTTGGAATCTCTTCGAGTTAAGTACTGGTTGAGCTAAGTACTGGTTGAGCTATAAATTAAGCGATCGTTATGTACAATAATTTAAACAATATACTCAAATACTTTGTCAGTTAAAACCTTTACAGCAGAAAAAAGGGATGATACAAAATGTTAAACACATCATAACACATTAATTTTTTTATTCATTATCGCACTTAAACTCTAAGATATTATGTAAATAATCAAAACTAGGATTATTACAGGCATCAATGAAGGAAAGAGCATCTGAGTTCCCGAATTTCTCTGTTCCCTTCCAGACTACTATTGAGTTTAGCGTCTACAATTTCCTATGAAGGTTTGCTATTTTATGGCTATAAATAAGGAACATAAACACGTTATGTCATTTTCTAGTCAAAGAAAAAGAGATAATATTGTACACACCTGTGTACAATATTATCTCTTTTTCTTTCCGATCTTGAAATATTAATATCTCGCAAACGTCGAGAAGACAAAAAGTACTATTAATGCGTTTCTATACGGACGAAGTCGTTAGTGCTAATATCTTTACCTCATTTGATGATGCGGTAATTGTGCAAATAAAAAATAAACCGGTAGATAAAATAAACTGCCTTTCTTCAAATTTACAATGGATACGATATTGGTTTCATAAACTATGCTGTTTAATAAATATATTGCAGATTCCTTCTATATTGATAAGAGTGGATTCTGACAAAAGATAAAAAATTTTAGACCAATTTCTATTTTGTTCGTAATTTTCAAGATTGTAGAAAAGTTAGTTCATCATTTTACACACATCGTACCAGAGCAACATAGTTTCGTTCAACGTAGATTTACCGCCACTAAACTCTTATTATATTGAATATATTTGGCGGTAGTTTTGTAGAAATTCATTATTCACAATTAAATGAAACTACGTGATGTAGTATTATTTCTACTTTCTTTAATTTCTGTACCACGACCTAGGTTTCGTTGTATTACAACATCTTTCAGGTGGAATAATCATATTTGTAGTTTTAAAGAAATAATAAACAATTTAAATTTTATACTGTCGTATTAAGTACGTACTAACCCTCGTATAGTGAGTTCTATTCGTACTTAACAGATTTTATTTTAATTACAGCACTAAATCCTTATCGCCCGAATTAAAATCGCACTTGGCAATTATTTAACTGAATTTCCATATCATTTCTACTTACATTTATAGTACGGTTATAAAGCACCATCCATTATAAAATAAGAAATAATTACGAGTTATCGTACTGAAGATTATTTATGATAATAAAAATTCTCTTATTCAATATTTTATTCTTTGTCAGGATATAAAATTTTTAGATTAATCTTTTGATAGATTAATCAAATTTAGTAATGATTACTCTGACTACATAGTACGAGTATATTCAATAAGAGTTATGGAATAACAATTATTGAAATATTTATTTAGCTATTAACTTCATACTTTATGTCATTCGAATGATTAGTGTAAAAAACAAGCAGCGAAAAACTGAGATTATCATCACTTAAAATTAGATAAGTACTTGAGCGAAATCTTTATGAAAAGGAGGTTATATATATCCTATAAAGACATAAAATGAATAAGTCGCAAGTTATAAGATGTTAAGGTCGTGATCTTATATCTTTTTGTGCATATGTATATACGTATATATATATATATATATATATATATATATATATATATATATATATATATATATATATATACACATACATATATATATATAATATATATACATATATATATATATATATATATATATATATATATATATTTATATATATACACGTATGTTGTTACATACATTCATTGTTTTCAATTTATTTGTCACCTTGTGGAATTAACTAAAAGTCTGTAATAACTTTCTCACACGGTATCATTACTGAAAGAACAGTAAACAGTTACTAAAACTGATTTCTGGTTTCCAAGTTTATCGAAAGTGCACACAAAGTACACTATTTTTGTAGTACTTTGGTTACGGTTATTCCGATTTAAAATTTGCTTGTTTTCAATTTTATTCTCTTAAAATATAATCAATTACTAAAGTCAAAAGACACGGAAAATGTTTCTATTGCAGTGTATGTTACGTACACTGAATACGTTTTTACAAGAATCTATTTTGAATGTCCCATCTTAATTCTATTATGTTCAACTTTTTCTTTGAAATAACTTAAAGATTTCCAAAGACTTTTATTATTAGAATCTTCAAAAATATTTCTTTTAAAATAATATTGTCAGTAAAAGTTTGCATAATTGACATATGCATTAACCAGATTTCAATAATTTTAACTTGTTCAAGAATAATTTTCAACCTTTCAGTAATTATTTCTTTTTGAATACTTTAATTAACGCTATTCTTCATTTAAATTCATAATTTGTATTAGTTTCTCCTCCAGTCTATCGTGTGATTCGTTGATGAAACTATTTACTTGGATTTCTGATACAGATTTTCGAACAAACGTTATTCGAACAAATTGAACATAACGTCATTTGTTCTCCAGAAGTTCCCAAATGTCCCCATGATACATTTACTGACAATTTTGATTACTTGTTTCGTGACCAGTAGAACTATATATTTTTATCCTTAAGAAAAATAAGGATAAAATTACATAGTTCTACTTTACGTATTTGAATGAAATGAACGAAACACTTCCAAAATAATCATACTCCAGGCGTCTTTCATTTTAACTGAAACTCCCTGATATAAACACACATTTAAATACGAGCAATAACACCATTATAAGGGTTCATACATTTTAAGTTTACATACGTCTCAATACATATAAAATCTTCAAGTTTGTTAAAATTGTAATGTTCCCAGTGATTTATTTTCTCCTTTAAACGAAGCTACTTAAAATGTGTGTAATTATATTTATCAATAGTAATTTATTACCGACGGATATAACCTTCTAAAACGGCACTTAATGTTTTTGAGATTCTGGAAAGGACGTTTATTAGAAACCAATAATTGTATAGTGCTTTTAAAATGTAGCTATAACAATATGTTACGTGCTGCAAAGATTTCAAGCTGTGATTAAAAAAATTATTAAAATTAATGCGTTTAAAATACATTTTAAGTAATGTAAATTATCTTTACCACAATTATTAATTTGAAGACACGTCTTTTCATTTATATATATTTTATATTTAAAAAAAGTCAGAACCCTACTAGGATCACCCAAGCATCCGCCCGTTCGTCAATTTGGCATAGCAGATTTCGTCAGAAACAATTTGATGTGTGAACTTGAAATTTGGCACGGAATAGAGTTTATCGGTACGCATATTCTATAATACAAAAAACTAAAAAAATATTAATTGGAAAATTTGGAAGGAAGCACGATTGGTATACCAAAGTATTTGCTAACACTTGCGTGGTATATAAGTTGAAAGAGGCAGTAATATAGTGACGAATTATTTTTTTCTAAAGTTTATGAAACATTCATGAAAATTTTAGAAATATTTTTAGAAACCTTGCTTTTCTCCGTCCTGGACACTTTTGAAGTTCAAGTGATTATCTACACCTGTAAATTGTATGCGGAATTTAACAGTTTGAATATGTCTCATCTATGTGAACCGTATCAAGAATATTCTGATGTCGCTTCAAGGTTAAAAATATTATTATAAAAGATTACTTCATTTTTCACACCACTAGAAATCAGTTGCCTAGAGAAGTAGAATGCCAGCAGAATCTTTTGTGTTCTGAAAACAAGATATTATTTTAAATAGTTCATATAACAAAATGAGGAACTTGCCGTGTAATACATTCTTTAATGTATATCTGAACATAATATCTAGAAAATCCATAAGCTAAATGTACATAATCTTCAATCTGGAAGTAAAAATACTTACGATTCAGAGGTTGCTTATATCACCGGAGTGTTTTGAAATTGAACTAAAGCGCTAGATTTATTGGGAATCTGTAAGCGTCGCAGCAATCTCATCTCTGAAATCAGGCTTCACTGTGCATACATTTGGAAATCGTGCTGTGGATATTGGAAGCGGAGAATTCAGCTGTTGGGTGGAGTAGGCACTTCGCTCCAAATGTCTCGTTTCAATTTGCCACTATTGATATTTTGTTCACAGAGTAGTTCTGTTGGATGTGAGATTGGAGTAGTTGGGGTTCGGTCATATTACTGTGTCGAATCTAAGACATAAATGTGTACCTTTTTATGAATTTCGCATTAAAACTACACTTACACTGGTGGCCATTAAGGAATGCATTCTTAAATATTTTCAATGAAACAATGTTTCGATTTGAAAGTTATTTATAAATTACAATTTAAAAGTAATTAATTGAATTTTGGCATCGTCCACTAAGGTAGCAGAAATTTAATCTTGCTTTAAGGTTTTAAATTGCTTCGGCTAGAATGTTTCTAGAATCGACTCGATTTCTTGTCTAATATTCGAATTCATCTACACTAATGCTTTTGGACTACACTTGAATTCCATAGAAAGAAATGTGGTTGAGTTACGACTCCTGGAATGCCAGGAAAGATCAATCCTCTTTGAAATCAATTTTTGAGGAAGCATTTCCGCGCATCTCCAATCATCTCATTAGACTTGTGGCACGTGGCACCGTCTTGCTGGATCCACATATTCCTATCTCTTAATATTGCAATATAACTATCTGAATTAATCGCAATTGCGTAGCCGCGACGACCTTTGAAAAAAGGCATGGCCTGTAATTCTACAGCTCACTATTCCAACAAAAACGATTTCCTTCGTTTTCAGCGTAAATTCTCAGGCCCCAGATAATAACAAGTTTTTTGATCACCAAGCCGTTTACGTAAAAATGAGTTTCATCAGAGGAGATGATGTTACTGAAGTCAAGGAATCAATTCATAATTTTGTTTGCAAATCTCGATTTTGATTAAAAATTAGTTTCTTTCAAATCATGCACCAATTGAATTTCATATGGTTGCAGTTTAAAATCAAGCCGCAATATGCCACTTAAAATCATTCGGGCCATCCCGAAGTGAATTTCTTTGCATTCGCGCAATGAAGGTTTAATTTTATTACCTGGATTCCGTTCACTAGAATTTGAAGGTCCGTTAATTAATAAAATATTTACTTGATCACTCACTGATTTTACAAAATATGTGTTTGAAATTGGAAAGGCGGCGAAAAGTCGCATAACTTCGGCAACTCTCTTAAAATGTGCATTGGCAAAAATCAAAACTTACCCCATGTGACAACTCATTGTCACTAAAATTGGAAATAGTCTGCTAGGTGAATATACCCTTCGCATGTCTTTTTGTGTTCATTAGACAGATCGAGACAAATAGTGCGTTAATTTATAGCTCATTTTTTTATTCCACATAATTTTATAAATTAGTAGTAATGAAAAGTACTTACGGTGAAAATTTTATTATTTCAGGATTTACATGCGTTCTATTTAATTAATATTATTCATTATTTTTTCTGTAAAGTGATATATAAGGTTATATAAGCAGCATTAATTATCCACATTTATATTGCATTACACATTTATATCGCCGTGCGATGTTCCTTTCAAAACACTGCTTGTTAAGTACCTGTTACATAACTGTAGTTAAGGATCTATTATTACACTTTACGTCTAACTTAAGAAATCTGTATCGCCATGTATGCTTAAAATATTCGTTTCTGAGTGCCACGATATAGCAAGAATTTCAGATATTATACTAATGCGCATTTTTATTGGTGTTCTAAATTAAGACTGGGTAACTTTAATCTCCCTTTGGCGTCCGTACTTTCGATTTTCTGTCACAGTCTTCTAAAATTTATATTATTTTATTTAGGAATTTAGAATAATAAAAAGATTTAATTAATTCAAAATTATTTAGAGTAAATTGAAGGCTTAGATCATATCAAATAGATTTTGCTAATATCCCACGGAATTTCTACAAAATTAACGCCAAATTTATTCAATAGATAATTCGTGATTAAGTCACGTTCTGAGTAACAATTGAACTAAATGTTTATTATTTTTTTAAATTTGTCCCGGAGTACGGTTTTTTACGAGTTTCCATTGTTTTATAAAATAAAAGAATAATTGGAAAATAGCCATGTTTATATGATCGAGTGGCTTCAATACAACTAAATAAATGAAGCGAGGGTACAGGTGAAGAAAAATGGTCTCGGTATAAGTAAAATATGAAACAACATCTGCTAATATTGAGATGACATTTATATATTAGAACTTTTAAATGTTTAATCAGCCATTTTTCTCATTTTTCAGGCATATAATATGGCTGTTTTGCGGTTTTCAATGGAAAATTGTAAATCTTCACATCACTTTAGCCAATCACCATACTGAGACACTTTTTTCTTCACTTATTTTGTTAACTGCATTACAGTACATAACATCTATCAAAATAAGGTGTTTCGCGATTGTGCTTAATGTAAAAAGAAACAAGTTTCTATATGTTATCCTATGTTCTTTTACAGAAGTAGTAAAATTAAAAATATCGTATTTAAAGTAGACCGACAAACCTCTATATAGTCTTGGGTCTATGTGATACAAGAATAAAAATAGAGAAAATAAAAGCCAAGCTCTAAAATTAGTATTTTTTATAGTAACAGTATATTTTCAATTAAAATAATTAACTAAAATTAGTGTTTTTTATACTAACAGTCACGTTTACAAATTATTATGAAGATATCATAACAATTTTTAAACGCTATTTCTATACAACTTTTTGAATAAGCGACATGAAATAAAATGTAGATTGTGCTCCGTTTTATCCTCTATACGTATTATTCCAAAACGAAAGCTGGATACAAAAAGAATACAAAAAGCTGGATACACTCTTACGAACCCGAACATACACACTTACATTATACATCAATTAGGACGAGTGGCCGAATAATTAACAAATAGATTATAGAAACTGTAGTTTATCCGCCATTCAAACCCGTTCTCGTACCATGCGATTTATATTTATTCCCAACAGTAAAAAATAAAATGTGAGGAATACGACTCTCGAAAGATGTACAAGCGGTGACTGCCCCCGAAAAGGTTGTGGAAGAGATGTTAAGGGAAGAGTGAGCTGATTGTTCTCCCAATGGTTTCATCGAGAGAAGTGATGCATATAGTGACACGCAGACTATTTTGAAAGGCAACAGATAAAGTTACTTGTAAAAAGAAAGCTGCTGGTAGGTTCCATTCTTGATTTTTTTTTAATCGTCAATGTTAACTCTCGTAAACAATATTGAAATAAAAAGCACTTAAGATACAAAAGAAGAACTCCTATCGCCAGAACCTATCACCCACTAATAAGAAGAAAACGAGGAAAATCTTTACATCTCATTTTAAAAACGAATATTATAACAATAGGGAGAAATTCTTCCTTCCTTTCCATCATTTTATTGCACTTCACCTCTTATTCTTGTTAAAAGGTATAATTATTATATTAATTGTAAGATAATATATTATAGATTGGTTTTATGCCAAGGTTCTTGTTTAAATTAATCAGCACTCTTACCAATTTATTTGCATAATTTCGATTACGTAATCACATCTCCAATCATTTCTTCAATATCATTTGTTTTTAAAAATATTTGGAAACTCGCCAATTACTTCTTTGAGAACAACTAAATAGAATATTAAACTCTTTATTTATCGAAAAATTAAGACCACATTTTATCATTAATAAAAATCCAAATACTTCTGGTCAATAAAACGCTCACCAAATTTAAATATTATTCAGTGCTATCATCATAAAGATATTACAAAAATAATGTTTGCTTTGTTACTCATAAATACGACACTTGCGATCGTAAATCACAATTAACCGGGAAACACACTGACCTGAAGATCAATGTCTATTTTTTACAGTAAAAAGCTGTTAAGTACGAGTAGAACTCACGCTACGATAGTTCCTTTTACTTATAAATATTTAATGGTACATAGTATTTCTATGGAATTATTCACCTATATTAAATTTCCACTACCTAAATATATTTTCTACTCCATCTTGGTGCATATTTAAAGAATATGACATCTAGATACATCGCTATAGTTTTTCTACAATCTTTGTGTAGATTTCTAAAAACTCTGTTTTATCATAATTTTAGGTTCAGCAGACTAGAAATAGGGTTAAATATATTTTATAGTATATAACTGAAATCAAAATACCAAAAAATATATTCCTGATATTCTTACAACTGGCACTTTCAAACTCACTGATTAGGAATATTAATTTTTTTAGTGCTCATATTTCCTGTAAATATTTTCTATATTAAAATATTTAAATATTAACTGATGAAATATGCGCCAGTTAATATGTATTATAACTATGTCAAATTTCAAGATTCTATGTCAAAAAACGCAAGTCACCGACAAACAAACATAGAAGCAAGTGTTGTTTATATATTGTTTATAAGGGGTGTATATTGTTTATAAGGGGTAACATCTTATGAGGATTCTGTTTTCCTTTTGAGTTATGGACTTCTACAAGAGAATGAAATTGGAAGTTAAAACCAATTTTTAATAATATATGTAAATAAAATAGCACATAGTTCAAAATTATACAAAGTTTCAAATTTCTCAGACAGATCTCTCAATAGAAGAGAATTATATGGTTTTTACATATGTAAGATATGATGGTAATTTAAAATACTTTATGGTACATTTTAAAAATTTTAAAACGATGATAACATGACGATGATGATTATAAACAATAACAAAATTGTAAACGGACGATTCATTGTTTGCACTAAGATCTATTTTACTAGTTCACTTAAGAGAGCTTAAATAAATACAATAAATAAAAATAATAAATACGCCTATGTCGCTAGAACGGAAAAAAGTTCAACAAGCAGGGGTACCCGCTTGTTTTAATAAAATCCGAAAGTAATAAAATCCTGTACAAACAAACAGACAAACTCTCTTCAATACTTGTTAAAAATCAATGTGCCTACTTTAGCCTCATTTATTTACGCCCACATCAGCAGCGTAGATATTCCGGAAGTCAGCGTAAAGAGGCAACCGCTATAACTATTAAATTCGTAAGGATAAATATATATATATATATATATATATATATATATATATATATATATATCTGTTTGGTTCTGATATACGCTTGTCATACCCTCTTAATCCGATTACTAATTACATTTATTGAACCGTTCGACATCTTACATATAAAGATTGTATAAAGTGAGTCTCAACAGCTCTCAAAAGATGATATAATTTGTTCAACTTTAAACAATTAATATAATAGTTATAATAGTTATACCTTTTAACGGGAATAAGAGGTGAAGTATAATAAAATTGATGGAAAGGACCTTGTATAATAATTTCTCCCTATTATTGTAACATTGGTTTTAAAATGAGATGTAAAGATTTTCCTCGTTTTCTTCTTGTTAGTGGGTAATATGCTCTGGCAATAGGAGTTTTTCTTTTGTATCTTAAGTGCTTTTTATTTCAATATTGTTTAAAAGGGGTAACATTGACTATTTTTAATAAATCCAAAATGGAATCTACCAGTAATTTGGAGTTTATTTGTTGCCTTTCAAAATAGGCTGCATGTCACTGAATTCATCACTTTTTTCGACGGAACCATTGGGAGACACTTCCTTGAACGTCCATTCCACGATCATTTCGAGGACAGTCACCCCATCTCCAGCTTTCGAAAATCGTATTCCTCACAATTCATTTTTTATTGTTTGAAATAAATATAAATCGCATGGTACGAGATCGGGGTTGTATGGTGAATAAACTACAGTTTATACAACCTACTTGTCAATTATTCGGCCACTCGTCCTGATAGATGTGCAGTGTGAGTGTGTATGTTCGGGTTCGTAAGAGTGTATCCAGTTTTTGAACCATGGCGCAGCAGAATTTGAGTGACCTCCGTATTATATTATGATATTTCGCGACAATGAGCTTCATTATAAAATTCTAATGAAAGTCAATTCTAATTTAGTTGTTAATTGAGACTACAAGGAAAATCACCGAACAAATGTTTTCCACTTTAAATTCATTTTCACCAAGCAATTTTAAATTGCGGGCAAGTTGTAAAAATAAAGCACAAATGCACGCGAGGCACGTCAGCGTGCACAACAAAAATGTGAAAAGAAATTAAAAACAACAATAATAATAACACATTTATTTCTAGAATACAATTATAGAAACGTACACATGTGCTATTTTACATAATGTTTTTGAACTTCATGTTATTTTTTTCCTTAAAATATTATTGTTATAGGACAAAAAATCTAAGTAAACAATTTAAAACATAATTTAATAGAAAAAATCAAGCATCAACCGAAGCAATAAATATGTCACGACGAAATTCCAATTAAATACCAATATTTAAACATGAGTTTGAACTAAATACACCTGATTATTGTCATTATTTTGTAATTGAATGCGTAAACTAAGTTTGAAATTAAACGTCAATATAAACCATTTATACTTTAAATGAGTGCTATTAGGGTAACTATTTTTGAGTAAAGGCTTCCTCCATAACTTTAGCGGGGTTATTTGATCGCGAGTCTGGTCCAAGTTGATCCGGATACGGCCTCCAGGTCGCAGCAATAGCGTGCGCGCCTTTGCACTCACGGCCTGCTGTGAGCGCGCAGCTACCGGTGCAGCACCCGCTCGCTCCAGGGTCGGTCGGCGACGCGTGCCATATGCCCCGCCCATCTCCATTTGGGTTTGCAAACCAGTCGGGTGGCGTCGGTCACCTGTGTTTTCTTTCTTAAGTCAGCATTACTTTGTCAATCACATATTTTTATTCCCAGGATACTTCTTTCGGTTGAATAACTGTATTCTTTTTTATTATCTCTGTAAATGCCCACCTTTGGCTTTTATTTAAGTTTTGATGGGTCATTCCGTTTAAAAATATATTTAATCACCCATTATTTGGTGCACGAAGTCTTGATACTTCTCTCGACCTCTTCGGTAGTAGAGTCTATGAAAGTTATTTTGGGTCCAGGTACACCCATTTACGTAGCTGACTGAGATCGTGTTCGTATAGGTATATTTTTGTTATTAGTCATGATGCATGTTATATTTACATTAATTTCTAAGCCAAAGCCATTATTTTCTACTTTGAGAATTTGAATGTTTGATGAGAAAGTGATGACAGAATCTTTTCGGTTTCTTAGTATAATATAGTTAAGAATCTTACCTCCATTGCTGACATGTAGTGCGACTCAAGTGTTTCATTAAAAAATAATTATTAAGATAGAAGTTAGAGGTTCAATGACAGTTTTTAGTGTATAGTTAGAGATTCCACTACAAGCAGTGTTTTCGGAGAATTTAAAGATTTGAGACCTTTTTCAAACTCACTTTTTTAAAAAACGCTTGGCGTATATTTTAGTGTTTGTTTTCTATGCTTATGAGTTTGTTTTCATTGTAGGTTATTTTGTGGTTAACTATATTATTTTATAAAAATTCGTTGCGATATGTACGTTATATTTCTGTTAGTGAAATTATTCCCATCTTTATTGTTTAGAATTATTTTCTAGACTTTGTTTATTCTTTTATTTGAATTTTTCACTGAACATTTGGTTTTTTTCCCTTTCAGTTATTTTAAACATTAACTTGGTGTCATTTTTACGAGTTTGTTTCTCGATTTTCTTATATAATTCAGTCAGCTTCGTTCTTTCTTCCCTAGACTTGTATCTCTTATTTTTTAAATGTTCTCATTCTTTGAATAGGTTTTATGAATTTGGTGTAAATATATGTTTTTTGTCGGATACATTTTTTCTTTCGGGTATTGTATAATGTTAACTTTAATTTAAGTTATTAGTTTCTTGTATTGTTGTCGCTTGTTTTTTTCATTCTACTTTATAATTTTCTCGCAGATTCGTAAAATAATTTATTACATTCTTTTTTCATTTGGGGTTAGGTCTAATTAAAGGTAACAGAATGACTACCTGTTTCATTTTATCCTACTTATTAAAGTACAGGTTATTTTTAAACTTTGGTTGACACTGAATGTCGATTTAATAATTTGAGCCTTGGATATTAATTTTACATTTTTTGTTCAATTATAACTAATTGCGATTCTGCTTTCTTCCATCCATCAAAAGCTATGTTCATAATTCTTTTTATTTCTTTTTGAAAAAGAAATAAAATGAATTGTCTAGTTATGTAGAGATGGTTTTTCAGGCAATATTATATTAAAAGCCCGCCTCTTTTATGTCTTGTACCATATCCCAATGATTTTGCCACATTATGATGTAGGCTGTCTTATTTTAGCGTTAAAGTCGTCCAAAACAAAGATCGTACTTTCATTCGTACTGGGATATTTCAGGCTCTTTCTAGTATACTTTGCTCATTGGATCATTTTTAGTAGCCTCAATACCTTTTTCTGATGGCCATCAGACTTGTATCTAAGCGTGTATTTTAAACGTGTTCTCGTGTCTTAATAGACGTATATCTAAGTGTGTGCTCTGAAACTGGAGTAAATTCTGCTATGTAAGTTTTTAATGCTTTTTACCACAAATTCGACCACATTGAAGCCGGATCTCACATTCTTATACTGTTATATAATTATATAGTCTTCATATTCTATAATTGTTACCTTTCTATATTAATTATTGAATATATTTGGTGTTAATTTTATAGAAATTCATTATTCACAATTAAATGAAACTACTTGATGTAGTATTATTTCTACTTTCTTTAATTTCTTTACCACGACCTAGGTTTCGTTGTATTACAACATCTTCAGGTGGGATATTAGCAAAGATTCTTTGCTAATATCCCACCTAAAGATGTTGTAATACAACGAAACCTAGGTCGTGGTAAAGAAATTAAAGAAAGTAGAAATAATACTACATCAAGTAGTTTCATTTAATTGTTTCTATATTAACTTCGGAAACGCCTTGTATATCGCATTTGATGCCATAAAGTGAATATTCAAATTCAGTTTATATTCACAGTGTTAATAATAAGCTTACATTTTGTGTCCCGCTATGTAGATTCCTTCTGATCGAGGATTTTGGTTTGGGATTCCCGCTGTAACTACCCGTATTTATTGTTATTGGTTCTTTTTTATTATGGTTGTTTCTTTTTGTATTTTCTATGCATTGTGCATAGGAAACAGGAAATGCCCCTTAATTGTATTAAGTGAACACTCAAAACAAACTTCGAACAAACGATGACCCATCGTTTGTTTTTGATTCAAATAATTAGTAATTTCATATTTGTTTTTTTCATTTGAAGGCTCCATTCTAGAATATTTCATAGCGTTCGTCCTAACTTAAGGGGATTCTGATAGGTTATTGTCATTAGACTGTTTCGCTTTGTTGCTCACTATTACGATTTAATCATACTGAATGAAGTGTGCTTACTTTTTTTTTCTAATTCGTCGTTTCCTCTCTTCCTCTTTCTTTTTCATAATATTATATATATATATATATATATATATATATATATATATATATATATATATACACCTTCTTATCAATAATATTATATACTTTCTTTTTATATATTTTTCAATTTAGTCAATTCGATTTTTCGCTCTTCGATACAGTTTTACATCTCTTTGTATATGTCATATTCCCTTAAATTTTTATTCCTATTATTCTCCAAGGTTTCTGTTATGTCCTTCTCAAAATAATTTAACTTTTGTTTTTCGCTTATAATTTCTCTTTGTACATTTTTTTAATTCTTCTGTTACTTGTTCCATTCCTGTGTATTTTCAGCAAACTGGGATATTTCTCCTAGGATTGGCTCCTTCTAGTATAATTTATGGAACTAACTATGTACGGAATTACGTTACGGAACGCAAAAAGTAGTGATAACGTTCAACGGTAAAAATAACGTTCGTATGTAAATATGGCTTTATATTTCTCAAATAAGTGTAACCATCTAATGCGGCAGTATTAGAAGGCAAGATAAATCGACTTTTCTAATTAATATGCACATAGCTACCTTTCCTTATTATCTTAATATTCGTTTAACCGATGTAAATAGCTCCGTGCATTTTTACGTTATTTTTTATATTTTCAAAAATAAGAACTTTGGCTGTAAACCTTTGCACTTGTTATTTATTATTATCTTATATTTTATCGGTTGCACTTTACTTAAAAACTTTGTCATTGGCACAATTAGCCTGGTTTTATTATCACTTTTGATACTTACTACTTTGCTTTTTTGACTTTTTACTTTGTTTGCGTGGTTTTGAATTTTTTTGATTAATACTTTAACCATTTTAAAAATTAACAAATGTTATTTAACTACTTTATACTGATCGCACTACCACATTTCGAAAGAAAATAATCGAAAAGAATGGTAAAGGATGAGAATATGTAAATGAGAAGTTATAATAAGTTTAATAAATTATATAAATTATGATTGTCGCTGAAACATAATTTTATTCAACTTTCAAAACCAAACTTATACATGAGCTCGTTTGCGATATCTGTAGAAATATTTCACAAATTTAATATGTTTAAAAATTTGCAATAAAACTAATTATTTTTCCGAATGCACCAGACAAATGCAATCATAGAAGCAGACGAAGCGAATAAAATGGAAACACGTAAATGTTGCGAGTGCAAAGCTCGCACAATCTTTACGCGTAACGCAGACGAACGACTTTTGTTGAGCTAGCTGCCGAAAAGTGGCGACTTTTGTCGTACAAGTCGGTAGTCGACATTCTGTCGTTCAAAGCATTTTTTTTTAATTTGATTAAAATTGTGTTTTATAAACAAATAACATTTTGTGTTGAAAAGAAAAAGGGATAGGAATTTCCACTGAGTTCTTGGAAAATACAATTGATTACGTATTATTACTATAATAACATAAATTATTTTTAAATATAAGAGGGGCTCATGATCAAATATGTCTTAACATTGTTTTACAATAAAAATTAAACAAGCATAGAGTTACTATTTTGTCTATCGCAAAACTTGGCATCAACAATGACTTTTGAAGACATCTGTCATTCTAAATATGAGGTATCTAAAAAGTATTTTTAAATGAAATGGTAAGACTTTTTACATTGTTTTTAAACCCAGACTCTTGATTTAAATTTGTCATCATTGTTGCCAGTTTACTTGCATTATTTTGATTATGTAACGAAATTTCCAGTCATCCAATCAATACCTCGTCATTTTTCAAAATATTTGGTAACCTTGCAGATTTAATTACTCCATTGATGACCACTAAGAAAACACATCCCTCGTCGATCTTAAAATTGCGGTTATTTGGATTATGTTTTATCATTCACAGCGATTAAATTTTTTTGGCTTAATGAAACCCTCCTCAAATTTAAATATTTTTCACTGTTGTAGTCATAAAGAAATATATTTGTGTGTTAATCTCAAAGACGGCAATTATGACAGTTAGTCACAATCAATCGGAAAGCGAACTATCGTTAAGATTGACATCTCTACTCAACGGACAAGAGACGCGCTCCGCCGACTAAATGTCTCTCGTTTTCATCAGCGCGAGTTTAGTTCCATACTTTTAATAATATCCATACTTTTATTTACTGATTTGATGTTAACTGTTAATTAAATTGTATTGTTTTCTTTGCCTTTTGTGTACTTCTGTTATATATCGTAAGGAATTATTAAAATGAAAGACTATAATTAGTATTGTAAATTGTTAATTTTGCTCATTAATTTTTAGCTATGCTTTTTTTTATAAATAATATTTTGTAAACTTAGATTTTTAGTTCTTAAATATAAACAAGCATATATACAGTCAGACAATGCAATTTTCATATGCTATTAAGTTAAGATGAATGTATTTTCAGGAAAAAATCGGGCTTACGTTTCAATTTTTTCATTTTTGCTTCGCATTTTAGTAAATCTTGTTATCATATCAATTCTTGATTGCGCAATAGTTTAAAGTAATCTACTGTGATTAAACATTTTCGCCAACATTTTTAAAAAAGTGTGAGGCACACAACACTGAGACCGTTGTATGTTTGAGATAATTACCTAGATACGCTCTGGCAATAGAAGATATATAAAAATTGTGGTAACAACTCTTTATAGGTGTTGATCTTTTCACAAAAATATCAAACGTTTCCTTTCACGTCTTTTGTTTATGTTTTACTTAATTTCTTTTGCACTTCAGGGAGATGTTAGCACAATAGAATTGTTTAATTAGAATTATTCATTGTTTATTTTGAAAGTAAATTTTTGGCCGTTCTGTTCTTCATATGTTAATGTCACTTTTATCTTAATATCCCATGTTCATAATAAAAAATATAAATTAATGAGCACTTGACACTCAGAAACTGAACAGGGCTGTGCCTGCCTTTCACTCCGTCTTGTATTATTCTCGACAATGCTGACCCGTAGGGAAGTTATCAAAATAATTTTGTGAACTTGAATTTTTGAGACCTAAATTATAACGTAAAGTTTGAACTACTACGTCAGAACTGGACTACAGTTCTGGGTGCAGTACCTCCTGCTGGCAGACATCTGCATCCGTTGGCCTTGCTTTGATTTATAATATGACTACGGAACTATGACTATTTTTGACATTCATTTTCAATATATTTCATTTTACTCATTAAGCATGAACTTTATTTACAGGCGTCAACGTGAATCTGCATAAAGGAGTAATTAAATTACTAGGTGCGGAATGCAAATTTTTTATAAAATTTTTAAACATGTCAATTAATTTATTTTCATTACAACCAACCGGGTAATTATCTTCGCCAGATTAACTAAACTTTAGAGAAATATGAAATTATTTTTCGCGAAAGAGAAATCATTTAGCTAAAAAGTTATTCGATTGGTTCTATCCACTATATTGAGTTAAGCAATTATTATTTTTTAACTGTACACTTGTTTTTTAACTGTACTGTTATTAAGTTTCCAAATAAACACGAAACATTTTTTGACATGAGTTTTAGCATGTTCATTTTTGAAAACATTAGTTTGTTTAGGCTAAAGTCATATCGTGGTACCGGTCGGTTTCCAATGAGTTAAACGTTAAGTTTTTTGTTAAACTTCCTAGTTAATAATTTTAGTATTTCCTAGTTATTAATGTTAATGTTTAGTTAATTACATAGGAATGTGTCATTGAAAAAACAGTTTAAGAAATACAGAAATAAATTTGTTTTCGGAAAATCATGAGTCCGGTATAACTTTAAATGTGTTTGTTTGCTCTATTGACAGTAATCAAAAAAAAAAAATATATATATATATATATATATATATATACATACACATATACAAATAACACACATAGAACACACAATAAGATGGAAATGGTATTTTCAGCGAACGCTATGAAAAGACACTTCGCCAATCTGAAAGAAACGAATTTTAAACACGTCAGTTACACAGTACTGTTCAAAACGATCATAGAGGTTTAAATGCTTTCTCGTTTCCCCGCGTTTGAGTCCCGCTTGCAACAAATGTTCTAAAATTAGAATGGTGTTTTCACCGTTGTATACCGCTCACTACGATATCAAAATAAAGCGGTAAAAATGAATTTTATATTGTAAAATTCACAGGTAAAAAAGCATTTATTATCTGAATTTGACATAACAGCGTAATACTAAGTACTTAGGGTTGTAAGCCCTGAAAAATAAATAAATAATAGAAGATAAAAGATGAAAGTTTATAAAAAACAAGATTTAGTTAAATACAACATCCAAATATTGTCTGTTACGAGGGTGTATCAGATTTTCAAACAAGTTGTGGTTAATATTAACCTTAATAATTTTACTTTTAGTTACTCATAATGAGATATATTGACGAAATATTTGCCCGTCCATACTTATTGTCCAAGAACTTAAATATTTTTATTAAGTAGTAATAAACGAAAATGTATTTCTCTACTACGTATTTAATTTAATGTATTTCTCTAACACCCTATTTATTAAATCGATAATAAGATTACAAGAAAGAAAAGCTTTATACTGTTAAAAACAAATACAATCAAATAACTTCGTGGATAAAACATGACTTAAGTAAGCAACTTAGAACTAGAGGATTTAGAACTAGAAGTCCATATTTAGATAACGGGTGTAACTAGAAATTAAAGAGCCTCTTTACCTTCTGCCAGGTAGCCACCACTTAAATAAATGCCTACGTCTATATAGCCATGAAAATGTTTTCTTTTCCAGTCGACGCAAATTAATGCCATTTCATCAATAACATGGCTGGCAATGTGGTCATGCTTTCGGTTATGAATTGGAACTGGTTTTGGGTACAAATATCTTCTACTGGACTAATTTACATCAAAATCATATTCTAAAAAGTATGCTGAGCAAACAGTGCCTAATTTGTAGGAAACCAGTTCTTCCATCTAGCGGCTTTAATCCATTTCTCCTCTACATGGGCGGTTTTTAGGGTATTTCAATGTATATATTCATTTATAATAGGATATTTCAATTAGGGTATACCAGCATGTCTTTCAATGAGACAAACCGTTAAACTCAGACTTAAAATTTATACAAAGGCCAAAATATTAAACGTAAAAATTAATAAATAAAAAAACGCGTAATTTAACAGTTTAACCTTTTCTCGAATTGCCATAAATCGTAAAACGAAAGTTGTTCAATGTATGCGCACAACTATTTAATTTTTAATTTATCTTACGAAATGATGGAAAAACGTATCAGTTATTTTCATATCATTATTATACTGTAGAATTATGTAAATTCAACTGCTTTAAAGTGTAGAACTTTTATATCATTACGATGACAGTGTCCAAACATATTAACGTTTTTGCTATGTTTGCTATAACGAAACCAAGCGTCCTGCACAAGTGGCGCGTATCGGTGTGATGACGTCGCCAATAAAGTTTTCATTTAAAATCCAACTACATTTAATATTCAAATTAACTTGTCGAGTACAGATAATTTCTCAATTGGTTAAGTATTTTGCTAATTTTTATTTTTGCTCGTTATTATGGCGCAAAAATGTATTTTTAATGAACAATGAGCGATGAAGCTTATCACATTCTGTCTGCGATTAACATATACGTTATCGTGCAGAAAACAAAATACGTTATGCGCAACATATCCGTGCGCACGTGCCACGCCTACTTATATATATATATATATATATATATATATACACACACACAACCACACATACATAAATACACATATACGTGTGTGTATTTTTGAGTATCAATATATTCATACGTATATTTTGATAGCGATTTTTTTATGTGTAGGATTGTAACGAAAAACATGCTTATACATCTTAATGATTTGAATTTGGAAGTTTTTGCAAAAAAAGATGGGACAGTTCACATTCTTTTGCAAAATTCTGCGATATGTACTTCTAAATTTACTATATTGAATTAAAGTGCAGTCATTTTAATTAGGGTGCAGTAAGTATAATTTCTTTTATAGCGGAGACTGTAGGTAACCGTCGTAATTTAAGGATGATGTGATATCTGATTGAAGGAGTTTAAAAACCCGTTAGAAACAAAATACATATTTCATGAATGTAATAAAAATAAAAATTGTAAAATAATTTCGAAACGTTACTACTCTATATTCATTTTCTAAATATTATTATGAATGCATTACTAATTTGCTGGGTTATATCGCCACCGATTTTATATCATTCAGTCATACATGTAATTAAATAATACAAGATTCTAATTTTTGCTGACATACAATTTATTTATGGATACTCAGTACTAATGAAACTAATCTTAAAAAAAATTGCTTTGCTAAAAGTTGATTTGTCATCTGTCTGCATGTTTGTTTCTTTTTAACGCGAAAATTCCACACAAATCTGAATTAAATGTTTTCAGTGTCCATTAGCTAAACGACTGGTTCTCAATCTATTAATTTATTTAAAGTCGCCACTGTCCCTTTTTTTCAACGCGGACTGAAGAAGGTAAACATCAATGTGAACAAAGATGAAGGTAAAATTTGTCGACAAATTATAAAGCGATGCGAATGTAAACAAACATCATTTAAGGAAAGGTTTAAGTTATATTATATAAACGAATAAATAATTAGGTGGTAGTTGTAAATAGATTGGAAATCGATTTAATTTTTAAATTTATTTTTTATTATCCGAGAACCGCAACACTACTTAAATGTATCCATAAATGGCGAGATTTTAAATAATGGTGATTACAATGAAAAAAAAAATTATAACAAATTATATAAATCCAAAATGTTTAATCAAATGGTAGATTATTAAAATTTTACAACAAATTCAAATGTCAGATTAATAATTTGTTATAAAACTTGAATACTTTTTCAGTTATTTCCAAAGTCAGTAAATACATAATTAAATTAATTTAATGATACAAAGAAATTCATAAAAACGTCGTTAATTTAAGTGCTGGGGATAATAGAATGGAAATGTCCTTCGCTTATTGGCAGAGGAGAAGTAGTTCGTTAGTAGCAGAATGGTTTCTCCTTCTTTCAGCTTACACAATGCCATATTT
Organism: Druceiella hillmani; assembly: GCA_039881145.1. Classification (NCBI taxonomy): domain Eukaryota; kingdom Metazoa; phylum Arthropoda; class Insecta; order Lepidoptera; family Hepialidae; genus Druceiella; species Druceiella hillmani. The sequence continues at coordinate 25,593,687 of JAYKKI010000021.1, read as the reverse complement.
TAATGACAGTTTTATTTCACATCCAAGTATTAAAATGAAAAAAAGAAAATTTATTGCGCGAGCTGTGTTATACGGAATAAGTTCACCATACAAACATTTTGATCAATTACTTTTGTTTTCGGGTAAATATATATTTTATCGCAAATGGAGATCTTTATGAATATTTTGGCGTTCACCACTTTATCTTTCTTTATTTGTAGATATGGGTTTGGTGGAGGCAGCAGAATAACTTTTCCATGTGGCAGACGATATAAAAACATATTTATGTGGGTTGCAAAGTTTTATAATACCGTTAGTTCTAAACTACATCACACTGTAAAGTCTACCGAAAAATTTCACAACAAAGAATGATTTGATATTGAACTAAACTACGAACAATTATTGACTTTTTAACACATAGTGTTTATTAATTGAAACACATTTGATATATTGTGGTTTCCCAGAATCAAAAAAATAATCGCCTGCTGTAAATCGGTAAACTGTGCATACAATTTCTTTGTTCTTAATATATAAATAAACAAATTCTGTATATAACACAGAAATAGTTTTCTGATTGCATACAGAAATTGTTTGTTAGGGCATTTTGTCATGAAAATGTTTATTATGTGCTTAGATTCACATGGTCGCTCTTTCACAAAAATGTAAAATTAAGTTTTGCGAATTATAAATATGATGAAAAGTAAAATGATCAAAAAGTGTCATTAGATGTGTTAATAAAATCTATGTAGTTTGGCGAATTTTTTTCGATACTATTCTGAACGATACTTAAACAAAGTAACATTCTCAATGATACCTGAAATAAATCTAAGAAATATCCTAAATGGTATGTAGTTACCATTGCCATGAAGCTAAATAGATTATTTTATGTTTACTTACTTAAATAATAAATATTTTAATTAATTTATCAAGTTAAAATCGATTAAATTAAAAAAAAAACGCAAAACCAAATTTTGTAAGGAAAGCTTTAAAAGTGCCGTGTTTCTCTCAGTTCGTTCTCTATTAAAATTTAGCATATTGTAATTACACATCTTAGTAAAACAAGCAATATTTCGAATTTATTAAACATAATAAACAACACGTCGTTAATAAATAGCAAGTAAATTAAAAACATACATGTTATTACTAAAATAGGCTATGCAAGTCCTCATTTAAAAATATTGCAAAAATATTTATTAAACATAATAAACAACACGTCGTTAATAAATAGCAAGTAAATGAAAAACATACATGTTATTACTAAAATAGGCTATGCAAGCCTTCATTTAAACATATTGCAAAAATATTTATTAAACATAATAAACAACACGTCGTTAATAAATAGCAGGTAAATTAAAAACATACGTTATTACTAAAATAGGCTATGCAAGCCTTCATTTAAACATATTGCAAAAATATTTATTAAACATAATAAACAACACGTCGTTAATAAATAGCAAGTAAATGAAAAACATACATGTTATCACTAAAATAGGCTATGCAAGCCTTCATTTAAACATATTGCAAAAATATTTATTAAACATAATAAACAACACGTCGTTAATAAATAGCAAGTAAATGAAAAACATACATGTTATTACTAAAATAGGCTATGCAAGCCTTCATTTAAACATATTGCAAAAATATTTATTAAACATAATAAACAACACGTCGTTAATAAATAGCAAGTAAATGAAAAACATACATGTTATTACTAAAATAGGCTATGCAAGCCTTTATTTAAACATATTGCAAAAATGACCAAAAGCCGATATCGTCCGATATTTTTGTCAATATTATATTTCATACTTTTTTATTCCATTTTAAACATTCTGCTTCGCTTTATTTTTAAAATGTCCTTAATAAATAACGAGTAGAAATGCGACATAAAATAAATACCAGGACGTTTATATTATAGCGCCTTGTCATTTGACATTTCCTTCACTTTCAGAAACTTCCATCCGTTCAAGTTTTTAAGAATTAATTCACAATTATAGTTACAGCTTTCACTACACCCTCTCTCTTTATAGTATGTGCCTTTTGTACGTTCTCTAGTTCAGAATTTTCTGCAGATCCATTTACTAAAAATCTTGTTTCATATCGTCTTAAATTGAAAAACGATTCATATAATTTCACATAACTTGTTCTTGAAAACAAACAATTCGTTTGGAAACAGAAAAATGTGAAACTAGCGATAAACATTTCATTATGAAAAAGTTTAATAGCTTAAACTACAGCAAATTTTAGTAGTAAAAATATTCGATTTTTAGATAAACAAAATTGAATTCATCATAAAGACGTAAAAGGAATTATACAGACGTATTACAAACTAAGTTAGTTTAGAGTTCATAGATTAATTATGTGATATATGACATGAATAAGCTTTGGACCTTCATTTTAGCTAAGCAAAATCCAAGTATTAATTTCGACTTATTTTCCTTGTATTAATTCGAGGAACGTGAATTTAATTTGAAGGAATGGTTTTGTTTAACAAAATATTGATTTATGGGTAGCAAATTTAATATTCACGTATAAGTTCATAGCCAGTGTAGACGTAATTAATTAAAACGTACTTCATATTAGCAAGCAATACTATTTAGCATCATAAGAAGACATCGATTTCACAATCAATCTAAACAATCTAACAACACTAATACATCTACATCTGCTGGGTACGAACTGACACGTGTATTAAAGTGTTGTCAATATGGTGCTTAAGAGCGAGGAGTATCGTCAAAGGCTGGCCAGATCCGATTTTTAATGTTGAATACTTACACGATTTTGAAAAATTACATATATCTTATGTGCATATTTGTTAAATTATTGTAGCAAGCAAGAACAAAATAATAATATTATAATATATAAAAATTATACGTATCCTATCCCGTTTCCGACATCTACTATTGCAACGCAAGGGTTAAACGTGCTATTGCCACGCAAGAGCTAAAGTGCACGTGCGCTGCGCCCGCGCGGCTCCATCAAAGCGATGCACGAGGCGAAGCGACGCGGCGAAACCATTATTTATGGTTTTGACAACTGAACGAAACGAATATTATTCCGCAGGAAGAAAATCCTTCGATCTTCTGGCAAAATCTGTCTTGTTTAAGGTTTTTTTTCATTTTTTATTGTTCCATACCTTAAAAGGAACCCTTATAGGATCACTTCGTTGTCCGTCTGCCTGTCTGTCTATCTGTCAAGACCATTTTTTTTCGTGGAGGAACGCGTGGAGGTATCGAGCTCAATTTAATATCAATTTAATATATAATGTCCTTCAGAGCTGTAAAAAATTAAGCTTCTAAGTCAACGCAATAAAAAAAACCCTAAAAATACTAATATTTATGCCGCATATTTTGACACTATAGAATCACGAAATTTGACAAGAAGCAAGGTATCATAGCACAAGTAAAGGAAGAAATCCGAAAATCGTTAATTTTTAGTTTTATAATACGAAAAAAAAAAATTTAAATGTGCGCGTGTGAAAGATGCATTAGGCGAAATGATCTCTTCCTAAAAAATAAAATTTTGTAAATAGTTTAATGAGACTGTTACGTACCATTAAAAGTTTATGAATGCCGAAATGTGTACGGAACTCCCATAGAGCGAGTCCCACTCGTGCTTGACAGATTTTTTCCTTGAGGTTCTGTTTATAATAATGAAACGTGTTAATCTAATTTTGATTCGGTTACTATTTTATTGTTACTATTCATGATTTTACGCTTCCCACATTAAGGTTTAGTCGCTCTTAATTACTTCATGTTAACTCTTGCAGAGAATTACGGATTGTAGTAAGTAATAAGCAAAAGTAAAACAGTAAAGCAATTTTTATAGTCTTTACATTTCTGTTATGAAACAAGGAGCTTTTCTTACTTCGTTATGTTGGTTAGACCGTCCACCCGTCTGCCTATCACAGTCACACTGTTTATTCAGTTTTAAACTTGATATACTTAAATGTTTACCAGTAGATGCTCCATTTGGATAATTTCCATATTAAATTGATGAAGTCTTTCCTGCTTACTTGCTTTGATTGATATTCCTTTTTTATTTGTAATATACCATCATACCACCATATCATACACCACGATACAATACCATTTAGTTTACCAACAAACCCTTTAATTTAAATTAAATTTGTGATATGTAATATTTTTGTTCACGTAAATTTTTGGTTAAAGTGGCGCGAATTGTTCGCAGTTTTTGTGTTTTAGAAACATGTAAGTAATAAATTTATTGTAATTTGCGGGATATATTGGCATCTTTTAGCACGTAACCACGGATTAAGATAATCACGATCATTAAGTTGTAGTTCTTAACTTTGAGCTTACTTTTTCTAAAAAAAATACTTATTTCTTGAATGTAAATAGGTTTGAATAAATTGATATCCAATTTTTGAAGAAATAATTATACAAGAAAGAGTTTAAGACAATTTATGAGTATACAAATTTCACTCAGGAATATATCATTAATCTAGCAAATACGATCAAAATGTACTTTCTTCTGATGGATTTATTCCTCCTACTTATATAACATATTCAGTTTTGAGCCATAATGTACATTACAAATAAAAAAGTAATATCTATTTTAAATTAGCTAGGCGTAAAATAGATTCATCTCTTATTCGGGTAGTGAATTCAATACATTACAAATAGGATAATTTCATCTTTGAATATTTCATTTCTACACACAGAAAATAATTTTCGTGAAAAAGAATTGACTTGATCTTCCTACTATTAGAATTGTTACAATTGTTGTCGACAAAAATAGCAAGCACCAAAATGGAAAAATTGCTCTTTAGGGCTTTTTCATTTCAGACCGTAGTTTACGAAGAATATAAATTCTCAGAGAATACGAACAGATTATGAACTTTCAAGGAACTAGGTATTAGTATTAAAACTATCAAAGGGATGTCAGTGGCTTCTTTTGTTAAGAAAGACTTTAAAAATATTTTGACATTTTTCTTTATCCTACTTTTTTATAATACTAGAGACGTTCAGTAATTAACATCAAAACGTAATACACCCAGGTTCTGCATTGACCACGAAATATACGTCATGTGCAATTGATCTATATATTACTAACATATTCTATGCTATCTTTAAATCATCTCTTTGGATGACATAGGTTATAAAGTATGTAGTTTTTTATAAATAATAAGATGAACACGATTTTTGACACACTAATCAAAGCATTGTTCAACAAAAAAAAGAGTATATCCGGGATAAATAGCAAAAATTAACTCCAAGCCAAGTAACTTTCGGTGGTTATTGGGTCGGGCGAAAGCGCACCGAAATATTTGTGAATATACAGGTAACATACAGCTCAGCGAAATGTGGCAAAGCGTAAAAAAATTTTGTAAATATGCTTTTACTATATCTAAAGTTTGCGCTCGCCTCGATCTGATTCACATCGCGTAACGTAATCGTCCCGCCACTTCTAAAATCACATCCGTTTCGTTACGAGTTTTCAGTTGCATTTTAACTCCAAAAAACTAAATGTCAGGTACGAGTTGAACTCGCACAACGAGGATTTCGTACATATTTAGGTACTCATAAATATGTAAGGTATACTATTTCTATTTAACTATTTACAAATATTGATTTTTTGCAACCTTAATATATTATTGCCTATTGTATCTTTCACAGGCGTCGAGATATCGTGCGTATTTAAATAATTACAAGGTCTAGGATATTCGCTAGAGTTTTCGTACAATCTTTGTGTTTCATCAATCCTGTTTTTACATAATTTTAGGTTGAGTAGTTTAGGAAATAGCCCTTATTATCAAGCTTTTTACATAATAGGTTTTTTTGTATATTTTTAAATATATTTTTGAAGGTACACTACTTAATATAAAAAAATGTTCTACTTTCAGTGATACCTTACCATAATATAACCTTTTTAAATGATAATCCCACACTATATAAGGGATTAAAAGAAATCCGAGTACTTAATTTACTTCCCGTAAAATTTACACAAACTCGTAATTACCTTTGAGCACTAGCTATTAAGATAATACGTTTTATTATTGTACGGGTTAATAAGTTTTATTATTATGCCGAAATTTTACCTTTATAATTTAAATGAAATAAAAACGTAAAAAAAATATGACACTTCTATTAAATGATGTGATACGATTTAAGTGTACTCTCCATTAAAAACAGTTAAACCGAGGATTGGGGAGGGCTGGTCATACGTTTTTAGGGAGAAAAATAATGTATATTTTAAAGCTTTAAGTAGTCAAAATCTGGAATTTATTGATTTGTTATCCAAAAAAATCTAATAATGGGTAGTTACTCCATATATATATAAAAAGCAACACCCTAATCAAATTTCTGACCAAATTAACAAAATTTCCATGAAGTTAACTAAATTGTTAAACATATTCATCATCAAAATATTTGTCTTTTTTATTTTAAACATAATCACTTAAATTTAATTGTTTAGCATAAATAAAAGTGAGTCAATCATCCATTAGTCTCGAAAATTTGTTTAAGTTTCATGAAAAATCAACTCTTCTGATTCTAGAAATACATTTTAAGGATAAAACTAATTATTTACACGTTTGTGGCAAATGAAGTATTCTATAAATTTTTGTCTTCCTGTACAAATCACATAGACTAATCTACCACATTAACCACTTAGACATACGAGTATAGCCATCGTTTCTTCTAGTTGGCAAACAAAGCCAACCAATGGCTGTCGATGTCGGGATTTTCTTCAAAATCGCCATCAATGGAACTCTCATTGTATAAAATGTCTTCGTCTTCGCATTCCGTTCCGCTATCATTATTCTTAGATGGAACCTTTTCTCGTCTTGTAGTTTTCTTTTAAAAATTATTTTTGCTTCGTTTGAATGTATCCGGACTTAACTGTTTTCTCCCGTTCAGTTTTCAGAGTTTTTTTTACGAATACGATTTCCGTTTTCTGTTCCACTGTCACTTTTGTCAAAATCTCTTATCTTAATATTAATCTTATACTTTCTTGTTATATAATTTGTCTTAACATTCTTTTCCGTTGCCTTAAATTTAATTTTGAGTCTGTTATCGTCGTTTCACTCGTCTCAGGGTCGAACTTTAATTTCATTGAAGTTTTTGTGAGATCTCGTATCAATGCTTTCGTTATCCTTTTCAAGTTTCATTGGTAATATTTTTGCTCTACCTGGCTCATGTTTCTTTGAGCAGACAATTTATGAAGTCAGTCTTCTTAGAGTGTCAAACCAGCTTTCTTCGAGCGGACAGTAACTTTTGGAGTTACATTAATTTTATAATATTGTACATTTTGTGTATTTTGTACTCTATACAAACCCAATCTTTTAAAATGGAATACTGATAATTTCTCTAACACTCTTGCAAAATGGGTGCAAGAATTATATGCATTTGCATATGCATTTTTTAATAAACTTCAAGTAACTTGAAGTGTTGAAAATTTTGCCTAAAATACAGTGAATTATTGCCACAAAGTTTTTTTACTTTTCGGATTCGTAATTCAAAATTTAACACATTGGAATATGAAGTCGTGTTTTTATTGAAATGTTTTTAATTTTATCGCATATTGTAGAATACATAGACACTGACAAACGAGGAAACGAAAAAAGCGAAAATAAATTAAACATGGAACTTCGAGTAAGTTTATCTTATCAGTTTATCTTTAAATATTAATTCACTAATAATAGTGAATTAATATTTAAAGATAAACTGTGAGAAATACACGGAACAGGCTCTGTCTTAGCAATCACGTTAATAAAATTTGAACGCTATCCCTAATAACATAAGAAAGATGCTTTCAAAATTTGCTCCAATACAAGACAGACAATTTGAAAAGCTTTTCCACTAATTATACATAAGCAAAAGCATTTCATATAGTCACAAAGGAAAAGTTTGTTTACGTTTTTACTCTTGCTACTTATTTAAAAAGTTTTAAAAAACGTAATATTACCTAATTGCTATTATTTTATTTCTATATATAAAATTTTATCATTTTGCATAGGCACATATAAATTATTCCCTCAGTTGAACTTCAGATTACAATGTTTTAATAACAGTGTAAATACTCAATTGCAGAAAATATCGTGAAAAAGAGTCGATTAGGCGTTAATATTATAAGAATAGTTATATAGTAATATTGGATACTGAAGCGGAAAGTTTCAGCTTTCCGTTATTAATAGATTATATAATTCAAGGTTCCCGATATAATTATACGGAGGACTTAACCGATCATACATGCTCATTATTGGTATTAAAATACAAAAAGTGATGCGGGTATTTCTGATTGATGAAACTCAAGTTGATTTGAAATATATTTTTATACTTGAACTAGAAAATAATTGTGGATAAAATTGCAAGAAATGCGAGATGCCCATTCAAATCATTTATTTTATACGGGGTAGACTGACACATAGAACGGGGCAACGTACGTAAGTACAAAGACTTTTCTGCTTTTTATCAGTTCAAAACTACAATTTTAGTAATCTCCTTAAAAAGTGACTAGATTAAGAAAACGATTTGTATTTTAATAATACCACTGAGTTTTTAGATGGCTCCCTCGCCTAAAAACCGATTAAAAGAACTGCGTCATAAATCGGTGATATGGGGCTAAGGGTAAATGGCCCCAGAATGTATTATATATAATTTACAAGTTTTATAAAAAAAATTACTTTATAAATATATAAAGCATAATAAAAATATTTTGATATGAAAAGAACTTTATTTTACTTCTTTTTATTCGTGCTTGAACTTAAGCCCAAGTTACAATAATTTTGTTTGTGTTTTAATTTATATCAACTATACAAACTCTCATGTGAATATTCCATTAATACAGTAGGAAATTTATGTATTTACGGCATTTTATAACTGCTACCTCAAATTATAGCTCTGACAAAGGGGAAACTAAACTTTGATGCTTGCTTCAGCGTGCGGATTCGTCTGAATATATCCCGGGGGCGAATAAACTTTTCAGTCTCGGTTAATATTTGTGTGAACTGTTTGTTTAGAAGCGCATGTAATAATTTTCATTTAATAAGAGGATTATATCGCCGTAATTGAGAGCTAATTTAAAAGTTTTGTTAGGAATTTATTTCCAATTTATGTGTTTATACCATAAAGCTCTTCTTAAAACATCTTGATTGTTTTATTGCGGATTATATAGAATCATAAAAATATGATATATTTCAAAACGATTTTTAATCAAAGTTATTCAGTTATATTGATTTTTTATTTTTATTCAATGTTTTATAGTTAGCAATCACGTATTATTTGTCCTTTTCTCTAAACTAATTGAATTATATATGTATATATATATATATATATATATATATATATATATATATATATATATATATAGTGGACTTGACTTAACTTGGGGGTAAATACATTTTTTGTGTACCCTTTATTTCAAAATAAACTCAACGTTTCATTTATCATTTTTCTTCTATAAGCTGCATACTTGTGAAGTGTGAAACTTTAAAATTATGTCCAAGGCAATTCTCTAATTTTTTACAATGCTTTAAAACAATAATGGTAGCAATGTACAAGCTTGCAGCTAGAATTTTAAATAATTTTAGGATGGTAGATATTATAGTTTAGAAATAAAAATATTTAAATTTAATATTTATTGTATTTTAATTAGAGATATTATTTCCTGTAAGTAAAAACGCTAAAGCCTATTCCCGTTTAACAAGTTTGGCAATAAAAGAGATGAGCTTTTCTCAATGTTTTTATTTGAAAGCCTCCCTTAAATTATGTTGTAGTGAAGCAAAATAATTGCTGGTAAATATAACATTACACACTTTGAAATTCGGAAATAATTTTTTTTTCAAATTCTAAGACATCGATGACGTAATTATTTTTCCGAGATTGCACCATTTTTAATTTCTCGGACGAGATGTGCTCAGTTGACTCCATTACGTTTACTCTCATCTATACACAAGATCACAGTTAAGAAGCCCAGTTTTATCCCGCACAGTTCGATACGAGACCATAGTTCATCCCTGTGGACTATCGTAAAATTACAAAAACTCACTGCACTACTTGGCACGATAATCTTTTGTGCAGTTGAAACAAGATACGAAATAAAATTTCCACTGATATTCACCTCTTTATAATGATGTAGAATTCTCTGCACTGTTGTTTTCAAAAAGCCATACCTTGAAGCTAACTCTTTATTATTTAAAACGTTATCTTCCAGTATGTTTTTTTCACTAGCTTGATGTTTTCCTCAGTGATAACCTCCGACGACAATCCTGAGCTTGATTCATGTTCAGTAGATTCCAAATGAAACTGTTTTCTCCACAGGATATATAGGAGATGAGGAATCTCCATAAACAGCTCTAGGAGTTGCTTAATCTTTCTTGGTTATTTTCCTTCTTTAGTAAGCCATTTAAACAATTTAAAGCGCCATAGTTATTTACTGCACTCGCTTATAATCAATGGAAATAATCTATTATAGAATTTGTTACAAATGTTTATGATCTATTTGAAAGTTTGATGAATGTTTTATTTACTAAATTGTAAAAAAATGGTCGGTTAATGGTTATTTTAAAAAGAATTAACCACTATACAAGACCAGAAAATTTTGCACCTTACTCAGTACATATAATATTTGATGTTTCTATTATATATATATATATATATATATATATATATATGTATATATATATATATATATATATATATGATAAGTCACTCTATGATGGTACACGTACTAGCATCACCATTTTAATTCTGTGAGTTTTTAATAATATCACTACGATTTAAACTTTGGCAAATACGCTTGCTTTAATATTGATTAGGAATTTTTGAGAAATTTACGTATTTTATAACTTCTTTCTTAATTCGTTCACCGTTCACCCAAGAGTTTTTACTTAATCTTAGTTAAATGATCAGTTTCTATTTTTAACATAATTTATATAACTGCCATCTATTACAGCGATTCAATCAGTGCAAAAGGTATCTTTAAGTTGCTGTTCAAGTTTGTGTGACAGTTGAAATTTGATTTCAAAATTCCATTATTTGTAAGTATCATCATAGGCTATAAATTGACTTTATTTAGGTGGAATTATCATCCTTTTTCTATGAGTAGTGCTGAGATACAATCTATTCTAGCGCAATTCCATGTCCAAAGTGTCCGGCCTTCGCAGATTTCTTGACATAATCAATACATCACCTCCATCAAATGCTGGAAATGTAAGCAAGTAGAGATACGAATTTCTATTAATAAAAAATATATCAAATTTGAAGTTGATGTCTATAGAGTTTAAATTATAATCTTATTCCGGACATTTGACATCGAAAGTGGTCAGTTTGTTAGTTTGAAGATTTTTGATGTTAAATGTCTCGGAAAATATTTACTCACAGAACATTGTAATCTATAATAATTTCCAGAAGAGCTAAAACCTTGACACTTTCTCATGTATTTTATTTATGTACGTATATAGTATTTAGCATACCAATGAAGGAAGATGTCGGAAATCTGAATATTGCTTGATAGAAATAACGATAAAGTTCATGATGGCATACGTCTAGCTTATGTTATATTAACATAAGCTAGACGTATGCTATCATGCGTCTACTTAGTATCTTTCGCCGACGAGAGACAAACGAGAGACGTATTTTTCTTGTCCCAGAAACTTACTAATTTTCATACAATTCTAGTATCTACGGCTCGATACATGTATTGTTGTAACAAGTGTGATTCTAGAAAATATGAAATATTGTATATATTAACTAGATTTGTACCTATTACGGATTGTAGATTCGTTTAAATGTAAATAACATTCGGTATGAAAAGTGCAGATACGTTTTTAAAATTTTCAATCATGTTGTAAATCTAAAATAGGTGATTTTATGTGCGTCAGTACTCTTGTCGAAATTGCAATTCGATTCTAAAGATTACGTTTTAACTTGAAAAATGAATTAGGTTATTTATGACATCATAAAAGTATGGTTGGAACAAATGGAAAGTCCTTTTGCTTTGTTGAGTATAATTTGTATTCAAACATTTTTTGTAATTTCATTAAAACGATTAAAGTATTTTATTAGTGTCCAGGAGGTGATCAACGACTGTATAGCAAGAAGAGTGTTTTCAAAGAAATATAAGGAAGAGGTAAATGAGCACGAATCCATGAGTTTATACCTGAGTCGATGAGTATGCACATATATATGCACATTTCAAGTTCAAAGGTTTATAAAATTGGGATTGTACATTTGATTGACCAAAAACTATTACAGTTTTGTAGCACTCAGAGGAATAAACAAGCCGATAGGTTAATGACGTCAGCAATTCATTCCGCCCTTGAGTTATGCAACTGTAATTTTTAAATTTATTGGAACTAAATAATTACCTTGGAACTAAACAATTACAGGCTATTCGTATTACTCCAGAGATAATCGGAGGTAAAGGCAAAAAACTGAATATTTTTTCATATACTATAAAGTTACTGACAGGCTACATATGTTCGGTGGAGAAAGATGCCCATTGCGTGATTTTTTTTACTATGGCTACGTTGTTTGACAACTCTAATTCTGGTAGTTGTTCTCAGGGTTTACTTTCATGATACATCTAAATCTTTCGCAAATTTTGTGTATATTTCCTGTATAAACGCAATTGTACAGTAACTCTAAAAATATTGTTTACAGAATATAGTGCAACCTGTGTAATACCCTATGATACGTAATGCAAACCGTTCACTTTATCTGATTTAAATTGTCAACTCGCAAATTGTAACGTGAATATTTCTTTGTATTACAATTTTACATTTCATTACGATATTTGGTTGTATCTGTCATATATATGCTGCGTTTTAACTGTTAGCTAATATTTTATTGTTGTCGTTATAACATTTATTTGTAATTAAAGGAAATTATTTAGTAGATCGTTCTTAAGTATTACACTGTAGTTATGAACATTTTTTTGGTAAGTTGGAAACATACTTTATTAATTTTTCAAATATTTTAAAATTATTTGTCAATATTTCATCTTGATTTACGTCTAAATTTTCCAATGTTATTAATCAAAAATAGGACTGATTCTTTTATAATTTTTTAATGTTAATATTGTTGAAATTATCATTGTCATCAAAATTACATTCTGCCTTTCCAATAATTTAATTTAAGAAGTACTGCATTTCTAATAATTTAATCGTTAGTTTTCATTTTATATGAGCAAATTAAAGAAGCTAGGTCTTGTGGAGAAATAAGCAACACTAAATCTTGACCCTTTCAAGAAGTTACCTGCGTTATTTGGTAAAAATTTTTAAAAATTAATCCATTTGTTCAAAACTAAAATACATATATATATATATATATATATATATATATATATATATATATATATATATATATATACGGTAATTACCAAGGTAATTATGATGCAGTAATTATCACAAACCTAAAAGACGAATCCATTTATAAACTTTAAATTTTAGACATTTACATTGTGGGTTAAATAAGCCATTCTTTCATTTACAGTTTAAGGTGGAAAAAATAACCAAAACAGAAAAAGTGAGGCAGAAATAGAATGAAGGAAGACCGAATGTCATTCAAAATTTATGTTAACGTTGGAAAATATTTGTCAAAATGCAATTATTAATTAAGAATGTGAAGAAGAGAGGTCATTGATTTAGTAGGGATTAAAAGATATTTGGTGATATATAAGAACAGCTCCAAAAGCTTGTTACCAAAATGATTCACAGTACCAATTTTTTGATTGGATCTCATGTCACGTGGCTGACTTTTGCGGATGACACGATGCTATAAGTATCACATTTACGGACATATCGCTCGTCATTGTATGGATGATCAATACTGTGGAAGATGTGCCCAGAAGGGGCACAAAAGCAAGGATTGGACTACCGGAACATGATACCTGCGGCACCAGCATGAGGTTTCGCCGAAATGTTGAACATCGGGTCGGTACTAATATCTGCTCTGCATACAGGGTAGCATTGGAGCGTACGGTAAAGCAGATTGAACATAACTAACGTTCGAAGTCCTACAACTTAATGCAGGGCGAAATTCATCGGTTATGTCGGAACTTTTGAAGACCGTTAGCACACGTAGTTATTGTATTGCTTGTGTACAGGAGCTATACGCCCCCAGGAAAGCACCTTGGTACTAGGGTCCTTTCTAGTTGTGGAGAAAGGCCCTAGTCCCTAAGGCTGCAATTATCCTTAACCCAACTTGAATGGGTGTCCTCTTCTTGAAACACTTATCCACCGAACATTGTATAATGGTCCAGGTTTTACTCAACGAAGTACAGATTTCTATAATTAGTATATACTTTCAATATTCATTATCCACCGAAAGTTTCCGCTGACAGTTGAACACTGTTCTCCGGACTATTGACGTTGTACAGATAGTTATCTCTGTGGATGCAAACGTGCAATCTTACCTGTGATACTTAAGACGTCCTAATCAGCGTGGGGAAATCTCGGAGGGCTTCGTCCACCAGAAAGGTCTCCTGGTGTGCAATCTGTTTGATAAGCCCGCAACATTCTAGAGGCCCTTTACAGAAATTTGTATTGAATTCAATGTCATCTCAAGTGGATTTGCGGGGCGTGTGTGCAACTGGAGGGTCAAACGGGATGTTTTCTCGAGCGGCCATAGAACAGTTTTATTCTTTATAAAACTGTGGTGTGTCATAGGACACACCACAGTTTTATAAAGAATAAAACTGTTGGTGTCGCATAGGCCAAAGCAAGGGACACCAACCAGTACCATATTTAGAACGGGTTGCCAAGACTGCCTTCAGCATAACCTCTTATTCGATGCCTTCAGCATAGCGCTTATTTTGTCCAAATGAACTAGTCGTTAAATTTCAATGTAGGTGAACACTATTGCCGAAGGGGGAGGGTTTTAGGAAGAAGATGTCCAGGCCCAATAAAGAATAGCCCTTGGTGGCATTTCATCCTGGAGGTATGATCCTTGATTCTAAGTAAAGCTTTATGCCACATGCGTAGTACATTGGTGAGAGTTCTCAGGTAGCCTTCCATGCCGTGGCCCGGTTTACTAGTGTCAGCTGGGGCCTGAATAGCTCTACCCTCAAACCAATGTATACTACAATATACCTTAGTATATTGACCTATGCACCTTCAAAGTGGGCTTCGTAGTGCGTCGGAGTCCAACAAATTAGAAGAGTCGTTCGAGAAGAGCGTACGCCTCTTATGGCTCTGCCCAAAGCATACAGGACTTGCTCAACAGATGCATTACCGATTTTGGCGGGCCTCTTACCTGCTGATCTTGTAATTGTAGAACGCGCGGCTAATTTTTAGTTGACACGAGGAATTAATTATGATGCAGGGTCACTTCATTTCAAGTTTCAAGTAGATGAACCTCTTAATACACGAAAAAGACGCATTTGTGAGATCGTTTGTGCTCACTTGCCAGTGAAGTACAATAGATGGTCCTCGCCGAGTTCTAAAGGCGAAACCACTAGAAAATTTTTCCCCGCTATTTCTGAGCGGATCAGGAAAAACTTGACTCAAGTCTAACTGATTTACGTTGAAATTTCTTACGGGACATGGCGCCTTTCGCCCAAACTTACGTAGATTCGCACTTAGAGCCAGCCCGGCTTGTGCGGTTATGAGATGCAGGACATGGAACACATTTTGTTTAACTGCAAAGAGTATGACGATGCGCGTAGAGTTTTTTTGGAGAGTATGCGTCGCAAAAGTAGAGTAGAAACACGCAGAACACGTTCTTTATAGAACGTGGCTTTGTTGGTTGTCGTGACTTGGTTAGAAGTAGACCGAGCTTTGTGTCATTTAGAATGTTCGCTAAAAGCGTTCTTGAAAAAATGGAGGCACTGATTGGCTTTTGCGTAGGGACATTCTCTAACCCGGGGCACTAGTACGGGATTTTTGTATGTTTTGTATGAGCGGGGTCGTTATGGGTCCCTTGAAGGGCTCTGAAACAACCCAGATGGAAAGGTGGAAATAATATCACGAATGGCTATATTGCATTCGGTTTTAAAATTTGGTCCACGTTTAAATAACAACAAAAACACAACTCAAGAAAAGAACTTAATAGGAGTGACTGTAGAAAATACCCATACTATCAATTGTGAGATAGATTTTTGAAAAGGTATTATGGATTTGAAAAAGTTATGGCATTGTTTGTGATACAACTCAACTGATGGTACAAAATTATACAATTATATGGTTTAAATAATTTATTTCTTCAATAGATAGTTTATGTGATTTACATATCAAAATCAGCTTTCCAAGTACAAGTTTAATACAAATCAATAAAGTGCAAATAATCCCATTAACTTCTGCAGATGTGACTAGACATCGAATAGTGCATATGGAGCTGTTCGGGTTGCGCGTTAGCTTCGAAAATGAAAAAGGCATTGTTTTTTTTTTCCTTTTTTTTTATCCGTCTGTCACTTGGCAATCTGTGTATTGACACAATGGGCCAATCCGTTGAAGTTAATGTCGTTTGTGGTCAGAACCCCGATTAGGCGAGTTCCTGTCATTTGCTGTCAAATCTCGCGGATAGTGCAGGTACACTATACCGTTTGAGACGGGAGTATGTGATACTTCCTGTGCCCTCAAGCTGTGTTATCATCTCATTGACATGTGTTGCTATTCTTTTCTGATATTTTTTGCTATATCTGGCAATCTCCTGCTTAATAGTGTTTATTTTTAGGTCCTCGTGTATATATTTGTTGCTCACGTAGTAAGGGGCATTTATCATTGCTCTAAGTGCTTTACTCTGGAATCTTTCGAGAATCTCGATATTGCTGTTGCTTGCTGTACCCCATAGCTGAATCCCGTATGTCCAGATTGGTTTTAGGATATACTTGTAGATGGCTAGTATGCTTTCCCGCGTAAGTCTAGATTTAGGACATGTGAGCCAATACATCGATCTGAGCTTTATGTCCAGCAGGTAAGTCTTCTATCCAGATGCATACCCAGATATTTAGCATCTTCCGCTTGTGGTATAATTTCATTGTGGATTTTTATTGGGGGACAGGTTTGTCATCTAAGGGTGAAGGTGACATGGACAGATTTTCCCTGATTAACTTTGATACACCAATTATCTAGCCACTTCTCTACCTCGTGAATATGGTCTTGTAGTTTAGCTGAGGCCACTGTTGGATCCTTGTGAACTGACAAATCGCTGTGTCATCTGCATATGTCGCTGTTAGAGTATCTGCGTGCGTTGGCAGATCTACAGTAAAGATCAGATACATTAAGGGACCCAGTGTACTTCCTTGTGGCACTCCTGATTGGACTATATTGAAAAGTGAGGTTTCATTGTTATATTTTACCTCGAAGCACCTTCCATCGAGATATGATTTCAAGATCGGGAAGAAGGAGTGTGGTAACAATTTTTTAAGCTTGTAAGCTTGGAGAGTCCCTCGTGCCACACTCTGTCAAAAGCTTAACTAATGTCTAAGAAGACAGCAGAGCAGTAGTGTTTATGTTCTAAAGTACGGCTTATGGTATCTGTGATACGATATATCTGCTCCACGGTGCCGTGATGTTCCCGGAAACCGAATTGATGAGCAGGAACGGCATTTGGTAGGTAGGTACGTATCCTGGTCAGCAATATCTTCTCCATCAGTTTACCCAGCAAGGAAAGTAGGCTTATTGGTCTATAGGAACTCGCTTCATGGATAGGTTTACCTGGTTTTGGGATCATTATTATTTGCGCAATTTTCCATTGGATGGGATAGAAAGCAAGTCTTAAACAGGGGTTAAAGATTGAAAAATGTGGAACGCTTCACGATTTTGCGTGTCATCCTTGCGCAGGGGCCATGCTAATCTTTTCTGTAGCTAAAAAAAGGCATTGTAAAAATAATATTTTTAGTAATAATGCTAACGTATGTACCTATACTGATTTAAAAGATTAAATTCCATAATTGGATTATTAATTCAGATTCATAGAAATGATTTCTTCATGTGGAAATTTAGTATATGTCATAAAAGAACGAAAGATTATTTAGAAAATAATAATTAAAAAGATATTTTAATTGATTGTTTATACATTAGATTAAATTTCAGTTTTTTGGAATATTTAGATAAGCATAATTATTGATATCCTTAGGGTCTGTTATGTCCACTTGGTTAATTTATTGAATATGAATTATTGAAGTAAAGTAATTAATAGTTATTAAGTAGTATAAACAACATTCATTAGAGATATTATACATAACTATGTGACATGTTAAGTAGGATACACACAAGGATACATACAAGCAAATAATGAGTATGAAAAATAATTAAAATGAAAAATTGTGCACAAAAGTGTATGATTTTTATTTTGCTACAGCAGGTAGTTTCTATTTATTTCAAATAGCTTAAAAATAGAAATTATTTCAGGATTTAGGATATTCTTACACTCAGCATTATAAAACTGAAATATGATTCATAAAATAATAGTAATTTTTTTTCCTTTTTTTCTTCATAAAGTATAATTTCTACAATAAGTATATTTTATTCTATTTCACTACATTAATGGCAAAATTATAAATATTTACAATTTCGTGTTGTTGAGTTACAGGCAATATTGATATTTTTTTTAGTATAAAGGTTATGAATTACTTTAAACATGATAGTAAATGTTGCGTCCATGAGTTTAGTAACTGAATCAGTGTTAAAAACTTTTCGAGTTATAATATACTAAACAGTAGAGTGTTAACAATGTATTTAATAATGATAATTTACATAACATGTACTATCGTGCTTAATTATTGACACAATCATATCACTAATACGCTTAGTACGGTGCGTGATTTTAATGTGCTGCACCATGCTTATACTAAGAGGAAAAACCTTTATAGTAATTTTTATAAATAAAACTTTATTTTTCCTAAATTACCTTTATTTGCTGTATTAGTACCTATTTTTATGTAGATACAATTCTAGGACTCGGTATGTTGACAACGTGTTGACATCCGCATTTAATGTAATAAGGGTCACTTTTTCACGTAAAATGTTTAATAATGAAAACTGTGTCAAGGTATTTAAGTTTGAGTGAAGGTCGCCGTACTTTGTGCTTATTGCCACCTTATATAGAATTAAACATTTTATGTTGAGGATCTAATCACTAATGACAAAGAATATATGCAACAATATCCGAAGAAAGAACTCGTATCGGTTCAAAAGCTTCGTTTGTTCAAAGTTGCGATAGCTTTAAGAGGAAATTTAAATAAAATTCAACCTCAGTGCTGAAAGCTTTTGGCTCGATTAAAATTAACTTCCACCATTTTGTAAATTTTGCACCACCGCTGTTGCAGTTGACAAATAATTTTGCTTGAATTGGGAGAGGGATTATGAGAAGTTTTAGGTCTTCTATTTCACTTTTAAAATAAATTTGGTCTTCGTAATCATTTTGGAGATGTAATATATTAATGTTTATGGTATTCAACCAAAAGTTAAAAATGTTACATGTATATGCACAAAACAATTTAGAAAAATATACATGACGTGAAGGAAAGTGGGACAAAACAATATTTGAACGTTTTTATTTAAAATCATTATTTGTTTATCTTAATTTACATAATAGTACTGGCTTTAAATAGGAAAACATACAATAAAGTGAGAATAATGGAATGTAATTTTTTCGATCTTTTTTCAAGTTTCTTGCATAGGTAATGTTCTTAGGGATGATATTGCATCAAACTACTGCTGGAGTAAATAATCAAAGCCTAGGAGAATAATGGAACAGAGATATAACATAGTAATTCATTGAAATAATTGAATGGGTAAATAATCAAACCCTTGATGAAGAACGGACAAAAATCAGAAGTGGAAGGCGAGTGGAACACTTCTCATATTGTGTCACACAACATTAAGTCCGACATAAAATGGACACTCTTGGGCACTACGTCTATATCATTTAATTCACTTCATTCTAGCACAGCATGAATCTATAGCTATAGATTATATAACAGGAAGTAACTTTCATTAGAAATAACATCTGCGAAACTTTAGTTTACATTAAATTACTAAGCATAAAATCACGTGGGTTTCATTTGGGTTTTGATTTATAGCGACTAATCCTCACTCTTAGTATTCCTATATAAAAAGAGCAACATTTGCGAGCTAACACTCGGTGCGCTACACTGTATATTTTATTTGTAACACTGTATATTTTGTTTGTAGTTTAAATAATTGGAAGAACTACAATTTTGGAATTAGCTTCAATGGACGATTCTCTCTAATGGGTCGACCAATTTTTGAGTATCAGCAAATGATTGTTATGTTAACTACTTATTCGAACATAATAAGTTTAAACCTCTCATTAATTGGAATAAAATTATAATTCATTGAGTTATTTTGTGAAGATTCTTCGATCCACTCATATTCTTTTGATAAAAGTTGCGGCACTTTCTATAGTTTCCACCTAAATTAGATTTGGTCTCATGGATGAAAATATTAACTTTGTGATGGTTTTTAGCTTTATTTAATTATTACGTCAGAAAGTTGATGGTGAAGATTTGCAATTTCATTTGTTTCATTCATTGAAATAATACCTTAATAAACACAATGACGTTGGATTTGTTATGAATATCTGAGTAAAATTATATTTGTATATGGGTATAACATTTGTTAAAGTGAAAGGATGTATTTTATAAGTAAGAGCTAGAAAGAGAAAAATGACAATTACAAAATACTGGTTAAATATTTAAATATCAAAATAAACACCTTCAATTTGAAAATCTGTGATTATGTCCGATCAATTTGGACGCGTGGATTTTATAACACGGACACGGAATTCTGGTATTTTCCAGGATTAGATAATTGAAGGAAAGTTTTTTGCCTTAAAAAACTTTTGGACATTAAGAAGGTTGCTAAGCATTTATTGTCTTGGTGGGAGACAATATTTATATATGTGTATATGTGTTCTAATATGTACTTTCCCAATTTCATAAAAAATGCATAAAAAGAGAAATTATATTTTTTTCTGAAAACTAAATGGTATTAAATTATTAACTAATCCTATGGCTAAATTTTTTTTTTGTATTCGTACCATTCATAACATAATTTCTACATATACTGCCTAATAATATTAAATTAAAAAACTATTTCAATTTATTCTGAATGTAAGGAGTCATATTTCAGTGAGCGGTAAATTGGTAAATGTCAACAACGTCAAAAAAAATACGGGATGGCTTAAAGTGTTCAAGCAAGAAATTAAACTTTGAAGGTTGACGTACTATAAAATTATAACGTCAAAATAATTGAAATTTAATAATTTATAATCAACTATTATTACTGTGATTAAAAAAGTTATTGTATTCGAATAAACAGTTACGAAACACACTAAAGCAAGTGATAAAAATATTACTTTGTACATTTAAACGGCAAGTAAATTTTGCAGTGCTGATATGTCATAGCATGCAGATTCATAGCTCGAAAATTTTCACTCTGTATATATAGAGAATAAGAAAAGTGAAGATTGGTCGCTATGAATCAAAGCGCAAATGGAATTGTTGTTACATGAACATATATTTCATACTTAATAACCTTAGGTAAAATTAAATTCCGTAGACACTAATTTATGTTTCTTCATGTTACATAATGTATGTTCATGCTGTATTACACTCGAATGGAGTAGCAACGAAGACATAATGCATACAAGTGCCGATACTGAATCCCACCTTATGACCAACATTTTTTGTGGGACGCAGCATGAGAGAGAAATGTTCCCGTACGTTTCCCACATTTAACGTGTTTAGTGCATAAATTAAAACGAACATTGTTTAAAAGCGAGAGTGTGTCTTAATTTTTTTTGTTTATTTTTTTGGTATACATAATCGCTGTTTAATATTTTCATAGACTTTTTACATTACATTAGATAAAAATATTTTCGTTATTTAATAAATTAATGTTTTAAAGCCAAGGCGAGCTTTGGAGAAGTCCTTGTTAATTTTGAATTTAAAAAATTGGCTTCAATTTTAAACGATAGTGTTATTCATTGATAATTCATAATATTTGGATTTTTTTCCTATTCTTTAAATCAGATCAATGTTTATTTTCCGTTTTCACATTTTTTTTGTATACTTAACTTGATTTTCTAACGAAGGGCATGACTATATAATTACGAAAAATTTTTTAAGAAATTTTTATTTTTAACATTTTGTATTGCGCTACTAAATACATTATACCTTACAGAGAACCGAAAATACTTATGTTGATATTCTAAGAATGCATTTAAGGAAATCCAAAGCTTCATACACACTATTTTCATTGATTTTTTTCAGAAACGCGCAGAAATCTAGTCAAAAGCACTGTTCGTTAAAAGTTACGAGAAGTTCAATAGTTTGTATTGAAATCAATGTCTACTGAAAGCTATCGATCCAGTTAATCATATTGCAAAATTTTACAAATTTTGTCAGCACCGTTATTCAGTATAAATATAAATGACCATCAGCATTACTTTAATTCCCATACCGATATCATTCAAAATAGGTCAAATAAGGGTAAATGGTTACAATCAGTTTTGTATCTAAGTGATTCAAAAGACGTATTACTTTATTAAATATAGAATTTCTAATATAAATAGTAATGTATGGTAATATATAAAGCGGAAAGTTTTGTATTTGGTTTATTTGTTTGTTGTAAAGAAACGTAACAGAAGTTGGGGAACACTGCTTGAACTTTGTGAGGTAGGGAGAGATAAAGTGTATTAATTTAATATTAATAAAAATTGCGATAAGGTAACTCAAGTTATATAATGACTGATTATTACTCCTTTTGCAACTAGATAGCTTTATTGATTATGTTCATGTAAATTCCTCTTTAAATTTATCATATCGATTCTGACATCGAAAATTTATGCTGGTGAATTAGCTCATATTTATAGGATACCGATAATCCCGACTTAATGGCCAATTCCCTTTAAACGGCTTCAATTTCGAGTAAAAACTTCTTTTGCTTTAACAATTAACAAGTCCCAGGGCCAAACCTTCAATTTTGTAGGGATTGACCTACGAAAAGAATGCTTTACTCTTGGGTATTAGCCTATCACGAGTCGGAACTCCCGAACACCACACAATTTATTTTGCTGCCACAAAATAAAATTACATCAAATATTGTTTATAGGGAAGCTCTAAGATCTTTAGAAATAAATTTCAACAAAAAAAATCATTTTTTAGCAAATAACCTTATCTTAAAATATCAACAGAATCGCCTATGATGTGACTACTAATATTGTAATTGCTATATTATTATAAGAAATTATTGTTTTGTTCTATTTGTACAAGCTTAATTCTGTTTGTTTTTCTATTTTTGCTATGCCGAGGCGTATCAGTTAGCATATAACATTATGTGTACCATGAAATATATCGGATTACATTAGATAATATTAAATACATATTATGTGTACTTAAAATAATCTAATATAAAGCGTAGATTTTTTTCAAGGAGTAATGCACAGTTTGAAAAGCCTTTCAAAACAAAATTGAGATTTTGCTCATTTTTTAATTTTATAATTAATTTCCATGAAAAATTTTAAGATTTTAATGAAACTTGAGTATTTTAATTTATGTCCTTTCCGATACGTACTCGATTCTAAAATGTTTAACGAAATATGGTATTGGAGGTACTTTTTGTTTGTAAATGAAAAGGTATCTAATGAAATGTATTGTAATAGTAAGATTTTACGGTATGAATTACAGGTGTTATATTATTTAACAGCGTCATTTGTTTCATTTGAAAGCATTTCTCGAAATCATATGTTAACGATTCTTCTCTAAATGGGAATACTTACTAAGTAAATAGTTTTAATTTCATACTACTACTATATGTACATATTAGTGATTGCAGTATCATCACTATCTATTAGATTCCGGGGTACTATCCTGTGTGAAATTCGGAGGAATCAAGTTAGGTAAATTAGCACTATTACCGCGCTTGAAGTAGTGAGTTAATAAATGAGATTACTCTTAATGAAATATAAATAATAAATGTGAGATGATTAAAAAACAAAAAAAAAACAGAAAATCCGTAAATCATTTAAAAACTCTGACGAAGCTGTTGGAACATTTCATAAATATAAAAATCGTTTTTGAGAGAAATTAAGTAAATATGATATGAACGTACGATATATATGACGCTATATTCAAATCTCTTTAATAAAATATTTTTATAAGATGATATTTTTACAAGATATTCGACATACTCTGCCATATCTAGAGAATTTAGTCAAATACGGTATATATATATTTAATAGAAAATTGGATAGTTTTCATTTGAAATTAAATACATACATGCCTTGGTCATTTATTTATTCTGTATATAATTTGTTCTTCTGATTATTACCCTTAAAAAAGTTGTTAAATAGTGTAAACACATTATGCAAATGTTAGATTTTAAAGCAGAAATAGATTTTAATGCCTAAATAAGAAGATACATGTTTAAATCTTTCCAGATGTCAGTTTCACAATTTTTTTTACGTATAATTATTAGTTCCATGTACGGATATTTTGTATAAATATTAGAAGAAGTTCCTTTGGCACGTTACATACTTGATGAATGAGAGCTACCCTGAAAAAAAGTGTAAGATTTCGACCCACACCATTTTGCATTTGTGTGTTTACAAGCGTATGCCAGTGTATAGGTATATACGTGCGGTTTGAAAATCAGCTCTATTTGCGTTAACACAAATAGAGCTGATTTTAAATACACACTATTTAGCAATCCGTGCACGCCATAATACTAAAAACACCTCTTCACTATTTCAAACCCTCGTTAGTGTTATCAATAAAGAATGAAATGTGAAAGTGCTTCAGTAGAAGATTTGGATGAAGGTGATGAAGGCAGGTAAGTACCAGTGTTAAAGTGATAATCAATCGATGCTTTGTTTTAAACTTCATTTTGGTATCATCTTTTATTTGCATCGATAAAAGTTTACACACATATTAACTGATACCAAAATTAAATCAAGCATGTTGCAAGTACGTCACGTATCAAAATACGTTTTGATACGTGATGTACTTGTCATACGTGTCGTTTTTTCGTGTTTTGATACGTGTCGTCAAGTTTTGTTTAATTAAAAGATGTTGCTCGGATCGCGTCACTGCCATTATTATTTTTTTAAATCTTACACTTACCAATGTTTTATTATATGTGTATATATATATATATATATATATATATATATATATATATATATATATATATATATATATATATGTTATAAAACATGTGCTCTATTTATTGCACACCGTCGAAATGAATTTTCCATTCTAGTGTATTTTATTCGTTTCTGTGAAGTTTACTTGCAATATTGCTATTTAGACTCGATTTGCTTGCATCATCGTTTGTATTTATTACACTTTATGACATTTTACGGAAAGAGTTTCTTGCTTTCATTTATCATATTCCATTTGATCCAAATAGAGGATCTGCTCTTTCGTGATTGCTTGTTTTAAAGAGTGATAAGGTATTCGTGGAAAATGTGTTCTTCTGTCCAATAAGTGTTTGTCCTTAAAACATTATATAACCCCTGGTGCACGGTTCATACTAGGAGTTTTAAATTGCACGTAAGATACTATCCGTTGGCCTTGTTACAGTACAGCTTTATATTGATAATATGATAACTTTCAGGCACCAAATGCGGTCAAATTGTTTCACCGAATATTCGGTTATTAGGTAAAGTCTCTCGGTGAATATTCTCCATTCCAGTTGAGGCCGAATATCCTTAACTTGTTCCAACGATAATTTTTAAACGTCGTATTGCTAATAACATATCACTTTATTTTAATGGTTGTAATCATTTATTGCATTATGAATATGTAGGTATATATATTAACAGCAGTATAACCATTACTTTAAGTAGCACATATATCAGGCATAGAAGCTGAAAAGTGCTTGTTTCTAAGCGGAAAAAATAAATTAAAATGTGGATCATTAAAATAAGGACAATACAAATTGTATATTACGCAACCTGACTGAATTTTGTATTCGAATTACATGGTGGTAGCGCCGAGCAAGGAATGGAAAATGGCTGTTTTGTATCTTTTTCATTTCCCCTTTGTTTTTAGAGGTTTCCCCCGTTTAAATCCCTTGGTAATACGAGTCGGAAGTCCGGAACTCGTCTTAAAAGAAAGAAGTGAAAGCAGACGTTTTTATCCCGGAACGACAATAACATCTTATTTTTTTTTGACCAATAAAACGTTTGTAGAGTAACAATTTTCTACACATTATTTTATTCCGGATCTTATTTGGACGTTTCATTTATTTAATATAAAGTAGTAAACATTTGATTGCCCATGAAACAAAAAACTTCTTTAAATCCAAAACTTTTCCAAATAGTAATTTTGAATGTAAAATAAACTGATATTTTGAAATTAAACATCGTCATTGTACAATCAATGATTTGATAAAAGGTATAAATTCATTATTTATCACTGCTCTGGCGCTTTGATCACATTAAAATGTAATCGTGGCGCTCATTTATTTCTATGGAAGGTTACATTATATTTTCAAATATGATTTGATTGCAATATGAGTTTTAAGGTCTAAGTATTATTTCTAAGCTCCAACATATTAAAATTGTCTACAAAATACGCCCCACCATTTTATTATCATCTGATCAAAGCCTCAGTCTAGTGAACTATAATTATTTTCAAACCTTTAGTACATAATCGATTGTACGACGAAACCGTTTAACTTAAAACAATTATTTCCTTCATTGCATTCTTAATTTATATTGTGCTTTATTTCCATAGCCTAATTTTATTAAATGCATTCAACGACGAGTCATTCCTTGTCGTCTACTTCACCAATTTGAAACTTTCAATTATTTTAGAAATTTGAAATTTTGGGTCAACAATTAGGTTTATACACGGCTGCAGGAACCCTAAACAGCTTTGAAACTAAAGGGTCAAGATACTCATAAAGGGGAACTAATTTTGATTCCAATTTTATATTATCTAATTGATTCGAACCTAATTGATTCATTATTATATAATAAGTCGTGGTTATAACTGTTTTTTGTTAAAAGAAACTGAAATTACTTAGCATTGGCGGTTATGATGTTCAAATCTGTTCTATTACCATGATCTGCGATGCGACAAATCGCAACAATAAACGCTATTAAAGATAAAATTATAGTGTATTAATATCGAAAATGGGTTTGAAAATAAAAAAAAATCTGTCGAAACATAATATCTGAATAGGATCAGGGAAAATAATCTCTGATGAAGCAATGCTTAACTGAATGAACGATCTGGCCTTACACGGCCTCCTGTCAGGGACGATATCGTATTTGGAGCGACATCAAAAACAAGGGACGGGTGTCCCTGTGTGACTTATGTTTTACGAGTATTTAAGTAAATTTAATTAAATAAGGGATGTCTCTTTAAATAAATTAGAGTTTTTTCGGTTAGTACCATAATTTGTTATTAATATAGTCGATAGAAATAACAAGACAAACGGAGTAAAAAAAATCCATTTTCGTATCCTCGGTCTCATCAACCGTTAATAGAGAAAGCTTTTTGTCTTAAAGAAAGTTTGCGTAAAATAAACTTCCAAATTGTTTTTCAATATTTTTTTCTAACGTGTCAGAGTAAAGTAAAATTAATCCAAATTTCAGAACACGCTTTTTACAGTTATTTATAATTTAATGCAAAGGATAGTTTCGGAATTTTCTTTGAATTTTTATTTTTTTAGGAAAATATTGGAATATGGTTTATCAATTTATTTCGGTCATCAAAAAAATTTAAGGTTCACTTGGTCAAGATAGGCAAAGACAAATGTGCAATAAGACGAGTATTATTAGCATAATATTTATTATTTTATTTCTTAATATAAAACTTATGTCATACCCATTCTAAGTTCTTTTTTAAATATTATTATTAGTTGTATAACAGTGAGTAGATTGTTTATTTACATATACGTTTTCTTTCATAATTTTAATCTAATATACAAAATTATCGTAATGATTCAATTTTGAAGGCATTTTACGAGGCCTTTAACCTTAACACCCTTCGTGTTTCTAAACTTACACTTTTATGTCAGTTACTTTTTTAAATTGAATAGTTTCCGTAAAAGGGGGAAATTTTTTTTAGTAATTTTTTTATTCCTTTACTACTTCATTTCAGAAATTATTTCTCAATACAGCTCTTGATTCTTGCTGGTAATATACAAAAAAACAACTGTAGAGAAAATCTCTATTGTGCAGTATATCAATAAATATATGTGTGTGTGTGTACAACAATAATTTTTGTATAAATATTTAGTAATGGTTTATAAGATGATGGATATCTTTTTCTAATAATTGTTTTTATAATAAAATCCCGAACAACGTAATCATAAAACGTTTAGATTTTGGTGATTAAGTTATTCGAGATATTGATATCTGCAACAAAATGATAAAAATAATTGCTTTACTCGAGTGTCGTCAAAAATTAAGATCCAATATGGAATAAAACAGAAGAATCAAAATAGAAAGTTCAAAACGAGAAGTTCTAGTGAATCGAATCAGGGAAATAAGTCATGCCTTAAGGTAAATTAATTTCCATATTTATTATAGTGACTTGTAATAAAGTATAAGAAGTATCCAATAAGCAAATTAAGTCAAAGAGTTAGATTAGATTTGACAGTGAGTCTAGATATCTTTCGAATCGTGTAAAATTTAGTGCTTATATGTAGATATATATATATATATATATATATATATATATATATAGATATATATATATATATATATAAACTAAATATTATTTGTATATTTTTCAAAATTTTCCACAATAAGGTTTCTAATAGTCAAGACCTTTTAGAATTATGGGGATAAAACTAGTTAACCTACCGTCAAGTGTTTTTTTCTGACGAAAATAAGGTAGTGAGAAAAGTTCGTCTTCTCAATTTCAATTTATCATATAACGTAGTAGTAGGGATCCTACACTTTGAATCAACTTCTCTCAGGGTCATGTTTTTCATAGTTAATTTTTCAATTTCGTTTTTTAAGTTTTCTGATTGCCAACGACCTCTTTTTACTTTTATTTTTTCATTGCATAATATTTATTTCTTCCTATAATAACAAAATATAATGTTCAATATTAAAATTAACAAGATAATCATAGAAGAATATTTGTTCGGTCATAGGGGAATTATTACTGCTCGGTACTAGGGACTCGATTAAGAAAATTAAAAAGTATATATAATAAAAAATACTTATTTAATTTTCATTTTATACACTTACACAAACAAAATACTTACCAATGACACATAAGATTCGTACCTTAACGATCGCATACTTATGTATTACCACAATTATCTCGTTTACGAATGACAGTCGACGCCTCTTTCGCGCGTAAAATAATTGCATCTGTTCTCAATAAAGTTGCGAGCGCGACTGCCTGCTCTAGAGGTGAGGCGTATTTATTGTCACCG
The DNA here is from genome assembly GCA_039881145.1 of Druceiella hillmani. Classification (NCBI taxonomy): domain Eukaryota; kingdom Metazoa; phylum Arthropoda; class Insecta; order Lepidoptera; family Hepialidae; genus Druceiella; species Druceiella hillmani. The sequence goes on along the minus strand of JAYKKI010000021.1, from coordinate 25,564,373 downwards.
GTAAAAATACTCGATATCTCAGATCAAAATACGTACTTGGTATGCAAAATACAAAATACTTGGTATCGTAAATACTTGTATGGTATGGCCGACCGGACGGGCGTACCATGGTTACTTTATGGTCGGGCTGCGGCATAACCCTAAAGTTATTTCACTAACACATATCGTATTCAGGTTTTCTCGCTCTTTCATATTAAAAATGTATATGAAGTAAGGGACAAACTGAATATTTAAATACTCGTCAGTCGTAATACTTTTGAAGTATGTAGTCCGGGTATATTAAACATACTCATATACTCTTTTTACTCCTTGTTTTAAATATTATTGCTTCACACTTCGCAGTTCGCAGCAAATATTTACTCAATACAAGTACGAGTATTTTAAAATAAGAGTTTTAAATACGGTACTCTTTTCGTTTAATGATTCTTCATTTTTCAATTGGAACGTTATTAATTTGTAGTATAAATAAATAATGTATATAAACTAACTGTTAATTAGATTAAATTCTAACTTTACCATTATGTTCACAAGAAAGTCTAGTATTGTATGGAAGTATTTTAGACTTGGGTGATTATTTTGCTTCTTGCAATATTTACAAAACTAAATTGTCATTCAAAAATCTACATCTAATTTAAGGAAAATTTTGAGTAGAAAACATCCAATTGTAACAATAATTATTACGGAAAAAAGTGTTTGTTCCGAACATATTACTACACTATTTCAGAAACAATTAAGTCAAAATAAAATGAGAAAAGTAAAAAAAAAGTTTTAATAACATTTTTATAAATTAAAGATAATTATGGTTACATTATTCAATGTTTAAATACACTATTTAAATGGTTATATTAAATGAGTTATTTAGTTACCAGTCCTAAGCTAGGAATCATAAATATTTATGCTAATATGAAGGAAACATTAAACACTGTGTTTTATTAAAATTGTCTCATTTAGAAATGATAGTAATTCTCGCCAATTTTATCTGTAAGAAATAAAGGATATTAGTATTAAATTCTTCATAATAAGTAGCAATTAAGATTTATTCCACGTCTCCTGTGACCGTAAGTTTATAGCGATTTGTAATATAGTTCTCTCACAACGGAATAGAGTCGAGTATTTTGTCACCGATGTTTGTCACCGATATTTTATAATAGCGCCCGCTGTTTAACTTACTGCCTGTCTCTCCTTCTATTGCACGACAAAAGATCGTTCTTATCCGTTTAGTTGTTGTATGTATAGTCTTCATTCAGTAATACCTGCCGTTCGACGCTAGGGAACTTCCCCCTACCTGCTGTTTATCTGTACACCTCGAATCCTTAAAGTTCGTAATTTAAATCCATTGGCTTAAATTTAAATAGTGTATATGTCTGTAATAAATCAGGGCTATCTTCTTATTACTAAATCCTAAAGATTATTTCCAATTATAAAGAACCGAAAAACAATATAAATCTCGCAAGTTTAGAATATGAGAAAACTAAGATGTTTTATTTTGATTTATTGATTGACTGAAAATGTTATTCATCACATTAAAAATTGGAAAATATTCGACATTGTTTTGTTTTTAGACTATTTGGCAATTGTATGTCGAAACTGAATTTAAGGCCTGCACAATTAAATGGGTTATACGCTAACTAAAAAAACTACTAATTTTGCATATTAGCGTTCTTAAATTGAAAATAAAAATCTGGAAAATTACTTTAAAATATTTTTATACCCACAATTTTATTACGTCTGTAACATCGAAAAATCTGAAAATATTCCAGGATACAGAGGAACACACAGTTACAACCGACTTTCATTATTTTCATAAATAATATTAGAATCCTGTTAAGTGTTTACATATAAATCATTTTCTTGTTATGCTAATTTTTTTCTTATGAACATGTGAAACGTTTTTTCGCAATATTATCATTTAACTTTCCATAGATATCGAAATAACAGTGGAACCTAATTAATCGAATAGTGAAATACTTATTCTTTTATGACATAATTGTTACATATAACTGTATACGTCTATAAAATTTAAGCGACAGATCTATGAAACAGTATGGCATTTTCTTTTTACGTCACACGGTAGAAAACTGCCTATTTTAATGCAAATAAATCAATCATAGGTGGATGTCCTTTTCAATAATTTAAAAATGATTTTGGATAAATATAATTTTTCACCATCAAACATATATAATTGTGACGAGATTGGCGTCACAACTGTTCAAAAGCAAGCAGAGGTTATGGCAAAAAAATACTCGTTAAATAGGGAAGATTACTTCGGTCGTACGGGGGAAAAAGGGCACGATGCTATTTGCATAAGTACCACAGACTGTTCCCTTTTTCGTTTTTCCACGTCAAAAAATGTATGAAAGGCAGATGATTAATTCGCCTCCTGAAAGTGAAGGTGTTTACCAACCCAAAGGTTGCATGACCGATGAGTTCTTTCTAAAATGGTTGCATCATTTCAGTAAGTATGCTAGGCCTTCAAAGGAGTCTCAAATCCTGATTTTGTTCGGCGGACATACCGGCCATAAGACTTTGGATGTTATAAACTGGTGCAGAGATAACCATATTCACCTAATTAGCTCACCACCACACGCAGTGCCTAAACTCCAACCATTAGACAGATCGTTTATGAAACCTTTCAAGAAAGCCTATAATGAACATTGTGGAATATGAATAAGAACTAATGCAGGAGCAAGAATTACTGAATTTTATATTACAGGACTTGTTTCGAATACTTTTACTGTCGAACCGCCTACGCTTGATGTTTCTCAAACAATACCGGAAATACCTGGAACACTATCACTGCAAACTCTCTCCACCATAACCTGCTGCCAGCAAAGGTCCAGATTCTGTAGGACAAGTTATTTTAAATATCTAACCACTACCAGACGCTGCAAAGAAAAAAGTTCAAACACATAAACGCCGGTCTGAAAAACGTTAGATCTTAACTTATTCACCACACAAATCAGCATTGGAAATTAAGAAAATGCAGAAATAAGAAATGAAACTTCTTCGTACATTTAAGAAGATAGTTAAACCAAAAAATATTAAAAAGACCAAAGTTTTGCCGTTAAAAAATAACCTTCAACAGGGTAGTGTATCTTCGCAGGCAACTAGAGGGCTTTTTGTGTTGTTTGTCTAAATGATCACGACTGGGATGTCATGCAATTCGTGTAAAGAATGAGCTCATGAGGCATTCGCTGATATACCAGAATACTCCGAGTTAAATATTTGTGACCGATGTCATTTTTTAAAGAATGTTTGGTCGTATATACCACAGTATAATTTACCAAAAATTTATACCAATGATTAAGCTTTGTTTAAACATAGAATTTCTTTATTGTTAATTATTTTGTTCATACATATGCGTAGGTATAATTGTTGTTTACAAAAACGCTTTTTAACATAGCTGAATAGCATGCGTGCCTTGCGTTTGATTCCGAATGTTCAATTATATTTAACAATGAATTCGTATATTTGAGCAATGTTATTAAATTACCATACAAAAGGCATATTGCGTTAGACTAAATTTTTCATTTTGTCAACTTTAGATTTCGTTTACATGTATAATTGTTCAAGTTTTATCTTACGTAAGATAGTGTTTATGTCCATATCTGAGTTTTACAGGTTTCTAAGCTACATTTAGCAAATTACAAATTCTAATTGAACCGACAAAATACCAAAAGTGTCCCTGAATGCCCGAAATACAATTTATATATTCGATAAACTCCCCTTAAGGTAACTTGTAAATGACCGTTGTTTGTCTGTTTCAAAACTGCAACGGTCATAATTTTGACTTTGACATTAGATCTAAACTTTTCCTAATGTTTTTGCAATTAGCTTTATTTGAATTATAATTATGGATTTAAGTTCATCAGATTCTGATAAAAGTATTCTAAATTTTATAAATAATATATAATCCTTTCATTTTGTTTACGGATTATAAGATTAAACGCTCAATTTCTATTTTTTAAACTTATTGTTATCACCAAAGCTGTAAAGCCAGTACTATTGGAGAAGTAACTAATTTTTAATAATTTTGTATTCAATCGTCAGCATTAACGCAACTACAGTAATATTTTATTTCTCATACATTTATGTATGTAGTATTTTTGTAAAACTATATTCATAGCTTTATTTAAGAAATAGCCATCTATTGGTTTAAAACAAAATGTACGTTGACGATAATATGTTAAAAGTTATCTATTATCATCAAAAACTGGACATAATAAATTTATATAAACGTTTGGATAACTTTTCTTTATTTTATTCAAATAGTGTTTTGCATTTATATTACTAATAACTTCGTTAATTGCACTTTTATTAGCTTGCTTATTAGTTCAGTAGCTTATAAATTTAATAGCACAAGACGAAGGGATTTCTAATGTTTTTTTTACTGTAAATTAAACTAAATGTTTTTCCGATTTAATTTAAAATTTCTGGTATTTATTGATTTAACTACTAATTTATATTATCGAATCAAAGTGTTTAGAGAATTTATTTTGTATTAATTATACTCGGTATTGGGCTAAAATTACCTTTGGTTTTAAATTGAATCGAATCATCTATAATTATGTCTATATCAAGATTCAATAAAATCTTTATAGCTGTTTAGGGGCGATTGAGTAACAGAAAACCAAATCCACTTTTCGCAATATTTAATAATCCACGCATGACAAACCACCATTAGCATACATTGGCTTGCTGGTAATTAAAACATTTATTATTTTTTTTGCTCTATCCAAATCTTCGAATAAATTTTGTTTAGTTAGTAATCAAGGAGAGAATTCTTAAATCATGATACAATATTGCTGTTCAATACTTGATTTTTTTGTTTGTCGATAAAACGAATGAATATTTAAATTAGAGATTATGTACAGCAAGTAAAGAAAAATATTAATTTTGTTGTTCAAATGCGTAGGTAGTATAAGAGAAATGGCTTTATTTTAAATCATCACTTAAGACAGAAAAGCCCATAGCAGAGAATGTAAAAATTAAAAATCAGTAGAATTATACCTCGTTTCCCGGATCTATTATATGAATTATACGTGTATTGATTTGACGGTATTTTGGTGGTCACTTTAATGAAAATATTTTCGGTAACATAAAGAAAAACTGAAAACTCACGGATTTTAATACAAGTTTTCTCATTATGATAATGCACTCGGGTATTTTTATTGTAGATACAAGTTAAGCAAAAAGCTAGTAATTTGTGGAAAAACACTTGTGCAAGGAATAATTGTTCATTCTCAACTAAAAAATCGTGTGTATAAAAGTTAACTAGAGCTATGTTTCCTTTCACCTTTTAAAGAACGATGAATTTCTAAAGGATCAAGCAGGCTCTAAGTCAAAGTGGGACGCCGAGCGGTCTTCAAACGAGCATCGGCGGGTGCTCTTGGTAATTGAGTGGCCAGCTTTGAGTTTTGAAGTTGAGCCTTTTTATTTTGAGTCCAAACGACCGACTGCTGCGCACGCCGTTTGTTTAGAAAAAATATCGTTCAACTTAACAGTATTTGAGACGAGGCGACCATTCATTCATTATTAAGGATATTGTAAGATATATATTGCATCTTCACTAATAAATAATTATTAAAATACTTTTCGTGGTTGATTCGCCTTAATTATTTTTTGTTAAAATCGTATAAGGCTTAATCTGACGAGATAGGCACCGGTTGACTTATAATAATGAGGGCACAATATGTTTTATATATATATTATAATTTAGATCATATATTCTAACACTTCGTCAGCTAATAGGTTTATGGTCGAACGGTAACTTTAAAGGGGCATATTGTGTATAATTTTGAAATACTTTTACGTCTACTATGTATATCGGCATAAAGGCTATAATTTGATAATAGTTATTTAATATTTAGTGCAGTTTAATTATTTAAATTATATATTATAGTTAAAACAAATACATAAATTATTATAGGACAATTAATACTTTCCTAGATTGTATTGGATTGAACGCGAGTTTTCGTAGAAATATTTAATAATCAGGAATGTTTATGCTAAAAGGTTTTTGCTACTATAAACTAGTATTTGTTGTGAGGGATTTACCAAGTTGATTCGGTTTAAAATACACAAAATCTTCAATCCCTCCGAAAGTTTATTCATTTATTTTTTTTAAAACTTCCGTCCAAGAGAATTAATATTACATTATATTATGATAGTAATAAAGGTGACACATGTCTTCACTTATAAATTTTTTAATTAAATTAAATTAGTCAAGATAAAAATAGATCAGGTGAAGTAAAGAATCGAGATATGAATAAATTTTTTACGTAACTTAAAATTGTAATTGGCAATAGGTTTTGGATGTCAGAATCAAGTTTTGAGTTTGACAAATGATTATTTCAGATTTTGCAAATTTCTTGTGGAGAAATACAATTGCTCCATTATTACAAGAATCTAGTCTTTTTTGATGTAAAGAGGATAAGGAAAATTTTAGAAAGTAATTTATGGTAAGGAGAAGCTAACGCGTTAAATCTGTAATTGGGATAATACGTACCACGTGAATTCTTCAGGATAATGGGAAGGAAAAATTGGATATACAAATTGCTTTCATGACGGACTTGAACATGAAGCAAATGTATTAATTGTTAAAGCTTTCCAGTAAATTTAATCAACCTTCAACCAAATTAGGATTATCATATTTCATTGGAATACATTTTTAAAGATTATTTATATTTGTTAATACATATTATGGTAATAAGCGTAAAATCATTAACCGTAAAAGCATTAAATCCTTAATTAATTATAATTAATAATAATCATTAAACCCTTATTAATTATCCTGAACCGTAAAAGCATTAAATTGGTTACTGTGGTTTTAACTTCTTTCAAGTCCATTTTTGCAATACTAACCGGTTGATTGTTGATGTTACTGATTTGAAGACCATAGTTTTTATGCCTTCCATAAGAAAATCGTCAAGCAGGAGCATGAATTACACTTTCTAAAAATTTATTTTCAAAATTATTTACTTTTTATTTCTTTCTGTAATTCGTAAGATTTCAGAAAAGTTAGGTTTAATCACCTCTATAATATCCATTCACATTCATACCAGAGAAACATAGTTGTTTTCATTGTAGCTATACTACACTAACTTTTTACTCTATTCTAAGTACTTATTTGAGTCACTTAGGGAGAAAGTCGGTGTGATAATTACAGATATTAAAAAAACATTTGCTAAACTAGATAATTTAATATTAACCCAAAAGCTTGGAATGGTATCAAAGAAAACTTGATTAGATGATTCACTTCATCAATAACTTTTAGGCAATGAGGTGATATAATGACACACGTATTTCTCTAGACAAATGTTCAAGTGATTTCTGGTGTATTGCAAGGGTTTATTTTAGGTTCATTTTTTAAGAGTTAATCTAAAATCTACTGCAGTAACCACGATAGTCCTTCTTTTGAGGCAGATAGCAATTCGCACACTTGAACTCACAACTTGTAATTCCAGGTTTACAGTGCGTGAACAAATACCGGTGAGACAATTTCACGGATGTGTGATCTTTATAGTGAGGAAACGATATCTTTCAATATTCTTGTAATTTCACACATTCAATTCACGACAGACATGCAGAGCAGACTTCGAGTGACGCATGCACAGCGGCAGATGCATTGTACAGTCAGAACTCTTGATTGATTTTTATATTCATTATCAAATCATTATGTTATATATTTCATACTTAACTTTGAATTTCATGAGATTAATTATTATATCGTATTATCCGAATTATTTTATTTAAAATTTAGTTCCAAGTCTTGATACATTCATTTTTTGTTTTGTTCATAGTAGAGATATCAAAATACGAGTTTGAGTTTAATTTAATATTTATAAGATGATTCTAATAGTTTGTATTGTATTTTTTTGTATATAAATAAATAAATCTAAAAGTATTTCTGGTGACATATTATGTAATAAGCTAAACTGTATCGAATAAAATCAGAGTCAAAAAGTCCAGTTTTTGAAATATTCGTTAAACAAGTGACTGTTTTTTGTCAAGAAAATATGCACCGGTATACGTGCACGTTAGTATCATCCGGTGGATTTGAAATAATACGTATTTTGATAACCATTGTTGACATTTGTCGTAAGAAATCCATCAATGGGGAGTGCACATCGAACATTTTGTAAAATATTTTCTGGAAAATTTGTATTTATTTACATTAAAATTCATTTCCATTTGTTTAAATTATAATGACTATTTTTAATGTTCGTCAATTAAAATGTATAAATGTAATTTTTATTTACTTTTTTGAACAGTGTATCATTATTGATAAAATAAAATTATCACATTTCCTCATAAGGTTCATTTGAATTTCATTATCAAATTTGTTATTTTTATTGCTATCCGTAATTTACTAAAAATTGCAACGCTACTTAAGTCTGAAAATAAAACACGAAGAAGACTTTTGAATAGACTTTTTGGCAGAGATTTTCCTTCATCTGCAACAAGTTATCCAGTTTTTATGATCTACATTTATCTTTTACTTCTTCATTCTGGTTATGGCCCTCCTCGAACGTTTTCACCATAACAGGTTACCTTGTTTATCATCGAGCCCGTGTCCATAGATTTGAGATCTTTTTCAATAGCCGGAGTCGATCCGTTGCTACTCTTCCAGGTGGCAATGGGTCGACCCCGGCCTCTTTTCTGTTCTTCTATTTTAATTACTGATTATCCATATGGTTTTCGATGCACCTCATGATGTGTCCGTATCAATGTTAGCAATTTACACTAATTTTGTCCTCAATCTTTGTAACTTCAAATGTACCTCTAATATATTTGTTTATAATTCTGTCCAATCTCGTAATTCTCCCGATCGTCCACCTTGCTCAATTACCAGCTTTTCTACCCGTGCATCAGCGGTAGTTGTCCTGCTTGCTTGTAAACTTGACCTTTGAGTTTAGTAGGCATTCTAGCCTCATATCCTACCATCATGATCTCCATTTTAGCCAGGCATGCATTCTTATTCTGTTATGGATGTCCTTTTCAGTGCTGTCTTTCGCAGCTACGATTGACCCAAGATATGTAGACTACTCCACCTTCTCCAAAGAAGTTCCTTCGATCATCACTGATGGATTGTCGTTGGCGCTATTTCCAGACATGCCATACGGTATGTATTCAGTCTTGTTTCCGTTTACCCTAAGACCCCGCCTCTCTTGGTCCTATTGCCATGAATTTATCTATTCTTGCATTTCTGTTTAAGATCCGGCAATGAGAACTATATCATCAGCCTACACCAAAGTCCAAGGTGCAGATTTTTGCAGATATTCCTAGGTATAGTTCACAACTAAGTTAAACAATAATAGGCTTTCTTTGGTGAATTCTGGCTTCAGCTTTTATTTCGAATTTATCAGTCTAACCTTTGTGAATATTCCTTGGTATAGCTTTTTTATCAAGGACATTTAATATTCCAGACTAATTGGGATCTCAAAACTTACAAATCAGATTCCTAGGTATGCAATCAAAAGCATTTTCTGGGTCGATAAATACAAGATGTAAGTAAAAAAATAGAGACACACCAAAGTTCAGTGATCTCTATTTTTTCTATTAGAATCTTCACGCTGTGTATTACATTTGTCTTTCCCATTCCGGTGGTGAAACTGCATCTATTATTAACTATTACTGCAACTATTCCTCGGTAGTATTTTTGGCATCTTTTTTTTGATGTTCGTTAGGGGTACTTTGTCAGACATATCTTTTACATACTTGTATTTTATATCTTTTGTCTGATTCTGATGTATTTTTGTAAGATGTAATATCTCATTTTTTGTTGCTCGTAGAAGAAGAATTTTCTTTCTGCTCTTGCTGTTGCTACACAGGACTACTATCTGTTGGGTTTTTATATTTATCCTTTTTACGTCCGATTTTAAAGCCTATCATTTTTAAAAATCATCCTTTATATTGTTCAGTGTCGTTTTCACTTTCTTATTTCACCACATTCGATTTTTGCTTATTTTCAATGTTCGCTTAGACGTGCCTTAAACTGTCCTAACTGTTTTCAGCCAGAAAGAACGGAGTTCATTCCAAGGGAGTATTAATGTAAGGCCTACCTGAACTTGCCATGGAGTTTTTGAGAAACGTCTTTGTGTATTCGATAAAAGTATTGCCTTGATGTTTGCCTATTTTATACCATTTTATGCTTCGTTGTGGATTTCGGTCAAGCTGCGAATTCAAGAGCCAAAACGGGAGTCTCAAGCAAGCTGTTAATAGTCTGTTGTATGGTAAGAACTTCCATGGATATGACCTGGCAAACTTTAAAGTATTTCAGTATTGGTCTGCCGCACATAAATCTTTGCGGAGCTAAGGTGCCACTCTTATATGTTACAAGATGCTCGCTTTTCTTTTTTAAGAATATGTTCAGAATTGATAATTCGACTGAATTGCTATATCGATAATAGTTCTGCCTTGGGAACTTAAGGTTCTAAATCCAAAGTTATCATGGGCTCGTAGATAATGAAATTTAGTAGACCCTACATGTCCATTCAGGTCACCACCGATAATTTTCTACCAATAAATATTTACATTTATCATAAATTGATTTTGTCAGGACGATGATTTTGTTTTAAATATAACAAGAGTCTTGTTAAGATATGTAAATATCCTTCCAGTAACTTGTTTAAATTGAGCATTACGTAAAGATAAATGTTAGAAAAAAATTAATACACGCAATTTAATTTTTTTCTACAATTATCTAATTAAATGGTTTAGCTTTAAACTTCTACCCAGTATTGGTTTTATTTCATAAAATGTTGCATTTCTATAACTATATTCTTACCTAAAAGGAAATATGCTGACACCACTATGGAATCCAGTACTGTTATTTCAAGTAGTTGTTCAACATACGGAAACTTACTTTATTTTATTTATTCAGTCAACATGTCGAAACAAAACAGTTTTATTCTTGAAGATAAGAATATCAGATAAGAAGATAAGAATTCAGCGTTACGTAAAGATAAACGTTAGAAAAAAATTAATACACGAAATTTAATTTTTTTCTACAATTATCTAATTAGGTGAATTAGTTTGAAATGTTTATCCAGTGTTGGTTTTATTTCATAAAATGTTGCATTTCTATAACTATATTCTTACACAAAAGGAAATATACCGACATCACTATGGAAACCAATACCATTATTTCAAATAGTTTTGTAACATATTGAAACTTACTTTATTTTTTTTTTATTCAGTCAACGTATCGAAACAAAAAAAGTCTTATTCTTGAAGATAAGAATATATTTATCATTGAAGTCAAGCAGTGTAATTGACGCTTGACTAATATTTTTCATCACTCTTTGATATTTCATGTAGTGTAAACCTTACAAACTCTAATTACAAAAATGATAAGAGCACGTCAATTTCACTGCTCAATAACTACGAAGCTTTCAACATTTCGAACAACTCACACGACACTGGTTTACTTACTCAATGTGGAGTCAGCCAATGTCAATAGATAATTAAATGGTTCACGGTGGCATTCAGTGCTTTTTGATAAGGCAATCAACCAAGGTAGACACTTTATATCAAAGTTATTGCCGATCTTATTCTTTACGCATCTTTTCACTTTATTATTAAATCGACATTTCTACTCAATTCAATATTTTCCATTACCCAAGATCGAAAATTGTAGGGCGTAAGCACATATATTAATGCAAATGGTATTAAATTGTGAACCAAACAAACACGTCGAGGATCACTAGATACATATTATGCATTAATAATTTTTATGTTTTATGCTGTGAATAATTTTTTTATGTCTCGAGTTACGTATCTCGTTCCGCGGATACTCAAAAATATATACTATACTGCTTACAAATATATTTTATTTAATTACAATTTACAATAATAATTATTAAGATTAACAATTTTGAACAACTTTAACTCTAAGACGTTGGCTGGTAGACTCTCTCCATCAGTTGCTCGGACTCTATTTTATAGGTCTCCTCTGCTGAAGCTTGCGTTCTGAGAAGCTTGGTTTTATTTAATGTTTTTGAAGCAAAGTCAGCAGACTCGCTTCTTAGTAATAAAACGTCTATCGAATGTTATTGGCTTCACAACGTTTTTGTAGACTAATTTATTAGACATTTATGCTGAGTGGCTTCCTAGTATTTTACTCCTATCCATCGGATGTTGTAAGTTAGCTTAGCATTCTTGTAACTTAATTAATTTTATGTTTATGTTGAGTTGGTTCTTATTAGTTCGCCGTTATCAATCAGATGTTATTATTTTGCTGACGGATTATGGTTACTTAATTCCCGCTATAATTCTTTCTATCAGAATTTGTCAAATTACTTAAATTGGAACAAATATAGTTTAACAACAGTGAACGTTTTCCTATTTATTAGTATTAAATGAAAGAACATGCATTAAAATCGACATTTTTAACAAAGACAATTTTCCCCCGCTTGTCATTTCAAACCAAAAAACAATTATTTATAATCAAAAATTGATTTCACAAATATCTCATACGCATTGCATTTTTGCAAACTTCTTTCTTAACATTTTTAGATATAATTACCATTATTAGTTACAGTAAACACTGAATATGCAAATACAAACACAACTTAATATAAAAAAAGAAAGCAATTTTAAAATTCAAAGAAGCAAGGATGATTGTGTAGACAGACATTATAAATTTAATCTTTGAAGAACCATCAGAGTAAAAGCAATTTTCAAATCTGTTTTTTTACTAAAATCATGAAAAGTGTTTTTTTGTTAAGTCGTTGTTTTCTATTGATATTCTTTAATTTATTGAAAGAAAAGAGTGAACTTATAATCAAGACCGGTTTAAGATATTATTCAAAATATAACTCTCAGTTGAATACAAACATTTATCACATTGATTTATTAAAAACATGTAATTTGTAATTGGCTTCGGTCTACCATTCAGAATTATTTTATTTTTCAACAGAAGATAAATTCTAATTATTTTATATTCAATATTTATTACACCGTTTTAAAAACATACCGCTCTTTACTGATAAAATGAATACCAACAAGGAACACGCTATTCAATGAACTTAATTTACTGATACTAGGTGTATTTGTAATCGGTGCTTCACATGAGATAAATAATTTTAGTTTCTAAAAATAAAAAAGATGTATATAATATAAAAATAAGGAAAAATATTTAGTTGAAAATTTTAGAGGCAGCGAATAAAGCACTCAAAATGTTTTTGAAACTAAACTTCTTTAAGGACGTCTAAGCTATTTCGTCATGTTAAAATCGTGCAACGCTTGAGAACGCCAGCAAAATGAACAGTTGAAGAAATCTCACTTCACCCCTGAGTTTATGTAGGTGATGAAAATACCTTTTTTATATTTTAATTTTACGTGTCGTATGGGATTTCAATTTAGATGGCGAGTTAGAAGCATTCCAAAAAGATTTTTTAGAATTATGTAAATATTTCCAAAGATATACAATAAGAAGAAAACTGTATCATAGGAATTTATTGAAAAACTCATGTAGTTTTCCAATAAACTTAATTCAATTTATGATTCACATGTGGAAAAGTTATATTAATATTTGCAAATAGAAATACTTTGTACGCTCTAATGTTAATATCTGCCTAAGCGTGTACGGAACTCTCGTAGTGTGAGGTCTAATGGAACTCAACATATTTTATTTCATATATTTACATCCTGTATTCTGTTTTATTTCTCCATACGTTATCGCATTTCATAACAATTTATTTTCTGTAGCAGTTGTTCCTATGTATGACTAATTTGAAGTGAAAGTCAGAAAAGCTAATAAACACCATTGACATCGCGTTCGAAGATATCGTAATGTAAATTGTGATTTGCTGATTTTCTTGTTTCAAGTTTTAGTATTTTTACAGGTTTCTAAATAATCCTTATCAATTTTTGAGAATTCCGTGATAAGACAAGAAACCCTTGTAGTTTTCGATGAACGTCTATACGTTCGTCGGTTTTAGAGTTTTTGAGACATTTTGTAAGTAGATGTTCACTTATAAGTAGAAAAAGATTAAAGAAAATTCAAGATATATTTTTTAAAGAAAATTCAAGATTGAAGAAAATTCAAGATAAATAGCTTAGACGAAATTAAAGATATATTTTTACCCGTTTTACCCATAATTTGAAAGGATTTTCAAAACGAAATTGGGATTTCGCTCATTTTTCAATTATTTTAGTTACTTTCCATCAACAATTTTAAGATGTGTATATAATTAGGATATTTTAATTTATGTCCGTTCTAATATGTACTCGATTCTGACATGTTAAACGCAATCTGTTATTGGAATTACTTTTTTTCGTAAATGAAATACGAAATAATGAAATACATTTCTTTTTTTCGTAAATGAAATAGGAAATAATGAATTTCATTTGAAAGCAGTTCTCGAAATCATATTTTAACAAATCTTCTCTAAATGACAGTATCTCTTAAGTAAATACTTTTATACTACTACTATATGTACATATTAGTGACTGCAATATCACCGCTATCTACTAAATTCCGGGTTCCTCTTGTGTGTGAAGTCCAGAAAAATAAAGTTAGAAACGTGTAAATAAGTACTATTCTCGCGCTTGAAGTAGTGAGTTAATAAATTAAATTACATTTAACATAATATAAATAATAAACGCGAGATCATTAAAAAAAAGGAATTCTGTATATTATTCAAACATTCTGATTAAGGTATTGTAACATTTCGATAATAAAAAAGGCGTTTTGAGGGAAACTAGGTAAATATGATATGAACGTACGACATAAACCATGCTGTATACTCGTATAAATCGTTTAAGTTAAACATTTTTATAAGAGTCACAACGGCTATTCAGCAAATATTCGGTACTAGACATACTCGACCGTATCTTTAGAATTCTACCGAATACTGGATATCTATTGAAATTTAGGTAATTTTGATTTGAAAGTGAATAGGTGTTGCTTTAATCATTTATTTCATTTTTATAAAATATAGTATTATTATTATTACTCTTAAAACCTTATTAAATATTATATTCAAACTGTAGAAATGTTAGATTTTAAAGCAGAAATATTGATTTTAATCTGTCAGTAGGAATATTTATCTTTACACCTTTCCAGACGTCAGTTTTAGAAATGTTTATACGGATGACCATTACTTTCATGTACAAATATGTTGTATAATATTGGAACGAAGTTCCTTATAGTACGTTACACACGTGCCGAATGAGAGCTAGCCCGAAAAGAGTATAAGATTTCGACCGACACTTTTGCTACAGTATAAAAATGATAGATTTCAACCAACACCTTCGCTACAGTATAGCGTTTACGTATTTACAAGAATAATATAGCTGTACATTTATGCATGTCAATGTATAAATGTACAGCTCTATTCGCATAAGCGTGTGTATTTAGCAATCCGTGCGCGCCATAATACTCTTAACCCCTCTTCACTATTTTGAAACTCGCGTTAGTGTTATCATAAAGAATAAATTGTGAAAGTGTTTCAGCGGAAGATGAGAATGGTGATGATGAAGTCAGGTAAGTACCAGTGTTAATGTGACAATAAGTGGATGGTTTATTTTAAACTTAATTTTGGTGTCACGTTTTGTTTGATTCGATAAAAATTTACACATTTATTAACTGATACTAAAATTAAATCATGCAATAATCTTCATGTATTTATATATATATAACTATATATACATGTATATATATATATATATATATATATATATATATATATATATATGTATACACTCCTATGTATTTGTGTTATACTCGTTGTTAACTTATTTCATTGTGGCTTATAATTAATACATAATATAGAGCCAAAGGAACTTCGTTCCAACCGGGTGTCCCCCGATGCCTCTATTTATTGTCCACCATGGAAAACAATTTTGGTTTTTAATGTATTTTATGTGTTTCCGTGAGGCAATTATCAAGTTTAGTTGCAATGGTGCTCTTTGCACTAGATTTGCTTGCGTCATCGTTTGTATTTATTTCAGTTTATACTTCTTCACGGAAAGAGTTTTTTGGTTTCATTGATCATTTTCTGATTCATTCAAGTAGAGTGATAAAAGGCATACTTTCAGGAGACGATTGCGGCCGAATTATTTCGCCGAATATTCAGGTATTCGGTTAGATCTCCCGGTGAATATTTCATATTCCACTTAAAATCGAATATACAATTTGTCGCCACGCTAATTTTTAAAAGTCGTATTGCTAATAATATTTTACTTTATTTTAAAGATTATAATCATTTATTGATATAATCATATGAATATGTAGGTACATATATTAACAGCAGTGCGACCATCACTTTAAGTAGCACATATATCAGGCATAAAAGTTGAAAATTGCTTGTTTCTAAGAGGAAAATATAAATTAAAATGTAGATCATTAAAATAAGGACAATACAAATTGTGCATCAGGCAATCTGACTAAATTTTGCTTTCGAATAACACGGTGGTAGCGCCAAGCAACGAATGGAAAATTACTGTTTTTGATCTTTCTCATTTCTCCTTTCTTTTCAGAGGTTGCCTTAATTTTAAATAATTGTAAATGAAATCTGATAAAAAATTTACACGGATATTCGAAAAACATAAATCACACAGGGATGGGGGTGTCCCTGTGTGATTTATGTGTTTCGAATATCCATGTAAATGTTATCACGTAAGCTATTTCATTTACAGATAAATTAATTTTTTTTACCTAATGTACTATATTTTTTATTAATGTTTAGGAGTGAGAAAAATTAATTTTCCTATCATCAGTCTCATCAAAAATGAAAAAAGAACTATTTTTGTCTTAACGAATTTAACAATTTTTTTCAATATTATTTTCTAATAAGAAAAAAGTATATCTAAAGTATCTATATAGAAAAAAAGTAAAATTAATCAAATATTCAAAACGCACTTCATATTTATTCATATTTTATTGCGAAGGATTGTTTTGGAATTTTTCTTTTAATGATTTTTTTGGAAAATATTGCAATATGGGGATGGTTTACGAATTCATTTCAATCGTCAAAAAAAACTTGAGGTTCACGTGGCCACGATAGGCACAAAAACGTAAGTGTAGTGAAACGGGTATTATTAGCATCATATTTATTATTTTATTTCTGAATGTAAAACGTATGCCATACACTGCCATTTAAAAGTCGAAATGAATTTTAATATTTATCGGAGACATGTTTTAATTGAACAGTTATTTATTTTAGGTGATGATACTATTTCTTTTCACTTACATCGGCTTTTAATGAGTGTATTCTCGTCCATTTTACTACAGTATAATTTGTGCTTTATTACATATTTCCAGATCTTCAGCCTATTACACCTGTTATGTACAATCTGGGTTGCCCTAGAGTCTAATAGATAGTGATAATAATTTATTGACCAGCCAGTGTATAAATATAAATACATTATTGAATTAAATATATTTTTAGACATGAAAAAAATACCGCCACCTACTGGAAATATAAAAAATAACATGTGATTACTTACCGAAAAAATATATGTCGCTGTCAATTAATTAAATAGTGGAAGTGTGAATAATTATATTAATGATTTATTTCACAGATGTCGAAGCTTCTAATTAAGGTATAAAACACGAAACGTCTCATTAAACGTCTTATCTGTCCAGTGGTTTTTGCGCGGCGTGCGATCGCACCGCCTCATCACCACTTTATTATTTGTATAGATTAATGGTAGCAATATGTAACGATAAAGAGTTAACTTATAATTGAACAAATAACTTGTGTTAAATACAATGCGATTTACATATATTCTCATTCAATACAAATTAAAATTAAAATGAAAATATGTCGAGCAACTTATATTCATTTATCTAGGAGATTAAAGAAGACTGTCTAAAATAATATCAGGTAATAAATTGTTCTACTTGGTATATCGATAATAAAGTCAAATAGTCGAAAAGATAACCGAGGCTATACTGGTCGGAGATCGCCCGTCACTTCTTCAATTAGTTGAGTGATAGTTTCATTGTTTATAGTCTATTGGACTTTGAACCGCCTTACACAATTACACTTTTCATTGCACGATTTTTATTACCCTTCTATAAGATTTAAAATACCTAATAACCGCAACGAAATTTTGTACTTATTTGAAATTTTAGACACAATATCCGCTAGCTGGAGTGATGATAAAATCGTTACCGTTGTACTAAATCCAACCCAACTAAAATGCATTATGTCCATCTAAATGTCGCAACAAGTTATAATATTAGTGGCTGATGATATCACAAGCTGGACTGTAACTCACCACTGAACATTTGTCTACGTTAAGCTGTAATTTACTCCTTTCTCCACTTTAATAGGTTTGGAGCGGTAAACTCAACAACCGGTCCTCAGCAACGCTCCAATATAGAAAGTCTTCAGCGAAAGTAAAGTAACGTGACTTCTTAATCACGTAACCATTTACTGAAATACTGACAACTTGCTAAAGATCCTGCCCCGAATTCTAGCCTGCTCTCCATACTGCAAAATTTCCATTCAGATAATAAACCTCTACCGATATGAATTAAACTCTCCAGTAATAAAACTAGGCTGCTCTACTTAGTCATTGTGATCTGATTTCTAAGTAGCCTTATTGTGGCCAAATAGGCGAAACAGAGTGTGGAAACCCCTAGTGACATGCCAAACCTTATAAATATGGAAAATTCAAATTTAGTATTAAACTCAGGATTTCAAGGATCCGTTCTAAGATCAGTCTTTACTTAAATACAAACGTCATGACTTTAAGTAAGTACCGTATCGATGAGTACTTATTATTTATTAATGAGTCGCTTGGTTACAAATACATTACTAGATGTCAGAATTTTATTAGGGCTAATGGCTTTTTAGAAATAATCACAGTTAATTACAACATATTACGAATATACACATACTCCATGTGTAAAAATTTAAAATTTCATAATAATGTATATTTAAGCAACTTGTATAAATATTTTCAGTAATTCAATTGCTGTTGACAAGAAATGTGCATTCTATTTGGGGAAATTGGCAAGATATTTTTTTGTTTATTTATTTATTTTGTATTTTAACGTATATAATTTATACACATGGTGGTATGAAATATGTATGAAATATGCTATGAAAGAAATATCTTAAGGCCAGTCATCGTTCTTAACCGGCAATCTTGTTCGGAGGAGCAAAGGCGTGAACTTAGTAGACAAGCCGCTGTATATTAAAACAAAAAACTCTAGATTAATACATAGCTTGAAAGCTTAAACCGTTTATGTGTAGCCTATATGTATGTATATCTGTTCACGTAAGATAATTATTATACATATAGTGTGGGTCATTTAATGTCGTTTATTTTTACTACCAACTTCTACCTCTCAACCACGCAACCCACGGAATATGCATAACACATTTCTTGGTAATCACTGAGGTAAAGTCTCTGAAACCATCCACTTCTGTTTTACCTTTCCCTGTTTATTTTATAATTTTCCTAATTTACACAATTTCATGCTATTATATTTGCGCTAAAATTAAGTATTCATTTGCCAAATAGTAACTTAAAATGTAATTTGTTACTTTTACTGAAGTATCGTTCTTGTTTATTAATTTAAAAAGTAATTTTGATTATTTATGTAAACCAAGTAAAAATGTGTAGTTACTTATGGCAATAAGAGAGCATTTAGGAGTATTTACTATTAAACTTATTTTAATAATAATGTTAATTTTGTTGTGAAAATGTTTTACATTTCAACTCAGTGCTTTTATATTCCGTAACATAAGATACCGTTATGGAAAACAGGTAAAAATCATTTTTAAAGTCATTTCACATTCCCTTTTAAACCTTAAAAAACTTTATCTTTGGTACGAAATTTACAATTTTTTGCGAAATGCGAAATACTTTTCTCTCTTTGAATACCGACTTCGGATTCTAAGAAGGCCGCACCGGAGGTATTAGGACGGCTCTCGTTCTTAGGGATTTATATTCGGCCCTGCCTCCAGCCATCAGGAAAAGCAACTAAATAGCTATCTTCCATTTCTCTACGGGTCATCCGTTGAATACAATAATTCTCACAATGCGAAGACCTCTTAATCCTCTTCTCTATAAGTTGAGATACTTTGCTGCATTTGTATAACACACACATTATCACAATTTCCGTTAGGAGAAAGCAAACGTTCCATTTAATTAAATTTTTTTCTAAATATTAAATATATGATTTGAATGACAAATTTAATATTTTGGTACAGTTAATTACCGATTATCACAATGTGGTGCGCTAAATAGCTCGAAATGTGATAAATATGTTTACATGTTTGATATATATTAAATATCAATTCTGGAATACGCTCCTTATCAAGGGAATTTTCTAGTACTTGGATATTTTTAAGTGTAAGTATTCTTTCTTCAATATTACATTATAATATTTAATTAAGTTTATCAATCACCGGGATCTTAATTCTTGTGAGTGGTAGCAAAGATGGTAGATTGATTTCTCGTACTGCGTTTCACAAAACTTGGACAACATACATATATATAGTCTAGGAAAATGTCATTACTTCATATTAAAATTAGGATTTACCTAGTTATTTATGCCGTTATGGTGATGATGGATATTGCGTAAGGATGTTTTTAAAACTTTATGTTAAATGAAGAGGATTTATGGGAAATCGATAGCATTAAAACATAGTTCGTTCAGAAAGTTTGAGAAATTTATGACATCGAATCACAGTATAACCAGCACTGTATTCCCTGGAATTAATTCATTGATTTTTTTTACCTAAACAAAAGTGACTTATATCTAGATTTCTCCAGCTTTCTATTTATTGATTCATAAAGGTATTATATACAGTATATACACAGATACACGAATTTAAACTGCAGAAATATTATTAGAAGTTGATGTTTATTAAGTTGGGATGATTAGAAAAAATCGGAAGAAATTGCTGAAAACCCTAATTAAAAAGATGAAATTTTCCGATTCATTATTGTGAACGTATATGATGAGGTAAAAAAAAATAATACCAGTATAGAGATGGGAAGAGAAGAGAGAAGTATTGTTGTTATTAATAAAGCCCACGTCAATTTTCGAGAAATGACAAATAAAACATGTGCTAAAAAGAAAACCAAGGATAATATTTTAATAGAATTAAGTGAAATCAGCAGGGAACTTATCCAATCAGATGTTCATTTATGCAGAAGAAGAAAACAAAATGTTATAGAAAAGTGAGTTTGAATTATTAATCAATTCACCTGTTGCAAACGTTTTGGTAATATACAAACAACAACATAGTCTCTATTGTGCAATTTAGGATAAATATTTCTATAAATATTATAATATATTTTTTCAATCTTAGGTTTTAAAATATAGAAAATGAGACTGAAGCATCAGGTATCGTATAAAGTGGAAAGTCCAAACAACCACTACGGATTATCTTTACTGCAGTATAAGAATAATTTCAAAACTACTGTTAGGCGGGCGGTACGTAAATAGTATCACAACCTTCTGTCCGTCCTACCTTTGGATTATTTCAATATTCAACATCACTTTGTAACATATTTTAATTTCTCTCTAATTTTCTAACATTTTGTTTCGAAATGGCTCTTTTGAATTTTATTACAATTTACAACCTTCTTAATATTCAAGATTATTCTATTTTTCAAATGATTGTGTGATTGCAAAAGTTCTTTCTCGAATAAACGTAAGGGCTGGGATCCGTAAGGGTGGGTTTTTTACAATGAGTTGTCACTAACTCATTAATGCAATCACTCATGCTTCTCAGTTTTGAAGCCCTATATTCTTCCAAAGTCTGAATATATATATATATATATATATATATATATATATATACATACACACACACACACACACACATATATATATATATATATATATATAAATATATGTACATACACACACACACATATATATATATATATATTTATACAAATTCTTAATTTCTTTAAAATAAATGTGATTATTGTTTCACAAAGTATGAAATTAATACGAGTAAATACACTTCATACTTCATACAATACATTAATTTAAAATAATGTTTTTAAATTTATATTTAGGCAAATACTTGAAAGACGTGGATATGAATTTCCTTAAAATATTTAAATAAATAAATACTGTATTATATTCTGAGAAGATATTCGGAGAATTTCGTCAAGACGTTGCATCGTATAGACATCGCATCAAGAGAAAGAATGCATGTTCTCAGAATGATATTTTTTCCTACAAAATTTCTTTCTAGATGACGTGGAAATTGTTTAAATAATTTGCTATTTGAAGTTTTCGAATTTTTGATACAATGCTTGCTAAGATTTTAATCATGCATTGTATTAAATATAATATTATACCATGTGATTTCTGTACAGTTTATGGACAGAGATAGAATAAACCCTAAATTTAGCACGACTCGAAAGATGTTTAGTTGATGGAAGTTATAGGAAAAAATGGAGCTATAAGCTGAAAAGTAGTTACATAAGAAACACCGAGAAATTAAAATGTTCGTTAAATAATTTTCTAAAAATTTTAAATGGTTTATAAAATATGATTTGTAGAATCAGTTAATATTGTAATAAAATTAATGAAAAAGATGATAAGACCTAAAAAGGTAATCCTTTTTAATTTATAACATTTAATAAGATTCCAAATATGACAAATTTTGTCAAATTTCAAAATTGGCAAACTTAATAAACTAAACTTAATAAGAAATTGATAGCAGTTTGCGGTGATAATTTTGTGTTTTGGAAAATAAAATCATTTCGTAAATTTCCGCGTTTACTTTGGGTTAAATTTTTGTTAACAGTGTTTAAAACATATAAAAAATATCCAATTATTAAAAAGTAGTAGACTACAATATATTACTAGTGGAGATATTATTTAGAAGACAGGCATTTGTCGTTGGTTCATAAAAGTGGCATCATAGAAGAGAGTAAGTGGTTCCAGACACCGCCTTCATGTTCGAATTAAAAAAAAAATAGTAACTTGACTTTTAAAAATATATTGATAAATTTACTGGGTAAAACATAAACAAAAGTTCTATTCACGTTAGCACGTCAATATGTTTTGT
The DNA here is from genome assembly GCA_039881145.1 of Druceiella hillmani. NCBI lineage: Eukaryota > Metazoa > Arthropoda > Insecta > Lepidoptera > Hepialidae > Druceiella > Druceiella hillmani. Next base: position 25,541,364 of record JAYKKI010000021.1, on the reverse strand, counting down.
TGAATATAAATGTTTAAAAACTATTTCAAGACTAGTGAGTCTTGAAATTGTTATTGATTTAGTTTTGAAGTTAATGTTTCACCGATATCTTTGCTTATATACACCGATATCCGATATACTTTTATGACAAAATGTGTCGTCACTTGAATAAATATGGAAATTAATTTACTTTAAGTGAAATTGTATGAGCTGTTTTCATGATTGTATTCACTAGAACTTCTCGTTTTATTTGATTTTGGTTCATGCTCTTATATTTTGCATGATTCTTTGGTATTTTTCACGACACTTGAGTAATATAACTAATTCTACCATTTTATTGCAGGTACCAAAAACCCAAATAACTTAATTATCAAAGTCCAGACGTTCGATAATTAAGTTTTTCGGGATTTCGGTATGTATGACGAAATGATAAAAAACAATTATTAACATAACTGAATAGATGCATCGTCTTATATAGTTTGTTGCACTGTCACAATTTGTTTCTCTATACGGATTGAATTATGATTTATTTATGTATAATTTGTATTTTGTTTCAAATAAACTACATTAATGAAATCACTTTAATTATGTTAAAAAATAAATAATACGATAAGAAAAAGGTTATTAATACAATTTAGGACGAAACTAATTCCAAGTCAACCTTCTAGTAGTTGATCCCTTTTATAATAATATACGGATATATAAATATATACAGTATAGAATAAGCGATCAATTAGATCTAGTAAACTTACTGTCAAGTGTTTTTATCTTATATTGAACTTCATGCGTTGGTACGAAAATAAGGAGGTGAAAAAAACCAAGTAGTCTTTTACACCAAAGCTTGTGCAATACAATAGAATTTTATGGAACATGAGATCACGTCTACATTAGTAAAACAAAGCTATTTACATATTTTAAAACTGCTGATATGAATTTACATGGCAATGAAATATTCAAAAGATCTGTTGTGACAGTGTTTCCAAAGGTTGGTAACCTGACACCCGGTCTGGAACAGTTTGATTATTTCGCATTATAATAAGCAGTTTTCTTTCATTTGATGCAAGAAGCAAATCTAATATTATTTTATAGTTCTGCCACTTAAATTTTAGCCAACATACACATTAATATAAGTTGTAAAATTCTGCTAAAATTATAATTATTGTTTCATTACAATATATTTATTTAACCTAATTAATATTTCATTAAGCACTACTACTCTCTCAGTGTTTAGGGAATGCTAAATTGTAATATGGCGAGAAAATATTTCACGTGTTCATAGGATGACAATTAGCATAACAAGAAAATGATTCTTATGTAAATACTTCGAATATAATTCTAATGTTATTTATGAAGATAATGAAAGTCGGTTATAAAAAATACAAAAAAAATTTAAAAAGCATGTTCCAGCCAACCCTTATACCAGTTTTCTCTTTTATTTGTGTGTTTATCTACATTCTGGAATATTTTTAAATTAATTGTTGAGGCCTTTAATTCAGTTTCGACAAACAATTACTTAATGACCTAAAAATACAACAATATCGAACATGTTTGAAATTCTAATAGTAATCTGGAAGAAATGCATAATGATTAATGTGATGAATTACATTTTCAACGAACCACGTGTAAGTATAAATTTCAAATATAGCATCTTAGTTTTCTCATGTCATATGCTTCCGAAATTTATGTTGTTTTGTAATTCGTTCTAATTTTAAATAATCTCCGGAATTTATCAATAAGAAGATAGCACTGATATTATGGACCTAGCCGTTCTGTATGTTTCAAGTTTAAACTAACGGATTGAAATTACAATATTTAGGAATTGGAGGTATACCGATTAACAATAGGTATATAATTTATCCCATAGAGATCTTTTTTAAGGTTTATGGCATGGCCCCACAGTAATTGTAAAATGACTTCTGCGATTTCTGCAATTTTTAAGAGAGAAAAAGATCGATTTTATAAGATGCACTGTGGTTTAAATATTTTTCTTTTATACGAGTGGAATACATAAGTGATAAAATATGGTCTTCTGTTATTAGGTTGGCAACTTTTAAACCCCCCACTTTTTTCGACCGAATTCTGGAATCTTATAGAAGCTTATAGAATATTTCTTGTAGAATACATAAAGAATGCGTTATTAGAACTTCTCTTCAGTTTGCAATTGTTTTTATCTTATTCGTCATTAATGTCGTTTAGGGCGAAAAACCAGCAAAGCATCACACAACATATACACAACGGTTTTAACCTATTCGATAAACCTCATCCAAAGCGACCACCTACAATTGATTTAGAAAAATTTTAATGCCTTATTGAAACAGATCCCAGATTAAGTTCATGTTGTTTGGTAAAGCTATTTTCATGCTCTTTTACTGAAATATTCTGTTAAATAGAAATAAAGAAGTAGAAATATTCTGTTTGGCTACCACATGAGTTAACACCAACTTCAGAGGAGAGGCAATGTGTACTAGGAGCTACCGAGTTCTCATCGTACCAACGATAGGCTAAGGCATATGGTTACAGGAGATGAAAGTGGGGAGCTTACGTTATTTTTAGCATAAACACTAGTGGCAAGGAGCTGGAGAAAAAGGTGTACCTAGACCAAAAGGAGCTGGAGAAAAGGTGTCTCTCTGTATAATAAATTACCTGATAGAAAATTTAATAACGAAAGTCATATTAAAATCGAACTTGACTGGTTTTTCGGTCAAAGGCCCAAAGATTTCTAGAAGAACGAAACTTTATCCCTGCCTGCACGTTGGCGACTTTTATAGTTAACGATTAATTTAATTGACTACATATATAAAGTTGAAAACTTTGTGTGCAGAGATTGCGAGTTTATGAGTTGCTAATCTAATATATCAATAATATGTGCAGAAATGTATGAAACATAATGCATATATTTCTATAAAGTCTATTTATAATAAGTGCTAGTCCCAGTAGCAAAAGATTTGTTAAGCGTAAGAAGTGTGGATTAACAGGAATTTTCCCTAAAAATAAAGTGACGTATGAACACTAAACATTTACATTTTAAATTTTCGACCTTTGGAATATTCACAAGTAATATGTTTACAAACTCCATGTTAAAAATAAGAAAGCCGTAACGGGAATTCCGTGAGTTACAAGAATTTCATACGCCTTTTAGTTCTGGCATTTATTAATTTTCCATTCAATTTATTAAAAAGAATCTGAACAGTGTAATATTTGAAGAAATACTTACAAAAGCGTTTTTCAACACGTTTGAGTAGATGGTACGCGTTTGATTCCGGATGTTCACTTATATTTCACAATAAATTCGCTTCTTAAACAATATCATTAAATTGCCATACGAAATGCATATTGCCTTAGAATAATTTTTTTGTTTTGTCAACTTTAGACTTCGTTTACGTGCAGAATTGTCCACGCGTAATCCTACCTTGCGTAAACGTCTAGTGTTTATTTCTGTATCCAAGTTTTATAGGTTTCGAAGGTACATTTAGCAATAGTTTATATATTCTAATTAAATCGAAACGTGTTGAAAGTATCCCCGAGTGATCGAAATACGATTTTATACATTCGATAAACTCTCTTTAATATAACTTGCAAATGACGATTGTTAATCTGTTTCATAACTGCAACTGTGATAAGTTTGACGTTTGACATTTTTTAAATTCAATTATAATGATGGATTTTACTTAATCGGATTCTGATGAAAGTATTCTCAATTTTATAAATAATATATCAATTCTAAGAAATTTGAAGCATCACAGAAATCCTTTTGAAATGTTCACAGATTGAAAGTTTGAAAGCTCAACTTAAACTTTTTGGACGTATAGATATCACCAAAGATGTACAGCTAATTCTGTTTGGAAACGAATTATTTTTTAAATATATTTGTATTCAATCGTCAGCATTATCAAAACTACAGTAATATTTTATTTCTATTACATTCCAGTTATGTAGTGTTTTTTATAAATTATTCTTAAATCTTTATCTAAGAAAGAGCCATCTATTGATTTGAAAGAGAAATGCATGTTGACGATAATAAGTTAAAAGTTAACTATTGTCATCAAAAACTGGACATAACCAATTTAAATAAATGTTTGAACGACTTTTTTTGTTTAATTCAAATATGGTTTTGCATTTATTCTACATGTAGCTTCGTTAATTGCAATTTCACTAATTTGCTTATCGATTCAGTAGCTTATAAATTTTATAACATTAGGCGTCAGGATTTATATATTTCTTTCATTTATTTATTTTGGTACCAATTTATATTATCGAGTTAAAGCATTGTGTTTTATTATGTGTCAATTATAATCTTTCTATAGTTAAAATGTAGCCTTTGTTTTAAACAGAATCATGTCTGTAAGTATATCTGTATCAAGACTCGTTAAAACATCCGTAGCCGCTTAAGCGTGATTGAGTAGCAGATAACCAAGTCCACTTTTTGTAAAATTTAATGTTTTTCGCATGCCAAGGTGCCGTTAACATCCTTCGGGTGACTTATAACGCGAATTCGGTTTGTAATTAAAATATTTATTAATTCTCTGTTGTATTAATTCATTAAATCTTTATCTTAAATCATGGTACAATATTGCTGTTCAATACTTTATTTCATTATTTGTCGATTAAACGAGTAAATATTTCAATTAGAGATTATGTACAGCAAGCAAAGAGAAATATTAATTTTCAAATTTTCAATTTATTTAAATGCGTAGGCAGTTGAACAGAAATAACTTTATTAAAAACCATCACTTAAGATAGAAAATGTCATAATAAAGAATGTAAAAATTTGAATTCAATAGATCTCATAGATTATACGTCGACTCCCGTATTTATTATAGGAATTATACGCTAACTAATTTGATGGTAATTTGGTAATTACTTTATTGAAAAGATTTTCGGTAATATAAACATAAACTGAAAAACTTACGGATTTTAATACAAATTTACTTACCACGATAATATACTCCGGTCATTTTTATTGCAGACACAACCTAAACAAAAAGCTAGTAACCTCTGGAAAAACCAATTCCGCAAAAGGTAAAAGTTAACACGAGTTAAATTTTTCGTTTTAGATTTAAAACGACGATGGATTGCTAAAGGATCAAGCAAGCTCTAAGTCAAAGTGGGACGCCGAGGGGCCTTCAAACGAGCGTCGGCGTGTGCCCCTGGTAATTGAGTGGTCAGCTTTGAGCTTTGAAGTTGATATTTTTCATTTTGAGTCGAAACGACCGACTGCTGTGCACGCCAGTCGCTTCCTTGTTGTTTTATTTATTTAGATAACATATCGTTCATCTTAACAGTATGTGAGACAAGGCGAACAATCATTCATTAGTAAGGATATTGTAAGATATATGTTGCATCTTCACAAGTAATTAATTATTAAAATAATTTTCGTGTTTAATTCGTCTTAAAGATTTTGCTTCATTTCTTTTTAAGAGTACGTTTGCATTGTATAAGAATTGAACTGACGAGATAGTTAGTGGTTGACTTATAATAGTGAGGGCATGATAAGTCTACAATTTAGACCTTATATTCTAATATTTCGTCAGCTAATAAGTTTATGGTCGAACTGTAAATTTTAAAGGCGCATATTGTGCTAAAATTTGATTTTTCTTTGCGTCCACTCCGAATACCGGTATAAACGGTAGTAAAATGGAAATAGTTATTTAGCGTTTTGTACAATATAATTATTAACATTATATATTATAGTATATAAAACAAATATATATGTATCATCAAAATACAATTAATACTTTCTTAGTTTAAATTGGATTGAAGACGAGTTTTCGCAGGAATGTTTGAAATGTTTATGCTAATAAAAACTAGTATTTTTTGTAAGTGATTTAACAAGTTGATTCTGTCTGAAATATTATGAGAAACTTCTATCTTTGCGGATATTTTAATTGGATTTATTTTACACTCCAATCCATTTCTACAATAAAAATAAAATATACTGAAAAGTAATATCACATTATATTGTAAAAATTGTGAAGGTAGACTTATAAATCCTTAAATTAATAGAAGTACGTAGAGTTATAAATCCTGAAATTAATAAAATTAGACAGGCTAGGAATAAAACTGGTGTGTAAGAGATTGAGATGAGAAAAACTTTTTCAAATGACTTAAAATTGTAATTTGACAATAAGTTTTGGATCAGAGAATCAATTTGTAGTTTGAAAAATAACTATTTCAAATTTTGACGAATTTACTGTGAAGAAATACTCATGCTCTACTAATGGAAGAAAGTAATCTTTTTCAATATAAACAGGTTAAGGAGAGTTTCAGAACGTAATCTATGGCAACGAGATGCTAAGGTTTTAAACCTATAATTGAGTCAATACGCACTATGTGGATTTTTCAGGATAATAAGGATATATCTAACGTATTAATTTTTTTACTATATTAATTGATGAAGATTTCTAGTAAGCTTAATCAACTTTCAACCAGATTAGGATATCCTTGACAACGAAGTCTATCATATTTCATTGGAATAAATTTTTGAAAATTATTTATATTATTTTCCAGTACTAAAAATCTCTTAAACCTTAAATTCATTAAATTATTTACTGTCCTTCTAAATTTCTTAAAAGACCATTTTTGTAGGGCTAACCGATTGATTATAAATGTTACTGGTATGAAGACACAGTTAATTTTTGCCATAAGAAAATAAATTCTAAAAATACTTTCAAATTTTTTATATCAAAACATGGTTATGTTCATGGCAGATCTACTAATGCTAACCTCCTATTCTATTATTAGTACTTATTTTAGTCATTTTATCCTGAACAGTATGTTGAAGTGATTAATAAAAAGTAGATCATTTGACGTTAACGCAAGAGTACTGTTTATTTATTATATATTATATACTGTTTATTTATTATATAATAATTAAGATTACTGTTTATTTTATTAATAAAACAAATTGAGAATAATCATTTCAAACTCAGTAAATTATTAATTTATTACTGATTATTTCAAACTATTTACACCCTTAACGTTCATATACGATCATTCGAATGTACAATACCAAGTCAATAGACTCCATGCATATGCAATGGTAATAAGCTGCACATGAGTGTATCTAAGTGTAAACAAATTATGTTTACAAAGAAAAAGAGAACGGCTCGTTTCACTTCACCCACCTCAAAAATGTTCAAACACATCTTATATTATATACGATCTTCGACGGTATTGAGAGCATCAAAAAAGATTTAGGAGAGCTTTGTATTACCGTACCACTGGCTCTGAGCTACTTTACCTATTTTTATTGTAAGAGCTTATCTAAAATCTGCTTCAGTAACTACAATAGTTCATTTTTCTGAATCAGACAAAAATGTTAGAATGCCCTTTTGAAGGATGTGACCTTTATAATAAGAAGATGATGTCTTTCAATACTCTTGTAAGACACTTTTATAATGTGGCCTTTATAATGAGGAGACCATGTTTTTTTAATATTCTTGTAAGTCCACACATTCAGTTCATGACGGACGTGAAGAACAGACTTCGTGTGATGCATGTGACGAGGCCAAATGTGTAGCCAGAACTAATTATATTTTATCCTTAACCTTGATGACTTTCATGTGAATAATTTATATATCGTATTGTACACATTATTTTATTTAAAATTTTATTTCCTCTCTTGAATATTAATAAGATACATTAACTTTTTGTTTTCCTCATAGAAGAAATATCAGAATACATATTTGGGTTTAATTTCATTTTTCAAAGATAATTGTAGTATTGAATATATTTGGCGTTAATTTTGTAGAAATTCATTATTCACAATTAAATGAAACTACGTGATGTAGTATTAATTCTACTTTCTTTATTTTCTTTACCACGACCTAGGTTTCGCTGCATTACTTCTTCAGGTGGCAAAGATTGTTTTATTGTAGATGTTGTAATACAACGAAACCTAGGTCGTGGTAAAGAAATTAAAGAAAGTAGAAATAATACTACATCACGTAGTTTCATTTAATTGTGAATAATTGTAGTAGTTAGTATATTTTTTATATTTAAATAAATAAATCTGTAAGTGTTTCTGATGACATACGATAGTATGTAATAAGTTATATCGAATAAAATTCGTATCAAAAAATCCAGGTTTAAAAATAATCGCCAAACAAATGGGTGTAAGTGTCATCCGCTTATTGACATCAGCCGTAAGAAATCCGTCAGTGGGAAGTGCAGATTGAAATTTTTGTGAAATATTTTCTGCAAAATGTATTTATTGCATTAAAATTCCCTTAAATTTTTTATATCTTTATTTCAATTATTAATCTTTGTCGATCAAGATACATAAATGTAATTTTAATTCTTTTTTTTTTAATAGTGTATCGTTATTAATAAAAGACAATTATCACATTTCCCCATTTGAATTTCGTATGGGCCTTCTCAATATTGTTAAAATTATTATATTTTTTGTTATCCGTGTTTTATAAAAAAATTGTAATGCTACTTAATTTTGGAAGTAAAACAGGAAGTAGACTTTTGAATAAAATTCTGGTCAGAGAAATTTCTTCATTTATGACAAGTTACCCAGTTTTTAAGGTCTACATTTGTGTTTTTCTTCTTTCTCCTTGCTATGATTCCATATCTCAATCGTATGTTTTCGCCATACCAGTTTAACTTTTATTGTCACTAAACCCATGTCTATAGACTTGAGATCTTATTCAGTAGTGCTCTTTCAGATGACAGCGGGTCTATCCCGGCCCCTCTTCGGCTTTTCTATTTGTGTAACTACTTTATACATATGGTTTTCGACACGCTTCATGACATGTCCTTACAGACGTAAGTGATTTAGTCTTAGCTTGTCCACAATCTTTGCAACTTTAAATATTCCTCTAATATATTCGTTTCAATTCTATCCAATCTTGTAACTCCCCTGGCTCAATGCAGGATTCATTTCTGTGATATGCATCTTTTGTTCGTTCTTCTTTTTCGTTGGTTAGCATTCCGACACGTACATTAGCGTTAGTTGTACTGCTTGCTTGCAAACTCGACCTTTGAATTTGATAGGTATTGTAGTATCACGTAATACCATAATGATCAGAATTTGAGCCATACAGTTGTTATTCTGTGCTGGAAGTCCATTTCTGTGCACACTTTTGGAGCTGCGATTGAATCGACATATGTAAACTGCTCTATTTTTTTCAAAGAAGTTCCTTCGATCACCACTGATGTGTTACCGTTGATGCTATTTCCAGACATGTTACTCGTAATTTATAGAGTTTTGTCTCCATTCATCCTAAGACCCCTCCTGTCTAGGGCCTGTTGCCATGCATTTAGCTATTTTGGCAATTCTGTTTGAGTTGCGGCAATAAGAATTATACCATCAGCATACAAAAATGTCCGAGATGCAGTTTTTTGTAAGTAATTTGTGATATAGTTTACAACTAGGTTAAATATTAATAGGCTTGCTGTGGATTAAAATTAAAAATTTAAAATTTTTCAGTTAGGCCCTAGGAGCTATTATTCTTTGTAGTTATTCCTTGGTATAATAAATGGATAGATCTTTAATCAAGGATATATAATGCTCTTTGGCTAATAGGAAAATTAAAATTTACCAAATCAGATATTTAGGTATGTCATCAAAAGCGTTTTCTAGCTCGATAAATACAAGACGTTCTTTAATTAGTGATTTCTATCTTTTCTATTATAATTTTCACGCTATTTATTATATCCGTCGTTCCCATTTCGCTGATAAAGCAGCGTTGGTTAGGAATGACAGACAATTTTGTTTAATTGATTCTATAGATAACTTCCCAAATTTTTAGTCTATGGGATGTTAGTTAAAACCATCGTAGTTACCCTAATTGTCCACATTCTCTTTGTTTTTATAGAAAGGGATTAGGCTGCTGACTCTCCACATATACGGGACCTCTTCGGGGAAACGGTTTATGAGCCGAGCCTCTCCGTTGCTTCTAGCCCCTCTCCATACTTATATCGGTATTTTATCAGGCCTGAATGTTTTCTTAGTCAAGTTGCGACTTCGAGTACGACGTGCCTATTCAGGTTTCCACTGATAAGTTTCCACCGATAAAAATTTACATATATCATAAATTTTTTTGTCAACAAGATGATTTTGTTTTCAATATCGCAAGAGTCTTATAGATATGAAGATCCTTCGGGTAACTTGTTTTAATTCAGTATTATGTAAAAACAAACGTTAGAAAATAATTTTGATACCAAATTAAAAATTTGTCTTCATTTAGGCAATCACCTAATTCAATATATGTAGACAAATTTGTTTAATCGATTCTATAGATAACTTCCCAAATTTTTCCTGAATCCAGCTTGAAACTTCTTCTCAGTTTAGATTTTATTTCATAAACTATCACATTTCTATGACTATGTTACAAAAAGAAGAATGCTGACAACATTATGGAATCCTGTATTGTTACTGCAAGTAGTTGTGTGACATAATAAACTTATTTTATTTTGTTTTATTCAGTTAACTTATCGAAATTTTAAAAAAAAATCTCATGTTTGAGGATACAATATATTTATAATTGAAATCAAACAGTGTAATTGACGCTTGATTATTATTTTTCATCACCCTTTTATATATAATGTTGTGTAAACCTCTAATTATAAAAATGATAGAATACGTCAATTTCATTGCTCAATACCTACGATACTCAAAATTTCAAACAACTCACACTACACGGGTCCCCTTGCTCAACTTAGAGTAAGCCAATGTTAAAAGATTATTATTTGGCCCTCGGTAAAATTTTTAGACATAATTACTAGTATTAGTGACACTAAATACTGAATATGCAAATAAAAATAAGACTTTCCGTAAAAAAGAAAGTAATTTAAAAATTTAAATGAGCAAGGATAATTGTGTAAAGAGACGACAAGTCAGAAAGTAAAAGCAATTTTGAAATCGATTTTTTTATCAAAATCACAAGCGGTATTTTTTTGTTATGTACGTTGTTTTCTGTTAATATTGTTTCACTTGCAGAAAAGAAAATAGTAAAATTATCGTCAAGACCGATCCAAGTTATTATTCAAAATACAACTCCCAGTTAATCGTAAATATTGGCCGCATATGAAGAACAATGACTTATTAAGAACGTGAAATTTCGTAATTGGCTTCCGCCAACCATTCAATGTTATATCATTTTAATACACTTGCCAAATTATTAGTCTCTGTGATCCTATGTTCGATTGCTCTGAATCTCCAAAAAACTTCATAAACATAATAAAAATTATCTGGATCATAATTACAACCACAGGAAGTTGCCATCATTCAACTGTAACTCTAAAATGGAAAATTAAATAGATTTAAAAGGAGTACGTATTATACAGATTCAAATTACAGTTATGTTTCTATAAAAGAATATTCAACACATCATCTTTATAATCTAATTAATGAAATGAAACCAAAAATGTCACTTAAACAAACAAGAAGTGTTTTTCGTCACACGTTGTAATCAAATAGCTTCAGCCTGTATGTATACACATAGATACATGCACGCACACACACACACACACACGCACGCACGCACGCACGCACACACACACACACACACACACATATATATATATTTTGATCCTGATTTCACGGTGACATAAGTCCGCTATTATATTGCTACATGTTATAAATTAATTCTAGTTTAACAGGGTATTAAAACATGTTTTATAACTTATGTATTTTTAACAATCTAATAGTATCGTCTATAAGATAAACATTTTATTTTACGCCAAAAGCCACTTTTAGTTTTACTCTAGAAGCGATTTTTCTGAAACAAATTATTGAAGTTGCTTTGCAAAATTTATTAATAATAAGATTTCAATATAGAAATTGTGTTGAGAACACACTCCTAATACAAACTATGTGTTGAGAACACATAGTTTGTATTAGGAACTTTGTTAACATTTCTTAACCAAGTGGAAGAGTGCTATCACATCGGATGTTTAAAAAATGTGTAAACCGCTTCTAAAATATTTTAAATACGACAGCAGAATTGAAGATATTAAGGATGAACTCTTTTTTTTTGGATGTCAGCTCCAAAAGGTAGAGAGTAAAATAAATACAAATAAAAAAATAATTGACATATTTTAAATTTGATTTGTTGATATGAAAAAAAGTATTAATGGAATTACAGGGATAAATAAAATATCTTATATAATATTTAAAGTTTTATAACTTTAAATATTATATAAGATAGTATTTATAAACTAATCTTTTATTTAGACTTAATACATATTAAATATATATATATATATATATATATATATATATATATATATATATATATATATATAAAGTAACGCAGATATATATTCTAAGAAATGAACTAATTACAATTTGTATAAAATGTGTGTCTCGCCACCATTCGTCATATAATAGGAAATAATTAGAATGTATCATATTAGACATTGTAACGATAACAATGTTTTCATTTAATATTTGTCTTTTTGTCTGGATATAAAAATTTTTATTGATTTTAGAAATAGATTTTCAAAGTTTGTAATGAGTAATCATTACAGTAATCATTTCTAACGGTTTAGCATATGACTGATATTAGTTGTGTAAAAACAATTAGCGAAATATTAATTATGTATTTATATATTTTTTTTCCTTTGTAACATTGAAATGATCATATAGAAAATAAACAGCAAAGAACTCACACCAGGAATTATCATCATTTAGAAGTGGGGTGAGTTCTAAACCGAACGTGTCCATTACAAGAAAATAAGTCATATAGCTACTAGGTAGACGTAAAAGGAATAAGCCACGCGTTATAATATAGTAAATATCGGCACAAGAGGTTAAGGAGATATGTAGTGATTATATTTATCAATCATCGCTGCTAATCACATCAGGCGTGCCGCGATGGAACAGATTTATTTACGCGACAGTGTTCTATAATTCGACTAATAAATACATTCGTACGGTAATATTACTTGCCTTCGTTCTATGATATTGAATGACACATTTTAATTATATTTATTGTGTCTGTTCGTGGTTTTATATCTTTTCATGTATAAAATAGAAATTTTAGTGTAAATATAATATGCGTCGTTCTTACAAGTCCACAATAACATGTTATTCTTTGATTTCGCTTATGAATATGGGATGATTAATATTTGTACATTTCTTTTATACATTTCCGAGAATAACTTTGTTTTGAAAGTAAGCAGTATTCGTTGTTAGAATTTGTATTCTTTGATTTTTATATTAAACTTCTTGAGGTAAATCATGTCCATTTTTGCAACTTCCGTTAACAAAAAAGACAGTAATAAGGGAGTTTTCATATATGGATCTTGAAACGCCGCATGATGGGAAGATTTGTTTGTTGTGGGCGGCATTCGAAACATCTGAAATATTATTTTAAAACACAAATTAATTTTCACACTCTGTATTATTCGATATATGAATTTAAAAACAATCACAATCTAGAATGCACTGTGTTCTCAGCTTGCGCGTTTGATTCTTTCTTTCATAAATAACACACGTCTGTACACATCAACGGTATAATATAAACTAGCTGCGGTGCGCTTGGCGATGCTCGCCGAAAACCTTCAAATGCCGCATAATGCGTAGATTTGTTTGTGGTGGGTTGTACCCCAAAACATGCGAAACATTATTTTAAAACACAAATGAATTTTCACAATGTATTTTCACAAAGTGTTATAAATAAAACTATTTAATATATGATTTTAAAAACAATCACAATCTAAAATGCACTGTGTTCTCTGCTTGCGCGATTGATTTTGTTTGCCGCAGTAACACACGTCTGCACACACCAACTGTACAATATTAACTAACTGCGGGGCGCTTGGCATGGCTCGCCGAACAACCCGAAACGCCGCATTATGCGTAAATTTGTTTGTGGCGGGTTGCACTCCAAAACATCCTGAACATTATTTAATAACACAAATTAATTTTTACACTGTTTTATTTAACATATAATTTTAAGAACAATCACAATCTAGAATGCACTGTGTAAAACACGTCTGTACACACCGACGGTCTAACAAAAACTAGCTGCGGCGCGCTTCCCCATGCTCGCCAAAAACCTTCAAACGCCGCACGATATGTAGATTTGTTTGTGGCGGGTGGCACTCGAAACATCCGGAACATTATTTTAATATACAAATTAATTTTCACACTGTGTTTCATTTATTATATGAATTTAAAAACCATCACAATCTAGAATGCACTGCGTTCTCAGTTTGTGCGCTTGATTTTTCTTGCCGCAGTAACACACGTCTGTACACAGCAACGGAATAATACAAATTAGTTTCGGCGCGCTTGGCAGTGGTCACCGAAAATCTTCAAACGCCACATGATGCGATAATTTGTTTGTGGCGGGTGACATTTGAAACATCTGGAACATTACTTTAAAACGCATATTAATTTTCACACTGTGTTTTATTTAATATAAAAATTTAAAAACAATCACAATCTAGAATTCACTGTGTTCTCAGCTTGCGCGTTTTATCCTTTCTTACTACAGTAACACAGGTCTGTACATACCAACCGTATAATATAAACTAGCTGCGGCGGGCTTCGCAATCCTCGCCGAAAACCTTCAAACGCCTCATGATGGGTAGAGTTGTTTGTGGCGGGTGGCCCTCAAAACATCTGGAACATTATTTAAAAAAAAAATTATTTTCATACTGTGTTTTACTTAATATATGAATTTAAAAACAATCACAATCTAGAATGCACTGTGTCCTCAGCGTGCGCACTCAATTCTTTCTTGCCGCAGTATCACACGACTATACACACCAATGGTATAATATAAGCCAGCTTCGGAGCGCTTAACAATGCTCGCCGACAATCGTCAAATGCCGCATGATGTGAAGATTTGTTTTTGGCATTCGAAACATTTGGAACATTATTTTAAATCACAAATTAATTTTCACACAGTGTCTTACTTATATATATATATATAAATATATATATATATATATATATATATATATATATATATATATATATATATATATGAATTTAAAAACAATCACAATCTAGAATGCACTGTGTTCTCAGTTTGCGCGCTTGATTCTTTTTTGCCGCAGTAACACATGTCGGCGTGCTTCGCAATGCTCGCCGAAAACCCTCAGATGCCGCAAATTGGGAAGAGTCGTTTGTGGCGGGTGGCATTCAAAACATCTGGAACATAACTTTAAAACACAAATTAATATTCACACCTTATTTTACTTAATACATGAATTTAAAAACAATCAAAATCTAGAATGCACTGTGTTAATTTTCACAAATTGTTTTACTTAAAATATTAATTTAAAAACAATCACAATCTAGAATGCACTGTATTCTCAGCGTGCGCGCTTAATTCGTCCTTGCCGCAGTAACACACGACTGAACACCAACGGTATAAAATAAGCTAGCTTCGGAACGCTTGGCAATGTTCGCCGAAAATCTGCAAACGCCGCATGATACGAAGATTTGTTTTTACCATTCGAACTATTTGCAACATTATTTTAAAACACAAATTAATTTTCACACAGTGTCTTACTTAATATATGAATTTAAAAACAATCATAAACGAGAGTGCACTGTGATCTCAGCTTGCGCGTTTAATTCTTACTTCCCGCAGTATCGCACGTCTGTACACACCAACGGTTAAATAAAAACTAGCTGTGGCGCGCTTCCGAATGCTCGGCGAAAACCATCAGACACCGCATGATGGGTAGAGTTGTTTGTGGCGGGTGGCACTCGAAACATCTGGAATGCACTGTGTTTTCAGCTTGCGCATTTGATTCTTTCTTTCTGCAGTAACGCACGTATGTACACACCAATTATCCAATATAAGCTAGCTCTGGCGCGCTTTCAAATGCTCGCCGAAAACCGTAAGACGCCGCGTAATGGGTAGAGTTGTTTGTGGCGGGTGGTACTCGAAACATCTGGAAAATTATTTTTTAAAAAATCAAGTTTAATACTGTGTTTTATTTAATACATGAATTTAAAACAATCACAACGTAGAATGCACTGTATTCTCAGCGCTCAATTCTTTCTTGCCGCAGTATCACTACTGTACACACCAACGGTATAATATAAGTTAGCTTCGGCGCGCTTGGCAATGTTTGTCGAAAATCTTCAAACGCCGCATGATGCGAAGATTTGTTTTTGTCATTTGAAACATCCGAAACATTATTTTAAAATACAAATTTGTCTTTACACTGTGTTTTATTTAATATATGAACTTAAAAACAATCTCAATCTAGAAAGCACTGTGTTCTCAGCTTCCGCGCTTGATTCTTTCTTGTCGCAGTAACACACCTCAGTACACAGCTACGGTATAATATAAGGAAGCTTCGGCGCCCTTGGCAATGCTCGCCGAAAATCTTCAAACACCGCATGATGCTATGATTTGTTTGTGGCGGGTGGCATTCGAAATATTTGGAACATTTTTTTAAAACACATTAATTTTCAAACTGTGTTTTATTTCAGATATATAATTGAAAACAATGGCAATCGGGAATGCAATATGTAACACACGTCTGTACACACCAAAGGAATAATATAAGCTAGCTTCGACGCTTGGCCGAAAACTTTCAAATGCTGCATGATGCGTAGATTTGTTTGTGGCGGGTTGCACTCCAAAACATCCGGAACATTATTTTAAAATCTAAATTAAATTTCATACAGAGTTTTACTTATAATATGAATTTAATAAGAAATCACAATCTAGAATGCACTGTGTTCTCAGCTTGCGCGCTTGATTATTTCTTCAATCTGACAAAAGGTCCAATATAAACTAGCTATGGCGCGCTTTAAAATGCTCGCCGAAGACCGCAAGATGGGTAGATTAGTTTCTGGTAAGTGGCACTCGAAACATCTCGAACATTATTGAAAAAAAAATTATTTTCACACTGTGTTTTATTTAATATATGAATTTAAAAACAATTCCAATCTAGAATGATTTGTTTGTGGCGGGTGGCATTCGAAACCTCTGGAACATTATTTTAAAACTCAAATTAAATTTCACACAATGTTTTATTTGATATACGAATTTAAAAACAATCACAATATAAAATGCACTGTGTTCTCAGCGTTCAAGCTTGATTCTTTCTTTCCACTGTAACACATCTGTACACACCGATGATTCAATATAAACTAGCTGCGACGCGCTTCAAAATGCTCGCCAAAGAACTTCAAACGCCGCACGATCGGTAGATTTGTTTGTAACTGGTGGCACTCGAAACTTCCGGAAAATTATTTTAAAACACAGATTAAATTTCACGCCGTGTTTTATTTCAGATATAAAATTAAAAACAATGACAATCAGCTTGCGCGTTTGATTCTTTCTTAACGCAGGACTCTGTACACGCCTGTACACAGCGACGGTATAATATAAGCTAGTTTTGGCGTTTGGTAGTGCTCGCCGATAACTTTCAAATGCCGCATGATGCGTAGATTTGTTTGTGGCGGGTCGCACTCTAAATCTTTGGAACAATATTTTTAATTCCAAATTAATTTTCATACAGAGTTTTCCTTATAATATGAATTTAAAAACAATCACAATCTAGAATGCACTGTGTTCTTAACTTACGCGCTTGATTTTTTCTTCCCGCACTAATAAACGTCTGTACACAAAAAAGGTCCAATATAAACTAGCTGTGGCGCGCTTCCCAATGGTCGCCGAAAACCGTCCGACGCCACAAGATGGGTAAATTTGTTTGTCGCGGGTGGCACTCGAAACA
This sequence comes from Druceiella hillmani, assembly GCA_039881145.1. NCBI lineage: Eukaryota > Metazoa > Arthropoda > Insecta > Lepidoptera > Hepialidae > Druceiella > Druceiella hillmani. Next base: position 25,523,718 of record JAYKKI010000021.1, on the reverse strand, counting down.
TCTCGAACATTATAAAAAAAATTATTTTCACGCAGTGTTTTATTTAATATATGAATTTAAGAACAATTGCAATCTAGAATGCGCTGTGTTATCAGCTTGTGCGTTTGATTCTTTCTGGCCGCAGTAACACACGTCTGTTCACACTAACTGTCCAATATTAACTAACTGCGACGCGCTTCGCACTGCTCGCCGAATAACCCGAATAGCGGCATGTTGCGTAGATTTGTTTGTAACGGGTTGTACTCCAAAACATCCGGAACATTATTTTAAAACCCAAATTAATTATCACACTGTGTTTTATTTATTACATGAATTAAAATACAATTACAATCTAGAATGCATTGTGTTAACAGCTTGTGAGTTTGATTCTTTCTTGCCGCAGTAACACACTGCTGTACACACCATTTGTCCAATAATAATAACTAACTGCGACGCGCTTCATATTGTTCGACGAACAACCCGAATAGCGGCATGATGCGTAAATTTGTTTATGGCGGGATGCACTCCGAAACATCCCGAACATTATTTTAAAATAAAAATTAATCTTTACACTTTAATTCCCAATGCTCGCCGAAAACCTTGAAACGCCGCATGATGGGATTTGTTTGTGGCGGGTTGCACTCGAAACATATGAAACATTTTTTAAAGCACAAATTAATTTTCGTCATGCATCTTCGTTAGGCGTCTTTCATGTTTACTGAAACTTTCTAATGTAAACACACATTTAAATACCAGCATAACACCATTATAAGGGTTCATGCAAACGTTATATGTTAAATGATTATTGTCTCAATACGTGCAAAATCTTCAAATTTGTTAAAAGTTTAGTGTTCCTGGTTACTTTTTCTTTTCTTCTTTAATCGAAGTTACTTAAAAAGTATGTATATATCTTTATCAATAGTCACTCTTTTTTACCGATCAATATAATCAACTAAGACGGCACTTAAAGTTTTTGAGATTTTGCAAAGGCCGTTCATTAGAAAAGAAAGTCTTATACTGCGTTTGGAATGTAGCTGTAACAATATGTTTACGTGCTGTAAAGACTTTAAGCTGTGATTAAAAAATTTGCATTTAAAATATATTTTAAGTAATATCGTAGAAAATTTTACTAAAATTATGTTATTTGAAGACACATATTTTTTAGGGTGTCATATTAAAAAAAAAAGTCAGAACCCTACTAGGACCCATGCATCCGCCCGTCCTTCTATTTACCACAGTGGTTTTCGTCAGAAACACTTTCAAATCTGTAAAGTACGTACGTATATTTATGATACGTATATTTCATAACATAAAAAACTAAAAAAAAGTACTGATTGGAAAATCTGGAAGAAAGCATGATTGGTATACCAAAGTATTTGCTAACAGTTGTGGGGTATATAAGTTGAAAGAGCGAGTAATATAAGGACAAATAATTTTTTTCTAGTCTATGAAACATTCATGAAGATTTTAGAGATATTTTTGCTCAAATTCAAGTGATTTTTATAGCCTGTGAATTTTAAGCGAATTTTGAAAGTTTGAATGTGCTTCATCTATATGAACCGTATTAAGAATATTCTGATGTTGCTTCAAGTTAAAAGTATTATTATGAAAGTTAACTTAATTTTTTACACCACTAGAAATTAGTTACCTAGAGAAGTAGAATGCTAACAGAATCGGTTGTGTCTCGAAAAAAAGATATTATTTTTAATAGTTCATGTAATAAATTGAGGAATATGCCACGTAATGCATGCTTTAATGTATACCTGAACATAATATTCAGAAAATCCATAAGCTAAACGTACACAATCTTCAAAAATACTTACGATTCAGATGTTGCTCATATCACCAGGATGTTTTAAGATTGAACTAGAGCGCTAGATTTATCGTGAATCTGAAAGCGTCGCAGCAATCTCATCTCCAAAATCAGGCTGAACTGTGCATAAATTTGGAAGTCGTGCTGTGGATATTGGAAGTGGAGAACTCAGCTGTTGGGTGGAGTAGGCACTCCGCTCCAAATGTCTCGTTTCAATTTGCCACTATTGATATTTTGTTCACAGAGTAGTTTTGTTGGATGTGAGATTGAAGTAGTTGGGGTTCGGTTATATTACTGTGTCGAATCTAAGACATAAATGTGTACCTTTTTATGAATTTCGAATTAAAATTACACTGGTAGGCCATTAAGGAAAGTATTCTTAAATATTTTCAATAAAAAAATATTTTGATTTTAAAGTTATTTATTAATTGTGAATTAAAAGTAATTAATTGAAATTTTAATTTTCAATATTATGGCCAGCCATCGTCCACTATGGTGGCGGCACTTCAATCTTTTTGATTTTAAAAGACTTCGGCTAGAGTGTTTCTAGAATCGACTTAATTTTTCTTTCTAACATTCGACTTTATCTACACTAATGCTTTTGGATTACACTTTACTTTTTAAGGAATTCCATAGAAAGAAGTGTGGTGTGGTTAAGACTATTGGAATGCCAGGAAATATCACTCCTCTTTGAAATCAGTTTTTGACGGAACATCCTTGCGCAACTTCAATACTCTCATTAGACGTGAGGCACGCAGCATCGTCCTACTGGAACCACATATTTCTATCTCTTAACACTGCAATATAACTATCTGAATCAATCGTAATTGCGTAGCCGCGTCGATCTTTTAAAAAAGCCAAGATCTGTAATTCTCCAGCTGGCTATTCCAGCAAAAACAATTGCTATCGGTGAGCGAAGTGCTTTGTTTCATTTTAAGGGTAAATTCTCAGGCCCCAAATAATAACAAGTTATTTGGTCACCAAGCTATTTACGTAAACATGAGCTTCGTCAGAGAAGATCTATTCATAATTTTCTTTGCAAATCTCGATGTTGATCATAAATTAGTTTCCTCTAAATTGTGCACCAATTTAATTTCATACGGACGCGGTTTAAGATCAAGCCGTAATATGCGTCTTAAAATCATTTGGGCTATCCAGAAGTCAGTATTTTTTTGCATTCGCTCAATGAAGGTTTAATTTTTTACCTGAATCCCGTTCATTAAATGTTTACTTAAACACTCATTGATTTTGCGTAATATGTGTTTGGAATTGGAAAGGCGACGAAAAGTCGCATAACTTCGACTAATCGTTTAAAATATGCGTACGTAATAATCGAAATTTGTCCCATGTAACAACAAATTGGAAATAGTCCGCTACGTGAACGTCCCAGCTTTTCGCACGTCCCAGCTTTTCATGTTCACTAGATAGAGCGGAACAAAAATGTCGTTCATTTATAGCCCATCCTTTTATTCCACCTTATTTTATACATTAGTAGAAATGAAAAGTACTTACGGCGAAAATTTTATTATTTCAGGAATTATACGCCTTCTTATTTAATTATTCATTATGTTTTTCTCTAAAGTGGTATATAAGATTTTATAAGCAGAATAAGTTTAAAAGCATTTATTATCCACATTAATACTGCATTACACGTTTATATCGCCGTGCGATGTTCCTTTGAAAACACTACCTGTTAAGTACCTGTTATATATCTGCAGTTTAGGATCTATTATCATAACGTTATTGCACTTTACTTTGCGTCCAACTCTTAAGAAATCTTTATCGCCATATATGCTTAAAATATTCATTTGTGAGTGCTACAATAGAGCAAGAATATCAGATATTATACTAATTCATACAAGAAAGATATAATTTTTATTGGTGTTTCAAATTAAGGCTGAGTATTATAGTCTCACTTCGGCATTCGTACTTTCGATTTTCTGTCACAGTCTTCTGAAATTTATTTTATGTTATTTTGGAATATACAAAAACAAAAAGAGTTTATTAATTCAAAATTGTTTAGAGTAAGTTGAAGGCTTAGTTCATATCAGATAGATAATTCATGAGTCAGTCACGTTCTGAGTAACAATTGAACTAAATGTGTATTATTTTTTTAAAATGTGTATTAAGTAAAAGAATAATCGGAAAATAGTCACGTTTAATAAATGAAGCGAGAGAACAGGTAAATAACAATGGTCTCGGTATAAGTAAAAAACTAAATAATGCCAGCAAACATTTTAGATTGCATTTACATATTAGAACTTTTACATGTTTAATCAGCCACAACTGAACATTTTCATTAATGTTTGATTTCTCTCGATATCCATTTTTCAGGCAGATATTGGCTGTTTTGCGGTTTTCAATGAAAAGATGTATATTCTCTTATTACTTGAGCTAAGCACGATGTTGAGACACTTTTTTCTTCACTTATTTTGTTAACTGCATTACAATACATAACAACTATCAAAATAAGGTGTTTTGCGACTGTGTATATATGCTTGTTAATGAAGATATTTTTTGTCTTGACTATGGTTACAGACTGTGTTTTATTGTATACTCTTTCCTGGTTGATAATTTCTAGATTTTTTGTTATTTGTACTCTAAAAATACTAGCTTTTTTTTAGAAATTATGTCCTGATCATGTAAAGCTAGGCCTATTTTTGCTAGGCGACTTCGTACGAGTATTCCAAAACATACCTTCCAAATTGCGTTATAAGATCCTCTTAACATTTTATGCATAATAAAATAATAAGCAAACTGTAAGTCCGTCTCGTACTCGTTTTTGAAATCTTATTATAACAGGATTCTGTACCATATTCAGTGACGTTTATTTTAAACTTCTTAAGGTAATTGATATTTTTTTCGCCCATCCACGAAAAAGATTGTGATGGCAATTGGCACGAGGAAGTATTGTGATGGCAATTTGATTCTTTGTGTATACCTATGAGCGCTTCAAAAGACTTATTCAATTTGAAGTGAGGTTTATTTTAGAATTTTTTGTTTCATTGTGCTTGGTTTTTTTGTTTCCTATGTAGCGATATACTTTTGAAATTGAAAAACCGTGTCATCTTGAGGTATAGTCTCATAAAATTTAAACCTATCTTACACTTAAGAAAAATATCTTAGACTGGGAACCAAATGTTTCAAGCATTTTGTTTTATTGCATTTTGTTTTATGACATTTTTGATATTATTACTTTGGCTAACTTGGTAATGTATTTTCAGAGATCTAAGTCACTGCAGATTCGGCGTTAAAAGTGTATAGAAGCTGTGCGCGTGCATTGGAAATAAAGCTGATGCGTTACATTGCTAAAGTTACGATTTCCGATAGCCCATATTTGAGTATAAAATTTTTTTTGTGTGTTTATTTCGGTTCAGTATGTATTTGATTGAATTAATGAATTTTAATTTTAAAAAGATGAATTTAATAACCGGATAGATCGAGGAATTACGTAGCAATATGAATAACACACAATTCACACGATTAAACTGTTGCATATTTCATCTGACATTTTATCCGTAATTTTTTTATATTAAATTGTATACTGCTCGCTTAGGAAGCTTTCTGGTGGTTTGTGGAATTACCACCAGATCGTTCGTTAATCACGATGGTACTGCTTTACTATTTCGATGCACTTCTTTTGCTTCACTCGTTCTCATTCATGCATTCCTATAGATCTTCTCTTTTTTTATTTTTTACATTACCACCTTTAAAACATTCTTCTATTTATTATATTAATATTATACTGGGTAGTTTACGTACTGTTTTTCCACTGAATTCTTCGAATGTACTATTTTGACTATGTACAAAACCTAAGTCCTGTGTAATCTTAAGAATTGTAAAAACAAAATATGAGGGTAGCACTAAACATTTTTAGAACTGGGTATTTGTAAAAATAATAAATTCACATTTTCAAAATCGTTACACTTCATTAATTCGTTGAGGCGCCTCGAGTGCATTTGTGATTCTTTTTTACAAAATGCCCGAAATTTTAAATTGCTTGACGAAAAAAATTCGTTCGATATTTTTTATAACTTGCCTTGTGGTCTTAATTAGCAACTAAATTAGAATTGACTTTCATTAGAATTTTACGGTGAAGCCCATATACGCTATCGATTACTAAGTTCCAATAAGTTCAAGTGTTATTGTACTAGTCTCAACGATGATTCGTGTAAGCGTACATTTATTTCGCAAACTACTGCAACTATGAAGATAGCATCAATGCTGTACGGTTCACGATCAAGACTGAGCGGAGAATAATCAATCTATTAGCGGTTTCTTGTAAGTTTAGGTATTAGTATGATTCAGGCTTAGAAAATTCTAAGTAAAGATATATGATGGATGGCTACCCCATGATTTGACAGAACGCGTTTTTTAGTGTCGCGAAATATCATAAAATATGATGGAAGTCACTCAAATGCTGTATTCGACATTGTCAAGGGTACAAAAAGCTGGAAACACTCTTACGAACTCGAACGAATATACTCACACTGCACACCCATCAGAAATAGTGCCCGAATAATTGACACATAGGTGGTAGAAACTGTGGATTCAACCCCGATCTTGTACCATGGTAATTTAAACAATGAGATACTTTAGATTGTTTTTATGCCAAGATCTTTGTTTAAATTTATCAGCACTCTTACTAATTTATTTGCGTTACTTCAATTACGTAATCATCATAATTTCTTCAATATCCTTTGTTTTCCAAAATATTTGGAAACTAGCGAATTACTTCTTTGAGAACAACTAAATAGAGTATTAAAATCTATATGCTTCAAACTCGTTAGTTACCTCAATGATTTTGACTGTGGATCTTTTCTTCTTCTAGTTATTAAACACATATTTTATCATTTATAAAAATCAAAACATTTGTGGTTATCAAATCGTTCCTCAAATTTAAATATTATTCAGTGCTATCATGATAAAGATATTACAAAAATAATGTTTAGTCTGTTAGTCATAAATACGAGACTAGCGATCGTAAACTTTTTACATATACAGGACATTATGATGGTAATTTTAAATACTTTGTATTAAAGGTACCATATTCTAAAAAATATAAAACGATGGATAACAAAATTGTAAACGTACGATTCATAGCATTACTTGCAATAAGATCTATTTCACTACTTCACCTAAGAGAGCTTACGTAAAAAAATACAAACGCCTATGTCGCTAGAACGTACAAAAGTACAACAACAAGCGGGTTGTACCTCAAAAGTAATAAAATCCTGTACAAACTCTGACCCATACTTGTTGAAAATTAATGTGCCAACTTTGGCCTCGTTTGCTTACACACGTAAGCGTACACATTCCGGAAGTCAGCTCGTAAAGAGGCAGCCGACATAACCTTTAAATCCGTAAGTATATATATATATATATATATATATATATATATATATATATATATATATCTTTTTGGTTCTGATATACGACTATTATACTCTCTTGATCCGATGATTAATTACATTTATGTGTCATGAACCATTCGATATCTTACAAATAAAGTGAGTTTCAACAGCTTTCAAAAAGTGATATAATTTTTTCAACGGTGTAACCATTTTCCTCGTTTTCTTCTCTTTAGTGGGTAATAGGCTCTGGTGATAGGGGTTCTTCGTTTGTATCTTAAGTAATTTTTATTGCAATATTGTTTGCAGGAGGTAACATTGACAGTTTTTAGAAAATCATAAATGGAAACTACCAGTAAGTTTGTAATTTATTTGTTGCTTTTCAAAATAGTCTGCATGTCACTCTATGCATCACTTCTTTCGATGGAACCGTTGGGAGAAACAATCAGCTCACTCTTCCTTGAACGTCCCTTCCACAACCTTTTCGAGGTCAGTCACCGCTTCTTCTTCTCAGAAATATATTCCTCGCAATTTATTTGTTATTGTTGGGAATAAATATAAATCGTGTGGTACGAGATCGGGGTTAATTGGCGGATAACTACAGTTTCTACAACCTATGTGTCAATTATTCGGCCAATCTTCCTGATGAGTGTGTGTTCGAGTTCGTAAGAGTTTATCCAGCTTTTTGAATCCGTGACGATGTTGAACACAGCATTTGAGTGACCTCTGTCATATTTTATGATATTTCGTGACACCGATCAACGCGATATTGGTTTTGAGCGTTCTGTCAAATCACGGGGATACCCCTTCTATTATAAATCTTTATTTAGAGTTTTTTAAGCTTGAATCATACTAATGCCTAAACTTACAAGAAACCTCTGATAGGTTGATTATTCTCCGCTCAGTTCTGATCATGAGCCGCAGTAGTTTGCGGAATACATGTACGCTTACACGAGTAATTGCAGAGATTGGTACGACCAATGGACTTCACCATGAAATTCTAATGAAAGTCAAGTCTAATTTAGTTGTTAATTGAGACCACAAGGAAAGTTATAAAAAATCATCGAACGAAATATTTTCGTATTAAATTCATTTTCACCCAGCAATTTCAAATTCCGGGCAATTTATAATCACAAATGCACGCGAGGCACCTCAGTGAATAAATGAAGCGTAACGATTTTCACAATGTGAATTTATTATGCTACTATTTTTACAAATACCTAGTTCTAAAAACTTTTAATGCTACCCTTGCAACGGATTTTCCACTGGACACAAATATCGTTAACATTTTGTTGCATGTTTATATTAAGACATTCCGTCGAGTCTTTTTTTTTTAACATTTTTTCCCAGTAAAATATGTTGTGTGTGTATGTGTGTGAGTGGATGTGTGTGAGTAGATGTGTGTGTGTGTGTGTATGCATGTGTAAATTTCAAATAAATGCTGTACCTACAGCATTTGTTTTTTTTTAAATTTAGTCCGATTTTCATTCATAACACAAACTTTTACGTTCAGTGACATTTGCAACTATCTGTTCCGTACATACAAGTCACGCATATACAAGTATATGTACCAATGTAATGCTTTTTCTTCGCTGTGAACATTTTCAAATAACTTTAGGTCTCTTCCATGGTCTCTATATATGAATTTTTTTTTCCCAATCTCCAAGAAACTTTAGAATTAATTTGAGATTAACGACGCTGAAGAATCATAAAAATGAAGAAAAGTATAGTACTGAAAACATCCAACTATTGAATAAACCACGTTAGTTTTTTATCTATACTAAAGGCAGGAATTAAATAAATTGGAAAAATGTGAAAAGAAGTTAAAAACAACAATAATAATAACATATTTACTTCTAGAATACAATTTTAGAAACATACACATATGCTATTTTACATAATGTTTTTGGACTTCATGTTACTTTCGTCGTTAAAATATTATCATTATAGGACAAAAAATATAATTAAACAATTTAAAACATAATTTAATAGATACAACTTCAAGCATCAGTCAAAGCAATAAATATGTCACCACGAAATTCTAATTAAATACCACTATTTTAAACAGGATTTTGAACTACCTACACCTGATTATTGTCATTATTTTGTAATTGAATAAGTAAACTTAATTTGAAATTAAACGTCAGTATAAACTATTTATACTTTAAATTAGTGCTATGGGGGAACCTACTTTTGAGTAAAGGTCTCTTCAATTATTCTCTAGCGGAGTTAGTTCGTCACGAGGGTGGTCCATATCGATCCGGACAAAGCTTCCAGGTCGCCGCTCCCGTGAGCGCGCCTTTGCCCTCACGGCCTGCTGTGTGCGTGCAGCTACCGGTGCAGCACCCGTTCACTCCGAAGCGAGTTCGGCGGCGTCGGTCACTTGTGTTTTCTTTTTTACGTCAGCATTACTTTGATAATCACATATTTTTATTCCCAGGATACATCTTTCGGTTGCTCTTTGAAATATCTTTATTTTTTATTACCCGCTCTGTAAATATCCATGTTTGGCATCCATGCAGATTCCATGGCTTTTTTTAAGTTTTGATGGATCATTCCGTTTAAAAATATATTTAATCGCCCATTATTTGATACACAAAGTCTTGATCTTTCTCTGGACCTCTTTGGTAGTAGAGTGTGTGAAAGTTATTTTGGGCCTAGATATGTACACTCATTTACATAGTCGACTGTTTGAGATTATGTTCATGTAGGTATATTTTCGTTTTTAGTCATGATACATGTTTTACCTACATTAACTTCTAAACCAAAGCCATTATTTTCTACTTTGAGAATTTGAATGTTTGATGAGTGTTGTCTGTTGTTTCTTAGTATAAAGTAGTTAAGACTCAACTCCATTGTTGACATATGTCAACAAGTGTTTCATTAAAAAATAATTGTTAACATAGAAGTTGGAAGTTCAATGACAGTTTTCAGCGTATAGTTAGACATTCCATTACAACCAGTGTTTTCGGAGAATTTAAAGATATGAGACCTTTTTCAAATTCTCTTCTTAAAAAACGCTTGGCATATAGTTTAGTGTTTGTTTTCGATGCTTATGAGTTTGTTTTCATTGTAGATTTTATTTTGTGGTTTACTATATTATTTTATAAAAATTAATTGTGATATCTAAATTATATTTCTGTTAGTGACATTGTTCCCATCTTTATTCTTTAGAGTTCTTATTTAGTCTTTTCTTTGTTTATTCTTTTATTAGAATTGTTCACTGAACATTTGTTTTTTTTCCCTTTCAGTTATTTGAAACATTAACTCGGTGTCATTTCCTATATAATTCAGTCAGCTTCGTTCTTCCTTCCCTCGACTTGTATCTCTTATTTTTGTTCTCATTCTTTGAATAGAATGTTCTCATTCTTTGAATAGGTTTCATAAATTTGGTGTAAATATATGTTTTTTTTCGGATACATTTTTTCTTTTGGGTATTAAATAATGTTCACTTTAATTTAAGTTATTAATTTCTTGTATTATTGTCGCTTGTTTTTTTCATTCTATTTTATAGTTTTCTCGTAAAATAATTTTTTACATTTTTTGTTTCATTCGTGGTTAGATCTAACTAAAGGTAACATAATGACATCCGTTTCATTTTATCATACTTCTTAAACTACACGTTATTTTCGATAAACTGTGGTTAATACTGTAATCAATTGCGTTTCTGCTTTTTCCATCCATGGAAAGCCATGTTCACGATTCTTTTTGAAAAGGAATTATGTAGTAATGTAGAGCTGGTTTTCCAGACAATATTATATTAAAAACTCGCCTCTTTTATGTCTTGTACCATATCCCCATTGGCCTATGATTTTGCCGTATTGTAATATAGACTGTCTCATTTTAGCCTTAAAGTCACCCAAGACAACGAGCGTACTTTCAGTCGTACTTTGAAAACATTTACTTAGGTCGGTGCATCATTTTTGTCAATCTTCCTCAATATCTTTTTTCTGCTGGCCTACAGACTTGTATCTAAGCGTGTTTCTGAAACTGGAGTTAATTCTGTTATGTAAGTTTTTAATGCAATTTTACCATGAATTCGACCACATAGAAGCAGTTTCTCACATTCTTATACTCGTACAAAATTATATAGACTTCATATTCTATAATTTTTTTACGTTTTTTCTTAACTTCGGAAATGCCATGTATGTCTCATTTAATGCCATAAAGTGAATATTCAAATTTAGTTTATATTCATGGTGTTAATTGCATTTGTGTCCCTCTATGTAGATTCCTTCTGACGGAGAGTTTTGGTGTAAGATTCCCGCAGTAATCACCCGACAAAAACGTAAAAAATGTAAAAAGAAACAACAAACCCAATAATAATAAATGCGACAATCTATAAATGTATAATTTATTAAACTTATTATAACTTCTCATTCATATATTCTTATCCTATATAATTCCTTTCGATTATTTTCTTCCAATGGTGGTAGTGGTATGATAGTTTATTGATTATGGATAAGTGCCGTAGTGCAATCAGTATAAAGTAGTTAAATAACATTTGTTAATTTTTAAAATGCTTAAAGTATTATCCAAAGAAATTCAAAACCACACAAACAAAGTAAAAAGTCAAAAAAAGCATAATAAATTATACATTTATAGATTGTCGCATTTATTATTATTGGGTTTGTTGTTTCTTTTTACATTTTTTACGTTTTTGTCGGAAGGGGCCTTTCCTGTTTCGTATGCAATATGCACGGCCCCTTCCTTGTATTAAGTGAACTCCCGGGTTATCGTTTGTTTTTGATTAAAATAATTGGTAACTTCATGTTTATTCTTTTCATTTGAAGGCTTCATGCTAGAATATGCCGTTCATCCTAACTTAAGGGGATTCTGATAGGGTTCTGTTGTTATTAGTGTGTTTAGCGCTGTTGCTTACTATTACGATTTTGTCGTATTTACTAAATCGTTATTACCTTTATTTCTTATTTTTTTTTACTTTATAATTTAATAGTTTCCTAGATATTCTATTAAATAGCATCGTGTTCCATTCAATAAGCTTTTCGTTTATATATTTGTATTATCTTGTTTGAAGTGTTCAGTGTCTGTATTAATGGTGTTATGGTCTTATATGTGAAACCTTCTTTCCTATTCTTCGAAGTGTTTCTACTTTTGTTTTAATTATTCTTACTTGCAAAGTTTTATTTATCAAGTCCAGAATTTTTTTCTAATTAATCGTTTCCTCTCTTCCTCTTTCTTTTTCGTGCCGAATAATATGATGTACTTTCTTTTTATATATTTTTCAATTTAGTTTTAATTTAGAATTCGGTTTTTTGCTCTTCAATACAGTTTTCCATCTCTTTGTATATAGTTATATTCCTTTAAATTTTTCATTCCAATTATTCTTTATGGTTTCTGTTATGCCTTTCTCAAAAAATTTTACTTGTGTTTTGTTTATCATTTCTCTTTGTATATTTTTTAATTCTTCTGTTACTTATTCCATTTCTGTGTATTTTCAGCAAACTGGGATATTTCTCCTGGGGATTGGCTCCTTCTAGTATAATTTATGGAACTAACTATGTACGACATTACGTTACGGAACACTAAAGGTAGTGATAACGTTCAACAGTAAATATGGCTTTATATTTCGCAAATAAATGTAGCCATCTAATGCGGCAATATTAGAGAGCAATATAAATTGACTTTTCTAATTAATATGCACATAGCTACCTTTCCATATTATCTTAATATTCGTTTAATCGATTTAAATACCTCCGTTCAAAAATTATTTTTACGTTATTTTTCATATTTTCGAAAATAAGAATTTTGACTCTTAATATTTACTCTTGTATTTATTATTATGTCATATTTTATCGATTGCACTTTACTTAAAAACATTGCGATTGGCACAATTAGCCTGGTTTTATTATCACTTTTGATACTTACTACTTTGCTTTTTTGACTTTTTACTTTGTTTGTGTGGTTTTGAATTTCTTTGGATAATACTTTAAGCATTTTAAAAATTAACAAATGTTATTTAACTACTTTATACTGATTGCACTACGGCACTTATCCATAATCAATAAACTATCATACCACTACCACCATTGGAAGAAAATAATCGAAAGGAATTATATAGGATAAGAATATATGAATGAGAAGTTATAATAAGTTTAATAAATTATACATTTATAGATTGTCGCTGAAACAGCATTTTATTCAACTTTCAAAACCAAACTTATACATGAGCTCATTTGCGATACCTGTAGAAATATTTCACAAATTTAATGTGTTTCCAAATTTGCAATAAAACTAATTATTTTTCTGAATGCAACAGACAAATGCAAGCGTAGAAGCAGATGAAGCGAATACGATGGAAACACGTAAAGGTTGCGAGCGCAAAGCCCCCGCAACCTTTACACGTAACGCAGACGAACGACTTTTGTAGAACTGGCAGCCGACAAGTGGCGACTTTTGTCGAATAAGTCGGTAGTCGACATTCTGTCGTTCAAAGCATTTTTTTAAAATTTGATTAAAATTGTATTTTATAAACAAATAACATTTTGTGTTGAAAAGAAAAAGGGATAAAAATTTCCACTGAGTTTTTGAAAATACGATTGATAATCAATCGTATTATATTTACAGTAATAACATAAATTATTTTTAAATATAAGAGGGGCTCATGATCGGATATGTCTTAACATTGTTTTACAATAAAAATAAAAAAAGCATAGAGTTAATATTTTGTCTATCGCAAACCTTGGCATCAACAATAACAATCCAAACAATGACCTTTGAAGACATCTGTCATTCTAAGTACGAATCTAAAAAGTATTTATTAAAAATATTTTTAGTAAATATATTTTTAAATTAAATAGTACGACATTTTAGATCGTTTTTAAACTTAGATTATTGATTTTGGTTTGTCATCATTCTTACCCATTTACTTGCATTATTTTGATTATTTAACGTGATCTCCAGCCATCCAATCAAAACCACCTCATTTTTCAAAATATTTGGTAACCTTGCGGATCTAATCACTCTGTTGAAGATAACTAATGACGATGTAAACACATCCCTCATTGATATTCAAATTGCGGTTATTTAGATTATGTTTCATCATTCCCAACGATTAAATTTTTTGGCTAAATGAAACGCTCATCAAATTTAAATATTGTTCACTGTTATAGTCATAAAGAAATATATTTGTGTGTTAGTCTCAAAGACGGGAATTATGATAGTAAATCACAATCAATCGGAAAGCGAACTATCGTTAAGATTGACATCACTATTCAACGGTCAAGAGACGCGCGCCGGCTACTAAATGTCTCTCTTTTTCATCAGTGCGAGTTTAGTCTTATGTTCCATACTTTTATTTACTGATTTGAAGCTAACTGTTCCGTTCCTGTGTATTTGAATTTGAAGGTAAATGTAAAAGACTATAATTAGTATTTCATTTTGTATATTGTCAATTTTGCTCATTAATTTTTAGCTATTCTTTTTTTATAAGTAATATTTTGTAAACTTAGATTTTTAGTTCCTAAGTATAAACAAGTATACAGTCAAGCGGATAGACTTTTCAAATTGAAATTTTCATATGCTATTAGGTTAAGATGAATGAATTTTCAGGAAAAATCGGGCTTACGTTTGAATTTTTTCATTTTTGCTTCGCCTTTTTGTAAGTCTTGTTACCATAACAATTCTTGATTGAGCAATGGTTTAAAGTAAGGGTTTTAAAAAAAAAAGTCGACAGAGACAATAATATGCGCTACAGAACAAGGGTAGTGGTCAAAGGTTATCCTCAGTGTGCTGGTATTGACTACACTGAGACCGTTGTTTGTTTTAGATAATTGCCTAGATACGCTCTGGCAATTGTAGATATATAAATATTGTGGTAACAGCTCTTTATAGATGTTGATCTTTTCACCAAAATCACAAACGTTTCCCTTCACGTCTTTTGTTTATGTTTTACTTAATTTTTTATGCATGTATTATAGGACAATAGTATTGTTTAATTAGAATTATTTATTGTGTATCTAGGAAGCAAATTTTTAACCGTTCTGTTCTTCACATGTTAATGTCTTTTGAAATGATTTAAGTAGCCTTATTAGCTGATCTACTATTATCTTATTATTACATGTTTATCTTTAAAAAATATGAATTAATGAGCATTTGACACTCAGAAACTGAACAGGGTTGTGCCTGCCTTTCACTCCGTCTTGTATTGTTCTCGACAATGCTGACCTGTAGGGAAGTTATCAAAATCATTTTGTGAACTTGAACATTTGAGATCTAAATTTTAACGTAAAGTTTGAACTTTTACGCCATATGGTAGTCCAGTTCTGGGTACAGTACCTTCTGCTGGCAGACATCTGCGTCCGTTGGCCTTGCTTTGATTTATAATATGACTAAGTAACTGTGGATGAATTTAAAAGAAAATATTAAGTATAAATGCGTAGGTAAATATTTATTTCGTCATTTAATTTTGGAATGTTATAATCACAACCAACAGGATAACTATCTTCGTCAGATTAACTAAACTATATTAGACGATTTTAATTTTTTTATATTATTGGTGCATTGTTTACCTTTAGAGAAATACGAAATTATTTTTCGCAAAAGAGAAATCATTTAGCTAAAAAGTTATTCGATTGGTTCTGTGCACTATATTGAGTTAAGCAATTATTATTTTTTGACTGTACGCTTTATTAACTTTCCAAATAGACACGAAACATTTTTAGACATGAGTTTTAGCATGTTAATTTTTGAAAACATTTGTTTGTTTAGGCTAGTCATATCGTAGTATTGGTCGATTTCTAATGAGTTAAACGTTAAGTTTTTTTTTTAACTTCCTAGTTAATAATTTTAGTATCTCCTAGATATTAATGTTAGTACAATTAATGTAAGACTTCAATCCAAACTATTTTAGTTAATTACGTAGGAATGTGTCATTGGAAAAACAGTTTCATAAATACAGAAATAATTTCGTTTTCCGAAAATCATGATCCTATAGCGAGCCACGCATTTTGTAGTTTAACTATTCGAATTATAATTTTTTTTTGTAATAATTCTCTCTTACTAAAATAATTGATAAATATGATCGATTATAGTTTTCAAAATGACAGTTTATGCCTTATGACATTATCGTAATCGCGTGATGACTTTACATAAAATATTATTACACAACATTAATTGCAGCAAGATAAATAGAATAAAATAAGGTCGACCCAAATGTAAGTACAAACTTAATTTATCCTGTAACGCAAAACAAATCGCCACTTGAATTTTTGGCCTTCCCTTCTATATGCCCTACCTTTCAAATTTATAAATAATATTGTATTGGTATTAACAGCTTCGAATAAAAAATTGAAATACATGTCCGGTATAAATTTAAATGTGTTTGTTTATCCTATTAACCGTAAAAATATTATATATATATATATATATATATATATATATATATATATATATATATATATATATATATATGTATACATACATACATATACAAATAACACACATAGAACACACAATAAGATGGAAAAGGTATTTTCAGCGATTGCTATGAAAAGAAACGTCGCCAATCTGAAACAAACGAATTTTAAACACGTCCGTTACACAGAACTGTTCAAAACTATCATGGAGGTTAAAATGTTTTCTCGTTTCCCAAGCTTGAGTCCCGCTTGCAACAAATGTTTGAGTGGTGTTTTCATCTTTGTCGACCGCTCACTACGATACCGAACTAAAGCGGCATAAAAATGAACCTTATATTGTAAAATATACGGGTAAAAAAGCATTTATTATCTGAATTTTACAAAACAGCGTAATACCAAGTACTTAGAGTTGTAAGTCCCGAAAAACAAATAAATAATGGAAGTTAAAAGATGAAAGTTTATAAAAAATAGAATTTAGTTAAATACAACATCCAAATATTGTCTGTTACGAGGGTGTACCAGATTTTCAAACAAGTTGTGGTTAATATTACCTTAATAATTTTACTTTTAGTTACTCACAATTAGATATATTGACGAAATATTTTAGAAATATTTGCCTGTTCAAACTTATTACCCAAAAACTTAAATATTTTTATTAAGTAATTGACGTTTTATCAGTTTAGTATTACGGCATTTTGATAAGTGAAATAAATGAAAATTAATGTATTTTTCCACTACCCTATTTATTAAGTCAATAATAATATTAAAAGAAAGAAAATCTTCATACTGTTAAAAACAAATGCAATCAAATAACTTCGTGGTCAAAATCATGTTTTATCATGATTTGAAGCTTTGATTATAATTATTTTCTTATAGAACTTACAGCTTGAGCTCAATATTTAGATAACGGGTGTAACTAGAAATTAAAGAGCCTCTTTACCTTCTGCTAGGTAGCCACCACTTAAACCAATGCCTACGTCCATATAGCCATCAAAATGTTTTCTTTTCCAGTCGGCGCAAATAAATTGCCATTTTACCAATAACTCGCTAAAGGCCACGGCACGTTTAATAGGGAATTTATGGTGACTCGCCAGGTGGCCCTATTAGTACTTAGATAGAAAATTCGGATCCCTGGGGTGCCGTATACAGAAACGTGCGGAACCCAGGCAAGCACTTTGTTTTTAGCACCATCAAAAAATTCGATTGGAGATATCTCGGGAATATGCGTGAAACCTTGGAAAATCTTTTGGTCACACTCTTCCCTGATGATGACCAAGACCTCGACATCGTCAAACTGCGACAAATCAGGAGCAATCCAATTACATTCTCGTTTAGCAGTAGTAGTTGTGACCCAGCGTTATACCAATCGGAGGTAGATGATATTCATAAGAAATAAAACTCGGAAAAGGCTCCAGGCATGGATTCCATCGATAATAAACTTCTAAACATGGTGTTGGGGACCGCGCCATGCGAGATCTTGGCTATTTTTGATTTTCAATCCTGTGAGAAGGCTATTTCCCAAAGATCTGGAAAGTGGGTAAACTCAAAGTAATCCCGAATAGTAATGGAAGATCGTCTAGCGGTTCAAAGTTTTACAGACCTATTACGCTCCTTCCGGTCTTTGGGAAGTGGCTTGAGCAAATATTGGCAGCGCGTTTGTCGGCGCAATTATCCCGCTCGCAGGGGTCCTCTATGCTATTCGATTTTCAATCTGGAGTGTCCATAATAGATGCGATTTCTCCCGTTTTTTCCAGGATAGACAAGCGTCTACCCTGGACAAAACGGGAGAAATCGCATCTATTGGGGACACCCATGGAAGGCCTGGTAGCCTTCCATTTTAATAGCGCTGGAGAACCGGGGAGTATCAGCGGATCTCCACCGAATAATAAGCAATTACTTTTGCGTTGACCAAGAGCTACTTTTGCATTGACTTTTAACGTTGACCGAGGGCTGCCCGCAGGGATCGGCCCTCGGTCCAATCCTGTGAAATGTCATTTTTGATAGCATACTCATAACACCCCTTCAGAGATGCGAGATCATTGCCAACGCTGACACTCTCCTGATAGATGATAGGGTGATAGATAATCGGCGGGTAGACATCTTTGCCACACCATTAGACTGAGGCACTAAGAATAATCTCAACAAGGCCCCCCAAAAATTCGCCGCTATACTCTTTAAAGACTGACTGGCAAAGAAGCTGAATGTGATGATGGGCAGGCCCAGAATCGGCGTGCGGGACCGAGTAACGTACTTAGGTATGATTCTTGATTCTAAGCAAAGATTTATGCCACGCGCGCTGTACATTGGTGAGAGGGGTTGGTTTGCCTTCCATGACATGGCCCGGCTTGCCAGTGCCAGCTGGGAGCTGAAAAGCTTTACCCTCAAACTAATGTATTTGACAATATACCTGAGTATATTGATCTATGCGCCTTCGGAGTTAGCTTCGTGATGCGTCTAAGTCTAATAAGTGAGAAGAGTTGTACTGAGGTTGCAGAGTGCGCCGCTTATGGCTCTGGCCAAAGCTTACAAGACAAGCTCAACAGATGCATTACCCGTTTTAACGGACCTTTTACCTGCTGTTCTTGTAATCGTAGAATGCGTGGCTAATTTTTAATTGGCACAAGGAAGGAATTATGGTGCAGGATACTTCATTTCAAGTTTCAAGTAGATGAACCCCTTAGTTTACGAAAAAGACTCATCTTGGGGTCGTTTGTGCTCACTGGCAGACCAGATGGTCCTCGCTGAATTCTAAAGACAAAACCGCAAAAAAAATTCTCTACTCTTTCTGAGCGGATCGAGAAAACCTGACTCAAATCTGACTATTTTATGTCGAAATTTCTCACAGGACATGGTGCCTTTTCACCCAAACTTACGTAGATTTGCACTTAGAGACAGCCCGGTTTGTACCTGCGGTTATGAGGTGTAGGACATGGAACACATTTTTTTAACTGCGTTTTACTGGAGAGCATGCGTCGTAAAAGTAAAGTAGAAGCGCGCAGTTTTCTAGAACGTAGCTTCGATAGTCGTCGTGACTTGGTTGGAAGTAGACCGAGCTCAACTGGAGGTAATAGATGACCATGATGCATGATGCATGATACAACGGCATAGGGACATTCTCTCACCTGAGACACTATTAGGGAATTTTTGAAGGTCTCCTCCTTTGTATAAGGGGGATTTTTACGGGTCCCTGGAAAGTCCCTGAGATAACGCAGATGGAAATGTGGGAATAGTATCTTTAATGGCTACATTGCATTCTGTTTTAATTTTTTTTAAATTGGGTCCATGTTTAAATAACAATAAAAGTACAACTAAAAAAAAGAAATTTAATAGGAGTGATTGTAGAAAATTATGAAATAGGTTTCTGAAATGAATTACGTATTTTAAAAAACTCAACTGATGGTATCAAATTATACAATTTTATTTTTGAAATAATTTATTTCTTCCGTACCCAATAGTTCATGTGATTTACATAACAAAGTCAGCTTTCCAAGTACTAGTTTAATACAAATCAGGAAAGTACAAATAATTCCATTAACTTCTATAGATGTGACTAGATACTGAATGGTGCATACGTATCTGCTCGGGTTGCGCGTTAGCTTTATTAGATTAAAAAGGCATTATACAAATAATATTTTTAGTAATAATGATAATATAGTTATATTGATTTAAGAGATTAAAATCCGTCATTAGATCATTCATTCAGATTCATTCAAATGATTTCTTCATGTGGAAATTTAGCATATGTCGTAAAAGACCAAAAGATTATTTAGAAAATAATAATTAAAAAAACATTTTAATTTATTGTTTATATATTAGATTAGATTTTAGTTTTTTGGAATGTTTAGATAGAAAAATTTATTGATATCCTTAGGATCTGTTATTTCCACTTGGTTAATTTATTGAATATAAATTATTGGGATAAAGTAATTAATAGTTATTAAGTAGTGTCAATAATATTAATTAGAGATGTTATACATAACTATATGAAATGTTAAGTAGGACACAAAGACAAGAAAATAATGAGAAAGAAAAATAATTGAAATGAAAAATTGCTCCTAAAACCGTATGATTTTAACTTGTTATATTCAGCAGGTAGTTTCTAATTCCTAAAAATAGCTTAAAATAGAAACTATTTTCCGATTTAACATTTTCTTGCACTCAGCAGTACAAAAATAAAATAAAATCATAAAATAACAGTGAAATTTTTCCCTTTTTTCCTTCATAAAGTATAATTTCCAAAATAAGTATATTTTATTCGATTTCATAACATCAATGTCAAAATTATAAATATTTAAAATTTTGTGTTACTGAGGTACAACATTGCTATTTGTTCAGTACAAATTAATAGTAAATATTGCGTCCATGAGTTTAGTAACTGAGTCAGTATTAAAAACTCTTCGCCTTATAATATAGTAAACAGTAGAGGGAGTTAACAATTTACTTAATAATGATAATTTACATAACATCTACTATCGTGCTTAATTATTGACACAATCATATCACTAATACGTTTAGTGCGGTGCGTGATTTTAATGTGCTGCACCATGCTTATACTAAGAGGAAAAACCTTTATAGTAATTTTTATAAATAAAACTTTATTTTTCCTAAATTACCTTTATTTGCTGTATTAGTACCTATTTTTATGTAGATACGTTTCTAGGACTCGATATGTTGACAACGTGTTGACATCCGCATTTAATGTAATAAGGGTCACTTTTTCACGTAAAATGTTTAATAATCAAAACTGTGTCAAGGTATTTAAGTTTGAATAAAGGTACATACTTTATGCTTATTTGCCACCTTATATAGAATTAAAAATTTTATGTTGAGAATCTAATCACTAATGACAAAGAATATATGCAACAATATCCGAAGCTCTGTCCATAGTACTTTCATTACTCGAAGAAGGAACTCGCATCGATTCAAAAGCTTCGTTTGCTCAAAGTTGCGATAGCTTTAACAGGAAATTTAAATTAAATTAAACATCAGTGGTGAAAAGCTATGAACTGGTTAAAATCAACTTCCACCATTTTGTAAATTTTGTAGTACTGCTGTTGCAGTAGACAAACAAATTTGTTTGAATTGGAATAATGATTGGGAGAAGTTTTAGGTCTTTTATTTCACTTTTAGAAGAAATTTGGTCTCTGTCATCATTTTGGAGATGTGATGTTTTAATGTTCATAGTATTCAACCAAAAGGTTAAAAAATACATCATGTTATATGTATAGGTTAAAGAATACATCATGTATAATATACATTACGTGAAAAGAAGTGGAGGTTCACATGTGATTAAGAACAGTATTTGAACGTTTTTATTTAAAATTATTATTTGTTTATCCTAATTTACATAAGTATTACTTGCTTTAAATAGGAAAACATGCAATATAGTGAGAATAAAGGAAGGTAATTTTTCCGATTTTTTTCAATTATCTGCTGGGTAATGTCATTAAGGATGATAATGCGTCAAACAACTGATGGAGTAAATAATCAAAGCGTGGAAGAAGAATGAAACAGGAAAAAAATTTGGTAGTTCAGTGAAATAATTGAATGGGAAAATAATTAAACCCTTTATTAAGGGGGGGGGGAGGGATTGTAAAGGGACAAAAATTAAGAGTGGGAATAAAGATCACGTCATCTTTCAATAAGTTCCACAAAATTGATTTGTCTGATCACTTATTTATATACAATGTATTACATTAGAACTGGAATATATATCTTGAATGTGTATAAAAAGTTAACGACAAAGAAAAAAATCAGAAAATCTACAGAATGTACGGATGGATAAGTTCGAAAAATTTTCAAAAACATAATAACACCGAGAACAAAAAGAAGTATATATAATTGCACGAGAAATTCTGCCCTTTTGTGATATTATGGACGAATGCCAAAATTACTTATCTCTTTCGTTGTGTGAACAATATCATGTAAATAAAATTTTATGACCGAAGTAAAAGAAACATTAGCACAGAAAATGTAATTGGAACATTAAAATTGTTCACCCAGTCGAGAGAAAATTGTGGTGACGGTACTCGATTATGTAGATATACACATTTGCTTCGTATACTCCTCTGTTGAATGTATCCCATCTTTGATATTTTTATGTTATTCATATTTTCAGATAAATCGAGATGTAAAGCTTTTTGTATATTAAAATATATAAATATTTGATGTCTGAGGTCCAGAACTATTTCTTTTTGTGTACAGTAATCATAATAGCATGAATTCGAATCTGAGTTAGTTAGACTTTTTCCAGTGTTACAGCAAAAACATAATACTAATAATTCCATTCACTATTAGAGTCCAATGTCCACTAAATATAATAAGAGATAGGCGAGTGGAACCTTTCTCATATTGTGTTATACAACATTAAGCCCTTCATAAAATGGGATTCATATCGACAAGCTTGGACACTACGTCTGTATTACCTAATCCACTTCATTCTAACACAGCATGAATCTACAGCTATAGATTATATGACAGGAATAAATAACATCTACTAAACTGTAGTTTACATTAAATTATTAAGCATGAAATTTATGTTCATATCATGTGACTTTCATTTGCGTTTTGATTTATAGCGACCAATCCTCGCTCTTAGTATTCTTACACACAGAGAGCAACATTTGCAAGTTGTCAATCGGTGTGCTACGCTACTTTAGCACTGTATATTTTATTTGTAGTTTAAATAATTGGGAGAACTACAATTCTGGCCTCTGCTTCAGTGTGCGATTTGCACTGATGGGTCGACCAATTTTTCAGTATCGGCAAATAATTGTTATATTAACTGCTTATTCCAATATAATAGTTTAAACTTCTCATTAATTGGCATGAAATTATAGTTCAGTGAGTTATTTTGTGAAGAGTCTTCGATCCACTTAGATTCGTTTGATAGAAGTTGCGGCGCTTTCTATAGTTTTCACCTAAATTAAATTTGGTCTCACGGATAAAAATATTCACTTTGTGGTGGTTTTAGCTATATTTAATCATTACGTCAGAAAGTAGATGGTGAGAATTTGCAATTTTATTTGTTTCATTCATTGAAATAATATCTTAATAAATACTATGATGTTTGATTTGTTATGAATATCTGCGTAAAATTATATTTGTATAACATTTGTTAAAGTAAAGGGATGTATATTATTTTAGTCTTAAGAATTTATAATGCAATGGATAATCCATTGAAGAATACCGCAATATGAGGGAAAATCGTGCATCGTATTACTTAGCAAAAAAGCATAAGTGGAGGTACGGTTGAAACGGTACGATTGAATACAAAATAGTTCATTTGATTCTTAGAGTAGGTTAACTGAATTTTCCCTTTATGAGAATTACCGAATTATCAATCAAGGCGACAGACGATAGTGAGTAAAGGAATGGAATCCCTTTTTCCTTTCTATTATGGAAGACTGCCTGTACTATTTTCTTGAAGGTGCGATTTTGAAGAAGTTCGTAGTGGGATACGGAAATCGATTCAAAATAATTACGAAGAAAAGGATTTCGTGTTTCTAAAGAACAAATGTAAAATGTCGTAAGACAGAATGTTTTATAACTTTTAGAGCTATCATTAATACTTTATCATAGTTGCGATTGTAATTAAATTACATGTTGATGAAAAGGTCACACCACATAATGTGATGCTGATTATAATTTGTGGTCAATATAGATTTTATTGTTAATATTTTTCTTTTTTTACCTATTTTCAAACCAACAATTTTTGAGATAATGTGGCAGAACTCGTGTTTTAACAAGTTTTTCATTGATACCTATTTATTACACATTGAATTTTTTTTATTTTGCTCCTTTTCTCGACGAAATTCTTACAACTGTGCCTTATTTTAACTTCCTAAAAGAAATAGCCTCCAAGAAATTCCAATGATAGATAAGCAGCTGATTGAGATGATAACATATCGTGGTGAAATATTGCATTTCCACTTTGGGTAGAGAATAATAAAAAAGCATCCATGGGCTTTTAAAATAACATAGATTCCAATTTTAATTTAAACGGATCCTTCAGTTTTTATGTCATATAAATTTAAAAGTCTACATAGTTCCAAAGTATTATTGATGATTTTTTTTATTTTTCAATTTTAGGCTGCAAAATACTAATTATTATTGAAAAATAATTCCGTATTATTATTTTATTGTTATTACACCTTATAAAAGTAATTACATTTTTAATACATTTTTTTGTAACAGTTTTTTGGAAAAACAGTTGTACAATAATAATTTTCATCCTCTTCAGACTCATTAACTTTATATTTATTACCTTATAGACAATTAAAAACTTTTTTAAGAGAGTCCGACCATTGATCTCATTGAATCAATTCAAATAAATACAAATTCTGATTATAAGTAGTACTCACGAAGGAGTGCTAATTACTCAAGGAAAGAGAGTTAGGATCATTTCCATGACTTTAATTAAACTATATCGATTCTTCTCCATAAAAACCTTCAGTCTGGTTAATGATCGTAATTTTAATTTTTTTAGTGTAGCTACGATAAACAATTAATCTTCAAAATGGTTAAAATGGTCAAAATGGTTTAATGTTCAAAATATGATTTCTAACAACGTATTCATTTGAAAATGCAGATATTTATTCAAAAATAATTATAACATCATACCCTATGTGTAAAATTTTATGAGAGATTAACAAAAAGGAAAAAAACTAGGAAAAGTTGCACGAACCAAATAAATTCATAAATTTGTTAAAAGTCCATAAAATCCTAAAAATAGATTTTGTTCACTTTCCTTGTGTGTCTAATTCTTTTGTGAGATAATCCAATCCTGTATGAATACTTTATAGTATGTTCGAATGGGGCTCTTGTCATTGCTTTACGTAGAGTTGAACACAATTGCAATTTACGGTAATAGCCGTAGAAAGTCTTAAATACCCCGTTTTAAACAAATTAATTTCTAGGTGGGAGAATTCGGAAAACAGTAAAGTTCAATTGTTAACAAAATATATTTTTAAACATTTAAGCAAACTGCAAAGTTCATCTAATAATTTAAGTCTCTTCGTGGGATTATCCTTCCCTTTGTTTTTCATGTTGTTTATCAATTACATCTGCAGAAACAAAATTTGTTTTAAAGTCAAACGTTGGCGGCGAAGACCAAAAATAAATTAAGTAGTTAACCGTTCAGTGATAGGTTGAAATGATGTTGGAACCACATGTCACCTCTTGACATCAATCTCTATGCTCGTTCTAATTAAATTGTTTCGATACACAGTATGAACCTTAAATAAAATACTTGTCCGAAATATTAAAAAAAAAGCAAAACAGTGATCATATGCAATATATCTGACTATTTAAACGAATTTATTTTTGCTGAAAAAATAAGTCAATATCAGTTAGCAGAAAAATTTCGTTCGTAATTCAGAAAAAAGAGTTGAAATGTCGAAAATATTACGTTTTACGTACCATGTGTGCCACTTTTAATTTGTAGGATCTAAACTATCCTGAGGTATGTCATTTATTTTTAATGCATTTTATTGATATCTTGTTAAACAACGTTCGACTCAAGTTATATTAAAGGGTAAATATAGTAAATGTTACGTTTTTGAATATTCTCCAGAAATATTCATAACTTTATGAATAAAAATATTAAATTGATAAACCACAAAACATCACGTTTTTTTGTCTAGAGCAAAAGAAAGGAAAAAGTAAAACGTGTGTAAAACAGAAGTTCCCAGCAAACGTTACCAGTTGAAGTTTTTGTCGTTTATATATTCCTTCATGTATTATCATCTCGTAAAATATATGAAGTACAACAAAAGTGAACAAGATTTTTTTCGTAAAAAGTTTGATGAGTTTCATTTTCGTTTAATTAATTTTGATCTACAGGTAGTTATGTTTGAAAAATTTAAAAAAAATTAAAAATAACCTTGTTTTCCATAGTTCAAATTAGAATTCACCTCCGAGTATTCGGGAATTTCGATTCAATCTTCACTAGATATATATAAACAAGTGTGCCTAGTTTTAAACCTATCATATTTATTCCACCCTAAAACTGTACCTTGATTGTGCAAAGTGTGCGGTTTGCTCTACATGTCAGTAAATACTTGTCTGGTCACTTTTTCAATATAATAAACATTAAAGTGGTTATTATCGTAACACCTTGTAACAGTGATTAGAAAATTAGCATTAGTTGCATTTGGTGTTATGAAGCCAATCTACAAATTTTTGTTTACATGCGTTGCATAATTTCGAGTTAGTATACTGTCTAATAATATGAAATTAAAAAATATCTAAATTTATTCTGAATATACGAAGTCATATTTAAGTGAGCGGTAAATTGGTAAACGTATCGCCTACAAAAAATACGAGATGGCTTAAACGGTTCAAGCAGCTGACAAGAAATTAAAATTTGAAGATTGATGGACTATAAAATAATAATGTCAAAATAATTGAAATTTAACTATTAATACTGTAATTAAAAACTCATTGCATTCGAATAAACAGGTATGAATTTTTGAATTTCGAATATCATATTAGTACTAAAAAAATACTAACAGTTTAATTTTGCCAATTTAAACTGCTAGTATTTTTTTAGTACTAATATGTCATAGCATGCAGATTTATAGCTCGCAAATTTTAACTCTGTATATGTGGGAATACGAACAGTCAAGATTGGCCGCTATAAATCAAAGCGCAAATGGAATTGTCGTAACATAAACATATATTTCATACTTAATAACTTTAGGTGAAATTTAATTCCGTAGATATTAATTTAAGTAATGTCATGTGACATAATGTAAATGTTTATGCCGTATTGCTAATGGCGTAGACAACGAAGACATGGTGCACACAAATGCCGATACTGAATCCCATCTTATGACGAGCATTTTTTGTGGGATACAGCATGAGAGAGAAATGTTCCACGTACGTTTCCCACATTAAATGCGTTTAGTGCATAAATTAAAACGGACAATGTTTAAAAGCGTGCGTGTGTCTTTTAATTTTTTGTTTATTATCTTAGTGTCACTATTAATAGAATTAGAATTATATAGAATACTTCCAGAGACATACAATAAAAAAAACAGCACCATAGAAGTTTATTGGACAACTTCTATGGTTTTCTAATAAACTTGAGTGCTGTGTGGTAATATATTTGTATGAGGAAAAATGCAATTAATATTTATAATTAGAAATAGTTCGTGCACTTAAACGTTAATGTCTGCTTAACTGTTTCCAGAACTCTCGTAGCGTGAGGTCTAATCGAACCCAACATATTTTATTTCATATATTTACAGTCTGTATTCTTCTTTATTTCTGAATACTTTATTTCGTCTCACACTAATTTCTTTGCTGTATCAGTTGTTCCTATGTGAAACTCATTTGAAGTCAAAACTAGAAACACTCCGACAGTAAATGATAATGACATCGTGTTCGAAGTTACTCCTATTACAACGTAAATTATGACTTTCATTCCCTTGTCTTTTTTTGTTTCAAACTTTTATCGTTTTTGTAGATTTGTAATGATCTCTGTGAGTTTTTAGGGTTCCGTAGTAAAACAAGATACCATTGTTGTTTTCTATGGATCCATCATCGGTTTTAGATGTTTATTTATAAATAAGAAAAGGCTTAAAAAATCTAATATAAAACGAAGATACATTTTTTTCAGCGTATCCCGTGGAGTAATGCGTAATTTGAAAAGACTTTCAAAACAAAATTGGGATTTCGCTCATTTTTCAGTTTTTTTAATTAATTTACAGAAAAAAATTGAATATTTGGATTTAAATAGAGTATTTTAATTTATGTTATTTCCGACGTGTACTCAATTCTAAATTTTTTAACGCAATCTCTTATTAGAGCTAATTTTTGTTTGTAAATGGAAATGTGTCTAATGAAATATATTGTAATAATAAGTCCTTCCGGTATGAACTACACGTATTATATTACTTAACAGCGTCATCTGTTTTATTTGAAAGCAATTCTCGTAATCATATTTTAACTATTCATCTCTATATGATAGTACCTACTGAGTAAATATTACTATTATATATATACACATTAGGGACTGCAGTGTCATCACTATCTTTTAGATTCCGGGGCACTGTCCTTGTGCCAGTAAATTAGCACTATTACCGCGCTTTAAGTAGTGAGTTAATAAATGAAATTACACTTAATGAATTATAAATAAAAAATGTGAGATGATTAAAAAACAAAAAAATAAAAATAAAATTCATATATAATTTAAAAACTCTGAGAAAGATATTGGCACATTTCATAAATATAAAAGAAAACGTTTCACAAATATAAGAGAGAACTTAAGCAAACATAATATGAACATATACGATGCTATATTCAAATCGCTTTAATGAAATATTTTTATGAGAGTTGCAACGAACATTCTGAAAATAATCAGCAAATATTCGGTATTCGACATATTCGGCCATATCTAGAGAATTCAGTCGAACACTGGATATCTATATTTAATGGAAAATGTGTTTTCATCTGAAATTAAATACATACATGCCTTGGTCATTTGTTTATTCTGTATATAATTTGCTCTTCTGATTATTACCCTTAAAAAAGTTGTTAAATAGTGTAAACAAATAATACAAATGTTAGATTTTAAAACAGAAAATAGATTTCAATGCGTAAATAAGAAGACATATGTTTAAATCTTTCCAGATGTGAATTTTTTTTACAGATAATCATTGCTTTCATGTGTGGATGTTTTGTATAAATATTGGAAGAAGTTCCTGTGGTACGTTACACACTTGGTGAATGAAAGCTACCCGGAAAAAGTGTGAGATTTCGACCGACATCATTTTTCATTTTTGTGTTTACAAGCGTATGTCAGTGTATAGGTACAATACTACATATAGACGTGTGGCGTGTGCATCAGCTCTATTCGCGAATGCTTGTGTATTTGCCAATCCGTGCACGCCATAATACTCATAACCCCTCTTCACTATTGTGAAAGTGCTTCAGTAGAAGATGAAGATGCTGATGATGAAGACAGGTAAATACCAGTGTTAATGTGACAATAAGTGGGTGATTTTTGCTTTTATTTATCATTTTCCGTTTCATCCAGATAGAGGATCTGCTCTTTCGTGATTGCTTGTTTTAAAGAGTGATAAGGTATTCGTAGAAAATGTGTTCCTCTTTCCAATAAGTGTTTGTCCTCAAAACATTATTTAACCCCTGATGCATGGTTCATACTAGAATTTTAAATTACATGTAAGATCGTATGCATTGGTCTTGTTAAAATACAGCTTTATATTGATAACTTTCAGGCGCCAAATGCGGTCAAATTGTTTCGCCGAATAATCGGCTTTTCGATTAGGTCTCTCGGTGAATATTCCCCATTCCAGCTGAGGCCGAATATCCAACTTGTTGAAACGATAATTTTTTGAAAGTCATAGAGCTAATAACATATCACTTTATTTTAATGGTTGTAATGATTTATTGTATTATGAATATGTTTGTATATATATTAACATCAGTTTAGTTAGTTAGTTAGCACGTGTATCAGACGTGAAAGCTGAAAATTGATTGTTTCTAAGCGGAGAAGATATATTAAAATGTGGATTATTAAAATAAGGACAATGCAAATTCTTCATCACGCAATCTGACTGAATTTTGCATTCGAATGACACAGTAGTAGCGCCAAGCAAAGAATGGAAATTGGCTGTTTTGGGTCTTTTTATTTCCCCTTTGTTTTTAGAGGTTTCCCCGGTTTAAATCCCTTGGAAATACGAGTCGGCAATAACGTCCTTTTTTTTGGACCAGTAAAACGTTTGTAGAGTAACAATTTTCGACACATCATTTTATTCCGGATCTTATTTGGCCGTTTTATTTATTTAATATAAAGTAGTAGACATTTGATTGCATATTAAACAAAAACTTCTTTAAATCCAAAATTTTTCCAAATAGTCATTTTGAATTTAAAATAAACTAAAGTTTATAATATTTTGAAATTAAACATCGTCATTGTACAATCAATGATTTGATAAAAGATATAAATTCATTATTTATCACTGCTCTGGCGCCTTGATCATATGAAAATAAAATCTTAAATGTGCATTTATTCCTATGGACGGGATATAGATATTTTTTTGTTACGTTATATTTTCAAATATGATTTCATTGCAATATGAGTATTTAGGTCTAAGTATTATTTCTAAGCTCCAACAAATCAATATTTTCTACAAAATATGCCCCACCATTTTATTATCATGTGATGAAAGCCTCAGTCTAGTGAACTATAATTATTTTCGAGCTGTTAGTACATAATCGATTGCACGAGGAAATAGTTTAATTTGAAAAAATTATTTCCTTCATTGCATTCTTAATTTATAGTGTGCTTTATTTCCATAGCCTAATGTTATTAAATGCATTCAACGACTGGAGTCATTCCTTGTGATCTACTTCACCAATTTGAATTTTGGTTCAATAGTTAGGTTTATATATGGCCGCAACGGCTCTAAACAACTTTGAAACTGAAGGGTCAAGATACTCATAAAGAGAACTAATTTTTATTCCACTATTATATTATCTAATTGATTCAAAAATATAATAAGTCGTGATTATAACTTTATTTTGTTGAAAGAAACTGAAATGACTTAGTATTGACGTTTATGATGTTCAAGTCTGTTCTATTACCATGACCTGCAAGGGATGTGGGTGTTCCTGTGTGATTTATGTTTTACGAGCATTTATGTAAATTTAATTATATAGGGGATGTCTTTTTTCAGATAAATTGGAATTTTTCCTTTAATGTACTCTCATTTTTTATTAATGTTGTCATAGAAACCAAGACATTAGGAGTGAGTAAAATCCATTTTCCTATCCTCGGTCTTATCAACCATTAAAAGAGAAATATTTTTGTCCTAAAGGTTTGCGTAACATAAACTTATTTAAATATTTTAATAATTCTATAATTCTGATAAGCAATGTTTGTGCATTCTATTTGGGGAAATAAACGAGACATTTATTTGTTTACTTATTTATTTACGTACTTTAATGTACACAACTGATACACACAGCGGACTTGTTGCTATGAAAGGAATATTTTAAAGATGAAACCATTCAGAATTTTTAGTTGAAGTCATTCATTCATTGAAGTCAGCAATCTTTGCCGGAAAATCCACAGTAAAGGCGTGAACTTGGTAGACAAGCCACT
Organism: Druceiella hillmani; assembly: GCA_039881145.1. Taxonomy (NCBI): domain Eukaryota; kingdom Metazoa; phylum Arthropoda; class Insecta; order Lepidoptera; family Hepialidae; genus Druceiella; species Druceiella hillmani. The sequence goes on along the minus strand of JAYKKI010000021.1, from coordinate 25,492,065 downwards.
GTATATAAAAAAGAAGCAAAAAACTCTAACTAAATAACATGAAAGTTTAAGCCGTTTTTGTGTGTAGCCCGTATATATATATATATATATATATATATATATATATATATATATATATATATATATATATATATATATATGCGTCTGTTCACTTAAGATAATAATTGCATGTAAAATGTGTATGTAATTTAATGTCGTTCATTCATACTACCTACCCCTACCGCTAATCACCCAACCCACAGAGTCACGCATAAGATATTTCACGAAAATCACTGCGTTGACGTCTCTGATACCATCCACCTATATTTACCTTTTCTCATGTATTTTATAATTTTCCTAATTTTTATCTTTTCTCTATTCAATTTTTACGTTAAAATTGAGAATTAATTTGTCAAATGGTAATTTAAAATATATGCCATACCTTTTACTAAAGTATCGTTATTGTTTATTAATTTAAAAATAATTTAAAATTTCAACTATTTTTGTAAATAAAGTATAAATGTACAGTTACTTACGTATAATGTACAGTTAGTTAATAATTTTGTTCTTTCAAAATCGTTTTATATTTCATCTCAGCGCTTTAAAACAATTCATAATTACTTCATAAATATATAAGCTTCGAAAAATTGATGCATAATTTAAAAGTAATGCTCTGTTTAAAGTATTGGATCTTAGCATAAGAAATAACAAAATAATTTGAGCATCGAAGTAGCTCACAAAAAGAAGTCCATGTAGTTGGTAGCCGTAGGTTCACATGTAAACTTGATGTGTTTTTATATACTCATATTCACGCTATTATTAAGCGAGAGAAATAACCAGACAAACTCAATTCCGTATTTATAATATTGCTAGTTAAGATAAATGGATTTGACAAATTTAATAAATAAAAAATGTTTAGGATGTTAATTTTTTAATTGTTTATATTAAAAATTATGCATAAAAATAAGTTTATGTAATAAAATCCATAAAATTATATACCGTCATGAAAAACAAGGAGAAATCATGTTTTGAAGTCATTTCTCATTCTCTCTTAAACCTTAAATCTTTGTATCTTAGGTAAGAAGTTTACAATTGTTTTTACGAAACACGAAATCCTCGAAGGGCCACGCCGAAAGTATTAGGACGGCTCTTGTTCCTAGGGATTTATATTCGGCGATGCCTGCAGCTACCAGGAAAAATCAACTAAGAGCGATTTTCCATTTCTCTACGCGTCACCCGATGAATGCAATCATGTGAAGGCCTTTTAGTTCCTTTCTATATTAGTTGACTTACTTAGCTGCATTTGTGTAATACACACTTTACCACATTTCCCTTTAAGGAAAAGTGAAAGTTCGATTTCATAATATTATTTTCAGATATTAAATGTGTGATTTGAATGACGAATATAATACTTTCATAGGTAGTTACTGCTTTTTGCGATGAAATGCTCTAGATAAAAATGCGATAGGTACATTTATGCGTTCGTTATTATTGAAGATAAATTCTAAAATGTTCATATTATTAAGGGAAGTTTTAATACTTGGATTTTTTTGAGTGTTTTATTCAGTCAAAAATGTAATATTGAACTAAGTTTATCAATCACTGGGATATTAATTACTCTCGTAGTGGTAGCGAAAATCCTATGAACATTCAACGTACTGCGTTACGCAAAAAGTGGAGAACGTACATATGTAAAAACGGATATATCTATAAATACGGTACCTATAAACGGTATCTATAAATATTTAACTGTTTCATATCTCTGAGGACCCATTGTTTGATTCGTGGTCAATGAGTTACTTTCTTAAAATAATAATAGTTTCAAGCCAGTAGTTATATCATACATAAATTGTTTAATTCAGATTTTCAAAATATGAATATTTACAAAAATGAATTTCTTTTATTTGATAGCAATGATTTTATTTATTGTTCTATTTGAAAAGAAAAGGTAATAGCATGAACAAGGCTTATGCGAATTACGAACACCGCAATGATCACAAACATTTTTATTACATCATCGGGTAAATAATAAATTAAATGAATTACTTTTCTCACAGTTGCTAGTAATATTTTACATCAAGATATGGTCTTTTGGTTTAACTTCAACTTATTTTTTACGGGTAAACCTATAACGCAGATATCTGATACATTCACTGATACTTTCTGTATAAAAACTTTAGGTGAGAATAACGTTTGGTCACCAGTTTTTTTTAAATTTTAAGTAAAAAGCATTTATGAATGTTTTAGCTTTGTTTGGATATTTATACGCTCGAAATACAGAATGCTTCCAAAATTATGTATCCCAAGAGATTGAAACATTTAGAATGGGTCTTTGTGGTCAATCTTTTTGACATCGGTAAAGAAATTTAAAAAATATAACTTGATAAGGAGAAATATGTATATTATAGAACCTTAAATATAATATTATAGGTTTCATCGCTTTTAAGATTTTGTGAAAAATAGTTCATAGTTCAAATGAGTGTTTGTAGTATTAGTTCTTATATTATGTTCAAAACATATATTATAATTATATTTTCACAATTCTCCATTTTTTAATAAATTGCTTTTCAGAAGGTAGATTTAGATCTGAAATACAATAGAACCTGCATAAAAAAGTCACATTTAATATAATTTTCAGCATAATATTCTAATAAATGAAAATAAGCCAACTGACATATTTTCCATTTTATGTACTTTGATATGGCTGGCAATAAATATTTTAATAAATAAGAGAATAAAAGATTTTTTTTTATGTTTCTAAAAGTCATAGATTTCAAGAAGTAAAACAAATATTTCCTGGTTGTTACTTTACAAATTGCAAATAACTTTAATAATATTTGTTTCAAATATAAATAAAACAAAATGCAATTTTATTCCATTGCAAACAAGATAACATATATATGTAGATTAATTAATGATTGAAATATAAGATGTAGAGGCAAAAAACTTAGGTGTTATACATTTAAAAAGTTGGAATTGAAACAAAAGGTCAACAATCCGGAAAAAAAATTACACTTATTTTCTAGCAAATTACATTACATTTATATATATAGTTACATGAAAGTGTATAGGTTTGTATGCAGAATAGGGTATATAGGTAGGATGAATTTTATATCATCTAATTCTAAAATATACTTGCATTTCAGATGTTCATAGCACATACTTTACTTGTTACATTAAAGTATATTCTTTTAAAACCTAGATCTGATTATCGATAACCTGATGCCTATTAGAGAATAGGCAGCGTTTAATGATGTTATTGGTGGTCAAATTATGCCAAACACTAACTTCTGCACTGTAAACTATATCTATGCATTAAGTATGTTTATAAATATTGCCTGCCAAAGTACTCCTTGATGGTGTTATTGACAAGACTTAATCAAAGTAATGACTAGGCGGTGAAGGTACGATTCTAGTATTTTCAATAAACTCGCTGTTCTTGCTGATATTCCATCTTGCACATGCAAATATTGTATAATATACAGTTGTCATAATAATTGTTAGCGCATTTTCTAATTTAGTCCTTAATTTCTATTCAATATTGGAAAATCTTCTGTTCCGTAAAACAAAAATCCTTTCATAAGCATTCCATGTTCTTATTAGACCATCATTAAATTGTAGTTAAAAGAATGACGTTAGATCTGCCAATGAGGTTAATGAGAATGTTTTTAAAGCTTAACCCCTATCCCCAAGGAAAGAACAATTGCCAAACTCCCCATATTGCAATCTAATTTTAATAGAGCTGACAATAAAAATGGTACTATCATTTGTAGAACTTGTGCGTCTTGCAACAATATTTTTAAATCTTTATCAACCACTACTTGTACATTTAACGAAAAGTAAACTTTTCTATTCCAAAATAATTCAGAATTATTATATTCTATAATTATTAAAAATATATTTAAGATAATAATCATGGCATAAAATCGTAATTATTGAAATGATTACTATATTTACATCTAACTTAGATTTAATGAAGGAACATGTTTACAATCTATTGCATCAACAAGTTTCGAGAATTGTGTTATCCTATAAAAATTGATATCCATATTTTTAAGCAGTTTTTTTCAATTTCTGACATGATTAGGATATGTTTGAATTTCAAACATACTATTCTTATTACGTTATGAATAATTCTACAAGTAGTCGTATATATAAATATATACACCGAAGAAATCCCCTGAAAATTGGTGAATATTTCCGGTTGCAAACAATTCTAAAGAAATCAACACTTGTACCAAGGTAACTTCTGAAAATGTAGTTAATTCATGTAGTAAACTATAAATACGTGTGATAAATTAGTATGTATTGTTTTCTATTTACATGTATAAGGGTCTTTCCCCTTGAGTTTCATTTCATTAGCAAGCCGTAAACCGCTTTCTTTCGCTAAACTTACCGATTTATAAAATCGAACTTATCCCAAATTTCAAATTAAGATGCTTGTGATCGGAATCTTTGTGGTCTACGCAATAAAATATAGTATATGACATCTTCGTCATTTGACGAACTTTCATTTTAATTGAAATATCTCACAATATTTAAATTAATTATAAACCCGTTTCATTTGGAAGAAATGTAAAATTCCAAAATGTCAAATTGCCAAGTGGGTTGTTCTTAGGTATTTTTACGGAATTTAACTACTTTGATGCCCGTTCGCAGGTAGTCAAAACATTTAATTAAACGTGAAAATTTAAAACTCGACACATAATGACGGATAAAACCTCCTATTATCACCTTTAACTATTTATCAGTATAACCATCGAATTTTGAAAATTAGTTACTTTAACCACGGATTAAATATCTGGCCCTAAATGTACGGACCTATCGTAATGGGAGTTTTATTGCGCTAATCAAACTAAATTTGTTTTTTTATCGATTGGCTCGAGTAAATTTGTAAAGCCCTTACTTAAGTGATAAAAAGTGAAACGGGTCTGTATGTATTCGAGTTGCATTCGAATTACCGAGTAAACACACTGTATCGAATAAACTCTAGTCGATTCGCCACAACGAGTTGACCCGGTCAAAACTAGAGAGCTCTAGCCAACGCACGTATATTAAAATTTGCACTTGCGCACGTAAAATTGTAAACAAAAATTAGATTTGCGTTCGTTAATTTCTTGTTTGTATTGTTTATGCTATAGTAGTATGAAACTGTAATAAACATAGGAATTAGTGTCAAGTGTGAATAATTTGCTCCTCATTTATGTTTATCGTACGAAATGAATGGCAATAATTGAATTTTAAAACAAAAAACATCATTGTGGACTTATTTTGAAAAAAAAATTGTGCTAAGAAGAAAGTGATGGGTGGTTTATGTAAAAAGATATTGAAAATACCACAAATATTGCACATTTACGAAGCAGATATTCTCCTCAATTCAAAGAATTCCCAGAAATGAGAAACAAAAATATGAATTCTTGCTGGTCATCGAAGTCTACTGCAGGCAATAATTAGCTGGAAACAACGAATACTAGACAGGTCGACTTCGGAGATGTGGGAAATAGAACTAAAGAGAGGCGAATTAATCAGATCAGTTGGTATCATCGGCATCTTTCGGCAAAAATAAATAGAGAGGAATTGATACTGATTTAGTAGAATTGATTTGTACAGATCATCAATCCTCGCAAAACGTTACAAATAAAGGTTTTATCAACTTTGTTCATACTTTAAATTCGGATTGCCTCTTTCCATACCGAAGATGTTTATCAAAAAAATTATTGATCTACTCGGAACAGTAAAAAAATTAGCTAATACTGCAGATACGTTACGCTCCGATAGTAATAAGTCTTATTTGACGATAATAAATCATTTTGTTTTCAACACTAAATTAAAAGATGTACATTCTTTTGTACTTATAGCTAACATTTTAGAGACAGCTTTGGAGGACAACACAAGTCAATGTGCAAATAGTTACTATCATAACTGATAACGCAAGTAATATTAAAAAGGCTATATCAGATTTTCTAGATAAACGAAACCACTATTGCCTAGCCCATACATTAATTAGCTGTAACTGACTGGAAAAAAAAACAAATCTGTCACTAACATCATTATTATCATAATTCCACACTTTAGTTATGTATTTTAAACAAGGAACTAAAGTAAGTCACAGATTAAGAGAAATCCAACAAAAAATGAATAAGTCCAACATAAAACTAAAAGAAGAGATAATTACAAGATGGAACTCAAGTTTTTAATTATGGAGCGATTACCACAAACCAATCTCTGTTTATCCGTTGAAATTATCATTGCTAATTAGAAGATCGTTTTGGCATGTTAAAGCCTATCGTTTTGGTATGTTAAAGCCATCAGGGGAAAAATATCTAATTTTTTTTGCTCAACGACTTCTTTAATAAGAAAAGTTCAGGCTCTTCTTTATAAAAAAGTTCTAGCAATAATAATAGGGAAAGAACTTAAAAAGTTACTGCTATAAACGTCTCGACGTCTTTGAGACGAACAAAACGGCTGCCCAATGATTATAATGAACCAGTGATTTAAAAACGTTGATGAAAGGATATATTAATATGCCATATTTAGACCATCAACTTGATCTGATATTTTACTGGGAAAAAACGACAAAAAAGTAATGCCAGAACTATACGAGATAGTTTATATTTATATATACCTACCACATTTGTCCCTCCCAAAGGAAAAATAGGCTAGATAGTAAAAAAGTAGATGAAGTTATTATGCTAAATAGCTACTTTTGTTCAAAAAATAATTTTGTAATCCTACTTTCATATTTTTTTGTCTAAATGAAAGTTCACTCGTTTTGATATCAAAGGAATATTTTTGTTTTTCTTTAAATATTGATTTATAGTTTGAATTTAAATTTATGCGAAAGACCTTCTTTTAGTTACTTCTATTTTTAATTATTTTCCGTAACATGCAACACTAAGAGCAATGTTTAAAGCTTTTATTTTCTATGTTAATTAGTTATATAATAATAAATAAATAGAGGTCTAAGTCAGTTTGATTAATATTTAGTTGAAGGAATCTTAAAGATTGGTTTTTATTCTATTTTAATTTAAGTTTATATGGAAGAGCTGTTTTTAGTTATTTTTGTTTTTAATTCTGTCTTATATTGTGTGTTTTTCTCTTCAAAGAATCTGAATATTAATTATTAAACACTTATAAAAACAAAAATTAATTTTTACTGAAAATTTATTAATGTCTTCTAACTTATGTCACGCCTTGTCCCTCGCGGATATGGCAGAAAGTTTAAGCAGAAATCTAAAAGTTATTTAATTAGTCATAAAAATTTAATTGTCTTGTTTTATATGTACCAAATATCATAATATTTGGTTACAAGAATAAACGCACGTTTTTTTGTACTCGGTTTTTATTTTACTTTTTACTATAGTTAAATTTGAGTAAATTAATGCTCGGACCTGGGAGGAGTCGACTCGATTGACTCGAGAACCTCAATGCAAGTGTGAACCCCAATGAGTGACGTAGGTAAGTGATTTGAGTAACAAAATCGTACTCGAGTTGCAATACTATTTTACCATAATTTTAACTCTACTCGAGCGTGTATACTCAATACGAAATTAGTATGAGCAATATTAAAATATTAAGTCACGGATTATGACATAACAAAATGTAGTGATGAAAAAATGTATTCCAATAAAATCTTAATTTTTCGATTGTATTAATTAATGTCAATAAAACATAAATTTTATAAAATTGTATACATATAGCTAACGTTGCCTTAGCCGATTTTTAAGCAATTTCCTGTCATTTATTCCTAATTTAGTTGAATTAATATATTTAATTAATACGCAAAAAATCATTGTTATTATCAAGGATGACAAAGTAATTTAACGAATGGTATTTATTTTACTCATTTCTGCTGATAATGTGTTTAATCAACACGTCGGCGCTTTGTAAAAGGGTGCTTTTAATTTTGGCTTGGCCTGGACCCATGACGACGAAAGAAATAGGATCCACTTTGGCTTTCATAGGTTATATCTTAACTTATTTAATTGTTTACGTTCATCACTAGAGTTTGCTATATCGTCTCATATTGACAACCCCACTTCTCACTGTTTTACATAAACGTTTATATTTTTTCAAGGACTAGTCTTTTACTTCTTCATTTCAGAAGTTACAAATGCCAATTGTCATTTTTTTAATACACGATTTTTGTGTATTTTATTATGCTATTGCCTAATTTCATAACTTATTCACGACTAAAGAATGGCACGTTAATTTTGAAAGCGATACTTTTAAACCGCTAATTACGCTATTTTTGTTTCATTAGGGTGAGTTAAAACGAATTATCAGTAAATATACCTACATACATAGTGTTAGCTCGTATATAATTGATTATTTACTATTGGCGTTCATACGGATGCGTCGGTGACTGAAGGTATAATAATTTCATTTGCGCTACGCGGGCCACTGAGTGGGATACCGCGTGCTTCGCCAAGTCTCGTCCCCAATTAAATGTATTTTCGAAGCGATGAATCGCAAACGCTTGTTTTACTAGTTTACCATTACGCTGTCTAGGAAAATATTATTACTTCATTTTTAAATGATATTGCAGTGGTGGCTGTTGCATACCGATGTCTTTTAATGAATTTGTGTTAAATGAAGACGATTTATTGGAAATCCATAGCATTGAAACATAGTTTGAAGAGCAAAATATTACAATGAAACACAGTGTAACCAAGATCCTATAACTTTGAATGAAATTACTGACATATATATATATATATATATATATATATATATATATATATATATATGTATATATATATATATATACATGGATTCAAAAGGGCTATACTATGTACACAGAAAAACGAGTTTAAACTGCTGAAATATTATTAGAGGCTGATACTCATTAAGTTGGTACGGTCAGGATACATGGGAAGAAACTACCGAAAAACGTAACTAAGAAGAAAATGATTTTACGTTTCGTTATGGTACGTATGGTAAACGTATATCACGTGATAACAAAAAATAGATAACGGTAAAGAGACGGGAAGAGAAGGGAGAAGTATTGTTGATATCAACAAAACACACAAAAAAATTTTGAGAAATAAAAAGTAAAATATGTGGCAAAAAAGAAAAGCAAAGACAATATTTCAACACAATTAAAATCAGCAATTAATTTTTCCAATCAGGTGTCCACTTACGCTTAGGAATATAATTAAATGGTATAGAAAATTCGGTTTGAATTATTTCTCAATACTCTTGCAAACGTAATATACTAACTCGATACACTTGTAAACGTTTTGGTAATATACAGACAAAAGTAGAGAAAATCTGTATTGTGCAGTTTAAGATAAGTATATCAGTAAATATTGTAATATTTTTTTCCATCTGTCTTATAATATAGATTATCGTATTTGTCTTTAAATATAGAAAATCAAACTGAAGCATCAGTTCTCAATAAAAGAGGAGAAGCCAAACAACCACTACAGATTATCTTTACTGCAACACAAGAATAATTTCCAAACTACTGGTTGGCCGGCGGTACGTAAATAGTATCAAAACCTTCTGTTCATCCTACCGTTGAATTGTTTCAATATTCAACATCGCTTAGTAATATATTTTAATTTCTCTCTAATATCCTAACATTTTTTTTAAAATGGCTTGTTTGATTACAATTGACAACCTTTCTAATTTTCAGAATTATTATATGTTTCATGTGAACGTGTGATTGCAAAAGTCGTGTTCTTATTATACAGATCATTTTATTTTTCATATCATTTGTTCACAAAAGTGGGTGACATATTTTTTTTACAACTCAAAAGGGCTGTATGGGCTATTCGTACTACCAAGTCAAGTCAAAACCTAAGCGCCAGCTCCCAACCACAAATTATAGTATACCTAGCTTAAATGAGACACTCACTGCAGAATACAATTCCACGATGTATAATTTTTAAAGAATTTTTCAACGGTGTCTTCAAATTTGTATTTTGTTTAATATAGATACAATTATTTTTTCACAAAGTATGAAATAAATACGAGTAAATGCACTTCATACAGTTTTATTTCATTTACGATTTTATTGCTTTAAAATTATTGCCTGAAAGATATGGGTACGAATTTTTTTAAATATTATATTAACTCTGAAAGGATATTTGGAGAATTTCATTAAGCGATCAAGAGAAAGAACGTACGTTCTCGAAAGAAAATTTTTTCCAACAAAAGTTCTTACTGCATGACGTGAACATTCTTTATATAATTTGGAGTTTTATAATTTTTATCAGTATGTGATACTATGCTTGCTGATATTTAATTATATATAGCATTAAATATAGTATTATACAGTTGATTTCTGTAGAGTTTTTATTAAGAATTATTTAATCTTGGTGGTTTATATGCATATACAGAATAAGCACTGAATATTACATGATTCGAAAGATGTCTATTTGATGGAAGACATAGGTAAACATTTTGCTAGAAGCCGAAAAGAAGTTACTTAAGAAATTAGAATAAATTAAGATTTTGATTATAAATAGTTCTGAAAATTTAGAAAATTTTCTAAAATATTTTTAGAATTAATCAATATTATAATACAATCAATGAAAAAGGTAAGACCTAAAAAAGGAATTTCCTTTTATTTATAGAACATAATAAGTTTCCAAACATGATAAATATTATAAGATTTCAGAATTGGCACACTTATTTCGAATTAAAAAAGGAAACCAATTTGTGATTAAAAATTTGAGTTTTGTAAAATAATCCACGTTTACTATGAGTTAAATTTTCATTACCAGTGTGTAGAACATATAAAAAATATGGAGATACTAGTGGAGATATTATTTAGTAGACAGGTATATTGTTGATTCATGGAAGTGGCATAATAGAACAGAGTAAGTGGTTCCAGACACCGCCTTCATGTTCGAATTTAAAAAAATTAATAACTTGACTCTGAAAAACATATTAGTAAATTTACTGGTTAAAACATAAACCCAGTTCTATTCACGTTAGCACGTCATTATATTTTGTTGAATTTACATAAATGTTTAAAAAACATTTTCAAGACTCTGACTTAGTTTCCAAGTTAAAGTTTCACCGATATTTATGCTTATTTGATACTTTGTATACTCTATTAGAAGATGTCCCGTCACTATAATAAATATGGAAATTAATTGACCTAAGTGAAACAGTATGACATGTTTGCCTGATTTTGTTCACTACAACTTCTCGTTTTATTCCATTTTGGATCTTTATTTTTGACCACACTTGAGTAATGTAATTATTTTAACATATATATATATATATATATATGTATATATATATATATATATATATATATATATATATATATATATAAATATGTATATAAATATATATATATATATATATATATATATATATATATACCCATATTTTTTTTTATAATAACTAAATATTATTTGTATATTTTTTTAAATTTTCCACAATAAACATTCGAGTAGTCGAGCCCTTTTAGAATTATGTGATTACAGAAATGTATGCATTCTACAATAAGTGATTAAATAAAACTAGTTAACCTACCATCAAGTGTTTTCCTTACGAAAGTAAGGTGGCGAAAAAAGCTCAGTATTTGTTACCTTAAAGCTTGTACAATACATTAGAATGGACTTAATCTAGATGCGTACTTGTATTCCGACACAGGTACACATCTAGATTTATAAAGCAATCTCTTACACACATCTAGATTTATAAAGCAATCTCTTTATACATATATACATTCTGAAACTATTGATATTAATTTTCATAACAAAGAACTTTTTAAAAAATCTGTTATGACATTGTTTCCAAATTTTGGTAACCAACACTCAGTCTCTGGAACAGATTGATTAATTTTCATTAAAATAGGCAGTTTTCAACCGTGTAACGTAAGAAGAAAATGCTATACTCTTTATATACCTATCGCTTTAATATTATCAGAGATAATTGTGGTAATATATAAGTGTGGCATCGTTAGGCTATGAATCTTATTTGCTGTTGGTAAGTATTTTTATTTTTAAATGTATGAAACGAAAATTAAATAAGAATTTTTTTTTGCATATACTTTTTAATTTTTTTAATCGAGTCCCTATTATCGAACAGTAATAATTCCCCTGTGACCGAACAAATATTTTTCTAGGATTATCTTATTATTTTTAATGATGAACGTTGTATTTGGCTATTATAGGAAGAAATAAATATTAAACAATAGAAAAAGAGGAAACAGGTCGTTGGAAATCAGAAAACTTAAAAAATTTTATTGAAACTATGAAAAAAATGACCCTGTGAGAAATGGATTCAAGGTTTGGCATTCCTACTACTACTTGTTATAATAAATTGAATTTGATAAGACAAGCAAAAGAAATTTAATTAAAACTGATTTTAGACAGAGTTACGAAAACATTTTCATCTGAATATGAGAATGGCTTGTAAAGTCATATCAAAGACTTAGCTGATAGATGCAAGCCATTGACAAGAAAGGGATTTTTAAAATTAGCATTCGATTTAGTTGTGCATCTCAAATTTAATCATTGTTTTAATGTTCGAAAAGATACCGCTGGTAAACACTTTTATTATAAGTTTGTGAAACGCCACCCAGCCTTGTCACTAAGAAAAGAAGCACAGGTGGATGTATTTTTTAATAATTTAAAAATAATTTTAAATGAATACAATTTTTCACCCTCATATATATATATATATATATATATATATATATATATATATATATATATACATATATATATATATATATATATATATATATATATATATATATAATTGTAACGAGACTGGTGACACAACTGTTCAAAAGCATGCAGAGGTTAAGGCAAAAAAATACTCGTCAAATAGGGAAGATTACTTCGGCTGAACGGGGGAAAAACGTCACGATCCTATTTTGCATGAGTGCCATAGGTTTTTTATACCTCCCTTTTTCGTTTATTCCTCTCAGAAAATTCATGAAAGACTGATACTTAATTCGCCTCCCGAGAGTCAAGATGTTGCCCAACCCAAAATTTGCATGACCAATGAGTTTTTTCCAAAATGTTTGCATAAATTCATAAAGTTTGGTAACTGATGTAGAGATAACATATTCACCTAATTAGCTCACTACTACACGCGACACATATATTCCAGCCATTAGACAGATCGTTCGTGAAACCTTTTTAGAATGCCTATAATGAACATTATGGAATGTGGATTATTATATAAAATTCAGTAATTCTACATTACATTTCAGCAATTCTACATTACAATTACTGAATTTCACATTATAATATGAAATTCAAAAATTCTTGCTCCTGAATTAGAATAACAGCTAATGCAGGAGCAAGAATTACTGAATTTCATATTATACGACTTGTTTCAAATGCTTTTAAAAAGATAGCTCGTTATGAAATATTAGCAGTAGGAATTTCCGGAGTACCGACATTCATTTGTTTAACTAAAATATCTTCAGTTATTTGGATTATATGCCAAGTGACGTTACAAACATTCCAGTAGAAGAAGTTGTCGAACAACAGGTTACTATCGAATCGCCTACGCCTGATATTTCTCAAACAATACCGGAAACATCTTGAACGCTATTACCGCAAACTCTCTCACCACAATCTTCTGCCACCAAATGTGCAGATTCTGTGCGATAAGCTATTTTAAATATTTGACCACTACCAGACACTGCAAAGAAAAAAGTTCTAACACGTAAACGCAAGTCTGAAAAAAGTCAGATCCTAACTTATTCACCATATAAATCAGCATTGGAAGATAAAGAAATGAGAAAATGCAGAAAGACGCTAAGAAACTCCTACATGCATTTAAGAAGACAGGTAAACGAGAAAAGATTAAAAAGACCAAAGTTTTGCCATTAAAAAATAACCTTCAACAGGGGAGTGTGTCTTCGTGGGTAACTCAAGCTACTATCTGTGTTGTTTGTCCAGAGGATCACGACGGGAATTAAATCCAGTGCAATTCGTGTAAAGAATGGGCTCATGAGGTCATTTTTTTAAGAATGTTTGGTCGTATGTGCCATTTTATATTCATGTTCAATACTAGGTGCCACAGCATAATTTACGAAAAATTCATGCTAGTGATTAAGTTTTGTTTAAACACACAATTTTTTATTGTTGATTATTTTGTTCATTTATATACATATGTTTACTTGTTATTTATTCTATAATGTCTACTAAATCTCTGATAATGAATTTGTTTTTTTTAATTGCCATCTAAGCTTATGTGTTCAGTACTGGGGAACTTCCTCCTACATGATTGATCCTATAAAGATCTTTTTTTATGTTTACTGCATCGGCCCACAGTAATTGCAAAAATACTTTTGTGGTTTCAGTAATTTTTAAGAGAGGAAAGGATCGACTATATAAGGTACACTTCGGTTTAAATATTTTTGATCTCTTATACGAGTGAAATACAAAATAATAATATAAATATAATATAAAAAATAATAAATATAATAATAATAAGTTCTCTTATTAAATGAACACTATATGCAGCAATAAATTAAACATAATGCTTATAATCCTATAAAGTTTATTTATAATAAGTGATAATTTTATTAACAAAAGATTAGTTATGCTTGAAAAGTGTGGACTAGCAGGAATTTTTCGACGTATGACAATTAAGCATTTACATTCGACCTGAGCAGTATTAGCGAGTAATCTGTTTATAAACTCAATGTCAAAAATGTTTAAAGCCATAACGGGCAAGATTGCCTTATTAAATTTTTCATATAACGTACGGTTTTAGCATTTATTCATTTTCTATTCAATTTATTGAAAGGAACATGAGCAGTATATTATTTGCAGAAACGCTTACAAAAACCCTTTTCAACATGGCTGAGTAGAACGTACGCGTTTGATTCCGATTGTTCAAATATATTTCACAATAAATTCGTATATTTAAGCAATATTATAAAATTACCATACAAAAGGCATGTTTCGTTAAAATAAATTTTTCGTTTTGTCAACTTTAGACTTCATCATAGTTCCGAAACTGAACAAAATAAATTTAAATAAACGTTTGGACGACTTTTCTTAATTTTATTTAAATAGCGTTTTATATTTATTTTATTTATAGCTTCGTTACTTGTAATTTTATTAGTTTGCTTATCAATTCAGTAACTTATAAATGTAATAGCAAAAGGGGAAAGAATGCTAATGGTGCTGCAAACTAAACTAAACCGTTTTCCGATTTAATTTAAAATTTCCGTTATTTATTGATTTTAATACTAATTTATGTTATTTAGTCAAAGCATAGCATAGCATAATTTATTTTGTACCAATTATACTCTGTATAGAGACAAAATTAGCTTTTTGTTTTAAATAGAATTGAACCATCTATAACCACGTCTATATCATGACTCGTTAAAATCTCTATATCTGTTTAAGGGCGATTGAGTAACAGACAACCGAGTTCAATTTTCGCAATATTTAATATTCCACGCATGCCAAGCCCCGGTTAACATCCATTGGGTTACTCATGTCGCGAATTTTGCTTATAATTAAAATATTTTTTAACCGTTTTGGTCTATCCATATCTTCAAATACGTTTCGTTTAGTTACCGATGAGTAACCAAGGAGAGAATTGTTGAATTATGGTACAATGTTGTTGTTCAATAGTTCATTTATTTATTTATCGATAAAACTAATAAATATTTAAATTAGAAATTATGTACAGCAAGCAAAGAAAAATATTAATTGTTTTGTTTAAATGCGTAGGTAATAGAAGAGAAATGGTTTTATTTAAAATCATCACTTAAGACGGAAAAGTTCAAAGCAGAGAATGTAGAAATCAAAAGTCAATCGATCCTATAGATTATACCTCGACCTCCGTATCTATTCTATGAACTAAGCGTGTACTAATTTTATGATATTTTGGTAGTTACTTTAATTAAAAAATATTCGGAAACATAAACACAAATTGAAAAACTCATGGATTTTAATACAAATTTACTCATTATGATAATGCACCCGGGTATTTTTATTGTATATACAAACTAAACAACTCTCTCGTTTATTCTCGACAAGAAAATCTTGTGTATAAAAGTTAACTTGAGCTAAGTTTCCTTTCGGCTTTTAAAGAACGATGAATTGCACCAGGACGACGAATTGAAACAGGCTCTAAGCCACTGATACGCCGAGCGGCATTCAAACGAGCGTCGGCGGGTGCTCTTGGTAATCGAATGGCCAGCTTTGAGATTTGAAGTTGAGCTTTTTTATTTTGACTCAAAACGACCGCCTACTGTGCAAGTCAGTCGCTTCCTTATTGTTTTATTCGTTTAGAAAAAATATCATTCAATTTATTAATATTTAAGACGAGGCGCCCATTCATTTATTATTACGGATATTTTAAGATATATCTATAATCAATAATTATTAAAATACTTTTCGTGGTTGATTCATCTTAATAATGTTTCTCCATTTCTTTTTATGTTCAAATCGTATAAGGCTTAATCCGACGAGATAATTACTGGTTGACATATAATAATGAGGGCATGATATGTCTGTAATTTAAACCTTTTATTCTAACACTTCGTCAGCTAATAGTTTTATGGTGAACGGTAACTTTTAAAGTGTAAAATTTTTGCAAATTGTGTAGAATTTTGATTAGCTTTTACGTCTACTCCGTATAATGGCATAAAGGTTGTAATTTGGTAATAGTTATTTAATGTTTCGTGCACTGCAAATGTATTAATTGTTGAAGCTTTCTAGTAAGCTCAATAAACCTTCAACCAGTTTAGGATATCCTTGACAATGGAGTCGATCATATTTCATTGGAATACATTTTTGAAGATTATTTATATTAGTTCAGTACTAAAAACCTCTTGAACCGTATAAGCATTAAATTGGTTACTGTAGTTTTAACTTCCTTAGAAGACCATTTTTGCAGGACTAACCGATTGATAATAAATGTTACTGCTTTGAAGACCATAGTTCATTCCTTTCATCAAAAAATCGTCAAACAGGGGCGTGATTTACACTTTCTAAAAAATTATTTTCAACATTTTTTGCTTTTTTATTTCTCCGTAATTCCCAAGATTTTAGAATAATTACTTTTTCTCACCTCTCCAATATACTAATCTCCGTTACATTCTTACCAAAGCAACATGGCTGTTTTCATAGTAGATATACTACTACTAACTTTTTACTCTATTCTTAGTACTTATTTGAGTCACTGATTTCTTGATAAGAGGTCGATGTGATAATTACAAATTTTAAAAAAGTATTTGCCAATATAGAAAATATAATATCAATGCATAAGCTTAGAATGGTATCAAGGGCAACTTGATCAGATAGTGAACCATCATTAATAACTTTTAGGCAATCAGGTAACACAATGAACGAATTTCTCTAGATAAATTTTCAAGTTACTTCTGGTGTATTTCAAGGGTGTATTTTAGGTTAATTTTTATTTTTTTTATTTTTAAATCAAATTGACAATAATAATTTCAAACTTAGTAGATTATTAAAGTATCACTGATGATTTCAAATTATTTACATCCGCAATGTTCATACACGACCGTTCGAATATGCAATACGAGATCAAAAAGCATCAGTAAATACTACAGTGATAATAAGCTGACACATGAGTTTATCCAAATGTAAGCAAACTATGTTTATAAAAAGGAACAGCCCATTTTGCTTCGCTCACCTCAAAAATGTTAAAACACGGTATTGAGAGCACATAAAAGATTTAGAAGAGCTTTATATTGCCGTACCATTGATTCTATACTACCTTACCAACCTTCATTGTTAGAGCTAATGTAAAATCCACTACAGTAACTACGATAATCCATCTTTTGAGTCAGATAACAATTTGCACACCTAAACTCACAACTTTTATTTCTACTATTAAAGTGCTTGAATAAATATCAATGACAGAGTGCCATTTTGACGAATGTGTGATCTTTATAATGAGGGGACGATGTCTTTCAATACTATTTTGAATTCACACATTCAGTTCACGATACATATGAACAGAAGACTTCGACTGATGCATGCACAGCGGAACATGCTTTGTACAGTCAGAACTTTTGATTGATTTTTATATTCATTATCAAATTTTTATGTTATATATTTCATCCTTAACCTTAAATTCTATTAATTGATGTATCGTATTGTCCGAATTATTTTATTGTAAATTTGGTTCCAAGTCTTGAATATTATTAAGATACAATCATTTGTTTGTATTGTTCATAGTTGAGACATAAAAATAAGTTTGGGTTTAATTTAATATTTATAAGATGCTTCCGGCAGTTTGCCTTGTATTTTTTTTATATATAAATAAATAAATCTAAAAGTATTTCTGGTGACATAATAAACAAAATCGTGTCGAATAAAATCAGTGTCAAAAAGTCCAGGTTTTAAAATGATCGACAAACAAATCACTGTTTTTGCCAAGAAAATATGCACCAGTATACGTGCATGTTAGTGTCATCCGTTTGATTCGAAATTATGCGTATTTTGATAACCATTGTTGACATCTATCGTGAAAAATCCGTCAATGCCGCAAGTTGCACATTTTGTAAAATATATGAAAAATTTGTATTTATTTACATTAAAATTCCTTTCTATTTGTTTATATTGTTATGGCGGTTATGGATCTCGCCGATAAAAATGCATAAATGTAATTTTTATTTACATTTTTGAATAGCGTATCATTATTGATAAAAGAAAATTATCACATTTCCCCGGGTCCATTTGAATTTCATATGGGCCCTCTTAATATTATTGAAATTGTTATTTTTATCGTTATCCGTATTTTATTAAAAATTGCAAAGCTACTTAAGTCTGAAAGTAAAACACGAAGAAGACTTTTGGGCAGAGATTTTTCTTCGTTTGTGACCAGTTATCCATTTTTTATAATCTACATCTATCTTCTCCTTCTTTCTTCTTGGTATGGCCCTCCTCGAACGTTTTCGTCATAGCAGTCTACCTTGTTTGTCACTGAGTCCGTATCCATAGATTTGAGATCTTATCAATAGTGCCCTTCCGGGTGGCAACAGGTCGATCCCGGCCTCTTTTTAGTTCTTCTATTTTTATTACTGCTTATTCATATGATTATCAATGCGCCTCATGACATGTCCGTACCAGTGTTAGCAATTTAGTTTAGCTTATCCTCAATTTTTGCGACTTCAAATGTTCCTCTAATATATTCGTTTATAATTCTACCCAATCTCGTAACTCTCCCGGTTCAATTCAGTATTTTCATTTCTGTGACATGCCTCTTTTGTTCGTCTACATTTCTTAGTGACCAGCATTCCAATCCTTGCATCAGCGGTGGTTATCCTACTTGCTTGTAAACTCGACCTTTGCGTTTAATAGGCATTCTAACCTCATTATGGTCTCCATTTTAACCAGGCAGTTCTTATTCTGTGATGGATGTCCTTTCCAGTGCTGTCTTTTATAGCTACAATTGAACTGAGATATATAGACTACTCTACCTTCTCCAAAGAAGTTTCTTCGATCACCACTGATGGGTTGTCGTTGGCGCTATTTCCAGAGATATCATATAGCATGTATTCGGTCTTATTTTGTTCACTCTAAGACCCCGCCTCTCTAGGGCCTAGCCATGAATTTAGCTATTCTTGCATTTTTGTTTGAGATTCGGCAGCGAGAACTATATTATCAGCGTACACCAAAGTCCAAGGTGCAGATTTTTGCAGATATTCCTTAGCATAGCTGACAACAAAGTTTAACGATAACAGGTTTTCTGTGAGTCTTTGGTGAATTCTGACATAAGCTTTTATTTCGAATTTATCAGTCTAACCCGAGGATCTACTAACCCTTGTGGTTATTCCTCAGTATTCCTCAGATCTTTTATCAAGAACATTTAATATTCCAGACCTAATTGGGATCTCAAAGCATGCTTATCAGATTCTAGGAATCTGATAAGCATGCTTTGAGATCCCAATTAGGTCTGGAATATTAAATGTTGTATGAAATTAAAAGCATTTTCTGGGTCGATAATTTGAAGATGTAGGTCTTTCTTCAGTGATCTCTATTTTTTATAATGGAATCTTCACACTGTGTATTACATTTATCGTCTACATTCCGGTGGTGAAGCTGCATTGGTTAGGGATGACTTTGACTATTTTGTTTTGTCGGTTCGCACGAATAATTTCCCAAATTATTAGTATATGGGACATTAGTTTAATACCACCGTAGTTACCCCAATTCTCCACATCCCTTTTGTTTTTATAGAAAGGAAGTATGCTGCTGACTCTCCACATGTCCGGGACATCTTCGTTAATACTGACTATTAAAAACGTTTATGAGCCAGGTCCCTCTGCTGTTCAGCCCCTCTCCAAATCTTAACTGGTATTTCTTCAAGACCGAATGTTTTCTAATCCTTTTTTTATAAGGTTGTGTCACCTCAGATGTTGTGATTTCTTCAACAGAAAATTCTATTAGGGGAATCGCCTTTAATGATTCGTGCGGAAACTCCCCATTCAGTAGTTTTCGATAGTATTTTTGGCAGCACCTTCTTTGGATGTTCGTTCGGGGTACTTACCAGACATATCTTTTCCATACTTGTTGTATTTTATATCTTTTGTCTGATCTGTCTGTCTGTAAGCTAAAATATCTCATTTTTTTGTTGCTCGTAGGAGGAGAATTTTCTTTCTGCTCTTGCTGTTGCTACACAGGACTGCTAGTTTTTGATTGTTTATATTCATATTTTTTGGCGTCCGATCCTAAAGCCTACCATTTTTTAAAAGCTTCCTTTTTATTCTTCAATATCGTTTTTACTTTCTTATTCCACCACATATGATTTTTGCTTATTTTCAATGTTCCCTTAGATACGCCTTAATTTGTCTTATCTGTTTTCAGGCAGAAAGAACGGAGTTCATTCCACGTTTAGCAGGACTTGCTATGGAGTTTTTGAGATACTTCTTTGTGTGTTCGATAAAGGAATTGAATTGGTATTTGCCTATTTTATACCATTTTATTGTTGGTTGTGGATTTGGGTCAAGCTGCGAATTCAAGAACCAAAACGGGAGTCTTAAGCAAGTTATTAATAGTCTGTGTTGTATGGTGAGAGCTTCCATGGATATGACCTGGCAAACTTTGAAGTATTTGAGTATTGCTCTACCGCATATAAATATTTGCGAAGCTAAGCTGCCACTCTTATATGTTACAAAATGCTTGCTTTTCTTTTCGAAGAATATGTTCAGAATTGGTTGATTCAAACTGAATTGCCATATAGATAACAATTCTGCCTTGGGAATTTAAGGTACCAAATTCAAAGTTATCATTGGCTCGTATATAGCGAGATTTAGTACGCCCTACGTCCATTCAGGTCACCACCGATAATTTTCTACGAAGATGATTTTGTTTTAAATATAACAACAGTCTTATTAAGATATGTAAATATCCTTCCGATAACTTGTTTTTATTGAGCGCTACGTAAAGATAAAGAAAAAAATTAGTACATGAAATTTACATTTATTCAACAATTATCTAATTAGGTGATTTGGCTTGAAACTTCTGCCCAGTGTTGATTTTATTATAAAAAGTGTTACATTTCTATGACTATATTGTAACTAAAAAGAAAAAATGCCGACACCACTATCGAATCCAGTACACTTATTCCAAGTAGTTGTGTAACATGCTGAAACTTGCTTTATTTTTTTTTATTCAGTCAACATACTGAAATAAAAAAGTCTTATTCTTGAGGATAATAATATATTTATTATTGAAGTCAAGCTTTTTAAATATTTATAAATATCAACATTTTTAAATATAATTACCATTATTAGCTACATTAAATACTGAAAATGCAAATACAAACACAATTTTCTCTGAAAAAAATGAGTTATTCAAAAATTTTAATAAAGAATGATAATTGTATAAAAAGACGGTATTTTTTCTTAAGTACGTTGTTGTCTGTTGATATTCTTTCATTTATTGAAAGAAAACAGTGCAATTATTGTCAAGAATGGTTTAAGGTAATCGCATCAGTCTGAATTTATACACAAACACACATTATTTAACAGTGGCGTAAGTACACCATTGTATTACTTTAGTTTAACAGGGTACTAAAACATGTTTTACAAATTTATCTATTCTAAACGATATAAGTCGTCTACAAGATGAAACATCTTACTTTATGCCCCTAGCCACTTTTATTTAGAAGATATTTTCCTAAAATAAACTATTGTAGTTGCTTTGAAAAGTTTATTAATAATAAGATTTCAAGGATAAGAAAATGCGTTCTTAACACATAGTCTACATTAAGAAGTTTGTTAAAATTTGTAAACTGAGTGGAAGAGTGCTTTCACTCAGCGGTTTTCAACTTTTGTATTAAAGTTAATGTGTAAAAAAATATGTAAACCGCTCCTAATAATTGTAAGAAGGACAGTAATATTGAATATATTAGGGATGAACTCTATTTTTGGTTGTAAGCTCCGAAAGGCCGGTAGCAAAATAAATATAAAATAATTGATGAACTTTAAATTTTATTTGTTGAAATGAGATAAAGATATATTATTGGAATTAAAGGGACAACTAAAAATATTTTAAATAATATTTAATATTTCTTTGCCGCTTTCATATAACAAAGCGGTTCTCATATAATGTATTCATAAATTGATATTTTATTGAGACATTAAATATTATACACATATATTAGTTAACTAACACAGATGTATATTGGAGATTAAGTTCTATTGATAACAATTTTTTCATTTATTATTTTATTCTTTGTGAGGATATAATAACTTTTATCGATTTTCGAGACTGATTTACCAATTTTGGTAATGATTACACTCACTGCGTAGCATATCAATAATATTAGTTACGGAATAACAATTAGTGAAATATTTCCTTAAGTATTGATATAATTTTTTTCCTTTGTATCGTTGTAATGACTAGTATAGAAAAGAAATTAGCAAAGAACTC
This sequence comes from Druceiella hillmani, assembly GCA_039881145.1. Classification (NCBI taxonomy): domain Eukaryota; kingdom Metazoa; phylum Arthropoda; class Insecta; order Lepidoptera; family Hepialidae; genus Druceiella; species Druceiella hillmani. Next base: position 25,469,227 of record JAYKKI010000021.1, on the reverse strand, counting down.
ACACTAGGAATTATCACCATTTAAAACTGGATGAGTCTTAAACCAAAGGAGTCGTTACAAGAAATTAAGTCATATTCTACCAGGTAGAAGTAAAAAGAATAAGCTGCGCATTATAAAATGTTAAATATCGGCACAAGAAGTTAAGGAGACATCTAGCGATCATATCACATGCCGAGATTTAATATATTTATGTATTTTCATCTCAATCGGTTCTATGAGTACACTATTTGGAATCGCAATATTGTCAAAATTGCTTAAAAATCTATAATGGAGTTTTGAAAATATAAATTGAATTTAAATATAATGATATTCCTTATACATATACTATATGTCAATAGTGGTACAGGTGAATTACATAACGAGGGAAGTGAGAAATTTGAATATAAGGCCCACCGTAGGGCTACACAGCACCCCTACCATAAACTCACTGACGTAAACAATTGTTTTGTATAATACTTTAATGCTGTTGGAAATTTCTAAAAGTCAATCTTTACAAATTGCCCACTTGAATATGTTGTCATATAACAAAACCTAGGACGTGGTAAAGAATTTAAATAAAGTAGAAATAATACTGCATCACGTGGTTTCATTTTGTTATGAAAAATTCAATTAAAATGAATTTCTACAAAATTAACGCCAGATATATTCAATATTTATTTTTGTTATATTATATTTATATTTTAACGAGTACCTAAACTTAATACCCAATAAATTCTTAAACTGAAGGTACACAGTTTTTTTATCAGAAATTAGAAATACTATAAGTTTAGAGATTACTTATATAAGCAAGGTGTTTTGAGACTAAACTTAAATGCTAGATTTCTCATCAGTCCCTAAGAATCGCAGCCAAAATCATATCAAAATCAGGTTAAAGCGTGCATAAATATGTAAATTATATTCTGTTTATTCGAAGTGGTTGTCGCATGTCGTGTCGTTGCCAATGTTTCGTAACGACGTGCCGCTATTGAGGCTTTATTCATACAACATATTTAGTCGTACATGATGAGATTGAAGTAGTTGGAGTGATATATGTGTGTGTATATATATATACACACACATATATCATTCCAACTACTATATATATAGATAGATATATATATATATATGTATATATATATATATATATATATATACATATATATATATATATATATATATATATATATATATATATATATATATCTATATATCTTGAAATCAATGCCACTTTTCGTTGCAATTTTATAACTCAAGAACGGGCTCACCTATCCAAACCAAATGTTTAGGCTTTGTTCGTACTATTTAGTAGATGGTTTATGTGAAGTTTGCACAAAATCGTTAGAGTGGTTCTTCATTTATCACATTTTTTGTAACAAATGAATTCAATAAATGGCGGATCATTTTGTAAATGGGGATTTTGCTGTCAAATTGAACCTTTTTCATTATGGGGATTGTGCTGTCAAATTGAAACTTTTTTCAGTATTGACAGTAAAAGCATGTTGTTATGTCATTCATGCGGTCATTTCATTTTGGACGTGGTTCAATTAAAGCAAATTGTCAGCGATAATTATTGCTTTGTGTTTATATTTTTTGTTCAAATGTACTATGAATTAAATTGTCAAACCATTTACACAAACGGTAAGTTTTAAACTGTTGAAGTGAATTACATGCATGTGTGTTTCTTTATTTGAAAAAACATATTGTGTACCACTATTAATGTAGTAATTATTTTTTTAATTTGATTTATTCTTTTTTAATTGAAGGAAAAATGCCACGAGCAAGACGAGCAAATATAGGTCGCCGAACGCGTAATGCAAATGATGTGGCATTACTAAGATGATCACAGACTGCGGATAAACGCGCACAAGCTAATGCATCGCAGCGTGAACGTAATGCACGAAATAGATCTGTTGACCCTGTACCTGTACTGAATCTTGCACGGCGATCACGAATACGTCGTGATGTTTTGGCTGAAATGATGCGTGCTGCTTTTAATTACAACAGTCAGATTGATTATAGTGTGTACGGATACATTGGAATGATGGACGCAATATGTCAGCATTGTGATGCGGTTAACTTTCCAGGTGAAACGCTCGGCATGTGTTGTGCTACTGGCAAAGTGAGATTGTCAGCATTAGAAACTCCACCCGAACCATTGTATTCATTAATTTTTGGGACATCTCAAAAGTCGAAGCACTTTTTGAGTCATATTCAACAATAAAATTCGGCATTTCAAATGACTTCTTTTGGTGCTACTAAAATTATTACAGATAATTTTATGCCGACGTTTAAGGTAAATACTTCAACAGGATTGTCCCATGTTTATATCAATCTGAATCATAAAGTATTCGATAGTTATAAAAATTATGATACAACATCTACTTAAAATTATGATAAAAATGATAAAAATTATGATACATCTACCTAAAATTGCATACATGTTACAGACTCAGGGCCAGATTTATCATCAAGCTGATTCGTTATTGCCATACCCTGACACTGATCATACATTTTTGCAAATGTATTTTATTGGTGATGAAAATCGTGAATTTTATCAACGTTGTGCAATTGTTTTGAATACAAGACGAGAAATTATTCGTGAGCTACAAAGGTTTTTCCATCAGCATAACACATTAGTTCAATTGTTTAAAATTGCTCTCGATCATATGCCATCTGATAATCACAAAATCGTAATAAGGGCTGATAGACCACCTTTTGGAGAGCATGAAAAGCGATTCAATGCACCGACAATTGATGAGGTTGCAATTGTAATTCTTGGTGATCAGTTTCAATCCCGTGATATTGTACTTCATCGCAGAAATGAGCAATTGCACCGTGTTTCGGAACTTCATCGTAGTTACGATGCATTACAATACCCAATATTGCATTGGAAAGGTGACAATTGCTACCATATCAATATACCAATGATTGATCCACGAACAGGTAAATAATTGACCTATTTTCAGTGTGTTAACATTTCATCATTTGTATAAATTTCTAAAGTCACATTTTGCACTTATTTTCAGGTCTACATATACAGAAAAAAATTGGTGCCATGAATTTTTATTCGTATCGATTGATGGTTTGTCCACAAGAACAAAATTATATCTTGAGATTTGGTAAACTATATCATCAGTACATCGTTGATATGTATGCCAAAATAGAACTGAACGTCTTAATTTTAATCGTTTCAACGAAGCAAAATTAAGATCCGAAGAATATGTTCATTTGCAAGATGCGATAGCGAATGATGCTAATGTTAATGACATCGGACGTTTAACTATATTGCCATTTTCGTATATTGGTAGCCCACGGAATATGAACGAATATGCACAAGACGCAATGTCTTATGTACGAAAATACGGTCGACCGGATCTGTTCATTACATTTACATGTAATCCGCAGTGGGATGACATCAAAAACAATTTATTTGAAGTACAGTCGACAACTGATCATCATGACATTATAGCACCTGTGGAAAGCACTTATGGATTTAATTGTGAAATTATGTGCATTTGGAGAGGTGCGTTGCCATATGTACTCCATCAAATGGCAAAAAAGGGGATTGCCGCACGCACATATATTAATTTGGCCGGTACATAAAATAACTCCGGATCAAATCGATAACGTTATATCAGCTGAAATTCCTGATCAAACTGTTGATCCTGAGTTATTTCAAGTTGTCGTTAAAAACATGATACATGGTTCGTGCGGTGAACTAAATATGAATTCGCCATGTATGATTGATGGAAAGTGTTCGAAACGATGCCCAAGGCAATTTACTGCAGACACAATAACGGGCAATGACGGATATCCGTTGTATCGACGTAGATCACCTAATGATAATGGCAAAACGGCAACCATTAGAATGCGGAACCCAGGATATTGAAGTTGATAATCGTTGGGTGGTTCCGTATTGTCCATTATTATAAAAAATATTCAATACTCATATAAATGGAGTATTGTAATTCAGTCAAATCCATTAAATATATTTGCAAGTATGTAAATAAAGGGAGCCATATGGCTGTTTTCGGTGTTGCTGGTGATAATAGAAATGATAAAATTACTCAGTATCAAATGGGGCGCTATATCAGTAGTAATGAAGCTGTCTGGAGGATTATGTCGTTACCAATGCACGAAAGACATCCTGTGGTTGTTCACTTGGCTGTGCATCTTGAGAATGGCCAACGTGTTTATTTTAATGTAGCAAATGTATTGGAAAGAACAGCACAACCACCAGCGACTACATTCACAGCTTTTTTCAAATTATGCGAAACTGATACTTTTGCGATAAATTTGTTATATTCTGAAGTGCCTCAGTATTACACATGGAATGTGTCTTCGAAAAAATTTCAAAGACGTAAACAAGGAACAGCAGTCCATGGGCATCCTGGCATTTTCCAAACAGATGCAATTAGGAGAATATATACAGTATATCCAAACAATGCTGAGTTTTTATTTGAGATTGTTATTAGTTAACGTCCATGGTCCAAAATCATTTCAAGAATTGAGAACAGTCAACGGTGATTTGTGTCAAACATATCGGAAGCATGTCAACTCTTGCATTTGTTGAAGGATGGTGCACATTGGGATTCAACACTTCAAGATGCATCTACTTCAGCTCATCCACAACAAATACGAATGCTATTTGCCATTATATTATCAACATGTATGCCATCAAATCCACTTGAATTATGGAACAAATATAAACATTATATGGCAGAAGATATTTTAATTCGTATGGATCATCATGCAAGAAATCCTGATTTGTTGATTACCTTGGAAATGTACAACGAAGTTTTGACAATAATTAAAGATATGTGTCTAACGATTGTAAACAAAGCATTAGTACAATTGGGTATAACCGCACCAAATCGTGAGATGCATGATTTGTTTGATCGTGAATTGCAACGTGAGCAGGAATTCAATTCTGATTTGCGTTTATTTGTACAATCGAATATAACCAAAATGAATATTCAGCAAAAACATATATATGACACAATCATGCATGCTGTTTCCAATAATGCAGGTGGATTATATTTCTTGGATGCACCTGGCGGTACAGGCAAAACGTTCGTTATATCATTGATTTTAGCGACTATTCGATCGGAACAGAAAATTGTATTGGCACTTGCATCTTCGGGAATTGCTGCTACATTATTAGAAGGTGGTCGGACCGCACATTCTGCATTAAAATTACCATTGAATATACAGGTGATTGAAACTCCAACTTGCAATATTTCGAGAAATTCTGCTATGACAAAAGTTCTGCGATTAACGTCAATTATTTTACGGGATGAGTGTACGATGGCGAATAAAAAATCAATAGAAGCATTTAATCGAACAATGCAAGATTTACGTGGTAATTAACAGCTTTTTGGTGGTGCTTTAATATTACTGTCAGGGGATTTTCGACAAACATTGCCTCGACCAACTCCTGCTAATGAAATAAATGCCTGTTTGAAGTCATCAGTTCTTTGGAGATGTGTACAAAAATTGACACTGAACATTAATATACGTATTCACCTACAAAATTATCCAGTTGCCCATGAGTTTTCAAAACAATTGTTAGAAATTGGTGGTGGCAAAATACAAATCTACAGTACCAACGGATTGTTCGCTGTACCGAACAATTTTTGTACAATTGCGCAACCGATAGATGAATTGATTGAATGTGTTTTTCCGAATATTCTTCAGAATTACAGAAATCATTATTGGTTGAGAGAACGCGCCATTTTAGTACCGAAGAACATTCATACCAATGCCATTAATTTTCAAATTCAAGCAAAACTGCCAGGTGTAGTCACGACATATAAATCAATTGACAGTGTTATGAATCAAGATGAGGCAATGAATTATCCAATTGATTCAAGTTCATTAGAACCGGCTGGTATGCCACCGCATTGCTTGAATCTGAAAGTTGGTTCTTTGATTATATTATTGAAAATTATTAATCCACCAAAACTGTGTAATGGCACCAGATTGGCAGTGAAAAAGTTATTGCCAAATTTGATTGAAACTACGATCTTAACTACTAAATCAAAAGGAGAAGTTTGTTTGATACCGCGTATCCCTATGATTCCAACTGATGGAAAAACAAAAAATATTGTTTATCCTAATGTTTTTGGATTAAGTTTTAAAATAGCTAGCAATTAATAAAATATGTTTTTGTTTGAATAAATGAATTTGATGTTCCAATTAAATTTTTTTAATATTTCACTTTATACGTAGCGAAGCACGTACCGGGCCGCTAGTATATATATAAATGTTTCTTATGACTCCTAAAACACTTTAATGTAACAATGTCCGCTGGAGTTAAGTCCGGTCTTCTTGTAGACAACAAAATGTCACCCCTCTTATAAGACACTGTCTTACCGGAGCCATGTATTCATTATCATCACAATTTTGATGAAAGATACCTCTTAAAATTGAAACGATTTGGATCAATCGTTATTGAGTGAACGACGATCTTCAAAAAATACAGCCCATTATTTTCCGTTTCTCTATTCCAGCCCAAAAAATTACTTTCAGTGAGCAAAATAGTTTTTTTTATATTTTATGGTTAGATTCTCAGGCTTTAAAGAACGACAGGTTTTTTTTATTTACGTACATCCCTAGTTCATAAGATATAGCAAGACAAAAAGTACATTTTTTATGGTCCACTCTTTAATTTCACATAATGTTATACATTAGCAGTAATAAAAGTTATTTACGGAGAAAATATCATCATTTCAGGCATTGTATTTAATTATATTGCAACATTTTTTTCTGTTATGTTCTACCCAAGGTTGAATAAGCAGGATAACTTCAAATGCTTTTATTATCCAAAATTCAGATTTAATATTGCATTATACGTTTATATAGCCTCATAACCTTGGTGCGATTTTCACCTTGGAACTGTTCATAAAGATTAAAGTATTTCCAACCCTTAAGAAATTTTTTACCAACATATATTCTTAAAATATTCGTTTATAATTGTTTCAATAGAGCAATATTATCAGATATTATGCTAATTCAGAATAGAAATATATCATCTTTAGTGTTGTTTCGAATTAAAAGTGGATATCTCTCATCTCATTTTAATGTTTATCCATCCGTTTTTTTGTCACAACCTTCTATAATATAATTAATAATTCATGTTACTTAGAAAGTTGAAATTTATCGTAAGTAAAGGGTAAACTTTGACTCAAAACTGTACTGAGAAAATAAATTATAAAATTTTAGGAGATATGAAAACTTTACTTAGTAAGTACCAATAAGTTGAGTTTATATTAGAACAAGTGATTGAATTATATTTTGAGTAACAAGTGAACAGAAACAAGTTTTTCATTTTTGTTTTATAATTCCTTGCTTACAATATTTATATGACTGAATGACAATGATACAAATAAATAAATGAAGGGACGATTCAGAGTGAAAGGAAAAGCGGTTTCAATAATCATGAAACATTAAATAATGTCTGCTAGTGTTTCATATTTCCTCTCTATTTTAGACCGCTAAATCAGTGAATGTTAAATCAGTGACTCCTCTATATTTTTTTTGGTTTTACTCAACTTTACTTTACTTTTCAAGGAAACATTTAAAACATGTTTACATTGTGTACAATTATTTTATACAAGCGAATTATTAAGATACTTTTTTCTTCATTAGTGTGTCCTATAAGATAACACATAACTTGTATAAAAACCAAGTGTTTCACGATTGTGCTCATAGTAAAAATAAAACGTAAGTGATAAAAAAATGCTCTCACATTCAGTTTTTAGCATAAAAGAAGTAACAAATATTGTAATTAACTTTTATGTATATGCTCAATATAAATAAAAATTAAAATGAAGATACGTCGAGCAACTTAATTCATATATTTGGGACAAAGAAGTCTGTCTAAGACAATATGAGGTAATCAATTGTTCTGCTTTTTAATTCGATAATAAAATTGAATATTATTATATCCTTTTGAAACTCTAATACGTCTATTCTAAAGTTGAAATATGTAAAATTGTCTTATCTTATGTAATTTCTTCGCATACCCTCTGTAAAGATAATCGAGGCTTTACTGGTAGGAGATCGCGCGTCGCTTCTTCAATTAGTTGAGTGACAGTCCCATTGTTTATCGTCTATTGAAGTTTGAATCGCCTTACACAGTTACACTTTTTATTGCACGATTTTTATTATCTCTCTATAGGATTTAAATACCTAAAAACCACAACGAAATTTTGTACTTGTTTGAAATTTTAAACACAATATCCGCTAGCTAAAGTGATGATAAAATCGTAACCTTTGTACTAAAACCGATCCAACCCAAATGCATTATATCCATCTAAATGTCGCAGCAAGTTATAATATTAGTGGCTGATGATATCACAAGCTGGACTGTAACTCACCACTGAACATTTGTCTACGTTAAGCTGTAATTTACTCCTTTCTTCACTTTAATAGGTTTTGAGCGGTAAACTTCAACGGTAAAATCAGCGGTAAAATCAACCGGTCCTCAGCAACGCTCCAATATAGACATTAAAGTCTTCAGCGAATGTAAAATAACGTGATTTCTTAACACGTAACCTTTTACTGAAATACTGACAACTGGCTAAAGATCCTGTCCCGAATTTTAGCCTGCTCTCCATACTGCAAAATATCCATTCTCCTAGTAGTTGTTAATTTACCTATCGATCCGCTAGGTGCTAAGAGAAAAAAGTTAATAATATTGTCGAGAAACTTATGTGATAATAAATCTCTACCGATATGAATGAAACTCTCCAGTAATGAAACTAGGCTGCTCTACTTGGTCATTGTGATTCGATTACAAAGGAATCTTATTGTGACTAGATAGATGCAGTAGAGCGTGAAAACTGCAACATACTAGTGGGTAGGCTATCTAATAAATTTTCATATAACATTCCAAATCTTATAAATATGGAAAATTCAAATTTAGTATTAAACTAAAATCAGGGTTTAAAGGATCCATTCTACGATCACTATTTAATTAAATACAAACGTCATGACTTTAAGTAAGTACCATATCGATGAGTACTTACGATTTATTAATGAATATGAAGAAACGAAATTGAACAATTTTAATTTTTGTAAAATACTCAACTAACTGGCCACTAAATATTAACTGCCGGGTAGAAAATGAAAAAAAGTTTTTTAACGCTTTAAGGATAAACTGTTATTCGGATGAGAGTACATAAATCTAAAGAGGGAGTGTAATTTGTTACGATTGATTTAGTCAGAATAAATGAAAATTGTTACTGTACAAATAAAAAAATAATAAAATCACGCGACCCACGTCCAAAGAAAGAACTCTGAAATAGATCGTGCAGCAACAAATATTTTGGTTACAATATATACATTTAAGCAACTTGTATAAATATTTTCAGTAATTCAAGAACTTTTGACGAGAAATAAGCGTTCTATTTGGGGAAATTTGCAAAATATTTATTTATTTATTTATTTTTGTATTTTAATGTATAAAATTGATACACATGGTCCACTAGTCTATAGTTGCTATGAAAGAAATATTTTAAAGGCAGTTGAAGTCATCGTTCTTAACCAGCAATCTTGACCGGAGGAGCAAAGGCGTGAACTTAGTATACAAGCCGCTGTATATTAAAACAAAAAACTCTAGATTAATACATAGCTTGAAAGCTTAAACCATTTATGCCTGTATGTATGTATGTCTGTTCACGTAAGATAATAATTATACATATAGTGTGGGTCATTTAATGTCGTTTATTTTTACTATCAACTTCTACCTCTCAACCACGCAACCCACGGAATATTCATAAGACATTTTACGGTAATCACTGATGTGAAGTCTCTGATACCATCCACTTCTGTTTTACCTTTCCCTGTTTATTTTATAATTTTCCTAATTTACACAATTTCATGCTATTATATTTGCGCTAAAATTAAGTATTCATTTGCCAAATAGTAACTTAAAATGTAATTTGTTACTTTTACTGAAGTATCGTTCTTGTTTATTAATTTAAAAAGTAATTTTGATTATTTATGTAAACCAAGTAAAAATGTGTAGTTACTTATGGCAATAAGAGAGCATTTAGGAGTATTTACTATTAAACTTATTTTAATAATAATTTTAATTTTGTTGTGAAAATGCTTTATATTTCATCTCAGTGTTATTATATTCCGTAACATAAGATACCACTATGGAAAACAGCGAAAAATCATTTTTAAAGTCATTTCGCATTTCCTCTTAAACCTTAAAAAACTCTATCTTTTACACGAATTTTACAATTTTTTTGAGAAATGCGAAATGATTTTCTCTCTTTGAATACCGACTTCGGATTCTAAGAAGGCCGCGCCGGAGGTATTAGGACGGCTCTCGTTCTTAGGGATTTATATTCGGCCCTGCCTCCAGCCACCAGGAAAAGCAACTAAACAGCTATCTTCCATTTTTCTACGGGTCGTCCGATGAATACAATAATTCTCACAATGCGAAGACCTCTTGATCCTCTTCTCTACTAGTTGAGATACTTTGCTGCATTTGTGTAACACACACATTATCACAATTTCTGTTAGGAGAAAACAAACGTTCCATTTCATTTAATTTTTTTCCGAATATTAAATATATGATTTGAATGACGAACTTAATATTATGGAACAGTTAATTACCGATTATCACAATATGGTGCGCTAAATAGCTCTAAATGTGATAAATATGTTTACATGCTTGTTATATATTAAAGAATCTCTGGAATACGCACCTTATCAAGGGAATTTTCTAGTACTTGGATATTATTAAGTGTAAGTGTATATTACATTATACTTATTGTGGCCGTTATTGTGGTGATGGATATTGCATAACGATGCTTTGAAAACTTTATTTTAAATGAAGAAGATTTATGGAAAATCGATAGCATTAAAACATAGTTTGTTTAGAAAGTTTGAGAAATGTATGACATCGAATCACAGTATAACCAGGACCGCATTCCCTCGAATGAATGCATTGACTTTTTTTTACCTAAACAAAGGTAACTAAGGGGATTAGATTTCTTCAGCTTTCTATATATTGAGTCATAAAGGTACTATATATTGAGTCATAAAGATAGGTGAGACATAAAGATACACAGATACATGAATTTAAATTGCAGAAATATTATTAGAATCTGATATTCATTATGTTGGGATGATTAAAATTTCTAAAATATAGATAATCAGACTAAAGCATCAGGTATCGTAAAAAGTGGAAAGGCCAAACAACCACTACAGATTTTCTTTTCTTGTCTTAAGCAAAGATATCTTTGCTTATATCCCACCTGAAGATGTTGTAATACAACGAACCTAGGTCGTGGTAAAGAAATTAAAGATAGTAGAAATAATACTACAACACGTAGTTTCATTTAATTGTGAATAATGAATTTCTACAAAATTAACGCCAAATATATTCAATATCAATCAAAATGTTAAAAAATAACTAATACGATAAGAAAAAGGTCACTAATACAATTTAGGACGAAACTAAATCCAAGTCAACTTTCTATTAGTTGATCCCTTTTATAATTATATGGGTACATAAATTTATACAGTCTACAATTAGGTCTAGTAAACCTACTGTCAAGTGTTTTCACCTTTTATTGAACTTCATGCGTTGGTACGAAAATAAGGAAGTGAAAAAAGCTCAGTATTTGTTTATACTAAAGCTTGTGCAATACAACATATTTTATGGAACATGAGATCACGTCTACATTAGTAAAACAAAACTATTTATATGTTTTGAAACTGTTGATATTAATTTACGTGGCAATGAACTTTTCAAAAATATGTTGTGAACGTGTTTCCAAAGGTTGTTAACCTGACACCCGCTCTATGGAACAGTTTGATTAATTTGTTTCAAAACAAGCAGTTTCCAACCATTTGACGCAAGAAACAAATCTCATATTATTGTATAGTTCTGCCGCTTAAATTTTACCCAACGTACTCATTCATACAAGCTGTAATAATTATCTGATAAAATTACAATTAATGTTTCTTATAATATATTTATTTAACCTCATTATTATTTAGTTAAGCACCACTACTCTTTCAGTATTTAGGGAATGCTGAATTATAATATGGCCAGAAAATATTTCACATGTTTATAGGATGACAATTAGCATAACAAGAAAATGATTCATATGTAAATACTTAATGAGATACTAATATTATTTATACGGACAATGAAAGTCGGTTATAAAAAAACACAAAAAAAAATTAAACAGCATGTTCCAGCCATACCTTATTCTAGTTTTTTCTTTTATTTATATGTTTCTCTACATTCTCGAATATTTTCAAATTAATTGTTGAAGCCTTTAATTCGGTTTCGAGAAACAATTACTAAATGACCTAATAATACAACAATATCGAACATTTTCCAAATTTTGTGATCTAGAAGTATTGCATAATGAATAATATGATGAATTATATTTTCAATGAACCATGTGAAAATGTAAATTTAAAATATAGCATCTTAGTTTTCTCATGTCCTATACTTCCGAAACGTATGTTTTTCTTTAGTTCTTTCTGATTTAAATAATCTCTGGAATTTAGCAATAAGAAGATAGCACTGCTAAATAATGGACATAGCCGTTCTGTATTTTTCAAGTTTAAACTAACAGTTTGAAACTATAATATTTAGGAATTGGAGGTATACAGATTAATAATAGGTATATAATTCATCCCATAGATATTTTTTTAATGTTTATAGCATGAAACCACATTAATTAATTATAAAATTATTTCTGCGATTTCTACAATTTTTAAGAGAGGAAAAGATCGATGTGGATGAAATATATAAGTAAAAGATACACTGTGGTTGAAATATTTTTCTTTTATACAAGTGGAATATATAAGTGATAAAATATGTTCTTTTGTTATTAGGTTGGCAACTTATAAAACCGCCACTTTTGTCGACCGAATTCTGGAATTTTATAGAAGCTTATAGAATATTTCTTGTAGAGTGTATAAAGAGTGCGGCATTTGAACTTCTGTTCAGTTTGCAATTGAGTAATCGGCCATTAATGAATAAATAAAAAATTAAAGTATTTCGAAGTGAACTTAAAAGACTATTTCTTCATGAATGTCATTTAGGGCGAAGAATCAGCAAAGCATCACGCAATATATATACAACGATTTTGACCTATCCAATAAACCGCATCCAAAGCGACCTCTTACAATTGACTTAGAAGGATTGAAATACGTTTTTGAGACCGAACCCAGATTAAATTCATGTTGTTTGGTAAAGCTATTTTCATGCTCTTTTACTGCAATGGTAAAAAAAAACTTCATGCTTTTAGAAAGAAGTGGAAATATTCTGTTTGGCTACCAAATGAATTAACACAATTTCTACTTCACAGGACAGCTAATGTGTACTTGGAGCTACTGAGTTCCCAACGTACCAATGAGAGGCTAAGGTATATGGTTACAGGAGGTGACAAGTGGGTGGCTTACGTTAATTTGTAGCGTAAACGCCAGTGGCTAGGAGCGAGAGAAAAAGGTGTACCTAGACCAATAAATAGAGTTATACATTGAGTTATTTATTGCTAGCTACCAGAACAATTACAGCTAAGATTTATTTTAAACAATTAAGCAAAGTCACCGCTTAACTTCAAATCAAAGCAAAGTTTATTTTTTACATGATAATGCTTGACCCCATGTAGCAAAACGAACGCGTGAGAAACTACTTTCACCTGGATGGAGTATGCTACTTCACTCACCGTACTCTTCAGATCGTTTACCATATAATTACCATCTGGTTGGCTCGCTGTGATAGAAAATTTAAATACGAAAGTTATATTAAAATCGAACTTCACCCATTTTTCAGTCGAAGGTCCAAAAATGTTTACATGAACGGAACTCTAGTTCTACCTACACGTCAACAACAAGTGTTAGATAACGACGATGCTTATATAATTAACGATTAATTGTATTGACTATATATAAAAATTTGGAAACGTTGTGTACAGAGATTGCGGGTTTATAATTTGCCAATCTAATGTATCAATAATACATGCATAAATATATGAAACATAATGCGTATATTTCTATAAAGTCTATTTATAATAAGCTCAAGTCCCAGTAGCAAAAGATTTGTTTCGCTTAAAAAGTGTGGATTAATAGCAATTTTCCCTGAAAATAAAGCGACATATGAACACTAAACATTTACATTTTAAGCTTTCGACCTGTGAGATATTAGCGAGTAACCTGTTAACAAACTCCATTTCAAAAATATGAAAGCCGTAACCCGTAACGGGATTCCGCGAGTTACAAGGTTACCTTATTAAAATTATTCATACGCCTTTTAGTTTTGGAATTTATTCATTTTCCATTCAATTTATTAAAAGATCACACTGTTTTATTTGCGGAACATGTTTGAGTAGAAGGTACCCGTTTGATTCCGAATGTTGAATTACATTTCACAATAAATTCGTATATTTAAGCAATGTTATTAAATTACCATACAAAAAGCATATCGCGTTAGACTAAATTTTTCATTTTTTCAACTTTAGACTTCGTTTACACGCAGAATTGTTTACGTTTTACCTTGCGTAAGATAGTGTTTATTTCCGTATCTGAGTTTTATAGGTTTCTAAGGTATATTTAGAAATAGTTTATATATTCTAATTAAACCGAAACGTATGAAAAGTGTCCTCGAATGCCCGAAACACAATTTATACATTCGATAAACTCTGTTTAAGGATACTTGCAAATAACGATAGTTTGTATGTTTCGTGACTGCAACTGTGACAAGTTTGACGTTGACATTAGCTTTAATATTTCGTAACAATTTTGCAATTTTTATTAATTGAATTGTAATGGTGGATTTTATTTCATCCTATACTGATGAAAGTATTCTCAATTTTATAAGTAATATATAAATTCTTAGAAAAATTAAGTACTACAGAAATCCTTTTGAAATGTTCACAGGTTGGAAGTTTTAAGCCTCTACTTCAACTCTTTAAACTTATTGTTACCACCAAAATTACTTCTGTTAGGAAAGTAATTATTTTTTAAATATTACTTTCCTAACAGAAGTAATTTTGGTGGTAACAATAAGTTTAAAAGTTGAAGTTTAATTAGAGATATTTAATTAGAGATTAATTAGAGACTATTTTTGTATTCAATTATAGTCAATATTGACAAGACTACGGTAATATTTTATTTCTCTTACATTCTATTTATGTAGTATTTATATAAACTATTGTTATATCTTTATCTAAGAAAGAGCACCTATTGATTTGAAAGAGAAATGCATATTGACGATAATAAGTTAAAAGTTAACTATTGTCATCAGAATTGGACATAATAAATTTAGATAAACGTTTGAACGACTTTTCTTTATTTAATTTAAATAGTGTTTTGCATTTATTTTAATTGCATTGCGTTAATTGCAATTTCATTAATTAGTTTATTAATTCAGTAGCTTATAAATTTAAGAGCATAAAGCATCAGGATTTCTAACGGACACAATGTATCTTTTGCTATAAACTAAGTTAAACATTTGTCATATTTGATTAAACATTTCTGTCATTTTTTTTATTTTAGTACTAATTTATATTATTGAGTTAAAAAATTGTATTTTATTATGTGCCAATTATACTCTTTCTGTAGTTGAAAAATAGTCTTTATTTTAAATGGAATCATGTCTGTAAGTATGTCTATATCAAGACTCGTTAAAATATCTGTAGCCGCTTTAGCGTGATTGAGTAAGGATAACCAAATTCACTTAATATTTAATATTTTACGCATGCTAAGTCGCCGCTAACATCCTTCGGGTTACTTTAAATGCGAATTCGGCTTGTAATTAAGAGATTTGTTAATTCTCTATTGTATTAATATTTTCCAATACGTTTTGTTTATTTTAACCAAGGATTCTCTCCTTGGTTATAATTTTTAATTCCTAAATCATGGTACAATATTGCTGTTCAATACCTTATTTTTTTATTGGATCGATTAAGCGAGTAAATATTTAAATTAGAGATTATTTACAGCAAACAAAGAGAAATATTCATTTTCAATTTATTTAAATGCGTGGGGAGTAGAACAGAAATAGCTTTATTAAAAATCATCGCTTAGAATAGATAATTTCATAATAGAGAATGTAAAAATTAAAATTCAATAGATCTCATAGATTATACGTCGACTCCCGTATTTATTACATAAACTGACTACATTGATGGTATTTTGGTAATTACTTTAATGAAAATATTTTCGGTAACATAAACATAAACTGAAAAACTTACGGATTTTAATACAAATTTACTTACCACGATAATATACTCCGGTCATTTTTATTGTAGACACAACCTAAACAAAAAGCTAGTAACCTCTGGAAAAACCAATTCCGCAAAAAGTTAGCTCGAGCTAAGTTTCCTTTTACATTTAAAAGAACGATGAATTGCTAAGTCAAAGTGGGATGCCGAGGGGTCTTCAAACGAGCGTCGGCATGTGCTCCTGGTAATTAAGTGGTCAGCTTTGAGGTTTGAAATTGATCTTTTTCATTTTGAGTCGAAACGACCGACTGCTATGCACGCCAGTCGCTTCATTGTCGTTTTATTTACTTAGAAAATATATCGTTCCCCTTAACAGTATGTGAGACAAGGCGACCATTCGAGATATATATTGCATCTTCACAAATAAATAATTATTAAAATAATTTTCATGGTGGATTTGACTTCAAAGATTTTGCATAATTTCTTTTTACGTTCGCATTGTATAAGAATTGAAGTGACAAGAAGTGGTTGTCACTTCAATTCTTATACAATGCGAACGTAAAAAGTCTTATAATAATGAGGGCATGATATGTCTATAACTTAGACCTTATATTCTATTAATATTAATAAATGTTAATATTTAGTCAGCCAATAACTTTAAGGACGAACGGTAAATTTTAAACGCGTATATCGTGCTAAATTTTGGTTTCCATTTACGTCCACTCCCAGTAGCGGTATAAACGGTAGTAAAATGGAAATAGTTACTTAGCGTTTCGTGAAATATAATTATTAACATTAAATATTATAGTAAACAAAATAACAAATATGTAAATTATCAAAATACAATTAATACTTTCTTAGTTTGAATTGGATTGAAGGCGAATTTTGGCAGAAATATTTCAAATGTTTATGCTAATAAAAACTAGTATTTTTATGAGTGATTTAACAAGTTGACTCTGTCTGAAATATTTTGAGAAACTTCTATCTTTGCGGACATCTTAATTGGATTTTTTTATACTTCAATCCATTTATACAATAAAAAAAAGGAACTGAAAATAATATCACATTATATTGTAAAAATAGTAAAGGAACACACGTAGAGTTATAAATCCTTAAATTAAAAAAATCAGACAGGATAAGAATAAAACTGGCGAGTAAGAAATTGAGAAGAGAAAAACTTTTTCAAGTGAATTAAAATTGTACTTTGACAATAGGTGAGAGAATCAATTTGCAGTTTGAAATAAAAAGGATAAGGGGAGTTTCAGAACGTAATCTATGGCAACGAGAAGCTAAGGTTTTAAAACTATAATTGGGTTAATACGCGCTATATGGATTCTTCAGGTTAATGAGGATCTACTCATTATCTATTGTAACGTATTAATTTTGTATACATACTATATTAATTGATGGATATTTCTAGTAAGCTTAATCAACCTTCAACCAGAGTAGGATCTCGTGAACAGTAAATGCATTAAATTAGTTACTGTGCTTTTAACTTTCTTAATAGACCATTTTTGTAGGACTAACCGATTGATAATAAATGTTACTGGTGTGAAGACCACAGTTCATTTTTGCCATCAGAAAATCGTCAGCATGGAGCGTGCATCACACTTTCTAAAAATTAGTTTCAACATTTTTCACGATTTTGTTTCTGTCCGTATTTCCCAAGATTTTAGAAAAGTTAGTTTTAGTTCCCTCTCCAATGTCATCCATCTTCATATCAGAGCAACATGGTTATGTTTATGGCAGATCTACCAATGTTAGTCTCCTATTCTCAGTACTTATTTTAGTAATTTTATTCTGAACAGTATGTTGATGTGATAAATTAAGAGTAGATCATTTGATGTTAACTCAAAAGCTTGCAATGGTATCAAGACAAATGCTCAAGTCACTTCTGGTATATTCCAAGGGACTATTTTTGGCTTATTCCTATTTATTTTATTAATAAAACAAATTGAGAATAATCATTTCAAACTCAGTAAATTATTAATGTATTACTGATTATTTCAAACTATTTACACCCTTAACGTTCATATACGATCATTCGAATATGCAATACCAAGTCAATAGGCTCAAGACCAAGTAATAAGCTGCCCTCTAGACCAAGTAATAAGCTGCACATGAGTGTATCCGAGTGTAAGCAAATTATGTTTACAAAGAAAAAGAGAACGGCTCGTTTCACTTCACCCACCTCAAAAATGTTCAAACACATTTATATTATATACGATCTTCGACGATATTGAGAGCATCAAAAAAGATTTAGAATAGCTTTGTATTATTAGCTTTGTATTACCTACCTTCATTGTTAGACCTTATCCAAAATCGGCTTCACTAATTACAATATTTTATCTTTCTGAATCAGACAAAAATGTTAGAATGCTCTTTTGACGGATGTGACCTTTATAATGAGGAGACGATGTCTTTCAATACTCCTGTAAGATACTTTTATGATGGGACCTTTTTAATGAGGAGATGATGTTTTTTAATATTCTTGTAAGTTCACATATTCAGTTCACGGGCGTGAAGAACAGACTTCGTGTGATGCATGTACCGCGGCCAAATATGTATTCAGAACCTTTTGAAATTTACTTTCGTTTTTAAATTATTATATTTATAACTAATTATATTTTATCCTTAACCTTGATGACTTTCATGTGAATAATTTATGTATCGTATTGTACAAATTATTTTATTTAAAATTTTATTTCCTCTCTTGAATATTATTGAGATACATTAAGTTTTTGTTTACTTCGTAGCAGAAATATCAGAATACATATTTGGGTTTAATTTAATTTTTCAAAGATAATTCTAGTAGTTAGTATGTTTTTGTATTTAAATAAATAAATCTGTGTGTAATATATTTCCCATGACATATCATATTATGTAATAAGTTAAGTTATATCGAATAAAATTCGTGTCAAAAAATACAGTTTAAAAATGATCGCCAAACAAATGGTTGTAAGTGTCATCCGTATACATTAGCCGTAACAAATCCGTCAGTGGGAAGTGCAGATCACAATTTTTGTGAAATATTTTCTGCAAAATTTATTTATTGCATTAAAATTCCCTTCAGTTTTTTATATTTTTATTTCAATTATTAATCTTTGTCGTTCAAAACATATAAATGTAATTTTTATTTACTTTTTTGAATAGTGTTTTTGAATAGTGTTTTTGAATAGAGTTTTTGAATAGTGTTTTTGAATAGTGTTTTTGAATAGTGTTTTTGAATAGTGTTTTTGAATAGTGTATCGTTTTTAATAAAAGACAATTATCACATTTCTTTATTTAAATTTCTTGATATTATTAAAATTATTATATTTTTTGTTATCCGTGTTTTATCAAAAATTACAAGTGAAACAGGAGGGAAACTTTTGAATAAACTTCTTGTCAGAGAAATGCCTTCATTTGTGATAAGTTACCAAGTTTTTAAGGTCTACATTTGTATATTTCTTCTTTCTCCGGGATATGGTTCCATATCTCATACGGGGTCAACCATTTTCGTATGTTTTCGCCATACCAGTTTATTTTGTATTGTCACTAAACCCATGTCCATAGATTTGAAATCTTTTCTTTTAGTGCTCTTCCAGATGGCAGCGGGTCGAACCCGGCCTCTCTTCCGTTTTTCTATTTTTGTAACTGCTTTATTCATATTTTCGACACGCCTCATGACGTGTCCTTACAAGCGATTTAGTCATAGCTTGTCCTCAATCTTTGCAACTTTAAATGTTCCTCTAATATATTCGTTTCAATTCTGTCCAATCTTGTAACTCCCATGGCTTAATGCAGGCTTCATTTCTGTGACATGCATCTTTTGTTCGTTCTTCTTTTTCATTGGTTAGTATTCCGACTCGTACATCAGCGTTAGTCGTATTGCTTGCTTTTAAACTCGACCTTTAAGTTTGATAGACATTGTAGTATCACATCAGCATTTGAGCCAGGCAGTTGTTATTCTGTGCTGGAAGACTAAGAGAGATACTTCTTATCAAAGTTCTTGCCAATCTAATTCTTCTATTATATTCCTCAATCTAATTCACTCTCTGACTAATTCATATTTCATAATTATATATATATATATATATATATATATATATATATATATATATATATATATATATATATCAATGTAAATAATATTAAATGTGATACAAGCAAACACATAAGGAATATTTCCCTGTTTGTTAGTTATTAAATGAAAGAACATTCATTAAAAACGACACATTTAACAAAAAACTATTCTCGCTCGTGATAATTTCCATACCAAAAATTGATTTCACATATATTTCTCATACTTACTGCATTTTCGCAAAGTGTTTATTAAAATGTTTGGACATAATTACTAGTATTAGTGACACTAAATACTGAATATGCAAATAAAAATAAGACTTTCCGTAAAAAAGAAAGTAATTTAAAATATTAAATAAACAAAGATAATATATAATATATATGTAAAGAGACGAAAAGTCAGAAAGTAAAAGCAATTTTCAAATCGATTTTTATTTATCAAACTCACGAGCGGTGTTTTTTTGTTATGTACGTTGTTTTCTATTAATATTTTTTCACTTATAGAAAAAAAACAGTAAAATTATCGTCAAGACCGATCCAAGTTATTATTCAAAATACAACTCCCAGTTAATCACAAATATTGAGCGCATATGACTAACAATGAATTATTAAGAACGTGCAATTTCGTAATTGGCTTCAGTCTACCATTCAATATTATATTATTTTTCAATAAAAAATTAATTAGAAAATCTCACTTGCTTGACAATATTTATTACATCATTTTAAACGCTTATGAAGAAAATGCATAATATAAAACTAATAAAGGAAGGAATGGGCATCACCCTAACTAATTTAATGAATTTAATTCACCAACAAAATATAATAGGTGTATTTATAATCGACGCTTGAAATGAGGTAAGTAATTTTAGTTTCTTATAGAAAACTTTTCTGTTACCCGATGTTTCGTGTTATTTAATACACGTACACAGATGCATTTTCTTCGTAATTTTCCATCACACACGAATGAGAAAATTAAGACGTTATTTTTCGTTACAAAAAATTATTGTTTTGGGAATTTTTAAAAAAATATGTTTTTTTTTTAAATAAGCTTCATCTACATAATGTATGATAAGTTATGATAAATAAATGAAAACATGTTTTTTTGGCATTTATTGGAAGGGACAGTTATAAACGGCCTAATGTTGTGCCAGTTATAAACGGCCTAATCTTGGTCATCCATCGGAACGTGAATATATCCATGGTAGGCCCTTGCAAAATTATTAGTCTCTGTGATCCTGTGTTCGATCGCTTTGAATCCCCAAAAGACTTCAGAAACATAACCAAAAACTATCTGGATTATATTTAACCCCACAGGAAGATTGTAACTCTAAAATGACAAAATAAAATGGATTTTAAAGAAATACGTGATATACAGATTGAAATTACAGTTATGTTTTTCATAAGGTGACACACTATTATTATGTTCTACTAGTTTATATAAATCATCTAATGTATAAAAAAAAATTAGCTACACGAGTGAATATTCAACATATTGTCTTTATGATCTAATTATCTAATTAATTTGATCCTCACTTCAGAATGACGTCAGTACGCTTTTATATCGCTATGTGTTATAAATTAATTTTAGTTTAACAGGGTATTAAAACATGTTTTATAAACTTATATATATTTGACAATCTAATAGTACATATTAGTCTACAAAATAAAACATCTTACTTTACGCCACGAGCCACTTTTCTTTAGAAGCAATTTTCCTGAAATAAACTATTGAAGTTGCTTTGCAAAGTTTATTAATAATACGATTTGAAGAACAAGATATTGTGTTCTGAACACATAGTCTGTATTAAGAACTTTGTTAAAATGTCTAAATCGAATGGAAGAGTGCTCTAACTTAGCGGTTTTCAAGTTTCGTATTAGAGTTGATATTTAAAAAAATATGTAAACTGTAAATCCTGATATATTATAAGTAGGACAGTAATATTGAATATATTAGGGATTAACTCTCTTTTTTTGGATATAAGCTCCAAAAGGTATGCAGCAAAATAAATACAAATAGAAAATAATCGACAAAGTTTATTTATTGATATGAAATAAAGACATATTAGTGGAATTACAGGGAAAACTAAAAATATCTTATATAACATTTAAGGTTTCATCGCTGATTTCATAAAACAAAGTGGGTCTCATATAATTGTATTTATAAACCAATATTTTATTTAGACATAATACATTATATATATATATATATATATATATATATATATATATATATATATATATATATATTATTATTATTAAAATAACGCAGACATATATTCTAAGTAATGAACTAATTACAATTTGGACGAAATGAACACTTTATATAGTGTATGTCTCGTAATATGGGTTTCATATTATTGCCATATAATTTTCCTTCTGTAAATGGGAAAAAATTAAATGCTTATGAAATTACTAATCCGTATATTTCCAAAATCTTTGTAACAAAGAGAATTGTAATGTCAAATATTCGTTCAAAATTTTGACTGAGAAATAAAGGTTAAGTACAAAAATTCTAAATCGAAATTTTTAGACATAATTACTAGTATTAGTGACACTAAATACTGAATATGCAAATAGAAATACGACTTTCGATAAAAAAGAAAGTAATTTAAAAATTTAAATAAACAAGGATAATTGTGAAATAGACGAAACGTCAGAATTTGGCTTCAAACTTCGAAATTTAAATAAAGGTTGAAAATTTGTGTCATAATATCACTTCAAACACACACTTTTTTCGTTAGAAAAATAAAACTTTAAACACTATCTGGGGACTCTTTTTCGAATTAAAAATCAACTCATGATCTGCAGTGTCAACATGACGTTTTCGTCATAATTTTCGTTATAGGTGTGATTCGTTATATTATTATGCATGGGAAATAGGATTAATTTAAAAAAATGCAATTTCAAAAATATTTTATTTTTATTTTCCTTTTTAGAATAATGGATCGAATCACACCCGTAATACATATCGTAATAATAACACACTTATAAATAATATAATACATTAACCATTTTATTAAAAAAACGAGAAATCATTCTCCCGTCCCATAATGTCTTAATGCCATAATAGCAAAATAAAAAAGAATTAGAGTTTCTAAAAGTTAATATAAAATTTACCGGAAAATTATAACAATGATTTAGTTTTGTTTAGTAACAGGCAATACTATGCAATACGTTTAGGTGGTGAAAAATAATGATAATAATATACATAAATATGTTATTAGAAATACTACGTATCCTTACATTTTATACTTTACACGTCCTTAACTTCTTAATGTATATAATCCTCGTAATGCGAGTTCCACTTAACAGTTTTTATTTTAATTATACCAAAAAACACCTATCGCCTATTGATCTGGCACTTAATTATTTTTTAGCTGAATTATTATGTCAGTTTTATCTCTCTTCAATTAGTTCTTTTTCAACTCTTTGTAATGAAAGTTACATTTATAAAGCACCATTCGTTATAACATAAGAAATAATTACAAGTTATCGTATTAGTAGTTATAATAATAACAATTTTTTCATTTATTATTTGTATTCATGTCTGGATGTAACGATTTTTATTGATTTTAGAAATACATTTACAAAGTCTGCAATGATTACACTCACTGTTTAGCATATGATTAATATTAGTTATGGAATAACAATCAGCGAAATATTTCTTGATTTATTGTTATTTTTTTTCCTTTGTATTATTATCAATTATTACAATGATCATATAGAAAATAAACAGCAAAGAACTCACACTAGGAATCATCATAATTTCAAATAGGGAAGTTCCAAACCGGAGGTGTAGTTACAAAAAGGTAAGTCATATATCTACTAGGTAGACGTAAAAGGAGTAAGCCACGCGTTATAACATGTTAAATAACGACGCAAGAAGTTAAGGAGACATCTAGTGATTATATCGATCAATCATCGTCGCTAATCACTTGAGTCATGCCGCGATGGAACAGAATTATGTACGCGACAGCGTTATATAATTCGACTAATAAATACATTCGTACGGTAATATTACTTGCCTTCGTTCTATTATATTGAATGACACTTTTCAATTACTTTTATTATGTCTGTTCGTGGTTTTATATATTTTCATACATAAAATATAATTTTTAATTTAAATCTAATATGCGTCGTTCTTATAAGCCTAAAATAACATGTTATTTTGTCATGTAACTTATGAATATGAGATTATTACAATTTGTACATTTCTTTTATACATTTCCGAGAGTGACTTTGTTTCGAAAGTAAGAAATATTCGTTGTAAGAATTTGTATTTTTTGATGTTTGTATTAAAATTCTTGAGGTAAATCATTTACATTTTCGTAACTTTCGTTAACAAAGAACATAGAATCATAGCGACAGTAATAAGGGAGTTTGTATGTATGGATGTGAGCCTTTAAAAGCTTATAAAATTTTATAAAAGGTTCCATTTGGGTTCACATGTTTGGTTCGTTGTATTTGCTGGCACGTACGTAGCAATACGTTTCCGAATTGGGAAAACTGAACCATATCGCTTTGATGTATGCCCTCTTAATATGGAAACCTGTCTCTTACAAACACTTACGAAAAATCGGCTAGATTAAATCTCATAAATTTTAAGCTTCTTGTTTTATTACAAAGATAGCTACTAATGTTTTTGTAAAAGTGGTATCATTTTATTTATAGTTTCTAATTAAATTCCAGATATATAGATTACTAGCACGTTGATGTCAAACATTGTGGAAGTCATGCGAGTTCTGTAGAAAATAGATGCTGTGTTTTTATCTTTGCTGCTGTAACTTTTTGTGAGGATCCAGAGTTCAACGTTAAACTTCAATCAATCCATTAAAATAAGAGATTTTTTACTTTGAGGATGCTCTATAGTGAAAAACTACATAATAATATGAACAAAAATTTTCACGACAAACTTGTTACGTACAACATTAGACTTTTTCATTTGTAATTTTGTTATGTTGCACGTAACACTCTAGTAGTTTGTACGTTATGTTACAGGTTACACTGTAATAGTTTGTGTGTTATGTTATACGTTACACGTTATGTTACACGTGTATTGGAAGTTATGAAGCGGTTTGTATATTTTCCATCAGATTATTTATTAATCTTGGTAGCCCTGACTTACTAATTCGACTTACTTCTTCCGCTTCACTCGTTTTTATTCATGCTTCATTACAAATTGTTTCCATAATAATGTATTTGAAATTATCATCTTTAAAATATTCTTCTGTTTATTCTATTCATATTTTTCCGCGTAGTTCACGTTTCATTTTTGTACTCAGTTCTTTCAATGTTTTATGTTAACTATGTCTAGAACAAGGTCTTGTGTAATATAAAATAAGAATGAAAATGAAATAAGAGGGTTGTATTGAAAGTTTTTGGAATTGGCCGTTTGTAATAATGATAGAAAAAATTTATTAAAATTTGGTTGTACACCATATAGCTCCGGTCTCGTGGCATGCGACTTGTATTTATTAACAAGAATAAAATATAAATTGCAGGGAATACGATTCACGATTGCCGAAAAAGTGTTGACTGCCTTTGAAAAGATCGTGGAAAAGAAGTCTGAGAAAGGGTGGGCGACTGTTTCTTTTAGTATTTACATTGCACGAAACGATGCATAAAGTTCAGTGCAGACTATTTTGAAAACTTATACACAAATTACAAATTTCTCAGTTGATTTCATTTTTTGAATTCTTAAAACTATCCGTGTTACCCCTTATAAAAAGATTTAATTAACAAGCATTTAGAAAACAAAAGAAAAAATCCGATTGAGAAAGCATTTTCCTAACTAACAAAAAGAAAAGAAGAAAAACCTATACACTTGAGAATACAAAATTATATTCGAATAATAATGAAAATTTATTTTATAAATAGCTCTTTATGAATTATTTGTAGTTCATTTCTATTTCTCTTTAAAAAATCTTTGGAAAATGTATATTTATATTTTTAATTTTTTTTTTGAAGGATTAGTTGAATAATTTTGGAGTGTAATCCCTAATTTTAAAAAAATATGTATTTACACAGTCCATTATACCTAAAGGACTTGAGCGCGTCACTACGGTAACGTCACTATAAATGTTTTCAAAAATCTCTCAACAAAACTCAACTACACGTAAGGTGTGTTCCAATGTGTCCATATTTACTAAGGTGATTTAGCGTCGCTGTCTTTTATTACAGTAAGTGTAGATATTTCTAAAATACTACCGATTTACGATACTAAGAGCAGATTACACATAACTGCATGACAACCCTAACTTAAATGCGGAGTCCAATATTTAGAGATCTGATATTTAGGGAATTAATGCAGTGGCCATATGTGCTTTGGAGTCCTGTAAATAAACGCATGCTTCATTGTAATTAAAATACTTTAAAACTGCAGACAGACATTTTCATTTTATTTACTCGTTTTCTATAGAAGATCTGAAAGTATTAGTGGAGAGAGGAAGCGATATTAAAAATATTAAAAGTATTTACATTACATATTTCTTCTATGTTTATTTATTTATATTTCTTTTAAATCACTGAAATATTTTCTTATGAAATTTAGTTATTAAAACAAAATAGATGCTTTGATCTTAAATAAGATCCTACATAATATGAGGTTTGTATTAATAATATATAATTAATGTAAAGCTTTATTTAATCTTTAATCAGTATATCTTTTTATGCTTAAATACTTACCTAAGTAAGTCTGCGAACAAAAAACTTTAAATTAGGTACCATAAGGTAACTTGAAAATGGTATTAAAATAGAAATAATTTAGCTGATATTAAACAAGTAGCAAATTATAAGGATAAAAAGCCTGAAATGCGATATAATTGAAAAGTACTTTAACTGTCTTAAAATCCAAATCCACGCTATACTTTTCTTAGAACTTTAACCAAAGAAATTTATTTATTGATCATACCCTAACATATATAAATGTTTTTTCAATACAACTAAAGTATTCCTACATCATGTTAAATTACAAGCAAAAGCATAAAATATATAACATTTTCATGGAAAAAATTTACTCCGCAGTTTTGAGTATATTTAAACGATTAACGATTTACAAACGTGTGTCCCCGTATTACGATAAAAAGAAAGTTCAAATGTTGTTAGGACTTCTAGAGATATTAACAATTAGATAAAGATTTAAACTTGAAATTCTTAAAGACACAATACATAATAGACAAATTTTACAATTATATTTCACAATAAATCATGAGGAAATTGTAAACTGAAATAATCAACATTACATGTTTTTTACCTTTATAATGTAATACCTTGTAATTTTCTGTGTGAAACGCTTCTCTCTTATAGACTCTATATTTTACCATTTTCTAGGATAACTCTAGAATAAATAATTTATTTAAATATCGAAATTAAAACTAACACATTAAAATCAACGAAGTTTATAATAAATCTCGTCAATATGGGGTTTGAGCTACACTGAACATTAAGGAGTGGTAACAGTTTCAGATTAAGAAAATATATAAAACAAATGCGATCCTTTTCGAACTACATACAAGTAATGACAAAAAGAAAGAAATGAAGGCATATCAGTCATTATGATTTTTAGTAGATATTGTCCAATTTTTTATGTGTCATCTGGTTCCTTATATTGTAAATCTGTGTATAATACATTAACGTATAAGTGTACGCATATATCCTACATGAACACGTACATACACAGATAAACATATGTACACATATACACGTATGCATACACACAATTTGTGTATGTGTACCTGCGCGTGTGCGGGCGCGTGCGCGTTCGCTTGCGAATATGCGTGTACATATGCGAGTGTTTGTATGTGTACGGTATGCATGTGTGCATAACCAATATATTTTATAGTATAAAATCTTCGCCTACCAATCAAAAGAATAAAATGATACCGAGTAATATGCTATCTAGGAATGGCGATTGAAACAAGAATGTTCTTATCCGATATGTGCTTGTCCGATTCTTATCCGATTTGTGCAGGAGCCAGGGGGTAACCAATATTTTAAATATTACTTTTGCAAACGTGACATGAAAATGAAAATACGTGCTTAATCCCATAAAACGTTATGTGTCAAAATAATGATTAATATTTTTTCTGTCTTAGTCAACCAGAAGTATTTGATGTTTTCTTGATAGGAACTTCTTCTTGACAGAAATATTTTATTGCAAATATGATAAACGTATTAAATTTATGCGAAGACATTGACAAACAAGAAAATAAGCGAGTTAATAAAAAATTCGGTCTACGCGTCATAAATTATAATGCCTTAACAAATCTAACAAGAGTTTGATTCCTGGAAATTTATTTACCTAAGTCTTCTTTCATGGACTTATTTTGGAATTACTATCAACTATTGTCTAAGAGTTGATGTGTTGTTTATTTACATGTATTGTACTTTAATTTTTTTTTACTTTTTTTACACATATTTTATACATTATAAGGAAATTCTTAAATAAAGGATTTTCGTTATATATTTATTTAATATTTACTATGTAGAAAGATACTTTGTGCATGTTCCAAATATCTAAAGATGCTAGCAACAATTACCGTTTTATTGCATTTGTGATATATGTATTTTCAGGAAAAATCAGGCTCATAAGGTAATGATAAATATCATTATAAGATGTAACATGTTTAAGATAATATCAATTTCGGGATAAAAAACCGTTAAGTGAATTTCTTGAAGTTGTGATTGTGATATCTTATTAATGAACGTCCTAAGGAAGGACTCAGTCCTAGACTTGCAGGATCTATCTATATGTGAATAAACAGGACTTTGAATGAAAAAAAAGTTATAACATTTATGTGAGCATTAACATAAAACGAGGTTTTAAAATGTAAGTTGGCAAGATCGTAAATACAATAAATGCATCATGTCAATGGTTGTTTCTATTGCAAAAATTTGTCAAAGGTCGTTTCTAGTTCAGCAGCCAAAGTAAAAAACATTAAAAGAAAACAATTGTCTAGACTGGCTTCCGTAATTTTGTAAAATTACATGTTCATATTCTGATCTATCATAATGGTCTATAATAACACTTTTAATGTCATCATATTCAGCGCTTCATTTTAATACTATATATTTCATTTATTAAGATTACTTGGGTTTGCATACATCAAGCAACATAAGATCAAGACATTTTGTTGTAACTTGTTATAAAAACAATTCTTGTAATAGAAAATCACTCAAACAGTTCATTGATTAGGATCTTATTTATAGGAATTCGAGGGAATATCATTAAGTAGCAGTTATTAGGTTTGGAATGGAAATTTTCACATTAAATCTTTGAGTATATATTTTTAAAATACTTTTGATGCAATAAGTGTAAAATTTAATTAATACAATTCAAAAAGATATTTAAAAATCAGTAAGTATGCCCAATGCTATTTGCCAAATATCAAATATTTATCTCAGTTTCATCATTACAACTAACCAGGAAATTATTCATCAGCTTAACCTAACCAGGTAAGGATATTTTGGTCAGTTTACATAATTTGTCCATTTGAACCTTCAGGAAAATGCGAAATATTTTTTTACAAAAGAGATATTTAAAAAAATAATCGACTTGTCATTTTTGTCTTTACGTTATACTAAGATTCTTAACAGACACGAAGCGTTTTTTTTGAAAATATTTGTTTTTTTAATAAAATTACACCTTAGTACTGGCAGATTTTTACCAAGTTTAGTTTGTTTTTTTTTTTTAAACCAGGAAATGATTCATGTAAGACTTGAATTCATCACAATTTGAGTATCATAAATTTAATGTTGCCACAAGTTTTCAAATCGTTTCTGTTGAACTTCACAACGTTCACTACATTGAAACTTGACTTGGAGACTTAATAACTTATTAATCTTTAAATTAAAATTCAGTAATCCTGTAAGAAGAATTGTTGGAAAATGAAATTTCGTAACCTTATTAAATTCGAATCGCCTTTACTTGATCAGATAAATATTTTTGTTTGACTTTTCATTCCTGATATTTTAAAAGATGTTAATGTGCAAAGCACATACACATCGCGCATACTCTTGTTGGTCGCTAAGAAGCACCTTGTTGTCATTTTCAACCTCATTTATGTCTTTGGGTTTTTCATAACTTCATTTATCTTTTGTGGTCTTATATTCTCTTCCTAATGTTTATTGACACTCTTACAATGATTTCTTAAAGTCGATTCCGTGAAAATTAGTTTATGTTTACCAATGAAACACAAATGTTCTCAAAAATTTTTGTAATTTTTTCTGTGTTATAGATATGATAAAAAAGTTAAAGATAATGTACATTTTATTACGAATAAATAATTTTCACTTTTGAAACACATACATTTATTGAATCGGCTATTGTGAATATGTAATATTACATGTCTCATTTTAATCTAATTAGTATTATGTTGGAAATAATTACATTTAGATGAGTATTGAAATAATATTAATTAGTACATATTTTTTATGTTGAATTCATATTTATTACATTAAACTAACGTTATTAGTATATGGTTATTAGTTGGTACTATTATGTGTACTATATATAATTCCATAAATAGTCAACGACTAATAATTATCTATGACAGCTATAGCCGACGGGCGACCGGACTTAAGGACGCGGTCTGGACGGGCTAATGAACCACATCCTTTAGCCATTAGTCTTTCACGATAACGTACAATATTATAACTTTCATGTTTCTTTTTAAGAATCCGTTTACACTTCACAATAATAACATAACTTGGAACATCCACTACTTCCCAGGCATCATTGTTTTCGAAGCGTTTAAGCTCGTCTTTAACAGCTTGTTCTCCCTTCTTCTTTTCAGGCCCATGTAGTGCTTCCTCTAGTGTCAGTTAATTTTCATTGTTAATTTTATTATTTTCTGTGCACATAAATCCATATCTATCAGGCTTATCTATGATTCATGGTGGTGAAGTTACTAGAGTGATTTAATTTATGAAACTATCGTCAGTTGTTGTTGACTCTTCATTTTCAAAACTTTCATCACCTGTAGTCGACTCTTGATTTGATACATTTATCTCATCATTAAAATTTATTTTATCCATAGAACTAAAGGATTCATTTGCTTCATAGTAATCCTCCATATTATGCCCTACTAAATTGTGACTTCCTGAAATTGGTTCTGGTTTTGCATCTGAATTTTGCACATCAACGAAACTTTCCTAATGTATTTTATTTTTCTCAATAGTAATCACATCTCTGCTGGTTGTTATTGATTAATTATAATTTCTATAACCTTTGACATAATCTGTATAACTACCAGAATACATTTTTTTAGATTTCTTATCCAATTTGTGTCTCTTTTCCTTGGGGATATGCTTCATGGCTGATCTACCAAATATTCTAATATGACTAAGATTTGGCTTTTCATTGGTCCACAGTTTATACGGAGTATGATTATTTAGTCCAGTTTTCACAATGCGATTCTATAAGTAAATAGCAGTATTAACGGCTTCCTTCCAAAATGTCTTGTCTAGCTCAGCTTCAAACAAAAGACATCTGGCTTTTTCTACGATAATCCTATTTATACGTTCGCAAAGCCCATTTTATTCAGAGGTATGTCGGTTTGAATTGTGATGAATAATTCCCATTTTCTTTAAATAACTATCAAAATATTATTGCAATATTCTTTATCATTATCACTACGTATAATTTTAATATTATTTAATATTAGGTTATTAACTTTTCTTTTGTTATTTTTAAAACATTGAAGACCTTCATTCTTTTTCTTTAAAAATATACATAAGTCATGCGGCTATAGCCATCTATCAACAGGAGAAGTACTTTGATCTTCCGAGAGAAACATTTTCCATTGGCCGTAGATGTCACTGTGTACTATGTTCAACAGATCTGTACTGTTGCCTTTCTGGGGAAAAAGCAATCACGTACCTTGCCTTCACAGCACACTTCATAATTTGTTTCGTTAATATCAGCCATCTTGTCCAACATTACTCCTTCTACAGCTTTCTGCATGTTATTCATGTATTGACTCTTAATATATCCTAACCTACGATGCCAAAGCTCAGGATACTTTACTGCTGCATTTAATAGACAAATGAGCGTCTTTACTTATATACTCCATTTATAAGAGAAGCAGCAGCTATTAAAGTTTTCTTTTTGTTATAGATTTCATATCCATTACTCGTAAATTATACCTTATTTCTTTGTCTTATCAATTCATATCAAACTAACTGATAATAGATTGGTAGTTAGACTGGGAACACATAATACATTTTCAACCATAACCATAGTCACTCTTCGTAGTTGAAGTCGCGATTTTCACATTTCCCCAACATCAAAACTGGTAATTTATTTTTATTTGCCATTACGATTTCTCTAGTAAATCCATACTTATGGCCTCCCGAGTCGAAGTAACCAATCACTTTTATGAAATGATTCATTAAAAAACACTGCGCTAAACGCATTAGTGGATTTTTTTTTAATTTCAACCAAATCCTTAGAGGTTCTATTGATATTTCTACAACGGTTGCGATAACGACCAGTTTCTCGACATTTATAAAATTTGATATCTTGCTTATTTTTGACGTTGACAGGGAATTATTTAGCACTCGCGTCATCTTTTCTTGGCACAAACTTATTTCACTTTTTATATTGGTAACGGAAAAATGCTAATGCGCTAGTCATATCACTATCTTCCGGTTCCATGTTAATACGTTTTGACTTAATGGCGTCAATCGTCATGCGTATGCTAGAATGTTCGATGGCCATTATCATGGCCACGTATTTTTCAGATAATCTAGCCAGCATGATGGATCCAATCCACTCATCATTAATGCCAAAGCCTGTTAATGCCAACTTTTGACCCTCTTCAACGATCTGAGTTACATACGACGTCATCGATGTTCAATTTTGTAGGCGAAAGATATAAAATTTCGCAGTAGACTAATTCTTCTAGTAAATCCTGAGTCATCGAATAGCATACTCAATTACACAGGTCAACAACATAATTTTTTTTTTGCGTCTGTTATTTAGTAAATATTTTCTGTTTATATACATCGAAAATTTAGCAGAAACTCCGTAAATAATAAATAAAGTTTGCTTTTGTACCTTTATATAACTGAAAATAAATATACGGTGTTTTGGCAGATTTTTTGAGGAGCCGTTGCATTTAAAATGCAAGAGAGGGGTGAGCGGAGACTGTGGGTGCGAAGCGGGAAGTGGTAATCTGACACGGTAGTGTGCGGATGAGCATTGCAAACGAATAACGTATTTTATATGTTGCGAGACCTAAAAATGTCTTCGAAAAAGTGTAAAAATTACATGGACTCTTGTTGTTTGACATCAAATATAAAACTTTGTGAAGCCTATGAAGCTTATTTTAAATTACCCGTACGAAGTCAAGATAAAATATGGGCTCATTTCTCATGTAATAACTGCAAAAACACTTTAGAAGGTAAGAAAATACATCATATTTTTGAGGAAAACATACCTATATATATTTTTAACACATGCATTAAATGTGTCATTCGTTAATGAATGATGTTCATTTTTTTGCAGCCTGGTACCGAAGAGAAAAAAAAAGTATGAAGTTTGCAGTACCAAGAATATGGAGGGAGCCAGCTGGTCACATCAATGATTGCTATTTTTGTATAGTTAATCCACGTAAGCGTCGCGCTGGCAAAAATTCCAAAAAGATTCAGTACCCAAATCTACCATCGTCTGCTCCAGTACCCCACAGTGAAAATTTTCCAGTGCCTTCTAGTCCAAAGCTGAAGGCACAAGATCAGCCACTACCGCTATCACAAATATCTAGTAATAGCGAAGGCAGCGACTTGTGATCGCATCACCATCTGTTGAACCACATCTCATTAATTCAAAAGAGTTTAATGACTTAGTAAGAGATTTAAACCTACCTAAACTTAAAGCAGAAATGTTGGCTTCACGGCTAAAACAGGGGAATTTGCTCAAAAACGATTTTAAAAGCAGCAGCACTCATGGCCTCAACGGAGCGAGTTTCAAATAGGACAACATAACGTCAAAAACAAACCAATTGTGGAGCCCCATCATGTTTTAATGCCTCCATTGCACATAAAATTAGGTCTCATGAAGCAGTTCGTAAAGGCTCCTCGTCAAGATTCTGAGGCCTTTCAATATTTAAAATCATTTTTCCCGAAACTGTCAGAAGCTAAAATTGAAGCTGGTATTTTCGTCGGTCCACAAATAAGAAAAAAAATGGCCAGTGAACAATTTCTACAGCTCCTAAGTACCCATGAAAAACAAGCTTGGCTCAGCCTTAAAGCAGTGATCCATGGCTTCCTTGGCAACAGGAAGGCTAACAATTACAAAGAGCTTATTTCTAATATGCTTAACAGATTCAAAGTCATGGGTTGCAGGATGTCTCTTAAAGTACACATGCTACATGCTCACTTGGATACATTTAAAGATAACGTGGGTGCGTATTCAGAAGAGCAAGGGGAACGCTTTTACCAAGATGTAATGAACTTCGAACAACGGTATCAAGGACAATATAACGAGAACATGATTGGTGACTACGTTTGGGGGCTCATACTTGCTTACACAAAAGAAATACCAAAAGTATTCATTTTTAAAGTTTTTTTGTATTCTTTTTCGTATTTTTGGGTTTTATATATGCCGTCTTTTATAATTAAAGTTAATAAAAATATATAATTCAAAATTTGTTTTCGTTTAAAATAGAGCTTTTTCATAAAATTTGAAATTTCGTTCTGGTAAGTACAAAAGCAAACTTTATTAGATAAAAATATTTTTTCTTTCTTTAGTTAGGGATAAGTAATCAAAATCAGAGGTACAGAACTCAGACTCAAAATGCATGTTGACCTGTGGTATTGATAATTAAAACGATAGTTAAAATCAATTTCGTTTTTGGTTTTACATCGTCTACAGCTAATATGCTTGTTCCCAGCTCTGGTTTGATACATTTCACCATACCCTCCGACACTAGAAAATTCTCTGCTGCGAAAGACCAATCACTATATTTTCGCAAACTGAATAACTCGAGCCACTGCTGGGCATGATTTAATCGAGTTATACAGTCACGCACTGTTTTGTTATTTCACTGCAATTGTCGAAGCGCGAAATACAAATATATTGCCCATCAAAGTGATAATACAAATAAATAGATAATTTACGAATATCTTGAATAATATGTGCCTGGGGCCATAATCTATAATAAAACAATGTGTTTTCATGTTTTCACTTTTAGTCAACGGAAGTGACTGACTTTCTTTATTCAAACTTTACATACAATAGTCACAGAGGGCACTACTGGTTACCTAAATATTTTCTTCGGATACATATTTATAACAGAATCGCTATTTGAATTTTCGCTATTTTCCGAAGAATCTCCTTCCGTTCTCTATGTTTAATGCAACATCCATTGGAAATGAGAGCTATACGTCATATCAACAGTTTCTGAAACGAAATTAAATTTTTCCGTGTCGCCTTGAAAATGTTGTTTGGCACACGCACGCCCCCACGCACGCACGCATGGACACACGCACGCACGTACTCATGGATACGTACACGTGTGCTTATTAATATTTATATTTTCAGAATATTTTGGTACAGCTTTCTTTACTTTGCGGGATTGTATATTATATATATATATATATATATATATATATATATATATATATATATATATATATATATGAGTGTATGTATTTCTAGCGGAAATCGTAGGTACACTTTTGTAGTCAACAGCAAAAATTAAAACTATAAAATAATTTAAAACAACATTATAATACACTATTTTTTTTTATATTATGAATAAATATGTAATAAAATATAAGTGATATGTTATGCGTATGATCTTTATAGGTATAAAAAAAATCTTTATACATAACGAGTACTAATAAAATAAAGGTTAAAACATTGAATTTGGAAAACGTTAATTTTTCTTAACATCTGTCTTCATATCTGTTTTTTAAGAACTCAGATTTTATTTAAATGTTTTTAACGACCATCTATAACAAAAAGAAAACTATAATAGCCTGCTTTTACACCGACTGGTTTACTTTAAGTTATTGCTGTGTATTTTCAACAAAAGCTGAAGGAGAAAGACATCATTGGGAACAAAGCTGAATGTCAAAAGTGGATGTTAGCATATGATTATAAAGTGATGCAAATGTAAACACAAAGTATCACCGATGATATGTCATCTAAACAAAGAAATAATTGAGCGGAAATTGTGAAAAAATTGCAAGTTCATTTAATTTTTACATTTATATTTTATTACCCGATACTCTACATTATGTAATTGTATCCAATAATGCTGATAACAATAAATAATAGCAATTGACAAATAATTTGCCACAAAAACTAAATACTGTTTCAGTTATCTCGAACATGATTAAATACATAATTTAATAACTTCAATGAAACAAAGAAATCCTGAAAACTGTCGTTAATTTAAGTACTAGACAATGATTTCCTTCTTAATTGACAGACGAGAAATAGTTCGTTAGTACCAGAACGGTATCCCCGTTTGCCAAGTTACACAATGCTACATTTTAATGACATTTTTATTCAAGATCCAAGCATTAAGATGAAAAAAGGAAATTTATTACGCGGGCCGTTTTATACGGAAAAGTTTGCCAGACGATCATTTTCATAAATTGCCTTCGTCTTTATTTAAGTTATGAATTATATCGCAAATTGAAATATTTGTTAATATTTTGGCGTTCATGCCTTAATTTATTTCATTTATAAATTAAATAGACGTTTACCATACGGCTGATGATAGACATATTTAATCATGGCTAGTATACTATAAAAGTTTTATAATAGTGCAACTTATAAATTATAACATACCATAAATTCAATGAAAAATTACCGTAACTGAGACTGGTGCTATGGTGATATCGAAATAAAAAATCTTCCGTTTATAGAATTAGGTGAAATAGTTTTTTTTATTTGATTTTTTAGTTTTATTTATTCGATTTTCCTATCTATGATTGCTTTTCCCATTTTATTAATTTTATGCAAAAAACAAATAGTTCAATACAACAGAAGTAGAAAGTTATTATAAAAGTTTAAAATAAATTTGATTTCTGTCGTTACGTTGATTTTAATAAGTTGCGACACGTGAATAAAGTCTGTTTTATTTATTTAAATACTTATATTATACTTTACGAGCTTTCGTGGTAAAATTACTTTTAAAAGTATTTATTTATTTATTTCATTCAATATATCTAGTTGGTACGTATGGCGGACTTATTGCTACCAGAGCTATCTCCTACAGCCTACCAAAATTTAATACAGGTAATAAAACTAAGTACCTTTGTTTGGCATCATATTTTAATTCTACGAACTTTCAACATGAGTGATATCATTAATTAATTTAATTTCAAAATTTAATTTACTTTATATAGAATAACAATATTGCATTATTTATATTTAATTAAAAGTCAGGGATATAATCCTAAGTTCTCTTACGTGATAAGAAATTTTAAGTATAAAATTTATTATATTTAATATCCGATTAATAATCGCATTGTCCTGTCACAATACAAGCAGAAAACAAGTTTGATGATTACAAATAAATTTCATCCGTGATGTTAATTTTGTAATTACAACAGATCTATAGATTTTACACTGGTGTACTGATTCTGCCCTGTTAGAGATATATAGTATGTTTAACGTAATAAATGCACAAAGCTTTTTTATTCCTGTGAAAGTGTTAATACGACTTTCTGGTAACTGTGTATAACGTTCATTCCATTTATTGGAGACTCGTTGCTCTATTGATTACAGAAGTTGAACGAACATGATGTTATGTTGCTATTATCTAATAATTTTGAAGAAAATGTGGCTCGGTAGTTGTCTGCCAATGCTAGAGGTCTGCCGTTCTTTTGACGTGAAGTTTAAAACAAGTTAGCAGCAGATGTACTTTGGTTCGGCTGCAGAAGGATATCTTATATCAGAAGATGAATGTTAAATATAATTGTTTTTATTTTAATATTTTGATATAGAACTTGATCCAATATGAGACTAGATAACTATATCATGTTTTTAGTGTACACTATTATTTAAATAATAAATATACACAGGAATCCTAGAGCCACTTTAAATCATCACATTATTTTTAATTAAAAACCAATAATAGAAACTACCATACCTATTGCTTTATTTATTATTAAATTTTAAGTTCTATTAAAGTCTATTTAAGTCCTATTACTTTTTAAGTTCGCCGAATCAAATTATATCAGTTCTTATCTGGAGTCCTTATTTGCTAGTTATTATTAACACGATTTTTTGGCTTCATATGGCAACACTTTACATCCTGCATCGTTAAATGTTGGGTATTTGTTTTCTGAATAAATATGTTGAGTTTTTTTTCTTCATAGTTCTATAGGAAATGTGTGAAACTTTGATATTTAAACGTCATACGATATATTCTCTTATCCCTTATTAATTAACAAATGCCCTAAAATTTGTCGATTTTATTCGCAATTTAGGTTCAATCTAAATCATCGCTACACCACAACAACTAACTAGTTCCCTTTTCCTTTTAGTATCTCTCTTACATGATGGATGAAAATAGAAAACTATGAACTTTTTCTTTAACAAATACGATTAATAAGTATTATACAAAGATTTGAAAACATTTTGTTTTGATCCAAGTTAAGGACAAAATTTATTACTTCAAGTTTGTTATTAGGAAGCTTTCCGGTTTCGAAATATTCATTTTATAACAGCGTCAGCTTGCCTTCACAGAATTGAAATAGTAATAATTGCGCAGTTTACATGAACCTTACAAAAATTAACGTTGCCGAGCTAAAGGTATACAAGATGGAGTTTAACATACTGTTTTTTCTAAGGTACCTCTAATTTTCTGCAATTTATGATAATAATTTACAAAAAATGAATTTCGTGATTTTTGACGTATTTGTCGAACACTCGAGTCCATTTTAATACTTAAGGACTGGGTAATTAAACAACATTCAAATTAAAATGTTGATAGCTTTACATAAAGTGAATAAAACAAATTAAACTTGATCGATTAAAATAATACAAGCAGACAGCCAAATTAGAATAAAAAAGGACTTAGGTTACTAGAGACGTCTTATTTGGCAGGTACCTCTTACTTATCTCTTACTACTTATTTACTTACGTCTTACTTAAATCTACTTCTTATTTGGTACTTACCTGTAACTTACCTCTTACTACTTATTTTACCTATTGCCTATTTACCTCATACATACTACCTCTTACCTCTTACTTATCTCTTACTTGATCTTACCGCTCACTTACCTTTATCCTTTACGTCTTACCTTTAAATATAAATGAATTTTCGTAGATTTCATTACTTTTTGAGTTTGACATAGAAAAAATAAAATATTGATTTACAGAAGAAGATACTCTTATAAAGTTTAAATCATTTCAGTTAAGAGAAAATTGAAAAAATTGTGTGAATTGCAACCTAGAAATATAATCCTATATCAAAACAAAATAAAAATTTATTCAACTTAAAAAATAAAGGTAAAATTCAACAAAACATATACATACATTTGAATTTGTTAATACGGATCCGTAGGTATTAACAACGTATGAATACATAATTTAAAATTTGATTTCAAATTAAAATTATAATTCTGTGCCGAAATAAAATATTTAGATTTAAAATTATTTCGATATTACTTTGAATAGAAGTAACAAAAGAAGTCTTATCTTTATCTTTCATTATATGGCGAACAAAAGAAGTCAATTGCTGAAGCTTTCGTTTGATATCAATAAATGCCACCAGGAAAATAGTTTATATAAGTACAAATTTGCAATATCACGGTTGATGAGTTAAGCAATTTGATTTAGAATTTTTGTTTTGAAATAGCTAAATAATGTATATTTTGTTATGACAAGTAATATATTAATAAATTGCAAGGCAAATTTGAATTTAATATGCTGACGGAACCATAAATAAAAATTATAATTTGTATATTTATTTGCATACATGAAATCAGTAAAATTATGAGAATTAAAGAATATGTTTACTTCTATTATAACGGATTTCTGAGGATGCTAAATAACCTTATCATAGCCACTGGTTCATTAAAGTTATACATCTGATAAACTACAAATAAGTATAAATGCATTTCTGCTCATTATTTCGTTCCATAGATAAGTATGTCTTCTGTGCCTCATTAGATGGCTCTTTCTGGGAAACAAAATTTTAAACGTATTTTTTCATGAAACACAACATCAATACAATATATTCGAAATAAAAGATTACTTCAGGTCAGATAGTGTTAATTATAAAATAGGAATTTATTTATAAATCGCCAACTTTTTAATTACATTGGCCATATATCGGGCCGCCGATCTTAACACAATTAAAATTGACGTTTATCTTACAAAAGTTAAGCAAACGGTGAACTTAGCGTGTACAATTGTGCATGTTGTTGTCACATCTTGTACTTTTCTATCTTAATACAGACTTCTCAAATTACATACTGGTTGAAAATTGTAATAATTCAAAATGATAATATTTTATTTTTTTTATAATTATTGCATGAGAATAATTTATTTAGATATCAATTAAATTTGTTTAACTAAATTTCATCGCCACCTGTGTGAGGAATAACATTTGCGACTTGACGTTTTGTCAAATGATTAATAAGTTCCAAAATTTTTTTTTTCTTCTGTATGGCTTTCTAATGTTGAAGTGCCAACAACATTGTATTGCATTTTATTGAAATATGGAATAATTTTTGTAAGGTGTAGGACATTCTCGAAGAAATTTCTGTTGCATTCCTTTTTTAAATAATAAAATTGTCCTTTGTTTTTACGCGCTCTTTTAGCAAAATCAGTTTTTTCGAAACCTTCTACAAGTATACATCGTTAATCATTTTTCTGTTTTTTTGAGCTCTCAACGGGCATGGATAATAACTGTATACCCTAGCCGCAAAGTTACATTTAAATATTAAAGTGCGAGGATCTTTAATTGTATATCGAAGCAGTAAAGTCCTGTGATCAGTTACTATTAAACTATTGCAGTCCGAGGATTTTTAATTATATATCCTAGTAGTAAGTTCTGTGAGCAGTTACTTTAAACTCTTAAAAGGCTAGGGTAATTATTGTATACGTAGCTGCAAAATATCAGTTTCTTTGAACTCTCAAAGTGCGTGAACAATCTACACATCTTAGCCGCATGGCCTTGGCAAAACTTTAATTTTCAATCGAACTGTGCTATGGAACATTAATTCGAGAAAGTTCTATATCCTAATTTAAAGTATGAGAATAGGAAGATTAATGAGTTGTGTATTATAAAAATTAAGAATGAAACTGGCCCTGATTTCTTATTCGGAAGACACATTTGAAAGGTTTTCTCCAATTTAAATCACATTTATCCTGCGGGCCAAAGACGATCGATCTTCGTATCGGGACCATTCGACCATCAGCTTTGAGTCGAAATTTTACATCATCATTTTCAGGAAGCCCATCGAGAACCATTTTGTTCCCTTAAAGTCAGTGAATGTCAAATTTTCATACAGATGGCAAATTTTCGGTTGTCGTAAAACAGTAAAGAATTAAGATTCATTATTTCATTAAAACTTAATTTATTTGTCAGAATTTTAATTTGAATTTAAAAATTAATTATTATTTACAAAGACTTGACAAATTAAATTATTTCTGCTTCATAATTCATTTAATTTGTTAATATACAATATACCATTCCATTAAGATATACTGTCAGATTTGAAATTGTTTTTAAAATTTTTATTTTTTTATAGCGTTCTGCTATTTATGCGCGATTCGCCATAACACATACTCTTCCATTTAAGTCAATAATCCATCATGAAATAATAATGTAAATTTACGGCAAGTTAAAGGAACTATGTTACTATTAATTTTTTCACATAATTATTGACCAGTACTCTTATTAAATCTATATCTCATTTTAAAGTCGTCATCTGTAAACAGTTCAAAGAGATTTCGACGATCTCTCAAACTGAGAATTGAGGTATTGTTTATAAAGTGAATAATATCGTCAACAGATTTTGATCAAGAAGTTGAATTTTATATGAATTATTAAAATTAAATATGGATTATGTTGCTATACTTAATTAAACCATATTTAATATCACAAAAACAAATTTGTGAATATAACACGAAGGTTAGATTTAATGCCAGTTCAGTCAACTCAACGAGACTTTATCGAATAGACAACACGCTATCGGGCGTTTAGAAATGATTTTTCATAAGTTATTGG
Organism: Druceiella hillmani; assembly: GCA_039881145.1. NCBI lineage: Eukaryota > Metazoa > Arthropoda > Insecta > Lepidoptera > Hepialidae > Druceiella > Druceiella hillmani. The sequence continues at coordinate 25,426,779 of JAYKKI010000021.1, read as the reverse complement.
TTCAATAAAACATTGCTCTCAAACGTACCTTAGAAACCGGCCATTAATGAAGTTTAAATAAATAAATAGACAAAATAACGAAATTAAAACAATTTTGTAATAAAAGAGTAATGGTCATACCATTACTCTTTTATTACAAAATTATTTAAACCAGTTTAATGCTTTAAATATAAATCTATAATGTTACTTTATATTACTAACTTGCAATGTACGAAATGGCTACATCAAAGTGATTATAATTTATATTTCCACATAGTTTCCCGCTTTAGAAATACATTTTTACCAGCAAAAAGGAAGGTTTTTAATGCAGCTGGTTTCGTCAGGAGCCAACTGCACACGAATTTTTCACGCCCTCGTCATCTTCAATTCGTTGCCCTATTAGAGCTTCTTTAAGCGATCCAAACAAATGGAAATCGCAAGGAGATAGGCTCAAGCTGTAAGTATCACCATATCGGAGACCATCAGAGCCGTCAGTATGGGGCCTAACATTATTGTAGAGGACGATGATTTCCCGAACCGTTTGATCTCGTTTTTTGCAGCGATATGCATCCCTCACCTCATTGAACAGCTCGCAGTAGTAAGCGGCAAAACATTTATGAGCAAAATGCCTTGTCGGCCGAGAAAAAGGTTGAAAGAACCTTGCCAGCTGATAGTCGAATCTTGATCTCTTTCGCTTGGGTCGCCTCCTTTTTCCTCCGCCATCTCTTACTGGCTTGTATGGATTGAGGATTGGAATGGTGGACCCACGTTTCATCGCAGGTAACGATTCGTCCCAAAATTGCATCACCTTCTTTCGTAAACCTTGCTGTACGCCTCTGACGGTCCTCTCGAAGTCTCTGAAAATCTGATTTTGAACATGATAAAAAGTAAAATGACCAAAAAGCCTCATTAGATGTTTTAATAAAATTTATTTAGTTTAAAGAACATTTTATCAATTATTCAAACATAAGAATTTATACAATATCTAAAATTAAGCTTAAGTTTATTATTCTGCTATTCTAAATAAGTCATATTTAATTTAATTTATCTACACAGGGAAAATTTTAAAGCCCCAATTTTTTAAATTTCAATTCATTTTTTTCAATTCAATTCAATTCGTTCCCAAATAAAATTTGACATGCGGTAATTAAGCATCCTAAAATAATTAACAATCAATATTATGCTATCATAAAGAACAATAATAACGTATCCATAAACAATGGCAAACAAAGAATAAAACATTAATCTTTTATTAAAATAGTCTATGACAACTCGTATTTACAAACAACGGAATAAAAAATTGTTCGTAATGAAAAGCCGACATTGTTAGAGGTTTTCATAATATTATATTTTATACCTTTTTTATAGTAATACGAATGCACGTCATAAAAATTTTCAATTTATTTTAATAGGTCCTTAGTAAATAATGAATTGAAATACAACATAAAATAAATATCAGAACTTTCATATTACAGCGTCCTGTCATTTGGCAATTTCTACAATTCGGATACTTAAAAGTTATTTGAATTATTTGTACACAATTATATTCACCTATAGCTCTCCTTGCGGTATGTATCTCGTACGTTTTTTAGATCAGCATTTTCTATTAATATTGTTATTAAAAATGTACCTCATCTGTTGTTATATCATTTAATGACTATTGTCAAATTATTGAAAACACAGAAAAATTAGAAATTCGGAATAAACATATGATTATGAAGATGTTTAAGACAGTAAATTACGGTACGGTATCAAAATATTGGGTTATCAGAATCGAACTTATTGCAAAAACGTAAAATGGATTGTCAAGACTTATTAAAATATAAGTCGTTTGGGGTTTAGAAACAAATTAGGTGATATAGAAAGTGAATAAGCTTTCGAGAGAAATAACATAAGCACCAGAGACAACCGAATACACAGAAACATAATTATGGCGATCTGTGAGAAGCGTTCACATGTATGATTAAAACGATATATAACAAAATTATAATAATTCTATAGTTGTTAAATTGGTATAGTGCACGTTGTAACGTCACTAGCTTTGAAAAGTTCAATAATTCGTATTCATGGGTTAATGTTTATTTATATCGATATTGTTGTTATAAATGATTTTTTTTTCAATTAATCATTCTCTTTGAAATCAATTGAATAAGGAGTTTAAAATCTGATAAAGTCAAGCTATGAGTGATTTAGCTGAGTATCAAATGCGACAGCATTGTTCCTTTTGGAGTTGGTAGAAAAAAACTCATTGGTAAAAAATACTCAAGTAACAAATAAATGCAATAATTCGCTTATGTGTAACACAATGTAATTTTATTCTGTTTCTATCTATAATTTGAACAATCCGTCTTTATACTATTTTACTTGATAATTTAAAATGTCACAAAAATTTAATGCCATTATTTAATTGGCTGGAATTCGAGACCTCAGCATGAGTCTTTTTCATTACGATGGGCAAAATTACATTTCTGAAATTAGAAATATCTTACGAAAGTACTAATTATATCTCGCTTGTCATTATAAATAAAAGTAATTTTTTACTCTCTTTTTTTCTCTAAAATCAAACACTTTCAAATTTAAAACATTCTCACCCGTTACTTGAAAGCTCTTTTTGTCTACTAAAAGAAAAATAAGTGTCCTAAACAGATGATTAAAATGTAGGTACCCTTTTATGAATCTTTGTCGGATACATAAATGGTTTTGCGGTAGCTTAATACCGTTCGACCGATATGTGGTTAAAGTAAAGAATGAATGTCGTGGAGAAGTAGACATTGAATGACCCAGCAAACATTTCAGTGATCAAAGTGAAGAATGGTATCGCCATAGGTATACGAATATTGGCGACGGCTAAAGAAAACAAAGAGTGATCACGCGTAATTTTATAAGAAAATTAGGAAAGTATTTATATTGCTTAATATAAAAATTAATATAAAGGTTAAATTATTATTAACTATAAAGGTATTGGAACGATGTCAATAAAGAATATTTTATAAGTCTCCTGAGGAAAATGAGAAATATTCCGCATGTGTGTTGTATAAAGTGTGTTTGAAAATTAGTTATTTTACTTGACAAATTCTTTCTGTATAATTTATTTTAGGTCTTTTCAGAAAATAGATATAAAACTATATGATTCAGGTTGATTTCCTGTTCTATACACCCGTCTGATTTTCATTTGCAATCTTGGTCTGATTTAAAAATGAGATTTTGCGATAATTGACCAATAATTTGATGCAAATTTATTCATATCTGTATAATTATTTCGAGATAATTTTTAAATGTATATGGTAGCCATAAGAGAAGTGATAGGACATTCCTCTTTCGTTACATAGTATCACTATATTTTTTAAAACTATGCATTTTCAAAAGAAGAAAACTTAACTATGACTTTTCAAATATGGTGCAAGTACATATCAGGATCGCATATTTAAAGTTATGATTTATAGGTACTTCCGATCCCGGGGGTATATTTTATACAGAAATCATTTATGATAGATCCAAAATACTATATAAAAAAACCTCGCAGGAATAAAGTCATAGTGTGCCAAATAATTTAAAAGTAGTATTACAATGTAAGTTTATGTAATTCTTTTTCGGAGAGAAATTGATATTAGGAAACCTTGATGGCCTTATTGCTAATGTATGAGTCCCTAGAGTATAAAATTACTAGAATAATCTAATTAAATTTAAACGTAGTATTCGTAAATTCGTCTTTTCAAGGTTGCATGTCTGCCAGCAGGTGTACATTCAGCAAATAACAGTGTAAATTACATAATTGTGGCGCATGACACTGATGACGAGAAGGAGGATGCTGAATAACGCAACGAGGATGATGCAGACGAGGACGGCGGAATTGGTGTTGACGAGCACGCCGTGGCTCGCGGGCGCGGCGGCGGGCCGCCTGATTCGTCCCAATTCGTTCACCCGATTCGACCGCGCCGCGCAGCTCGCTCGCGGGAACCATCACTTCGACCCATCATCGCTACGCAATGGAAAAACGACGAAGAATGTTTACAAGACTGAAATATTATCTTATTATAATAATGGAGATACACATCAGAAAAACAATACTTTGGCGCTTGTAAAGTTATTTTTAATATTGAATACGTACACGATTTTTATACATGTGCATTGAAGATCTTATTAAATACATACAACAAAATGAGTATAGTAAACCGATTTCCATGGGTTCTCGATAACAAAAGGAGATGGTTAAAATAAAAGAAAATTATTCGTATCTCAGCCCGTTTCCGGGATGGACAATTTCAACGTCAATTCAAGGGTTAAGCGTAATAGAGTGCACGCATTCTGGGTTCACGCGCGGTTCTATCGAAGCGATACATAATGAAATGTATGTATTGACAACCCCTTTTGGAACGACTTCGAACCCCTTATTTCGCTTGCAATATTGAGTGATACGAGTATTATTTATAAACATTGGTAAAACATGAAAATAAAATGGAAGGTAAGCGAATTTAATGTTTTTATCCTTTAAATAAGTAGGAAAAAATATTCTGCTTTTTCACGGGAGATAATTTTGTTGTAACAAGATAATAAGTTCCATATGTATAGTTAGCATAGATAAACTATTTCTTAATTTTATAGAGTATCTTTATATTTATAGCTAGATTGTTTTATGTCTATTAATTATGAAATACATTATGTAACATGGTAATTGGAATTTTAAAAATTAGCCTAATATGGACCTTTTTTAAAAAATCTTATACGCACAAAATTTTATGTGGATTAATACCCTATACGTAATTTAAAATAAAAATAAATAAATTTTCACTTTTATGTATTGAGAGATATGACTGAATTAAAATCGTAGCTGTAAGTAAATAGACTTGTTAACAGTAAATAAATGGGTTATTGTATGTAAAGGTACGAGAATCGTTCGCAATCACGAATTACTGAACGTGCGATATTCGAAAACATGCCATACCGTTATTTATACAAACAGTTTGTGGGGCTGACTAATAAATATTTTATTATTGCAGACTCAAGTGATTAAACGTGAATGTAGTTACATAATAGACATGGTAAAAAAGAAATATTTACAGGAAAATTTACAAGAGGAATATTAAATTTACAAAGAGGGACAAAAGAAAATAGTAACGTAAACATGGTCATTTTACTTGGAATGAACTAGATAAAAATGTTATCTGAGTTACTATTTTTATTTTATTGTCACTACTTATAAATTTATGGTTACATGCGTAATATTTTCCAAGTAGATGTTCCATAAGATTTGCATTAATATGGAGAAAGGTATTGAGGTAGAAAATTATATTAAAAAAAATAATCCAGCTATGTTTTCATTATGGAAACTTTAAAAAACCTGATAAGTAAGAGTGGAATTCGCAAATCGAGCATTCCGCATAAATTTAAGACACTGAACAACTAAAATACGTAGTATTTCTATTATGCTCTTTCCAAGTTTTCCAGCTTCATAACTGCCAAATGTATCTTTCGTTTATAATGTATATGTCGTATAAACTATAAATATTATAACAGAAGTTAAAGTAAATAAGTGTAAAACTGTAAAAATAACTGCATTATTCACTATTTTAATATTGAATCTGAGATACGGCGCCATCTATGTAAAAAATAATCGGTACTACAAAGATCACTCATTGGTATGTGATCGACGAGCAGAACCTAGCGAGAACGTGTAACGTGAACGTACTTCGTAGTTCTGAGTGGATTCGATAGAGGGTAACGTAATATTAAATATTTACTTAAATATCCGTGAATATTTCTGTATAAATAGAATTAGCTACGTGAGAGGAATAAAATTTCAGAAATATAAATGAAGACATTCAGGTGTGATTGTAATGCAATGCGTAATAAAAGTAAATTTCAAAATATAGAAGTGTGAAGATAAAATATATTTCCAAATATCTGGCAACGAACAATAGATATTTTGAGATAGTACAAAAATATATTTTTTGATATTCATTATGTATGAGGCCAATTGGAATATTATTATTTCCATTTTGTATATTTCCATTTCATATTATTTCCTTGTTGTATTCTTTATATATAGCGCCATCTAACGTCGAGTAATATTACCTCTACGAAAATAAAGAAGCTCTATTGACCTTAGCGACCAACAGAGGACACCACCAACACAAAAATAATTACAGAACAAATAAAGAAATTGGTACTAAATATGAACAAGGGCACAACAAAGATCAGGAAGAAGAGGCAATGGAAAGCACTTTCACAAAATTGAGGAAAAGACCACCACCGGTATAAACAGTAACGTCAACGAAAAATGTGAACAAATTAATAAGGAGTTGACCTTATTGCACTCGCGAACAGAAGATCAGGAAAAGAGAATAAAAGAATTAGAGAAAAATTAATTGAGAGGAAGCCTTGTTTTTTTAGTGTAGAAGAACGAGAAAATTCATATTTTCAATTACAAGAGAAAGTCTTAGTGAATATTTTAAAAATTAATATTCAGAAATAGGAAGTGGAATCTGCAAAGAGATTGGGCAAATGGGAAAATAACACTAGGTTCATAACCATTGCAGTAAATACAGTGGGAATGAAAATTATCATATTAAAGAATAAAAAGTTGTTGAAAGGAACAGTACATATGTTATACAAGGATTCCCGTCATAGATTCTGAAAATTAGAGAATTAAAAGGACAAAAAAACCAGACAGGGGAAACAAAGCGTATATAGGTTATAATAAAGTTATAAAACTATAGAAAATCTTATATTCAACTTCTACAAATATTACGACAAAAAAAAGCTTAAAGCAGCAACTAAATAACGATGTACATGACATTTGCGGAGAAACCAGCATATAATATCAAGGATCAGGAAATAATATCATGCCTTTTTAAAAGCCCCAACATAAGTATTCATGAACCCTAAAAAATTCACACAAGCATCTATCAATACGGCTGGCGCCGCGGGAGAAATCGACCAAAACCCTCTATGGTATAAAAGAAAAGGAGCGCGAATGAGGAAACAATTACATAAGTATTCGTACGCTTAATATTGGATCCTTAGTATGAAACATTAGAAAGACTAAATTGTCACACGCTACGCATGATATTGTATATCTGGGTCTTTCTGAAAGAATGGGATATTCTGGGTCTTTCTGAAAGAAAACTGAATGGTGCAGAAATAATACAAGTAAAGATAATAATTGTTATGTATTCAATTAGATGTTATTTAATAATAGGTTTTATATGAAAGGACCACAAGAAATAACATTTTATTGAGTTTCAACCAATCTCAGATATAGTTGCTAGATTCGATATACAAAAAAAGAAAAAAATATATTAAAGGTAATTAACTTCATTCAAGTTTATTCGCCCACAAAAAAGTCTAATGAAGAGGAAATACAACATTGATACAGTCAGTCAGGCCCACAGAAAGAAATGGCAAGCCATGGAGGAAGCCTTCACTCGACACTCGGTGTCCCAATCAATTGAATATAAATAACATCTTAGTATTGCAAAATTGTTTAGTCATTGAAGTAATTTATTTTTTTTTCTTTCGCAGCTAATTAAGTCAAATAATGTATTTTTGTTTCTTTTTGGGAAATAAAAGCTTAAATAAATAAATAAATGTATAAAAATATTACTCGTAAATTAGCTTAAAATGTTGGAAACAAGTCAAATTCTGAAGCTGTTAATGGTTGGGTTACCATTCATTTTTATGGTTCTCAATTACTGATAATCAAGAATATTCAAATGCAATAAGATGTCATTGGTTGTTTTTCTGGATCAATAGGACAGATTTACTAAAAAAAGAACACTTACAGAGAAAACAAAAAAAATAAAAAGTTAAATACTTACGCTGTCTCCATACCATTAGTACTGCGGTGCTCTATAACAGCGGTCTGAATGCATATTTAGTACCTTAGCGGAAATAATAAAGGTGTAACAAATTGCAGACAAATGTTGATTATTTACGATGTCCATTAATGTAAAAGTTGATTGACAGAGCCCAGATACACTCAAAGACATATAAGTCGTATCTATATTCGTTAAATGTAAATAAAAAGATTTTCCCTTATAATCCTTAAATTATATCAATTCCATAGTAACATAATCTGATGATCAAATTTGTGAACAGTATTTCAGTAAATTTTTGTATACAGTTTTTTTCAGTTTTTTCAGTAAATGAAATAACTAAAACATGACACACAAAAACAGAGAGAAAGTATAATTGTAATTAGCCAAAAAAGAGAATAATTGTTCAAATAAGTTTATCTCGTTGACAACACTGAATTTCAAACTGGACCATACTTTTAGTGAGTTTACTATCCATTATATTTACGCTCGAGCTGACTGAACGTAGCTATGTTATACGATTGAGCACAGCTCTAATAATTATTTCTTATGGTTAAAATCTGTGTTTATTGAGGCGAATATTATCCTTGCCGGGGCAAGTATATTAAATACTGTATATATAAATATTTTAAATTCCTGAGCATTGTAGGAGTTGCACTAAGTCTTTGGGTAAATCAGAAGATCGAAAAAAAATGAAACAAATTAAGAAAAAGAATGGGGTAAGAATTTTTCAGACGAAATGAAACAAATTTTTTTGGTCATTATCGGTTACCAATTCCACCAACTACAATAATTACAAGTTTTTAAATGAGACCCATTAAAAAATCGGAGTTGTCAACGAGATATATTTAATTGAAAAATATTTCTCCTTTTCAATACAATTTTGTTTTCTCTCTGTATTTTCAGAAACTCTCGTTTGAATTATTTTTTTCAAATTATAATTCAATAATTGTACCGTAAAAATGATAAAATCGATTATTAAATTTTTTTCAAAACATCTTAAAGAAATACCTAATTTTCTCTAATAGAACGTATCTAATTTAGATCTGTTATATGAATAAGTGATGAAAAAAAATTGATATAAAAAATATATTCACAATAAAAATTGTTTTAATGTCTCAAAGACAGTTCAAGGTCAAGGTTCGAAATATATATGTGTTGTACATGTGTTCTCATAAGACACTCAATTAAAAACAACAGTTTCGAAATATATCTCAGTGATCATTTCAATGTGGTTATTATACAATACTTTTGTATTAAATTATTTTCGCAATGATTTAACGATATTCTTGTTGACAATTCAGTACTTTGTTTCTTTAGTATAAGCACTAAAAATAAAGAAGCGAGAAGGCTATATTCTTCTTCATGAAAACGGACATTTAATGTTCCAACATAATTTTGATAATTTGTTACTTACTGAACTATCTAAATTAAATTGAATTTCGAATATACGTTTTCAAAAGTAAGTAATGGCTAAAGCGGCGCGATTTGTATGCAAGTTTTGTACTTTTGTGACATACAAGTGATATATTTAACATACTTTGCGCCATCTGTCAGCATCTTGTAGTAATACATTTTTATTCTTGTATAGAAATGCAGTTTTTATTCTATTAGGTTCACCTATAGTAAATTAAAATCATTTATTAAATTTAAAATAAATATCCCCATCACGAGAAGATACGTATGAACCATATAGTTTATAAGATAAATATGTATAATTGGCAAGCCATTAAGTAGTAATCTGTTAATTAATTAAGTTATAGATTGAGGATTTTTATTGCAAATATTAACTGTTGAAACTGCATTTTCATTAAACTGTCCATTAATTTTACTCACAAACATCACGTTTCTATTTATTATATGCATAGATGTTGTTTTGTGTTTCCACATTACTAGTTCAGATAATTCGTATTAATAAGTTGACTTGAAATATGCATAGCATTGGCAAATAGACTATACCAAGTTATCACAATGTATCGATTAATTTAACGATGTCTACGAGTCATCTTGTATGAAAATACTTTTCCTAGTTTTCTGTTTTATTTGGATTTAAATCACTTGTAATGTAGTAGATGTTTTGTTGGTATATATTTCTCTTTATTATTTTTGAAATATCAGCAGTTGTAGTTAGTTTGAATATTTGATGTATACTATCACTGCATACTTTTAATTACAATTACATTAAATTACCGAACAATGAAGCACACAAAAAAGTTAATTAATTGAATTAAATTGAACGTATTTATTTTGGAAGGAATTTACTTATTTATTGAATTTGATTAGGTTAAAACAAACGGACAACTAATTTTTATTTACACGTTTATACAAATGAAGGCTTAATACAATTTTTGAATATGTACCTCAAAAATCTAATGAAATGTCTTCATGTAAATTTAACTAAAAAAAATTTAATGTTGATCTAACAAGTATTACCAAAATATGTTTTTATCTAATATTTTCATTCTCTTGATAATGTTATGTACTCAGTTTTGACTCGTAATTTGTATGGAAAGTAAAATAAAATATACATCCATTTTATTTTATTCAGGTGTAAAACATATTAAACTCAGATAACGAATTCAGCTAAACATATACTTTACCGAATCAATAACGAAATCTCATTCATATAACAAATTCAAGTATATTACAAAAAGCCTAATTGCATATTTGAAAATAATATTCGTCAAAGGGGATCGAGTTGACCTTGATATGGTCAGAATTATAACATTCGTCGTCCAACAGTACCAGCAAAATGAAAAAAAACGCTCTTTAGGACTTTTCCTTTTCAGGTCGTAGACGGAATTCATTACGAATATAAATTCTCAGAGGACTCGAGCGGATTATATTCTTTCAATAAAATAAGAACTAGGATTAAAACTGAAAAAGGAACGCTAGTGTCAAGAAGACCTTAAAAACGTTTAAATATTGTTCTTTAACAAAAATCACGTAGAAACGTCGTACAGCAACGAAATGTGTATCACGTGAGTAGACCTGTATATAAATAAAACTGTTCTGCGCCATCTTTGAATCGTCGCTTTTTATGATAAAGATTACATTTTGTGTAATTCGCATCATTCAGATATTATTTACATTAAAAAAATCTACAGTTATTTATTCACACACAATAAGATGGGGATTTTGAAATACTATAATTTAACAATAATTATAAAAAAGGATGTACCCCGGAAACATGGTAGAAGTGGGTTCTTCTATACACGACAGACTAAGTAAAGTATCTAACAGTAATTCAAAAAATTAAGTGTCAAACACGAATAGAACTTGCATCACTATGATTACGTACGCGGATCTGCATACAACCAAAATCCAAAATTGTAAGGTTAAGTTAAAAGTTAAGAATAGATTTCAGCGCGGCGGTAAAACTGTTACGAGCTAATTTCATTTGGTAACCACGCACCATATTTAAAGTTTTTTTTCCAATTGGAGTAAATGATTCTCTATAGTTCCGTGAGAGAACCTAATCTCCGTTGTTAGCCAGCGTGTCGTTAATTGGCTATCTTCTTCAATAACAATTTTAACCTGTCGCTATGCAATTCGACCGGTCGACCAGAGCGTGGGTGATCGTTCTTCGAGTAGCTTCAAATATTGGTTTAGGAGCTTAGCGTTGACATATCTTACGCGTGGATTCGGCAGCAGAATGATCAGAGTGCTAATAGTAGAGTAGACAGTGTCTCGCATGCGGCTTAATGTCATCCATATTTTATTCATTTTAACAGCACAGCGTAGTTGCTACTGAATAAGTGAGAGCGTGCAGCGCCCTTTAAATATCTTTGATCATGGAAGATTCTAGAACATTCTCATATTTTATAAATCATTTTCGAAAAAAACGGTCGTTACTTATTAGCCAACTCAATAGATATTAAGATATTAAACATTTCCGACTATGACTGAGCAGCCTGTAGTTGTGTCAGTCGAACGGCGAATTGGCACAGCGCTTGTCTATGGTTAAAATTACACCTTTTATCATTCTTTTTCTCTATACAAATACACTTCAATTTTTTTAGAGAAAAAAGTGACAAAAGATGGGATTCAAATTCAAGAGACAATTTTTAGACGAGCAGCATGCAAATTTGTGTACATTACTAAAAACGTTATGGACATGCGTTTAAAACATGCGCCCGTACGTCGTTTCTTGCACTTGGCTACTTGGCTTTTAAACTAATGTATATTAACGGGCTATCACCATAAATGGGCTGGCCTTAAATTAAAATTCAAAGATCTTGTCTTTCCGTTATAAATATGTTCAATTGTAACTAGATTAACACATAGATTATTGAACTACTTCACCAATCGTTATAAATATTTCGCATAAGTTTATGGTCATCACGTATTATATTTTGTAACACAGTTTATGTGAGCAATAAATATTAATTTTTGCATTATTCAATCTGTTTTTAATGTCTGGCAATTACAAAGGTCTCCTTAAAATTAATATTCCCTAACATCTCAGTCTAAAATTCCACGGGTATTTGTCGCGACCAAAAATGTTATTTATAAAGACAAATAATTCTTTTCAAATTATAGCACAATTGATATACGTTCATAATATAAATATTTTGTTTTATAAACAGTAAAACAGTATAAAATTTAAAATTAATAATGCTTGAATTTACGGCCAGACTGTGAGTGTTTTACTTATATCAGTATGTTTATAGTATATTTATTAGAATATTTAAAAGAAACGTTGAGAAAAAATTGCAAATTATAAACTTGTATGCTTTGAATAGAATATCATTTTTAGCCAGTCATTCAGTGTATCAACGTTTATATCAATATAATTAATTTGTTAATTTATTATAGATATAGTATTTCCGTGATAGGTCACGTTAAATTTGATACATTGACGTACGTATTTTGAGCATTAATTTAAGCTAGCGGGGATAGGTCACTTGGCTCATTCGAATATTATATTTATTTACAACGTATCGAAGTTTTGTGGATTAAACCATTAAATTTCTTGCCAGAACGTGAAACGAGTAAAATTTTAAATAAAATTGCAGGTGATTATTGCCCCATGTAAAGTTTCAACTGTAAAATTTTACGCATGCTTCTGAAAAAAATAATTATTTATGGGGTTGTATGGGTACAAAATGTTTGATAATATCATAGGTCGACTTCGTCCATATTGAAGGTTATTCCTTTCTTATCGATATTGAGATTTTAAATATTTTTTTGTTCAATATTTATGTCTTATTCGACCATCAAGTATCTTGAATCTAAGTTTTTTAAAATGTTCAAGATTGTTCGATTACATTTTACACATTATGGTAATATATTTTTAGAGACAAACTAATATATGGATAGTAGTAAGTAAACTAAAGATGGAATTTTTAGATCTCCATTAATTTTATGTTTATTAATGGGCTAAATACTATTCCATATTAAGGTTGATGATTGTAACGTTGCAAGGAGCACTTCAAATTTTTAATGATCGTTGAGTTAATCAGTGTCAAAGTAGTATATTTTTTTCTAAATATGCTAAATTTAATTTAAACCATTTTTGTAGCAAAAAAAAGAATGATTCGAACAGTCTTTGTGTATCTTTAATAAGCTTGATGTATATGCATTTTTAGTGATTTTTGACTACTGGGATACTGATGGAGATGTAGTGTGGCGGGCTTTTAGTGAGTTTGAAGGTTTTATATTTTGTGGACAGAAAAATTGAAACTGCTCCTATTTCGCCATGTGCTTAACTCGATGGCTTGAATTTTCTGGATTAAGTAGTTCTGTCCAGGAATGATCGTGATAGTATTTTCAAAAAAGGCTTAATAAACAACGTTATGTGAGTGCGTTAAAGTTAGATGTGAGTTAAACTTAGATTCATGTTTCTATTTTTGATACTGAGTGAAATCTGATTTCTTGTTATAGATTCAAATCTAGGTTCGAATGTGAATTTGTTAATAGTCATGTCGGATGATACTGAAAAACTTATTAATATACACAAATAATTGTTAGTGTGCTAACTACAATAAGTTAGTTACATCCAGAGTAATATTTACTATTATAACATATGAAATTTCTCTTTAATACAGTAAAACATAAAAGGTAAGTTGGCATGACATCGTTATTTAAAAGTGATTTCTAACTTCAATTAGATTATATTATTAATAGTTTCTTTTTAAACATTGTACATAATTACGTACATTAATTTCATAAAGTTACATATTTTATAACCATATATTTATTCTACGCAAACAGCTTGTAAAATTGCAATTATGTAAATGAATGAGAATTGTGTAATTAAAGAATATCTAGAAATATATTTTATTTTAATAGCAACCAAAAACATTTTATATGTGTGAATTTGTGTTGATAATGATTTGGGAAAAATATATTATAGTGTTTTCAAACAATCTTTGACACGGAAATATTTATTCTGTTATATTTTTCTACAATGCCAGCTTCTGTACTTTCTTGCATTTTTTGCCAACTTTTTTGCCTAAAATACAACGAAGTGATTTTACGAAGTTTTTTAATTTATTTTATAACTTAAAATTAAATACTAAAATTATTGGATATGATATATTAAAATATTTTTTTAATTTTGTCGCAAAATAACTAGACAGTGATGAATAAAGAAACTGAAAAACGTATATATAAATCAAAACTGATCTTTTGAACAGTCCTTTTGACAATATTGTATTTAAACACAAACTATGTGAAATAAATACAGAATACCGTTTCGACTTCACAATTATATAAGTAAAATTTTAACTTTCTGCAACACTATTCTTAAATAATTTGAGAAAACTGCTTCCATAAGCTTCCCTTACTAGATGGAGACAATTTTAAATATTTTCACTTCGATTACTTCTCAAAGGAGCGAGCTTTTGCCTGACATGATTCTTTATTGATCTTTTGTTTCTAAAAAGATTATTGAAGCGACTCATAATATGAAATTGATAATATTCAATTTCCCATCAATTTATTTGAGAATAAATATTAACTTATATATTATATTATTATACCCGGCTGCTAATAACAATTGCGCTTACGGAAGCGAAGCTTATGAGATTCTTTTTCCGAATTTGGACGTTCCAATGATATTTACAGTTCCTTAATATTTCGCTTATTAAAATCCTTTGAATTATATAAATATTTGACTTTATATTTAAATCAAAATTGATTTTGGAGAGATTATCTTGTTTCTTAAACATATTTCAATTAAAAGACTTGAAAATTCCTTAATTTTTTTTTAATTGGCGCTATATTATGCCAAATTAAAATTCATAATTTGCAACTTTATGATTAATTCTTTCTTTCTTCTTTAGTTATTTTCTACCATATAAACACTGGCTTCCTTCATTCTACACGACTCTTATCGATTTTATACTTTCTCTACCCATTTCGAACGCATATTTGGTTTTCATTATGGATCAATTTCGCCTCACGGTTCCTATTCCCCGAGGATATATTTTGTAGACAACCAGGTTTCAGCTCCAGACCTGAGTACAGATAAAATACACTGGTCATATATGCGAGCTTTTTGTTCACCGTAACTTTCATTTTGAAGATGAATTCAATTATGGAGTATGGTGCCCACATTAATTTTATGCGCTGGTACATTTTGTTGGTTTGGTTTTCTTTCTCTATTACAACCGCGTGACCAAGGTATACATGTTTCTTTACTCTCTCTACAACAGTTTATCTTAATGCTCATGGCATTATTTAGATAGTTAGCCCTAATCTTGGTTTTGTCCAAGATCATTTTCAACCCAACCCGCTTAGAAGTGTCGCTTAGTCCTTGGGTCACGGTTTCGAGGTCTTCCGAGTCGTCTGAGAATAAGACAATGCTATTATTTAATCTTAAGTTGTTCAGTGCATTTCCTGCTATATTGAGATCACGATTTTCCTAATACAGAATTCTGAAGTTGTTCCCAAACGCTGGTGCAAAACAATTTTGGAGGATTGGTATCAACCTGTCTTGCTCTCCTCTTTACCCTCACTGATTTTGTTTCTGGTGGAAGGTTTACTTTCAAACTTGCCTTTGGTAAATGTTCTCTATCAGATTGCGGTAATCTATTCTGGCATTTTGTAAAGCCTGATTCACTGCCCAGGACTCGATGCTATCAAATGCTTTTTTATATTTAATAAATGCGAGATCCATATGATCAATCCATGATGATAAATCGACCTGGTGGTTCATAATGATAAGTCTAAGTCTAAGGAAATCGATTAAATTATATTTACATAATCACAGGTCTGATCAATATTTGTGCTTACTCATTATGGGGTAAGAGCATTCCATGGCGCAGCTCTCCTCGTTTAATATGTGCGAACCGAAATGTGCATTTCGAATTATTTTCTAGTTCATGGGGAAATATATATTTGGAACCAACTTAGCTGTGTTCATTTATCTGAAACATCAGCATCGCTTTATATATTTTAATACTTGGATTGAGCTGTAGAGCCTAATCATGTCATCTGCATATGCATATTGGAAGCTGTGCAATAGGAATGATCGATATTATTAAAGAAAAACGAAATCCTTCATTCCAGCATCTGTCGTTACTATTCTGCAACTACAACTAGTTGACTCTTTATAAAGATAACTGCTGCCATAGAAAAATTATGCTGTTAGTATTATATTGTAATCAGCAATCGAAATGAGATAATAATTTATTTGTGCTTATGTAAAATAAACGTATCTCCAAAACAGAGTAAGAAAGAAAATAGCTGCAATTAGACAATAACATTTTATTTACTATATAAATAATTATTAATAGAAAATTTTAATAGAATTTCCTTACGGGTTAAGATACGACTCGCTCTGAAAATCTTCTCACCAAAACAAAGAGTTACTGAAAAAAAACAGTGAGAAGTCACGGGATGCCTGGAAGATGTGAAACATCGTGTTCGTACAAGTAATATGCATAAAAGACAAGATTATTACAGGAACTAAATATAACATAATGAAAAAATAAAGTATTACGAATTTCTTACAGAAAATGGTACTTTATTTAATAAACATTTATTTACAATTAATACAAAAATGATAAAGCACAGGTTATGTGTACCGTAGTAAACGACAGCATCGAACTGAGTGAGGAGGGGGTCGCGTAAGCGGTTGCGCATGGCGACACGTCGCCATACCGTACACTCTACTACATATAGACTATATATATACCTTAGCATAGCATGGCGACCCGTCGCCACGGCAAGCGTCGCCACGCCAACGGTCCGGTTTATACCTGCGCCTGTAGATGTTTCACTTCAAAAAGGCGATTCGTGTTAAGAAAAGGAAAAGACCACGCAAACTTATTCGGGAACATATATAGAGAAATAGAAAAGTTCATTGAGGAAAGATAGAAAAGGAGGGGAATGGAGGCATCTCGGGACGTGCTGGAGATAACAGAAACCTGGTCTCTTAGTAATAAATCTAGTGAAAAAGCCCCTGTCAAAGACGACATCCGTGGAAATGATCAAATAAGGAGGAGATCTGGTTATGTGATTTCTTATAAATCTACAATAGGTGTCTAGAAGAAAGCCCGAAAAAAATGGAAAAATAACACAGTCATCATATTGTTCAAGAAAGGAAACAAGTCGAACCTGAACAATTACCGTTCTATTAGATTGTTTTCCCTACTCTACAGGCTGTTAGTTAAGATCATCGTTTGACCAACTCATTTGACCAAAATACTGGACTATTATCAATCTGTTAAATAGGCAAGCTTCAGAAGTAGATTTATCGTTTATCATATTTATACCAAATGCAAGTTTGAAAGTGAACCTTCCACCAGAAACAAAATCAGTGAGGGTGAAGAGGAGAACAAGACAGGTTTATACCAATTCTCCAAAATTGTTTACACCTTTGAGGACAACTTTAGAATGCTGTATTGGGGAAATCATGATCTCAGCATAGCAGGAAATGCACTGAGCAACCTAATATTAAATAATAACATTGTCTTATTCTTACACGACTTGGAAGACATCGAAACCTTGATGTAAGGACTAAGTGACATTTTTGAGCAGGTTGGTTTGAAAATGATCTTGGACAAAACGATAGATTATGGCTAACTGTCCAAATAGTGCCGTGAGCATTAAGATAAACTGTTATAGAAAGAGTACAGAAATACGTATATCTTGGTCACTAGGTTGTTATACGCATAAGATTAATGTGGGCAACATGCTCCACAATTGAATTCACCTTCAAATTGAAAATTACGGCTGAACAAAAAGCTCGCATATATGACCAGTATATTCTACTTGTACTCAGCTGTGGATCTGAAACCTTAAAGAAAACCAACTATGGATCAAAAGAACAACTGGAGCGAAATGGGTAGAGAAAGTATAAAATCGATAAAAGTGGTCTGGAACGAAGGAGACCTGTGCTTCTGTGGTAGAACATAACTAAAGAAGAAAGAAAGAATTAATAAAAAAGTTGCAAATTATGAATTTTAATTAGGCATAATGAAGCGCCATTTAAAAAAAAAATTTAGGCAGAAAAGTTGGCAAAAAATGCAAGAAAGTACAGAAGCTGGCATTGTAGAAAATGTCAAAGATTGTTTGAAAAACTATAATATATTTTTCCCGAATTATTATCAACACAAATTCACACATATAAAATGTTTTTGGTTGCTATTAAAATGAAGTATATTTCTAGATATTCTTTAATTACGCCATTCTCATTCATTTACATAATTGCAATTTCACAAGTTGTTTGCGTAGAATAAATATATGGTTATAAAATATGTATCTTTATGAAATTAATGTAAGTATATTGACATTCACAATGTTGAAAAAGAAACTATTAATAATATACTCTAATTGAAGTTAGAAATCACTTTTAAATAACGATGTCATCCTAACTTACCTTTTATGTTTTACTGTAGTAAAGAGAAATTTCATATGTTATGACGGAAAATATTAATCCAGATGTAACTAACTTATTGTAGTTATCACTAACAATTATTTGTGTATATTAATAAGTCTTGCAGTATCATCCGACATGACTATTAACAAATTCACATAAGAACATTCAAACCTAGATTTGAATCTATAACAAGAAATCAGATTTCATTAAGTATCAAAAATATAAACATGAATCTAAGTTTAACATTTTATTTTTTACATTCCTGGAGAGAACTATTTAATCCAGAAAATTCAAGCCATCGAGTTAAGCACATGGCAAAATAGGAGCAGTTTCAACTTTTCTATCCACAAAACATAAAACCTTCAAACTCACTGAAAGCCCGCCACACTACATCTCCATCATTACCCCAGTAGTCACAAATCACTAAAAATGAATATACATCAAGCTTACTAAAGATGCACAAAGACTTTGTTCGAATCATTCTTCTTTTTGCTCCAAAAATGGTTTAAATTAAATTTAGCATATTTAGAAAAAATCTACTACTTTGACACTGATTAACTCAACGATCATTAACAATTTTAAGTGCTCCTTGCAACGTTACAATCATCAACTTTAATATGGAATAGTATTTAGCCCATTAATAAACATAAAATTAATGGAGATCTAAAAATTCCATCTTTAGTTTACTTACTACTATCCATATATTAGTTTGTCTCTAAAAATATATTACCATAATGTGTAAAATGTAATCGAACAATCTTGAACATTTTAAAAAACTTAGATTCAAGATACATGATGGTTGAATAAGACATAAATATTGAACAAAAAAATATTTAAAATCTCAATATCGATAAGAAAGGAATAACCTTCAATATGGATGAAGTCGACCTAAGATATTATCAATCATTTTGTACCCATACAAACTCATAAAAAAACATTTTTTTCAGGAGCAAAAAGAAAGAACATGTTCGAATCATTCTTCTTTTTGCTCCAAAAATGGTTTAAATTAAATTTAGCATATTTAGAAAAAATCTACTACTTTGACACTGATTAACTCAACGATCATTAACAATTTTAAGTGCTCCTTGCAACGTTACAATCATCAACTTTAATATGGAATAGTATTTAGCCCATTAATAAACATAAAATTAATGGAGATCTAAAAATTCCATCTTTAGTTTACTTACTACTATCCATATATTAGTTTGTCTCTAAAAATATATTACCATAATGTGTAAAATGTAATCGAACAATCTTGAACATTTTAAAAAACTTAGATTCAAGATACATGATGGTTGAATAAGACATAAATATTGAACAAAAAAATATTTAAAATCTCAATATCGATAAGAAAGGAATAACCTTCAATATGGATGAAGTCGACCTAAGATATTATCAATCATTTTGTACCCATACAAACTCATAAAAAAACATTTTTTTCAGGAGCATGCATCAAATTTATTACAGTTGAAACTTTACATGGGGCAGTAATAACCGCAATTTCATTTAAAATTTTATTCGTTTCACGTTCTGGCAAGAAATTTAATGGTTTAATCCACAAAACTTCGAAACGTTATAAATAAATATAATATTCGAATGAGCCAATTGACCTATCACCCCGCTAGCTTAAATTAATGCTCAAAATACGTACGTCAATGTATCAAGTTTAACGTGACCTATCACGGAAATACTATATCTATAATAAATTAACAAATTAATTATATTGATATAAACGTTGATACACTGAATGACTGGCTAAAAATGATATTCTATTCAAAGCATACAAGTTTATAATTTGCAATTTTTTCTCAATGTTTTTTTAAATATTCTAACAAATATATTATAAACATACTTATATAAGTAAAACACTCACAGTCTGGCCGTAAATTCAAGCATTATTAATTTTAAATTTAATATTGTTTTGCATGTATTACGTAGTATAAGGCTTGCTTGATATAATTATTTGTTTTTACAAATAAAATTTTTGGTTGCGACAAATACGCGTGGAATTTTAGACTGAGATGTCAGTGAACATTAATTTTAAGGAAACCTTTGTAATTGCCAAACATTAAAAACAGATTGAATAATGTATGTGATGACCATAAACTTATGCGAAATATTTATAATGATTGGTGAAGTAGTTCAATAATCTGTGTCAATCTAGTTACAATTGAACATATTTATAACGGAAAGGCAAGGTCTGTGAATTTTAATTTAAGACCAGCCATTTATGGTGATAGGCCGTTAATATACATCAGTTTAAAGGTGCATCGATTAGCCTAAACGACGTATGGGCGCATGTTTTAAATTGATGTCCACAACGTTTTAAGTAATTTACACAAATATGCATGCTGCTCGTCTCAAAAGTGTCAAGTTACTGGTTTTGAGGTTGAAACCCATCTTTTGTCACTTTTTTCTCTAAACAAATTGAAGTGTATTTGTATAGAGATAAAGAATGATAGAAGGTGTAATTTTAACCATAGACAAGCGCTGTGCCAATTCGCCGTTCGACTGACACAACTACAGGCTGCTCAGTCATAGTCGGAAATGTTTAATATCTTAATATCTATTGAGTTGGCTAATAAGTAATGACCTTTTTTTTTTCGAAAATGATCTATAAAATATGGGAATGTTCAAGAAACTTCCATGATCAAAGATATTTAAAGGGCGCTGCACGCTCTCACTGATTCATTATCAACTAATACGCTATACTGTTAACACGAATAAAATATGGATGCAATAAAGACGCACGCGAGACACTGTCTACTCTACGATTAATTTAAGACCAGCCATTTATGGTGATATCTACTGCCGAAGCCGAAACCGCGCGTAAGATATGTCAACGCCAAGCTCCTGAAGCAATATTTGAATCTACTGTAAAAATATGGTTCCCTGAACGATCAACCAAGCTCTGGTCGACCGGACCGGAATTGGACAGAGAACGGTTAAAATTGTTAATTGAAGAAGATAGCCAATTAACGACACGCTGGCTAACAACGGAGCTTAGGTTCCCTCACGGAACTATAGAGAATCATTTACTCCACTTGGGAAAAAAACTTGAAATACAGTGCGTCGTTACCAAATGAAATTAGCTCGGACCAATTTTACCGCGGCGCTGAAATCTATTTTTAAATTTTAACTTAAACCTTAACATTTTGGATTTTAGTTGGATGCAGATCCGCCACCCGCTATATTCCCCAGACTTTGCACCCACTGTTTATTGTTTGTTTAAATCGCTCAGCAACGCCTTACGCGAAAAAGACTTTGAAGATGGAGACCACCTACGACACTTCATCGGCCATTTTTTTCATTCCAACCCACCTCAATTTTACGCAGATACTATCCACTCCCTGTCTTTGAGACATGTAGTTTAAAATGACGGTGATTTTTATATCAAATATTAATTAATTTTAAATTTGAAATATAATAAAAAATTACAACATTAATTACCGCTCATTACTTATCTAAACCAACGTAAAAGTTTGACAAGGGCCAAAACATCCATTCGAGTTATTATTTTATATGATTAATATAACAAATGATACCTCGAAATTTTTTGTTGTAAATGTTCACCGCTAAGATTTAAAAGTAGTTTCATTAAATCCAATCTGCATGATTCGCGCGGGTACACGATCTTGTTACTTTTCTAAAAGGCGTGATAACTTAATCTTTGATCACCCAAGGCAATGCTGAATAAATGTTATCTCTGTCATGTTCTTTTCCATAGTAACCTATTATGGCAGTTAGACATATAAGCCCATGCACCGTACAATAAATCTCCGTAATAAATCTCTAGTTCAGAACGGAACGACACGTTAAATAGTTTTACCGTCCAAAATACTTCAGCCTCTGATTTCGTGTCTTAAATAATAACATTATCTCACATAAACTTTTTTAAACAGTTCAAAAAGTGGTGCAACTGGAAATACCCGAGCGAATTTACAGTAATTCATATTCTTAAAAGTGTCTTCAGGGCTCTGTACCTCAAAGACAAAAACGGAACCCTTATAAGATCAGTCTTTCTGTCCGCTGCTTGAGGTAGGAACTTGAAATTTGGCATAGTAATAAAGTTTATTAATCCGCACATAACTCAGTAGATAACTCAACAATCTTGACATGGAAATGTAAGGAAGAGCAAATTGTAATTTTTTCTTTAATTTTTTTTAAATTTAATAGGAATACTATGTGCCCTTAAACGTACCTAGATATGTGCGAGTTCTATTCGTGTTTGACAGATAATTTTTTGAATTACTGTCAAACACACATACTTGACTTAGTCGTGTATATAAGAACACATTTCAACCATATATCCCTGACATACACTAACTATTGTTAAATTACAGTATTTCAAAATCCCCGTCTTATTTTGTGTGACTAAATTACTTTCGATTTTTTTAATGTAAATAATATCCGAATGAGACAAAATGTAATCTCTACCATAAAAGGAGATGATTTAAAGATGGCGTGGAATATTTTTATTTATATACAGGTCTACCTCACGTGACATACATTTCGTTGCTGTACAACGTTTTTACGTTAATTACTCGATTTTTGTTAAAGGAAAATGTTCAAACATTTTTTAAGATCTTCTTTACGAATAGCAGACCCTGGCGTTCCTTTTTTAGTTTTAATACTGGTTCCTATTTCATTGAAAGTATCGATCTGCTCGAGTCCTCTGAAAATTTATATTTGTGATGAATTCCGTCTACGACCTGAAAAGGAAAAACCGCAAAGAGCGATTTTTCAATTTTGATGGTACTGTTAGACGACGAATGTAATAATTCTGACCATATCAATGGCAACTCGATCCCCTTTGACGAAAATTACTTTCAAAGATGCAATTACGCTTTTTGTAATTTACTTGAATTCGTTTACTTTTTTACTACTTTCCATATAAATTACGAGTCAAAACTGAGTACATAACATTATCAAGAGAATGAAAATATTAGATAAAAGCATATTTTGGTAATACTTGTTAGATCAACGTTAAATTTTTTTAAGTGAAATTTACATGAAGACATTTTATTAGATTTTTGAGGTACATATTCAAAAATTGTATCAAGCCTTCATTTGTATAAACGTGTAAGTAAACATTAGTTGTCCGTTTGTTTTAACCTAATCAAATTCAATAAATAAGTAAATTCCTTCCAAAATAAATGCGTTCAAAGATTGAATACTTAGCATTAACGATTTAATTCAATTAATTAACTTTTTTGTGTGCTTCATTGTTAGGTAATTTAATGTAATTGTAATTAAAATATGCAGTGATAGTATACATCAAATATTCAAACTAACTACAACTGCTGATATTTCAAAAATAATAAAGAGAAATATATACCAACAAAACATCTACTATATTACAAGTGATTTAAATCCAAATAAAACAGAAAACTAGGAAAAGTATTTTCATACAAGATGACTCGTAGACATCGTTAAATTCGTTAATTAATTTATTTGCCAATGCTATGCATGTTTCAAGTCAACTTATTAATACGAATTATCTGAACTAGTAATGTAGAAACACAAAACAACATCTATGCATATAATAAATAGACGTGATGTTTGTGAGTAAAACTAATGAACAGTTTAATGAAAATGCAGTTTCAACAGTTAATATTTGCAATAAAAATCCTTAATCTATAACTTACTCAATTAACAGATTACTACTTAATTACTTGTCAATGATGCATATTTATCTTATAAACTATATGGTTCATACGTATCTCCTCGTGATGGTGATATTTATTTTATATTTAAGAAATGTTTTTAATTCAATAAAGATGAATCCAATAGAATAAAAACTTTGCATTTCTATACAAGAATAAAAATTGATTACTTCAAGATGCTGACAGATGGCGCAAAGTTTATTAAATATATCGCTTGTACGTCGCAAAAGTACAAAACTTGCATACAAATCGTGCCGCTTTAGCCATTGCCAAATACTTTTGAAAACGTATATTCTAAATTCAATTTAATTTAGATGGTTCGGTAAGTAACAAATTATCAACATTATGTTGGAACATTACATTGGAATGTCCGTTTTCATGATGAACAGAGATGAAGAACAGAGTTATATAACCTTCTCGCGTCTTTATTTCTAATGTTTATTATACTAAAGGAACAAAGTACTGTATTGTCGACAAGAATATCGTTAAAACGTAAAATAATTTAATACAAAAGTCTTGCCTAATAAGTACATTGACAATGTACAATGACCCCCGTCTTATAAGAAGACAACACATGTACATTTTGAACCTTGACCTTGAACCGTCCTTGAGACATTAAAACAATTTTTATTGTGAAGATATTTTTTATACCAATTTATTCATAACTTATACATACAACGGATCTAAACTAGATACTTTCTATTAGAGAAAATTAGGTATTTCTTTAAGATGTTTTGGAAAACAATTATTAATCGACTTTATTATTTTTATCGTACAATTATTGAATTATAATTTGAAAAAAAATAATAATTCAAGCAAGAGTTTCTGAAAATACGGAGAGAAAACAAAATTATATTTAAAAGGAGAAACATTTTTCAATTAAATATATCTCGTTGACAACGCCGATTTTTAAATGGGACCTTTACTTGTAATTATTGTAGTTGGTGGAATCGGTAACCGATAATGACCAAACAAATTTATTTTCATTTCGTCAGAAGAAATACTACACAATCTTTGTTTTTCTTGGTTTATGTAATTTTTCTTCGACATCAAGATAGACTTATTTGAACAATTATGCTCTTCTTTGTGTCATTACAGCCATTTTTTCTCCCTTTTTTTATGTATCGTCGTTTGGTTATTTCATTCTAGTTTGTCATTGAATATTAATTTTGATATAAAAAATTTACTGTAAAAACTGTTTACAAAATTGGTCATCAGATTATGTTACAATATTTATATAATTACTACAGAATTGCATAAATTAATATCGCATAATTTTTAAGAATCGCATAATTTAATAACAAAAAATCTTGTGTTAATACATTTAACGAATATATACACGATTTATATGTCTTTGAGTGTATCTGGGCTCTGTCAATCAACTTTTACATTAATGGACATCGTAAATAATCAACATTTGTCTGCAATTTGTTACACCTTTATTATTTCCGCTAAGCTACTAAATATGCATCGAGACCGCTAGGACAAATGATTGATAGAGCACCGCAGTGCTAATTGTATAGAGACAGCGATTGTGTTTAAGTTTTTTATTTTTTTAATATTCGTCAAATCTGTCCTATTAGTCCAGAAAAACAAGCAATGGCCTCTTACTGCATGTCAATATTCTTGATTAATCAGTAATTGAGAACCATAAAAATAAATGTTAACCCAACCATTAACAGCTGCAGAATTTGACTTTTTTCCAACATTTTAAGCTAATTTATGAGTAATATTATTATAAATTTATTTAAGCCTTTAGTACACAAAAAAAAAAATGTCTACATTATTTAACAATTTTGCAATACTAAGATAAATAATATCTTACTACACCAATTACCAAAAAAAAAATCTCATTTCATTGGGACACCGAGTGTCGAGTGAAGGCTTCCTCCATGGCTTGCCATTTCTTTCTGTGGCCCTTTTGTGCTGAATGTATAAATGTTGTATTTCTTCTTCATTAGATTTTTTGTAAGCGAATAAACTTGAACGAAGCTTTGATGAATCTTTAATAATATTAAAGGTTCATCAAAGTTAGTAACTTGAATGAACCTTTAATATTATTATTACATTTCCTTGTGAAAATGTAATAATAATATTAAAGATAATTAACTTCACTCAAGTTTTGGTTGAAACTCAATAAAATGTGATTTCATGTGGTCCTTTCACATAAAACCCATTATATAACATCCAATTGAATACATAATAATTATTAGCTTATCTTGTTTTATTTCTGTACCAGTCAGTTTCCTTTCAGAAAGTCCCAGAATATCTCATTTTTTATATCATGTGCAGCGTGACAATTTAGTTTTTCTAATGTTGCATGCTAAGGATCCAATATTAAGCGT
Organism: Druceiella hillmani; assembly: GCA_039881145.1. Taxonomy (NCBI): domain Eukaryota; kingdom Metazoa; phylum Arthropoda; class Insecta; order Lepidoptera; family Hepialidae; genus Druceiella; species Druceiella hillmani. The sequence goes on along the minus strand of JAYKKI010000021.1, from coordinate 25,400,144 downwards.
ACAAATACTAATGTAATTGTTTCCTCATTCGCATTCCTTTTCTTATATACAATGGAATTGGAAGATGTTTGTTTGAATGTTTTAGTGTTCATTATAAGTTTATTATAACGTATAAACGCTTTGTTTCCTCTGTGAATTTATTTTTTTGTTGTTCTTTTAATTCTCTGATTTTCAAAATCTATGATGGGAATCCTTTGACATTTCATTTTTCATTCCTAGTCTAGTTACTGCAATGGTTATGAACCTAGTGTTATTTTCCCATTTGCCCAATCTCTTTACAGATTCCACTTCCTATTTCTGAATATTAATTTTTAAAATATTCACTATAATATCTAAGACTTTCTCTTGTAATTGAAAATATGAATTTTCTCGTTCTTCTACACTAAAAAAACAAGGCTTCCTCTCAATTAATTTTTCTCTAATTCTTTTATTCTCTTTTCCTGATCTTCTGTTCGCGAGTGCAATAAGGTCAACTCCTTATTAATTTGTTCACATTTTTCGTTGACTTTACTGTTTATACCGGTGGTGGTCTTTTCCTCAATTTTGTGAAAGTGCTTTCCATTGCGCTGAATATTTATTGTGCCCTTGTTCATGTTTAGTACCAATTTCTTTATTTGTTCTATAATTATTTTTGTGGTGGTGGTGTCCTTTATTGGTCACTAAGGTTGGTTGTCAACAGAGCTTCTTTATTTTCGTAGAGGTAATATTACTCGACGTTAGATGGCGCTATATATAAAGAATACAAGGAAATAATATAAAATGGAAATATACAAAATGGAAATAATAATATTCCAATTAGCCTCATACATAATGAATATCGAAAAATATATATTTGTACTATTTCAGAATATGTATTGTTCGTTGCCAGATATTTAGAAATATCTTCATACTTCTATATTTTAAAATTCAGTTTTATTACGTATTGCATTGCAACCACACCTGAATGTCTTCATTTATATTTCTAAAATTTTAAACCTTTTACGTAGCTAATTATATTTATATCAATATATTCACGGATATTTAAGTAAATATTTAATAGCACGCCACCATCTATCGAATGTACTCAGAACTACGAAGTAATTATTGTACGTTCTCGTTAGGTTCCGCTCGTCGATCATATATTACCAATGAAGTGATCTTTGTAGTACTGATTAGTTTTTATAGATGACGCTGTAACTCATATTCAATATTAAAATAATGAATAACTAGCGTGACCCGTGCGAAGTCTTCGCATTATTTATTCCATTATGAAGCTCAGATGACAGATCAAACAAATATTTTACTAAAATTGACATATAGAGGCGCAAGTATCAAAAGCATTGAGCTAAAGCGCCATTTTATTTATACGTGAGTGGATTTGAAATTAAACAAAAATTTTACCGACCGTCAATCATATTGACGTTGAGCTGTTAGATGGCAGCATTGCTGTTTTGTGTATATAATTTTAATAATTAATTAATTTGCAAAAACAATAGCAATAATACATTTTTTAGTTGTGGATGCCGGTAGAGCAAGCAATTATCTATAAAATGATATATAATTTATGTGGATTAGTTGTGAGGTTTTTTCTAAAAAGAGAGAGTAACATCTTAAACCTTAGCATATTAATATATATGATGATGATGATGATGATTCAGTTATATTTACAGTTTTACACTGTATTCACTTTAACTTCTGTTATTTTGAATATAGTTTACACAAAATATATATTATACATTTACGTAGTAACAAATATTATTTCAATATGAAAAATATATTTGGCAGTTATATGTTACGAAGTACTAATACTTGGAAAGAGTATAATAGAAATTCTACGTACTTTAGATGTTCATAGTGCCTAAATATATATGGAATGCGTGAAATGCGAATTCATAGTCATTACAAAAAACCTAATAATCGGATATTGTTTGTTTGTCCCTAACAGTAACTAAAATGTATCGTCCACGTCCACGATACTTATAATATAATCATAAAAAGTCATTTCATTTAGAAATTCTACCCTTTAGGCTACATTTAATTGCATTCAAATCAGGCTAATTAATTAATTTTTTCATATGACTTATATAGGTAAGTACGTCATCTGAACTAAATAATAAAAGCATAAAAATGACTAATAGAACATGCTACTGTGTGGTTTATATATTAAAACTAATTTGAAATTTTATAGTAAAAACTATTTAAATTTCTTTTCGAATCACACAGATGACGCTCCATCATTACGCAGAAATTATTTATATGAAAATACTTGTTCTCATAGACTGTTCCTCAACTTTCGTTTTGACTTTTTATGGTAAATATTTGTTAATAATGATTTTTTAAACAATTTCAAAAAAGGCGGAGGCTCTCAATCTCTCTCTCTTTCTCTCTCTCTCTCTCTCTATATATATATATATATATATATACATATATATATATATTTGTATATATATATATATATATATATATATATATATATATATATATATATATATATATGTGTGTGTGTGTGTGTGTGTGTGTGTGTGTGTGTATGTTAGGCTACTTTTTAAAATTTCAATTACCATGTTACATACTGTATTTCAAAATCAATAGACGTAATACAATCTAGCTATAAATATAAAGATACTTTATCAATTAAGAAATAGTTTAGCTATGCTAACTATACATATGGAACTTATCTTATTACAACAAAACTATCTCCCGTGAAAAAGCAAGATATTTTTTCCTTCTTATTTACAGGATCGATACATTAAATTCGCTTACCATCCATTTTATTTTTCATGACGGGAACGTGATGGGCGGCGCGGTGAACGAATCGCGCGTGCTCACCGCCGCGTCCGCGAGCCACGGCGTGTCATCAATTCCGCCGTCCTCGTCTGCATCATCCTCGTTGCGTTATTCAGCATACTTCTTGTCATCATCAGTGTCATGCGCCACAATTATGCGATTTACACTGTTATTTGCTGAATGTACCCCTGCTGGCAGACACATAACTTTGAAAAGACGAATTTACGAATACTACGTTTAAATTTAATTAGATTATTCTAGCAATTTTATTTGATTACATTTCTGTCAATGTAAGCTTTTAGTGAAAACCAAATATCCTATAGGGATTCATACCTTTGCAATAAATAATTTTACAGATGTGAATAAATTTGCGTTAAATTATTGGTCAATTATAGCATAACATCATTTTTAAATGATACCGAGATTAAAAATCAAAATCAGGCGGGTGTATAGAACAGGAAATCAACCTGAATCATATAGTTTTATATCTATTTTCTGAAAAAATTATACAGAAAGAATTTGTCAAGTAAAATAACTAATTTTCAAACACACTTTATACAACACACATGCGGAATATTTCTCACTTTCCTCAGGAGACTTTTATAAAATATTCTTTCCATATATCCGACAAAGGTCAATAAACGGGTACATTTTACTCAACTATTCAGTACACTTATTTTTCTTTTTGCAGACAAAAAGAGCATTCAAGTAACGCGTGAGAATGTTTTAAATTTAAAATTGTTTGATTTTGGAGAAAAAAGAGAGTAAAAAAATTACTTTTATTTATAATGACAAGCGAGATATAATTAGTACTTTCGTAAGATATTTCTAGTTTCAGAAATATAGTTTTGTCCATGGAAATTAAAAGACTCACGCTGAAGTCGCGAATTTCAGCCACCATTATTGTGTCAATAAAATGTCTAAATAATGGCATTAAATTTTTGTGACATTTTAAATTATCAAGTAAAATAGTATAAAGACGGATTGTTCAAATTATAGATAGAAACAGAATAAAATTACATTGTGTTACACATAAGCGAATTATTGCATTTATTTGTTACTTGAATATTTTTTACTAATGAGTTTTTTTCTACTAACTCCAAAAGGAACAATACTGTCACATTTGATACTCGGTTAAATCACTCATAGCTTCATTTTATCAGATACTAAACTCTTTATTTAGTTGATTTAAAAGAGAATGATTAATTTAAAAAATATTCATTTATAACAACAATATTGATATAATTAAATATTAACCGATGAATATGAAATATTGAACTTTTTAAAGTTAGTGAATTTACAACGTACATTATCTATACAAATTTAACAAGTATGGAATTATTATAATTTTCTTATATATCGTTTTAATCATACACGTGAATGCTTCTCACAAACCGCCATAATTATGTTTCCGTATGTTCAGTTGTCCCCGGTTCTTATATTATTTTTCCCGATTTTTTTCGGCTGGTATACCAACTACTAAAGCTGAGGGGTTTCGGCTCGAACACCGTGACACTTGCGACTTCGAGTTCAATATACTCTACGCTGCGATATCTAGCTCCACATATTTTCAGATTCCCAGAATAGTGATGATTTTCACATATGTAACGATATTCAAAGAAGCAAATTGTCAAGAAAAAGCATTAGAGAAAGAAGGGAAGTTATGCTAATGCATGCAAATGGGGCTGTCGCTCACCACATAATGGCGACCAAAGACAAGAACATCATCAAAATGAAACGATAACACAAAGCGGCTTGAACGTTAGCGATAACACAAAGTGGTCCATCAGGAATTATAACAAATTTACCATACTCTGGCTGCCCTTGTTTCTATGGTACATCGTGCGGGTTTTTCCACTGCTTATGTTAGTGAGTTTATTGCAGGGGCGCGATGTAGGTTTTATTATATTTCCGAGAGTTATACGATATATCAGTATTTTAGTGAGGGTAATAAATTCAATTGTTGTTATTATTTGAGGTTGTACAATGCAAATGTTCCGGTGTCCGTAATAAAATTAAATGGAAGTTATTATCGGTAATATATTTATACAAAAGATATCCTAGAAAAGAAAAGTTTAAACCCCATTGAAGCATCGGAAATTAGAGACCAAAATGATTTCCTATTCGATAATTTTTTTTTCAATAAACCTTGCAATGGGGGAGCACTTAGCCCCCTTTTAGCCAAGTTATTTATGAACAATTTAGAAACCAGCCTCTTAAACACTAAATTAGCGACCAATATATTATACTATTATAGATACGTTGATGACATCCTTATCTGCTGGAGAGATACACAGCGACAATTAGACCAGTTTGTTAAATTTGCCAACTCCCTACACAATAATATCAAATTCACTTTAGAAGTAGAATCCGATAATAAACGAAACTTTTTAGATATAACAATAGAACGCAAAAATAATAAACATAAACTTAGTATATTTAGAAAAGACACATTTACAGACTCCATAATTAATGGTCAATCTCAACACTCTTGGTTCCATAAGTTAGCAGCCTTCCATTCCATGATTCACAGAACTTTAAGCATCCCTCTAGAAAAACCTAATTTACGTGAAGAAATAAAAACTATAAAACACATCGCAGTAAATAATAATTATGAGCCATAAATTGCCACAAAATTGTACCATAATAAATTAAGAAAAATACAAATACAAGAAATATACCCGGTCGTACCAAATAATAATAATATTTACTATAAATCTATCCCATACATAGGTAATGTTTCACTGAAATTAGGAAAACTCTTAACTAATAATAAAAATATAAATAATACAACTTATGCTTATAGTATTTTAAATAACTTGGGTAAAACCCTTATTAATAATAAAGAAAAAATAGATAAACATAAAAAGAGTGGTATCTATAAACTTAAATGTAACGACTGTAATAGTGTATACATAGGTCAAACAGGAAGAGATTTTAATACAAGATTTTAATACACTTTGCTAAACATCTCATTGAAAATAACCATACCAATAATGCCCCCTAAATATTACAAATAAATACAAAAGGTAATAATCTTAATATCCTAGAAACATTAGAAATAAACATACATAAAAAGACACCTACGTTAATATATTAAATGAAAAACTAAATATAATAACATCACAAATACTTAATATCTTCTAGATATAATATAATTTCAAAGGGTGTGAAGTATATCAAGAAATTCTGCTGAGACGTTCCAAGTCAACCTACTCAACCGGAAAAAGCTATCAGCTGCGAACACCCTCTACAGAAAAAACAGGAGATAAGCCAGCGCTAAACATAGCTGACAAGACTGATGCAAATTCCGAAGTTAAGAAGAAAACTTACTCAGAAGTTATGCAGGGCAAGATAGATGCAAGTAAAGAAGCAATAACCCCCCAATATCCTCTGAATTTGGTAGAAATATTAACAAAACAGAATGAAAAATTTCGAAACTATCTTACAACAGATGAGCATGTTAATGACGCTCATAACACGACTTTTTGACAAACTGACAAATGACTGCGATTCGCATAGCGACATGGAACATAAATGGATTGACTCCCAATAAAATTGACGCGGAAACTCTTATGACTCAGCAAAATTTGGACCTATTGTTGATATCTGAAGCTCACTGTACCACTAAAACAAATGTTAAGTTTAGGAATTATGAGTGTTACACAACCCCCCACCCTGATGGAACTGGACATGCTGGTACAGCGATTATCATCAGGAAATCATAAAAGCACCATATAATGCCTGAATATAGAACCTGCCACATCCAGGCTACTACTGTATCAGTTGAGGATAAAAATGGCTGCTTTAACATTTCCTCAGTGTACTGTCCACCTAAACATAAGATATCCCAAGAGATGTTTACGGAGTTCTTTGAGACACTTGGAAACAGATTTCTAGTGGGCGGAGACTGGTACTCCAAAAACACCTACTGGGGATCCAGACTAACCACCACCAGAGGTAGGCAGACGCCAATAATCTGGCCACTGCATCCACAGGTGAACCCACACATTGGCCGCCTGTTACTTCTAAGATACCTGATCTCATTGATTTCTATATCATTAAAGGTTTCTCTTCATACTACGTTAAGTGTGAGTCCTGTTATGACAGTTCTTCGGATCATACGCCGGTGTTACTCACTCTAAGTACAAACATCATAGAGCACGAAAATCGTGAAAGACTTTATAATAAGAAAACAGATTGATTCTCCTTTAGAGAATTTATTAACGCCAACATCAAGCTAAAAGTTGCTCTGAAGACTCCTGAGGACATTGAAATCGCTACTAAATATCTCACAAACCTCATCCAGGAGGCTTGTTGGAGAAGCACACCTTTATTAGACCCTAAAGAGCGGACTTGTAACTATCCCCTTGAAATTAAAAAAGAGATCTTAAATAGACGCAGGCTGCGTCGTATCTGGCAGTTGAGTAGGCTTGCATCTGACAAAAGTAATTTCAACAGGCAAGCGTCACATTTGAGGGATATGCTGAAGACTTGGCACAACAGGACTCTTGAGGCGGAACTGACATCCCTAACACCTACTGCAGCCACGGACTACTCACTTTGGAAATTTACGAAGTCATACAACAGACCACAAGTGGCAAAACCTCCGCTTCGAAACAACAATGGTTGGGCTCGCAAGCCACAGGAAAAGGCGGACCTATTTGCAGAACATCTCTCAAATGTCTTTACTCCAAATAGCGCCAGCGACACAGACTCCGAAACAGAGGTGGAATCCGTTCTTGGCCAGCCTTTACAAATGTCGCTCCCACCAGCTCCAGTCACTGTACGAGAAGTTAAAAGGACTATTAACAACCTCAAGGATAAAAAAGCACCAGGATATGATTTAATCATGAAGGAAATACTTAGAAAACTTCCAAGAAAAGCATTGGTGTTCCTGACTATGCTCTATAATGGGTTACTGAGCGTTCAAAACTTCCCCGATCTTTGGAAAGTGTCACAAATTCTCATGATACATAAAGCAGGGAAACCAGCACACCTAGTCACCTCATACAGACCAATTAGCCTATTGCCCATTCTATCAAAGGTCTGCGAAAAATTAATTTTGCATGCATTCTGCATTATGCCAATACTAGAAAGCAACTACATCATCCCTAACCATCAATTTGGCTTCAGGCAGCAACACTCAACAATAGAACAAGTGCATAGAGTAGTTGAAAAAATAAGGAAAGCTCTAGAGGAAAAAGAGTATTGTTCGTCTGCATTCTTGGACATTCAGCAGGCCTTTGATAGGGTCTGGCACGATGGTATTCTCTATAAGATAAAGACATGTCTTCCCCATAGCTACTACATCCTGCTGAAATCCTACCTCACGGAGAGGATCTTTCAGGTAAAAGAGTCCGGAACAACATCCAAATTTTTCGAAATTGAAGCTAAAGTGCCTCAGGGCTCGGTGTTGGGACCGATGCTGTACACATTATACACGTCAGATCTATCATAGGTAAATGGCGTCATGATTGCTACATACGCTGATGACACGGCCATAATGGCGAGCAACAGGCAACCTAATGTAGCCACGAAGCAACTCCAACAAGAACTCGACGCCATTGCTGAGTGGCTTACAAAATGGAGAATTAAAGTGAGCACAAGCAAGTCGGTGCAGGTCACCTTCACTCTGCAAAAAGGAAACTGCCCTCTTGTTCACCTCAAGGACTCAATACTACCACACCAAGATACAGTGAGATATCTGGGTCTACACCTGGATCGTCGTCTAACCTGGAATCAGCACATTAGGAGCAAGAGAGAGGAACTTAATATACGTCACAGAAAACTCTATTGGATGCTAGGCCGAAATAGTAGAGTATCCACAGATAATAAGCTATTAATCTATAGTTCAATACTACAACCAACTTGGATGTATGGCATACAACTGTGGGGAAGTGCCAGCAATTCCAATATCACAATACTACAAAGAGTGCAGAACACTATACTGAGAACAATAGCGCAAGTCCCTTGGTTTGTGACTAATTCAGAAATCCACACGCACTTGAAGATGAGCACTGTGAAAGAAGAAATTGAGGTCTCTGTACAAAAATATCAAAAGCGGCTGGAGAATCACCCGAATGCGCTTGCTGCGAATCTAACATTGCGCAGCTATCAAAAACGTCTGAAAAGAAAGGACATAATATAGTCAAATCAGACCTTGAATATGATGAGTGACTGTCCTCGCTGGAGGATGTCCTCGACCCGACAAAGCCGCCCAACCCATCTGCTTATAGTTCAAGTACTGATTGCAGATAAGTGAAAAAAAGAAAATATAATATCATTAAGCAACATTGATACTACAGTACTCTTGAAATTGTTGTAGTCCAAATACACATATAACTATAAATATAAGTATATATATAAAAAAAAATTAAACGAAATAAATATATGAATACACAAAACCGGAGATATGTAGAATTAGTGTATTACCTTATCCTTACTTTCAAATACCCTTGCTTTTGTTTAAATATATTACCGATAATAACTTCCTAAATGGAAGTTATTACATAATCATATTACATACACCGGAATATTTGCATTGTACAACCTCACATAATAACAACAATTGAATTTATTACCCTCACTAAAATATTCGTATATCGTATAACTCTCGGAAATATGATAAAACCTGCACCGCGCCCCTGCAATAAACTCACTAACATAAGCAGTGGAAAAACCCGCACAAACCCGGCTTCCGCTATTATGTTTGAAACATATAAATGCTGTTGGATGTTCCTAAGAGTAAATCTTTGCTAATATCCCACCTGAAGATGTAATACAACGAAACCTAGGTCGTGATACATCATGTAGTTTCATTTAATTGTGAATAATGAATTTCTACAAAATTAACGCCAAATATATTCAATATTATAATACATAGTAACAGAATAGCCTACTTACGTCAATGTGAAATAAGAATCAAAAATACAATGTATATAAACATATATATAATCTCTTTTGCAAAAAAAAACGGGCTCTTAGAGGAATAAACCATATCATAGTTATTTTATTATTATTTGATGCATTTTATATGGCGATACAATGAGAATATTGTTATTTATTATTGAGATATCGCTTTTACCTACTTCAATCATTAAAAATGAGAATAAATAAACAACACGATGTTCACAGGCGAGGTACATTAAAAATATCTAAAGTTTACTTTTTAATTTTTTTATTAATTTAACATTAAATTTGAAAATTTAGTAACGAGTATTGCCTCCTCTAGCTAAAATGAACGCGCCTAATCTCCTAGACATGCTTTCGACGACGTTTTTTATCATTTCCTGGGGAATAAGTTTCCATTCAGCGACGATCACATTTTTAAGGGTCTGAATGTTTTCTGGAGCTGGTTTTACGGTTCTGATGCATCGTTTCAGTTTATCCCACATGTGTTCTATCGGATTGAGGTCGGGACTTCTAGCTGGCCAGTCTAACCGACGAATTCCGGCCTCCTGCATTTATGCATCAACGTCTCTAGAGCGGTGGGCGCGAGCGTTGTCGTCCATAAAAATGGACTCGCCTCCAACTGCTGTTAATGCGGGTTAGGCATGAGGAATAAGAACCTCTGTTATGTACCTTTGCGCATTATCTTCGCATTATCTTTTATCGTTTTTTCAACCATACTGAGAACAGCATACAGAAGTGAAGTAATGCAGCAAACAGCAGAAATTTAATTAAAATTTATTCGTTAAAATAAAAAACGTAACAAATGGAAAACAACTTAATAAGAGTTGGATTTCATTTACCGCCAAAAAATACGTTTTTGTCAGTGAAAGAGAATTCTCATTGAAAAAGAATAAATTTGAAATTTAGAACATTCGTTTTAATGTGCCAGAATACACTATACCTATATAGTAACAAATGCAATTAATACAATCTCTTAATAAATAATATTTTGTTAATAATATGACAAAATCAAAACCGCCCATTTTTTATGCAAAAGAGTATATATATATATATACATATATATATATATATATATATATATATATATATATATATATATATATATATATATATATATATATATATGCATGCACGTGTTTGTATAAATAAAGGCTGAAGCTATTTGATAACAATGTGTGACGAAAAACACTTTTTGTTTGGTTCAGTGAAATTTTTGGTACGGACATCACTTTTTCAACAATTTGTTGAACGGACATCACCTTAACCAATTGAATTAAATTAATTAAATTGGTTAAGGTGATGTCCGTTCCTTGTTATTATTCATTTTATTAGTTTATTATTATGCATTTTCTTCACAAGAGTTTAAAATGAGGAAATAAATGTTGTCATGCCAGTGTGATTTTCAAATTTATTTTTTATTGAAAAATAATATAACATTTAATGGTAGACTGAACCCAATTAATTCTAAGTCATTGTTCTTCATATGCGATCAATATTTGCGATTAACTGGGAGTTGTATTTCGAATAATAACTTGGATCGGTCTTGATAAATTTTCTGTTTTTTTTATATAAGTGAAAAAAATGTAAATAAAAAAAAAGAAAAAGAAAACCACGTACTTAACAAAAAATACCGCTCGTGATTTTAATAAAAAAAATCGATTTGAAAATTTCTTTTATTTTCTGACTTTTCGTGTCTTTCCACAATCATCCTTGCTTATTTAAATTTTTAAATTACTTTCTTTTTTATGGAAAATCGTATTTTTATTTGCATTTTCAGCAATTAGTGTCACTAATAATTGTAATTATGTATAAGTAAGTATGAGAAATATTTGTCAAATCAATTTTTGTTCATCTAATTATCACGAGCGAGAATATTTTTTTGTTAAATGTATCGTTTTTAATGTATGTTCATTCTCAGAAATAATTCACATTTTATATATACTATATAACTACTATATAACTAGCGAGTGTTTTTTAGTCGAACTTGATAGGTTTGTGTCGCGTCGCGGTTTATGCTCTTGCATTTATTCTGATTGTGGCACTAACTTTGTCGCTGCCGCAAAACACTTAAATGAGGTTTTGCAATTTTTGCGTTCGTCTAGTGACGTTATTGATAAGGGTTGTACTCGTCGTAACATTGAGTGGAAATTTAACCCTCCACGTGCGCCATATATGGGTGGCCTATGGGAAGCTGACATTCAATCAACCAAGTACCATTTACAACGTAGTGTAGGCGACAACTCACTCACGTTTGAGGGTCTTTCAACCGTATTTTGCAAAATCGAATTAATTCTAAATTTAGAACCTCTGCCACATTTCTGAAAATCCCGATGAATCAGAGGTACTTACTGCCGGGCATTTCCTTACCGGCCAATAATTATTAAGCGTACCAGAGTACAGTCTCGAAGACATAAAATTTAATAGATTGGCTGATAGGCATGGACAAATGATAATTTATACACTCTTCACCAGAGAATGAAATGGCACAAATCTGGTAGTGACATAAAAATTGGACGTCGTCATAATTAAATCGGACGTAGGAAAACAGCTTGATTGGCCTCTTGGTAGATGTTACCTCAAAAACGGGAAAAGGTTTCATAAAACGACCAGTAAATAAGCTATGTTCTCTTCCTAAGTCGACATAACACTTTGTTTTTTTTTGTTTTCTGATTTATCATAATTTTAATGCATTATTTTTTTTCACTTATAGTCATTATTACTTAATTCATCCTTAATTTCTTTTGTTTACCTTTGCATATATCATTTAGAAAAAACGATGTGCGAAAATAATAAAAATCCCAATATTTATTCGATTATATTTACTTATCCCTGACACGATTTCGATAATTCAAATATGCACACAATAAGCGATCTTCTATACCTAGCCAAAGGCAATTACAATCCACTGACCTGTTTTCTCTGCCAGAAGTCGATATTTATTTTATTTTTAATAAATATCTGATACTGATTTTCTGTAAAATTGCCGATTTTCTAATTTATCTGTCCGTAAATTGTTAGTCATGTGAATGATAGCTGTTCTCAAAAGAACGCTCCCTAGTAGGTAAATTTTTTTAAGAAAATTCCGACAAAAAAGAGTTCATCAAAATGAGGCAATTAATGAAACATAATAATAACAATATGACACAATCGCAGTTTTATAATAAATCGACCAAGGGTCGATTTAGTATAAATTTATTTTAATATTTATCCATAAGTTTTAAGCAAAAATTTTATCGATAAGTCACGAAGTAATTTTAATAAATAGGTACATGAAATACAATGATTACAATAACTCGTACAATATTTTTCTTTCTCGTTTAATTAAACCGCCTGCTCAAGCAACAACGTAGTCCGACGTGCTCAAAATTACGCACCCACCTTCGCTAAAGAATAGGTTACCTACTCCGTGCAATCAATCTATTCAACAAAATACCAACAGCTTTGGTGTAAAGTAATATATTTTAATACAAAATTTATATAATGACATATTACAAGTAATTCACGTGTTGATTTATGACGAAACCGAGCGAACTCCAAATCTATGTCGCGCCGCGCCGCTGAAGCAAAACTGAGCATTTGTCCTAGTACCCCTTCCTCCCTCGTCGCACTTCAACGACGAAGTGTCTGCCACGATATTGCTGTACAAAGTTAAATTACTTTCCACGACATATTGTTTCCAAAATGTATAGCACTTCTTCAGTATTATGATGTAACTGAGTATAAACACTAATTACAAACCGAACTTAATGTGCTTAGATTTCATAATAGGTGCTTTAATTGCAGATGTTAATACATCTGGAGGAAAAAAAATACTTCATCGTTTAAAAAAAAAACGATTATTCTAAGTCTCTACGTAAATCATATTTTACGTTGATTAAAATGAACAAAATTTAGATTAGACCGAATGGCACAAAAAAGTAAGATTTACTATATTAAAGCTTAAGTCGTACCATACAAAATTAAGAACAAAAAATTAAGGTATTTGAAGATTTACCTGATATAACTTGAGTTCAACCATCAGACACGAAACTAGAAGTACTCGGGAAGTAGAAGAGATAATAAGGCATGAGTTAGACCAAACCTTCGCAATTTTTTAATTAATATAAATAATAAAATGATATATACATATATATATATATATATATATATATATATATATATATATATATATATATATATATATATGTACGTGTGTGTGTCTGTGCGTATTTGTGTGAGTTTGTTGTGAAAATATTGAGAATATTTTTGGGTGCCAAATACAGCCGAATATTTCAGTCAAATATTCGGTTACTAGCTTAGCTCTCCCGCTGAATATTGGTTATTACATTGTATTTTAAATGTTATAATTGTTTATTTCATTATGAATATGTATGTATATATAATAACAATAGTTTAACCTTTACTTTAAATAGCATGTATATTAGGTATGAAAGCTGAAAATTTATTGTTTCTAAGCGGAACACCAATAAAATAAGGACAATAAAGGTAACAGGTAACCTGACTGAATCTTTTCATTCGGATGACCTGACTATAGGGGCGAACAAAGGAAGGAAAAATGGCTGTTTTGGGGCTTTTCCATTACCCTTATTTTCCAGAGGCTGTCAAATTTTTAGATATTTTATAAATACGAGTCGGCGAAATATTTTCGATAACATTGTATGGTAGCCCGGAGTTTGTATTAAAAGAAGGAAACAGAAAAAAAACATTTTTATATCGAAACAATTATAAAGTGGTGTCTAGTGATTTCTGACAAAATAAAACTGTTGAATAACAAGTTTACATTACGTTATTTCGGATTTCATTATTTAATATAAATATTTATGTATTTGTATCTGTACATTAAACATTACTTTCTTTTCGCATTCAAAATTTTAAATTAGCCATTTCAAACATGAAATAAAATAAAGGTAAAAAATCTTTTTAAATTAAACGATCCCATTTTCAATTGGTGATGTAATAAAATACGAGTACAAAGGTCATTATCATAGGAAGTACGTTTCTTTCCTTCATTGTATTTTTGAACCTTTTAGCGTGCTTTATTTGTTTAGCCTAATTAAATTAATTAAATGAGGCATCCAGTATCGCGCTACCTCCTGTCAAGCACGATATCGATGTTAGTTCTGCAGTTTGGGATCATTTACATAATCGCATTAGGAACATGGACCAGGGGCTGTCCACTGTGTTGTTTCTATTTTATTAATATTCTTGTAATTTTTTTTAATTAAGGGAAAGCATTTTAAGATAAATTAGAGTATTTTTCGGAGAATTTAGTCACATTTGTTATTAATGTTGTCAAAGAAACCAAGATATTACGATCGAAAATAATATGTTTCTTGTCTATACTGTTGTCCTGTTCTAATCAAAAATAATCATTTAAGTAGGTGATATAATGATTAGAATCCAACTCCATCATTTGGAGCCAACACGAAGCCAAGTAAAGCTAAATGATTGAATGTGTGCAAAAGACCTTCCTACGATAACTGTATATGAGACAGTATGGTTACTTTCCTTTTCTATTTCCTATCGATTTCCTCCTGGGTGTGCTAGATTTCCATTCATTACCACTCATGAGGGACTTTATGCTTCCGAACAGCCATTGAGTAGGAAAATTGTACTCCCCTTATTGTTGAGTAAACTTTCATTCTTCGTACCTGATAACATCCTTGCGCTCACGCAGTCGTCACCTTTTTGCTATGTTATACTCTAGAAATGAATTATGTCGAATCTCTCCAGTTTTCTGCTGTTTTTGTTTTCTTTAATTGCCCAAGTATCCCTGATTGCGGTCGCACCAAAGTATGGTTTGTTTATGATTAGTAAAAGTAAATGTGTCGAAACGTTTCGTAGTATGCTTTGTTGTTCTTGTATCCAAGGTTAATTTGTAAATTTAACTGTTGTTAAACTGTTACTTTTTTATAATTACGAATAAGATACACTGATTACAGTAAATGTATAATCACGAATATATTACATTGATTACAGTAAATGTGTAATCTGTATATTAATACATGGAAAAAAATACCCCTTTTTAAGCATATTACACCACCGGACGAGTGTGAGATTTGGCATAGTTAATGTTTATTTGGAGAAGGTGTGCAGAAAGCTAAAATTTATATATATATATATATATAAATATATATATATATATATATACACATATATATATATATATATAAATATATATATGTATATATATAATACGTGTTATAAATACATTAAAAGATTCAAAATTATTGATGTCCAACAATAAAAGTTTCATTGTTTACCTTCATACTGTCATTGTCAAAGACAATAGACTGTGGTTGAACAATCACACAGACTAGGGATTGTCGCTAAAAAATTTAATATGTTAGATTGACTAAATTCGTTTGGATCTGTGAATTTAGTTTGATTCCAAGTTGATAATTAAATGAAACTTCGTGGTGTAGTATTATTTCTACTTTCTTTAAGTAACGATCTTTGCTAATAGCCCATCTGAAGATGGTATAATACAACGAAACCTACGTCGTGGTAAACAACTTAAAGAAAGTAGAAATAATACAATGTCACGTAGTTTCATACAATTATCAATAATGAATTTCTACAAAATTAACACCAAATATAATCAATATTTCATTCCAAGTGTTTCTTTTTCAATAGTCTGTGGAGTCAAGGCAAAAAAGCGTTTATTCTCTATTTTGTGTAATAGATATCTGTGTTTAATAGTGAAATACAACTTGCTTAATACACAACTGTCGCAAAAGGAAAAATCTGTCAGCTTGGTTAATATACACTTGTTGCAAAAGGAAAATTTTGTATTGTTGAATTGACTTACTCTCGCCTAGATATTAGTATTTTCATCAAAGAGTGAGCTGGTAAGTATATTTTATTATTTAAATTATAATTATAATTTAATTATATTAAATCCTTTTTCGTCATTTCAGTTCGGAGTTTCAAATTATTATAGAGGTGTACTCATTAACAAAAGAACTTCTTCAGTAACATTTCAAACTTAAAAGTTTAATGAATTCGGTCGACTTTCGACCACTGGGCGATCTATAAATGTGTATAAATAAATAACATTTTTGTCATAAAGAAGACGTGCATAAAACGACCTTTAAAATTTACTTTCTGTTTCAGGGAATATTGAAATTGATCAATATATCAGAACATATTTTACCTAACCTTTTATAATATAATGAAAAAACTATTTATTATTTTATTTCAGAAAACAAAACTTACGCGGTTCTAATTTTTTGTGTTTTTTTTGTTATTAAATTATATAAAAGTAAGTATTTGGTTTATTTTTTTCACTCTTTTGAAGTAATACATAAAAATTTTAACATGTTTTGTATATTTCTTTATGATTATAAGTCAGTAATATTCTCATATACCACTACTATAATTTTTTTTGAGAACATGTGGTAAATAAATTAAAAAAAACATATTTCTTTTAACACTAACCTACTTCTAAAATATAAATATTTAAGGGTTATTTACAGGTAGTATTTCTATTAAACTAATTTGCATGTTTGTATTACTTTTCAGCAGGTAACTCAATTGTCTACATAAATTTCAATATGCGTAAAAATATCATGAAATATTTTTGAGATCCTCATAATGAATCATTATGAATGATACGGCAAAGCGACATGAATTAAAAGAAAATCGAGGACTTAGTTTACACTCATCCTTTCTTCCTCAATTTCCACATTTGTATTTTTCAGCGTTAAATAGTGAAGTATAGTTGGATATGCTTTATCATGATGCTGAATTCTAAGTTTCTATATAGAATGGTTTCTGAGAAAAACCAGCAACCGATCGGAAGTTTATACGGTATATAAACTTGGCTATTGTTATCTGATTATATATATAGAAACGCGGAGAAACGTGAATTACGTCCAAATTCCTAACAAAAGTATTAATGTCAGGCGGTTTGTTCCAACCGCAGTAAATCAAACAGGAATATATATATATATATATATATATATATATATATATATATATATATATATATATATATATATATATATATATATATACTTAGAAGATATAAAAAACCACAAGACTTAAAAGACTATAGTAAACACTTAAAAATATCGTTCTGTGAAATAATACTCGTACCGCCCAATATTCAAAGTTGAAGAAGGGGCTCTTGGTCGTTCCAAAAGTAGTTGTCAAATATATTTCATTGTGTATTGCTTCGATAAAACCGCGCGGTGTCCAGTATGCGTGCTCTCTATTACGTTTAACTCTATTACGTTTAACCCTTGGCTATTGTTATCTAATTATATATATAGAAACGCGGAGAAACGTGAATTACGTCCAAATTCCTAACAAAAGTATTAATGTCAGGCGGTTTGTTCCAACCGCAGTAAATCAAACAGGAATATATATATATATATATATATATATATATATATATATATATATATATATATATATATATATATATATATATATATATACTTAGAAGATATAAAAAACCACAAAACTTTTAAAAGACTATAGTAAACACTTAAAAATATCGTTCTGTGAAATAATACTCGTACCGCCCAATATTCAAAGTTGAAGAAGGGGCTCTTGGTCGTTCCAAAAGTAGTTGTCAAATATATTTCATTGTGTATTGCTTCGATAAAACCGCGCGGTGTCCAGTATGCGTGCTCTCTATTACGTTTAACCCTTGAATTAACGTTAAAATTATCCATCTCGGAAACGGGCTGAGAACGAATAATTTTATTTTATTTGAATCGTCTTATTTTTTTTGTCGAGAACCCAAAGATACCGACTTACCATATCAATTTATCACCTATTTACATTAGACGTATATAAAATTTTAAAACCCTATATGTATTCAATACCAAAAATCACTATATAAGCACTAAAGTATTGTTTTTAAAATTATACTACTCAAAATACAACACTTATATTTGTTATACTACTCAAAATACAACACTTAAATGTAGCACCGCACGGTGCTGCATTACGAATGTATGTGTTGTATTTTGAGTTGTATAATTTATTATTGTAATAAGATAAAGTTTAAGTCTCAATAAACATGCTTTCTCATTTGGCCATTACGTTTTGACTCATAGTATATTTTCTCTCTCTTTTATTTTATTGAGGTGTGAAACAGATTAATCTTCGACACAGATTTTCGAACACAATTTTCATCAAAATGGATCCATACGACCTTGATATTGTTAAAATTATTAAATTCATGATCCAACAGTAATGGCGAGTAGTAAAATGGAAAAATGAATCTTAATGGATTTTCCTTTTCAAGTCGTAATCGAAATTCCTCACGAATATAAAACTTCAAAGGACTCGAGCAGATTATATACTTTCAATAAAATAGGAACTAGTATTAAAATTGCAAAACTGACATAAGTGTCTACTATTGGTAAAGAAGATCCTAAAAATATTCGCCGTATTTGGGTATTATCGAAATAATCGAAATATCAATTATAATCGAAAGTAATTTATTCACAAAGGATGACATGGGGATTTTGAAACAAAATAATTAAACAATTATTGAACAAAAAAAGGATGTATCCGGGATTATGAATTGAAGTAAGTTCTTCTACGAGTATATACGACTGGCCACGACAAGTATATATGCTTAATAGTATTCATAAAATTAACTGTCAAACACGAATAAAACTCGCAAATATTTAGGTACTCATAAACATTCAAAGGCACGCAGTATTTCTATTAAACTGTTTACACACATCATATGTTCACAATGGTAATACATTGTCTAGTGTGTCTTTTACAGACCTTCTGACGTGGTGCATAAAAACAATATAAGATCAAGCATAATAGCTGTAGTTTTCGTGCAACCTTTGCCTACGCTTCTGAAAATCGCATTTTTTCATAAACCTATTTTTCCCCTTTATTTTTCACTTATTATTCGGAAATGAGGGGAAACATATTTTATTATATATTTTCCAGTATATCTCTGAAGATATACTATCTAAAATAATGAAAAAATACTTTTAGGGCCTTATTTTAGCCTTTTCAAACCATGCCGTAAAATTATATATAAAATTCAAAGACAAAAAAATAAAATTATTAATAATTTGCTTTTACTTAAATTTGTGTATCAAAGTTTTTGAGTGTTAGCTATTGAGCTATGTGCAGGTTAATAAGGTGTATTACTGTGCCAAATTTCAAGTTCCTACCTGAATTAGCGGACAGAAAGATTGATTTCATAAGGGTTCCGTTTTTCTGTTTGAGGTATAAACCCCAGACAACACTTTTAAGAATATTAATTACTGTAATTTTGGTCAGGTAGAGTATATTCCAAGTTGCACTACTTTTTTTACTGTTTAAAAAATTTGTGTGAGATAATGTGGTCATTTAGGGCACGAATTCAACGGCTGAAATATTTTGGACGGTAAAACTATTTAACGTATCGTTCCGTTCTGAACTGGAGATTATTAGATGTAATGTGTATTTATATCTAATTACCATAATAGGTTACTATGAAAAGGAAAACGATAAAGATTTTTATTCAGTGTTGCCTTGAGTGATCAAAGATTATTTACCTATGTATGTTGTCACACATCTTAGAATGGTAATAAGATCGTGACATTGTGTCATTTCTCGCATTTGGCTAACTGATGCATCTTTAAACTTATGTATATTAACGGCCTATCACCATAAAAAAGCTGACTTTAAATTAAAATTCACAGACCTTGCCTTTTTGTTGTCATAAATATGTCCAATTCCAATTAATATCATAGATGATTGAACTACTTCACCTATCGTTATGAATATTTTCCTTAAGTTCATGTACATCTCAGTCTGTGTGTATAATAGATATTTAGTTTTAGCCAATTAGAAAGGTTGCATGTTCGGCAATAAGATTTAATATCCGGCAATTAGAAAGGTTTCCTCACAATTAACGTTTCCTAACATCTCAACCTAAAATTACAGGCGTACTTATCGCAGCCGAAATGCGAAAATGTTAGTTATATATTTTTTTTAATTTATAGGACAATTAATAGATGTTCATATCAAATAATAGATGTTCATAATATAAATATTTTGTTTAGTAAATCCAGAAGGCCTCATACTATTTTATAGTACCTATGGAACAATTCTGAATTTCAAATTAATTTACGGCCAGACTGTTTTATTTATATAGATGTGCTAACAATTATAAAATGGTACATTTAAAAACAGTTAAAAGTTATAAACTTGTATGCTATGATAACTTTACAATTACATTAACAAATTAGAGCTTAACACAGAGGAAAATAATGACATTGGAACCAGCTCCATTGTGTGGTTTCTTCTGAATTCTATTGAGGGACGAAGAACTTTTACAACTTAGTGGATAATTTATTTACAGACTTCTGGCAATGAAAAGCATATAACTTTCAACTAGTCACTCAGCTTATCAACATTTATATTAATATAATTAATTTAGTAAATGAATATAGTATTTCCTTGGTAGGTTATGTCAAGCTTAATGCCCTGAAAGTTTTATTGCGCATTTCAATAAATTGGTGAAGATTGGTCATTTGACTCATTTGAATATTATATTTATTTAGAACCTCTCGGAGTCTTGGGGATTAAGCCAATTAATCTCTTGCTAGAACGTGAAACGAATAACATTTTTAATTGTACTTATTTATTGAGGTATTGGATTAAAAGTACAAAGTATTGTCCCACGTAAAGTTCTTAAGTTTAATGCATGCTCCTGAAAAAAATATTTATTCATGGGTTTAAAATAATATCAAAGGTCGAGTCCATTCATCTTGAGGTTTATTCCTTCCCGATCGATATTGATATTTTAAACATTTTTTTGTTTGATTTTTATGTCTTATTCGACCTTCACGTATTTTGAATCTGAATAATTGAACAAGGACTTTTTAAAATTTTGAACATTGTTTGATCACATATTACATATTATAGTAATCAATTCTTAATGAGGTAAACAAATATGTGGATTGTAGCAAGTTTATTCATGGTGGAATTTTTATGTTTCTATTAATTTTTCCTATTCCATATCAAAGTTTGATGATTGTAGCGTTGCAAGGACTACTTCATTTTTAATGATCGGCGGGTTAGCTAATAAAAAAGTAGTAAAACTTTATCTAACTACGCTGGAATTAAATTAGACCTTTTTGTAGTAAAAAAAGAATGTTGCGAATAGAGCCTTTGTGCATCTTTAATAAACTTGATGCACATGCATTTTAGTGATTCTTGACTACTGGGGTACTGATAGACATATAGTATGCTCGATGGAGATAGAGTATGCTTTCAGTGAGTTTTTTGGTTTCATATTTTGTGGATAGAAAAGTCGAAATTGGGCATATTTTATCATTACTTACTTAACTTGATGGCTTGGAAATAAATATATTTGAAGGCCTGAAAATAAGTAGTTCTCTTCAGGAATGATCGCGATAGTATTGTCAAAAAAGGCTTAATAATAAACATTATGTAAGTGAGTTAAAGTTAGATGTGGTTTATTCATATTTATATTTTTGGTACTGAAGGAAATTTGATTTCTTATTACAGAATCAAATCTAGGTTTAAATATTCTTATGTAAATTTGTTAAAAGTTATGTCGACTGATGCTGAAAAACTTAATAATATGCACAGATAATTTGTAGACTTATATCTATAATTAATTAGTAATATCATATATATTATATACTATCATACAATATTCCATTTCTCTATACTACAGTAAAGTATAAAACATAAATTGGCACGTTATTGTCATTTAAAAGCTATTTCTAGCTTCAGTTAGACTAAATTGAAAATAATTTTTTTTTCAGCATTTTGAAGTACAATTTACCTACATTAATTCCATTACGTTACATATTTTATAACGATATTTGTGTATTATACTCAAAGAGTATATTTTATTTAAATTATGTACAATCATATATAATTTTCTATTAATTAAATTTATATTAATGTAAATTGTATGATTAAAGGATATCTGGAAAAACTATATACTTCATTTAAATTGCAATAGTAAATATTTTATGTGATGAATATGTACTGATAATAATTCGGGAAAAATCTATTATGGTGTTTTCAAATAATCTTTGATATTAAAATGTTTACACAATTGTATTATTCGATGCTGCTAGTCTTGCATTCTTTGCTAACATTTCGTCTAAATTAAAATGAAGTGTTATTATAAGATAGTTACTCATTTTTTAAGTCCGTTCTAGCACTGTTGACCAGTTTCCGGCAACAATATTCTTAAATAATATAAGAAATATGTTTCTAGAAACTTCCCTTACACAAGATGGAGACGTATCATTAATGATCTTTTGTTTCTAAGAAGATTATTGAAGCCATATTTTTTTGTGCAGATGCAACGCGTGAGCATTCCCGCTGCTCCTCATACAATGAAGTTTACAAGATTCAATTTGCCATTCATTTATTAGAAAATAACGTTAGACATATAATCGATATCATCGTATCGTATTGTCAATATAAATAATGCTTAGGAGGCCGAAGCTTACGAGTTTTCTTTTACCGAATTTGAACGTTTCAATAATATTTTAAGTTACTTAACACTTAATATTTTGCTTATTGTAATCCACTGAATTAAATACATATTTGGAAATAATCAGACTTTATTGTTGAGTAAAAATTAGTTTTGTAGAAATTGCCTTTTTGCTTAATTATATTTCAATTAAAAGACGTGAACATTGTATCAATTTGTTTAAATGGTGCTATATTGTGCCAAATTAAAATGCGTAATTTACATAAGTGCTTTTAATAAGACCGCTGAAATTTGGATGGTTCTCCCTCCATAAACTGATTAGAATTACTAAGTTTTATACAAAAATCATAAATGTCTAATGAAGAATAAAACTAAATATGGTGTGAACGAGACATTACTTCACCTCGTATTATTTATGTTAGAATTTACTAATAGACTGTAATAGTTTCATTTGTGTAGCCAAACTTCTGTGTTGTAATGGGTTACGGAGTACTCATGAATTATAATAAATGTTTACACTATGATATACAATCACTGTTTGTAATTGTAACTCAGACAAACGGTTGAATCATAAGGTCAATGATTGCAACCGTCTGAATATATTCCGAGGGTGAATAAACTTTGCAGTCTCAGTGAATAATTATTCTAAATGTTAATTTTGAATAGCGTGTAATAATTTCTAAAACATCCTGATTTTTTGTATTATAGTTCATAGAGATTGATAATAATGTGTCATTTATCTAGCGTTTTTTAATCATTTTAATACATATTTACCACCAGTCGGTGTTATTTCGATTGCCTTATTACTCTTTGTAGGGAAAACGGGAAGTTTAAATTGTGGGTTTAGTTAAAATGGACATTGTAAATTTCGTATTCTAAAAATGTTCTAAAAAATTCTCCTCTTAACTGGTTCTATTGCAAATGCCATTGGGTATCGGCAAAGACGTAAGATAATGTGGAACAAGTACTTATAAAAGTAAAAATGGTGATCTTTTGAAAATAATTGAAAGCACATGTGTATAAAAGAAAGCGACAGTAGTTACATATAATGGTGTATCAGTGTCACCAGTTCTAAAATACGCATGTGAAAACTTAGTCAGTTGTCATATCCGTATCCTATAATTGTTGACACTACTACCCCATTATATACAGCAAAAGAAAGTAATGAGCTCACGTTGCTAAATATGCAATGAAAGTTGACGCGAAAGAATAAATTAAAAACGCAAATATTCCAGAAACCTATGATATGGACGGAAGTCTTTATATCCAAAGGTTCTTTATACTCAAAATTACCCATTTTGGATTTAAAGCACCTTGAGATTGTTTAGCCCAATTCAACGTATAGAAAAGGACGCATGGAGAGAGACTGACAATTTTTTTTTGATAAATGGATGAAAAAGTGAAAAAACTGGGGTAGTTGAGACAGACAAATATGAATCAAAATTAGTAATATTACTATGAACTATGTAAATGGGAGGGTCTATTTCAAAGCATGCACCGGAATTAAGGAAACGAAAGAAGTGTAACAACGAAAATTATAAAAGAAAAATGTACAGAATTATATAACATTGAACTGCTCTTTAATTAGAATAATTTCTTAACTTATTACCCTTTTAGTTGATATGATTCTACTGTAATAGTAGTAAACACGTAATTTCCTTTTCTAAGTTTATAAACCATTTTTTTATTTCATAAATACATTCGCATCACGATAAAGCCACTGGGTGATTTTAATGAAAATTTGAAAGTGTTATTTTAGAAACTGGGTTAGCATCTGCAGTGAATTAAAAATTAGCACTATATTCCTGGTGGGGTTCAGTGTTTAGATAAATACTTAATTATTTAACAGCGATATCGTTTCTTTTAGAAGTAGGTAATCATCACAGTCATAGTTTTTTAAATTCCCCACTACGTGACAATATAGATTTTACTCTATAAAACGCTTTTAAATTAATGGCGCATTCATATTCCGTTTTAGATGCATCGCATATATAAACATTTAAAGATACAGGAATGTTTTATAGACTGAAATTTTTCCCTCACGAAGAACGGGTAGACTTACTGGTTTGAAATACAATTTTCGTCCCATATTATTTATTTCAACGAATGATGTAATAATGGTGGAAAGGGATGGAAAATTTCTGTTGTGAGGTTTTGTAAGCCCTTCAGTCGCTAGAAGCTGCCTAAAACGTAAATCTCGCGGGAAGTAAGTCAGTTAAATATTTTCGACGATATTGAATGGCAGAACTTGCATTAAATGACCAAAGGAGACGCCAGCATTTGTATTTCGAGTCATTAATTGTTAATTTCAAGTGTAACATGGAAGGTTTTACTATTTTATCTAAGAGAAAAATGTAGAGAATTGTACCGTGCTAGGTCTTCTTTCTCCATGCCTCTAATGATATATTTTTAATAACTTACGTTAGATATTGTATTTTTTGGCGTTCTCTAATGAAACAGAGAACTCTTATAACATCGATATATTCTTCGATCTTTTCTTTTGTTACAGTTTCTAGATGTTTAGACCCAAGTACATTACATTTTGTAAGTAGATGTTTCAGCTGTACGGATTAGTTAATATGTAATAAAGTATAAAATACACAAACGAACTCCGAAGCGCATGTAAAATAAAGGTGAATATTTTCTTCCCTGTTTTTTTTTCCTATTGGGAGACTTTCAGATAGATATTTCAAAATTAACTTGACGTTTCACTTAGCATTTGTTTCTTTTCACCTCAGTTTGTGAGTTAATATTGACTTTCGAAATGATTTGAAATGCAATCCTCTAATTTCTCAAACTTAAATTTAACAGATGTGAAAAAATACCTACTAGTATTTAATCGGAAATTTTAATTAATATTAGTTTTATTATCAACGATATCAGAGGACAAAAACAAAAGTAAAATCCTATTTCATGTGCGTTTTCTTCCTTTCCTTGGTCGGTTTTTCATAACATTGCAATAAATCGAATTATAGACCGAATTTCATATGGTAGATAAAAATAGCCGCATAGAAAAATATTACAAATGAAAAATATTATTCTAAGTCTATGGTAGAAATGAATGGTATTCAAATGTATCTGCTATCACATCCGTTACGTATGTGTCCAACGGATTCAATGAGTTGCTCCCTCCCACGGTTACTAAATGATTCTTTCGTGAAACGATATGGACCGTCGATACCATATTCAGAATTTATGTTTAATAAATATGCAGGCTCTTGCTGATTTTTGCTACATGTTTATCATTGCTCTGCTTCTATGGATATTAGTTTTACGATAAACAGCCTATAACTTTCCTAAAAAGTATGGGCTTTGTAGCATACAAAAAGAATTTATCACCTGTGTTTCCAGAAATTAGTACGATCAAATAAATAAGAAACAAATTTCCGCTTTAAATATCAATACATAAATATGTGTGATTATTTACATGGTGTTAATAAGGATCAAAAGTTTACGGTTTGGGTTTGGGCTATGTGCAACTAAAAATAATTATATTTTACGCTTTATTAAATATTTATTTCTTTCAGAAAATAGACTGAAACTTTGTGACCAAATTGCGCTAAGACAGCCAACTTCATCTGGTCACTCGTGTTAAATTTCTTTCCCTTCCAATAGGATTAAAATTTAGAGAAAAGAAAATAATCATATCGTGTCAGGTCAGAGCTACATGACGGGTGACTGAGTACCGTAAAGTCAAATTTCAGGAATCCAGCTTTAGCAATTAGAGGTTTGTATAGGGGTATGTGTCTCAGTAGTATTGGATTTTTTGAAATTCACAAATAAGATTATTTCGGAAACTTAAACTTGCAGAAATAATTTTTTACTTGATTATATCAGTTTTGCCTTTTCGGCATGGGCTGAACTCGGATAACGCCACTATATTAATTATGTTTGATACAAAAGTTCATGGTTAAGGCGCATTGTTTTATCTCCAACAGCAATCTATTTGCCTTCATAAGGGAAATCTGTTAACCTTCATAGAATAATACTAAGTGCGACATTTTACACGTCGCTGTTCTTGAACATTTGAAAGAAGTTTTAGAACCAACTTTGCTCTGACTTTATTTACCTTTAAATGATAGTATAGAATTTTCAACGGTACTTTTTTTAAGGGACCACATATTGCTGCTAAATCTTTAATCTCTAAGCACATATTTTCTTGGACATCTTTTTCGACTAGCTTGATGTCTTCCGTGTAGTGATCGCCTCTGATGACCACTTTAGGTGGTTTTTCTGTTCAGTCGATTTTCTGCCAAAAACGAATTTGCTGTATTAATTGCAAAGTATCCAAAAATAAATTAGATAACTGTACAATATTCCTATTTACGTTGGTCGATTTAGCGTAAAATTGCGACTGAATGCGAACAATATGAAACTATGATTCATGTATTGCCTCATTTTGATAAAAGTTTGTCGGAGTTTTCGTAAAAAATATATCTACTCCGGAGTGTTCTCTCGAGAACAGCTGTAATTCACATAGCCAGCGATGTACAGATGGATAGATTATAAAATCGGCTATTTTACGAAAAATTAGTACCACGTCACATATTTATTAAAAATAAAATAAATATTAACTTCTTGCAGAGAGTTACATACTAATGTTTTAGGAATTATGATGGTTGCTCTTAAAAGGAAGAGACGGCGCCGTTGCCGAATTTACTTAAAGTAATTTTATTTAGTTTATATATCTATATATGTGAATCCACAAACATGCATACACAAACAGACAAGGAATTTTTCTAAATATAAAATGATACGAAATGTAAATTATTGCACTTTATTTTATCGTAAATGATATGAATGTTATGTCCTTATTATGGCAGAATAGTTTGCGTTTTTATTTTAGACGACCAATCCTCAAAGTAATTTTCCTATGAATGCAGATATTATTTATCAACTATAAATCTTTGTGTAATGCCATGTAAATCCACCATGTATCAGTTGTCGTTTATACTAGTCAGATAAATACGATTTAGTTGTTTGTTTTGATATACGATTTGCTCTGAATATATCCGGGAGATGATTCTACTAAACGTTCGGCCTCTGAAATACACGTTCAAATTGTCAGTACACTAATAAAATGTAATATTTAATTAAATAGTTTACCTCAGTAATTACGTCCAATGTGGTGTAGTAAATTATGTTTTAGCATTAATTTTGAGATTTTCATTTCGTTAAAGAGATTTATTACTGTTGCGCTAACTCGATGTCAGCATAGCGAGGTGAAGTCCTATATATGGCATGCTCTTTAGGGTACAAAAGAAATTCGATCATTTTCTTGTTTCGTTACATGATTATTTATGCTTTTGTTGTTAACTAGACAAAGAACTATAAAATGCATGGTCTTCCGATGATCATTTTTACTTTTTTTGTTAATTATACATATATTACAAAAAAATTATAAAGTTCGAAAGAAATGTTTTGTTTTATAAAATAGCTAGTTCTATGCAGCGACAATATTAACTTTTAACAGTTTTCGAGTGCGTACTACCTTAGGCGGTTTGTGTAAAAATTGTTAATTCTGTAATAATAATTGGATTTAAAAAATCAAAATAAAGAGTTTTGAGTAACGTAAACAAAAATATACTTTAATAATAATGGATTCCACAAAAAACAGTGCAATTAAACACTTCTACATAGAGTATTCTAATTCAACACTTCAGTTAGTAAAATACGAGTTATATTTAAATATTTTCCACTCAGCGAGGGTGACAGTTCTTACGATAAGATTAATAGAAAATTGCATTTAAAATTAGTCCTCCGTACCTCAAAAGGAAAATAAAGGAATATTTATGATACTTCGTTATCCGTCCGGACAGACGGATCTGTAAAAATTAAATTTGTTCTTTTCAGGAACGCGTGGAGTTATCAAATTGAAATTGATATCATATCTTTGTGTAATGCCATGAAGTGTAATGCCATAAAAAAAACCCTAAAAATACGGTCTTAAAAATTATGCCTTATATTTTGACACTCGCAAGTAAATCAAAACCTATAGGGTACTCTCCGTCGACCTAGAATCTTGGCAAGAAGCAGGATTTTATAGCCTTACTAAAGGAAAAATAAATTGTAATTTGTGGTTATATGACATGAAACAATCTTTTTAAATACACCTGTGAAAGACGTAGTAGGCAATATATTTTCGTTTTAAAACATTATAATTTTGTAAATAGTTTAAAAGGAATGTTATGTACCATTAAATATGTATAAATGCGTACATGTGTACGGAACGCTCATAGTGCTTGCTCCAATCGTGCTTGACAGGTTTTTCATTTGAATGTTCCGAAATACGGATCTGAAAACTATGTCTTTTATAGTTTAAATAATTTTTTCGTTTGTTCCATTATACCTTCTGGGTGTTTTGTTAATAAGTATTAATATCTTAAAATTTTTACATTTTATTTTATAAACAAAATACTTTTTCAAATATTTTTTGACTCCTACTTAGTAAAGATTTCGTCTCTTTTATTGCTCCATACAGACTAAATTTCTAAATATATTGTTGTTGTGAGTATTATAAGCGACCCTTTCTTAAATTCTTGAAAGAAGTAATGAAACCTGCAATTTAAGTACAATATTCTTGCCGTACATTATGCTAGTTATTTCACTTTTGCAATTTTTATAAGAATTAAAGTTAAAACTTAAAAGTTTCGAACAATTAATTTGGAAAAATCCAGAGTTTTGATCAATGTACTTTCATTAATTGCAAGCAGTCAAAATGTTACGATTAATTCAGTCAGAAGCTTGGTTCAGTCAGAGGTTTGGTTTAGTACATTTTACAATATTTTGAATAGATTCCACTTGGATTAAGTTCATTCTTACCGATGAAATTTTTGACAGGAAATTTATAGTTTGGTTAGTTCAATATTTGTGTGAAAACTTATAAATTAAAAATGTGAACAGTAATATAACAGAAGTCAATAGAGGACTTCTATTGTGCAATGCTTTATGGGCCTCACTTTCGACAAATAAATTTTTAATGACATTTAGTTATGTTTGAGAAATTCAAAGAAAAAAACAGAAATATGGCCTTATTTCCCAAGATAGAAACTAGAGTTCACTTCGAAGCCCTTGGTAATTTTGGTGTAATCATCACTAGATACATGTAAACAAGTGCACCAAGATTCAAAATTTCCATATTTTTTCTACTCGAAATCTGTATGTTGACTAGTATAAGTATGTAGTTTCCTCTCATTGTCGGTAAATAATTGTTTATTAACTATTTGAAAATAATCAATTTAAAATTTTTGTTACATTAATCACGTTGAATAGTCAATTAAAAAGCTCAATTTAGTTTTGATTGAAGTTATCACATCAGTTTAAGAATTTTGGACTTCGCGGTTATATCGATTATATCGGTTATATCGAATAAAGTATATATTACATATTGATACGAAATTTAAAACCTCTCACTTTATTCAGCAAATCAAAGTAAGTTTACGTTAGTATAGTTAACAAAAGAATTCGGGATGGGTTAAACGGTTCAAGCAAATGCGAGGAAATACTATAAATAATAAAGTCAAAAACAATTGAAACCTAATAATTTTGAAAAAAAAAAAAGATTTCAGTTAATTACTATTACTGTAATTAAAATTTTATTGTATTCGAGGAAATAGCTATTCACTGCGACCAAATATTTATTTAGTGCGACCTGGAAGTCGTTTGGGTCGATTCGTAAAATGAAATACATTCTGAACGAGTTGCAAAATAATGCAGCGACAAAATTTTCATTCTCCCCATTGTCTAAATTTTGAGTAAGACATTCATTACTAAAGTGTCACAGTATACAGATGTATAAGTCGCAAATATTCCTCTGTGTACAGAGGAATACTAATAGTAAAGATTGGTCGCTATAAATCAAAGCGCGAACGAAACTCTCATAACATGAGCATAAATTTGATACTTAATAACTTTAAGTGAAATAAAGTTCCGAGAACATTAATTTAAGTTATTCCATGTTATATAATCTATATGTTTATGCCATAATACTCGGATCGAGTAAACGGGTATTTTTTGTGGGACACGACATGTGAAGAAATATACCTACCCAATATTTATAGTGTTTAGTAAGCGAATTAAAATAAAAATATTTAAACACCCGAGAGTGTGATTTTTTTTTTTAAACTTTACTATTTCTGATCATGGTGGTGGTCGTGGTTCCGTTAAGATGGGGTACGAGGGTTATGGCAGGCCACCGTAAATTATTATATCTGTCGACTTATAATATCAGATTTTAAAGTCTGGCAAAATCGTCGTCTAACTATAACTATAGCTGAATAAAATTAACTGGCACATTCTGGGGCTACCGGAAATCCGAAGAGAGAGATAGTACACGGTATTTCTAGAGTTGGAAAGTCTGCTCTTCTTCATAGTGGGCGGCCAAAAGTCCTAAGGCGACAAGGTTGTACAATACAATTTCTGTAAACTTTTATTTCACTCTTTAAAGCCATTAGAGTAACCTATTCTCGTTATTAATATGCAATATGTTAAACCAATACATTGTATCGTTTTAATTTTAAGCGTTTCCTTTATTAATTTAATTGATTTTTGTAATATGGAACGTGAGTAGATAATCGCAAAATACTTTTTCAAAAAAAAATTTCCCAGTAAAACTCACATTATTATTATATAATGATATCTCTTGTATTGCGCTGTTAAATGTGTCGTACCTCATAAAATGAAGAACCAAAAATATTTATATTGAGAGACTAGTAAATATTTCCAAACACTCAATTTAAGAACATCCAACGCTTCGACCGTAGTTTTTCTTTAACTACTCCAGAAAGGCGCAGAAATCTACTAAGGCAGAAATAACTAATCAGAAGCGCAATTCGCTAACAGGTACAAGTTTAGTTGTTTGCACTTAAATTAAAGTAAAGGTCACCAACGAAATCTTTCGATCGTTTTAATAACGTTACACCATTTATAAATTTTGCACCACCCTAATTCAGTATTGCTGTAATGACAATTTCCAAACTTGATTTTACATAAAATAGATTAAATAAGGACCGATACGTTCAGAAAATTAAAAGCTCGACATCAGTACACTACGATTTATGAGCAGTACTTTAAAAATAATAATACGATATGTTAAAATGACAACAATTATGTTAAAATGAATCTAAATATTTTTTTGAAAGTTTTAAAGGCAGCAAATGAAGCACTTTAAACTTCTTAAAAATAACAATTTAATAGCGTCTGAGCTAATTTGTCACGAAAGAATTGTGTAACGCTTGAAAACAAAATGGCGAATGCCGGCGGAGAGGAATGGACGGCGGCGAAAATTAACCAAGCGCTAATAACAAGGCGATAGAGAATGTCAAAAAGGTTGTAAGTTATTAAATAAAATGAATCGTTACAGATATTTCACTTCATCCTGATCTCATGTGGCTGACGATGACACCTATTTTATATTTTAAATTCATGTGATGAGATGTCGAGTTATAAGGATTCTAAAAATATTTTTTTTGAATTATGCAAAGCGTTTCTAGAGACATAAAATATGAAGAAAATAGTATCACAGAAGTTCATTAGAAAACTTCTCTAGTTTTGCAATATATTTTATATTTGCAAATAGATAATAAAAATACTTTGTATTCTTAAATGTAAATATGCGCTTAAGTGGGTTTTTCGCTGTTTAGGGAATCTTCAAACCACGAGGTTCACTAGAATCAACAGATTTTATTTGATATAACCTGTAGAAATGAAGTAGAAACTTTATTTCTCAATACGGTATCTCATTTCACAATAATAAATTGCCGTAAAAGTCGCTCCTATGTAAAACTAATTTGAAGTGAAAATCAGGAACGTTCCGATAATAAACGTTACAGATATCACGTTCCAAGCTATCGTAACGTCAGTTGTAATTTTCTTTCTCCGATTTTCTTATTTCAAGCTTTTACTTTTATTGCAGATTGACTATAATATCTGTCAGTTTTGGGGTTCTATAGTAAAATAAGGAAAGCTTGTAATTTTTGATGGACGTCCACATGTTCATCGGTCTGTCTCGGTTCTAACGTTTTAAACCGACATGCGTGAAATTTTGTAAGTAGATCTTCATTTATGTGTAAGAAAAGATTTATAAATATATAATGTAAAATGAATGCATTTTTATTTCTCGCGTACTCCGTGGAGTGAAGTGTGATTGTAAGGATCTTTTAAAATGAAATTAAGGTTTCGTTATTTTTTTCAGTTATTGTAGTCAATTTGCATCAAAAACGTCAATAGGTAAATATTATTAGTTTAATTTAATTAATGCCTGTTTCGATAGGTACTTAATTACGACTTTTTTCAAATTACTTTTCGTTTCGGAAATATATGCATAATGAAATATATTTGCAAATAATTAGAACATTAAAAAACAAATCGAAAACCTCTATGTATAAACATAAGATAGCAAAAAGATTTAAAATGGCGTGCCTTCATAATAATTAGATAGATTTTAATGAAACTTCACTGTTTCGTACCTTATATAATTTATAATTTATGGTGTGAATTATTATATTCACATTTAAGGGCGGCATATATTTCATATGCAAGAATTATTCTACTTATAATTTAATAATTTTTCACTAAATAACTATTAATTACTTATTATTCACATATTTATAACTATAGTACAATCACTCTATAAAATTCTGGGGTAACCTCTTATGTAAAGTTCTGAGAGATGAAGTTAGAAATATCTAAGGAGCAATGTTCTTGTCCGAAAAGTGGACATAATTCATAGTAGAAATTGCGTTTAACGTAGTTTAAATAACAAACGTGAGAATATTCAAAAATAAAAAAGAAACTCTCCATATTAATATATAATTTATAAATTTAGATAAGGATTTTGGGACATATCGAAAATATAAAAGGCGTGATGGAGGTAAATTAGACAAATGTGATATGAACATGCAAGATAAGTCATGCTATATTTAAATCGATTGAATAAAATGGGTTTATGAGAGTTGGAACGAATTTGAAGTGAATATTTAGAAAAATTCGGCATTCGACATAATCGGCCATGTCTTTAGAATTCGGTTGAATACTAATCTATATTTAATAGAAATGGGTGGTTTTGATCTGAAATTAAATAGATAGATGCCTTAGTCATTTATTTATTCTGTATATAATTTACTTTTCTCATTATTACTCTTAAAATCATCTTAAATATTATAATAAGTGTATAAAATGGTTAGGTTTTAAACGAGAAATACTGATTTTAATGCGTTAATGGGAAGAAGTCTATTTTTTTACAAGTTTTTATATGTCAGTTTCAGAAAATGTTTTACTGATTCCATGTACGGATATTTTGCGTAAATCCTCCTGTTTAAATGCCTCCTGTTTAAGGTGATATAATATGAGAGTGGTTACTTTACAGGTAGGTACAATCAAGCTAAACAAATTCCCACCCTTTGACTTTATTTCCATCCAAAACGATATATGAATCTAAAAAGTCTATTTTCATACTGCTTGATTATATTGTGGATTTTAAAGGATTTTTAGTAAAATTACAAAAACTAAATTCTATCAAATGAGGTTTTTGATTCGAGACAAAATTATTATATTTTGTAATTTAAACTGCGTTAGGTAATTTTTTTAATATATAGGCTTTGTGCACAATATTACATGCTTGTATACATTTAGGTATAAAATTGAAATATATCCAATACAAAAATTGTTTCTCAGTAAAATGTGACTAGAACTATTAAGACCAGACTTGCCAAAATTGAGTATTATTATTAGTTATAAGATATTTGAACCATCATAATATTGTTTTCGTAACAGTATAAAATCAACAGATAAACCGATTCGTCTGTTTTTAAAACAAATTAAAAAAACGAACTTCAGTAGTATAAAACAAATCAACAATAAAGTCTCATTTAAAAAATCAAGTTCAAGAAAAGTAGATACTAAAAAATAAAAAATAATTAACTCAAAATAGGTGTAACTAATTATTGAAATAAATTACGAAGTTCCTTAGTTTTGTAGTCAGTGTAGTAGTGACAAATTTATAATTTAATTTTAAATAGAAATTTAAAACCTTAACTTCTAATATACTCACAATAGGAAATAGATTCATAAAGGGCGTTTCTATAATACTAATTTTACATTTGTTTAAATTGATTGGCGGTACTGGCCTCGACATTAAAAATAAGTAACCTAGTTACTTATTGCGAATAATTAGGTTCATTAGGCTGTGTTGAATTATTTATTTTTTACTTTTTAATAACTACTATTTGAAGCCTGTTTTTAAAAGGTATTTTATTTTAAAATTTTTAGTGATTAATAATATTAATCGTCACACTGTAACTAACATTCAATTACTTTCTTTCTCAGAATATAATATAATTATTAAAAGTCGCCAGCAAAAGCTAGTATATGGATAATTTCCTCTTTGTCTAAAGTTGGTTATAAACAACACACAGAAACAAAGCGACAGTAGTATCCGCCTGTGATTAGCTGTTAGTCATTGAAGAGTTACGTTCTTAATGTTCAAAGTCCAATATTAGATTTTGCCAAATTACAACTACCCCTTGAGGAGTTCCATTCTTTATATTCGAAATCCAATATCACATTTTGCAAAGTAATAACTAAAGTAACAACGGACCAGTAGCAAAACTATTGAATCACGATTGATTTACTACCATATGTTAGGGAGTTGCATTATTCATCTTCAGAAATCCTCATCAGACCCCAACCTGACCTGACGTGGTGCAATTATTTTGCAAAATAAAAACTACCAATTGCAAATATCTTGAATCACTCTTAATTTACTACCGTACGGTAAGGCGTTCCATTTTTCATCTTCAGAATGCATTATCAGACTTTGACATGATCGATGATCAAGTTATTTTGCAAAGTAACAAGTATGAGTATCAAAAATCTTGAAGCACGTTAACTCATTTAAAACAATTTAGAGTAGAGCTCATCATCAGACCCTAACCTGGTCGAAGGCACAGTTATCTTGCAAAGTAACAATTACTAGTAGCAAATGTTTTTAATCACAGTTGATTTATTAACATCCGTCAAGGAGTTCCATTGTTCATTTCCGGAACTCACCATCAAACCCTTACTTGGTAAGTGGTGTAGTTATTTTGCAAAAAATCTTGAATTATAGTTAATTTACCACCAATCGTTAAGGAGTTTCGTCGTTAATTTTCGGATTAGTATCCTTATCATCACATTTATATGAAACTACCTCTAAAGTACTCTTTCAAAGAATCATCGAAATCTCCTAAGTCGATGATTTCGACGAAAATAATTTGTAAACAATTATCGGTTAAGATACATAAAAAAGATTCCGATAAATTGAGAACCACCCCCTCCCTTTTTTTGAAGTCGGTTAAAAATAATTACTAACTTTTATTTTATGAACTAGAGCTTTACTGGTCCAAGAAAATTGCTGCAGAACAAGCTGGTTTCGTCATAGGAAAGAGTACTCATGAACAGATCCTTCTAGTTTGTCAAATCATCGAGAAGACTCAATAAACCAACCTACATCTGTTTCGTTGACTTCTCGAAGGCTTTTGATTCAGTGAAATGGCCAAAACTATGGAGTACACTACTTGAAAATAGATCTGCTACATATTTTGAGACAATGTTATGAAGAAGGAATGATAGCAATACGAATAGATGAAATCTTAACAGACAATTTTCATCCTAGTGCTGGAATTCGTCAAGAGTGTATTATATATCCACCACTGTTCAACTTTACATCCAGCTCATAATAAGAATTACTCTCGAGAAATAGACGGATAGCGTTGGCATTGGTTGTTACAAAATTGCGTTAAGTAGATTATACCATCTCGTTTGCTTCTGGTGTTTGCCACATGTCGGACTTATTTCTCAAGATGGAGCGCGTAAGCATCGAGTTTGGTTTAAGGACCAATCACAGCAAAATAAAAGTGATGATTGTGACCGTGCCAACAATAACTCGCCCAAAGTCACTAAAATAGCGAATTGCGAAGTAGTTACCTTGGAGCGTTAATCTCTAACAAGGACGGATGCGTGGATGATGTGAGGAAACGTATGGTGATGACGAGATGTGCTATGGACAAATTGAAAAAAAAATATGGAGGGACCGCAAGGTCACTAAGATTCGGTTCGTTCGGACTCTGGTTTTCCCCATATTTATCTACACCACAGAGATGTGGACTCTACGAATACTTAAGAAGAATAAAATAGACGCTCTGAAAATGTGGTACTGGAGAAAAGTGCTTTGAGTTTCGTGGACTGAGCTCCGCATGAATATCTCTGTACTTCAAGAACTCAGCATCAAGCAACGTCTATAAACACTTGTTCAGATTCGTATTCTAAAATTGTTTGGTACGTCATGCGTGGAGATAATAGAGAGAACCATACAACGCATTGTTGTGCAGGAAAGTGTAGAAGGTACTAGACCAAGTGGGAGGTGGTCGATACGGTGGACAGACCAGATCAAGTCTGCTGTAGGCGGTCTCATGTATGAATGCAACAGGGTGACGACAAATACAGAGAGGAATAGGCATCATGGGGCTAGTAACAAGGGCCACCCATAACAATACTACATGCTGACCACGACTGCTCTGTCAAGACCGAAAGGAAGGAGAGGAAGAAGAACTAGAAAAGCTAAATAACTGTCTTACTAATCAGTATTAGTCCATGCACAAGTAATTAGTGGTACTATGGTTCACTTATTTGTTAAAGAAATAGGGGAAATTATCTTCCATGTACTTAAAACACCTAATATTAGCCCATACAAACTTGTTACTGATTTCATTAGGTTTCTTTTAAGTCAAGCATTTTTTTGTAACATCACCAAAGTCGAAAAACATATCTGATTCATTTCTCATTTCTAAAGTCGTTTAGGCATGGC
The DNA here is from genome assembly GCA_039881145.1 of Druceiella hillmani. Taxonomy (NCBI): domain Eukaryota; kingdom Metazoa; phylum Arthropoda; class Insecta; order Lepidoptera; family Hepialidae; genus Druceiella; species Druceiella hillmani. The sequence goes on along the minus strand of JAYKKI010000021.1, from coordinate 25,362,165 downwards.
GCCACATCGTTAGTTCTGCTATCTCCAGTACATTCTGGTTACATGTAATAAAATCTTTCGCTTAACTTTACGTGGTGGATCGTCAGGTTGTAAGTTCAAAACTGTCGCTCGTAGAATGCAACATTCGTTTTCAAAAAAAGGTATAGGAAAGCATTGTTTTATGTTAAATATAATAACTACTCATTCATCCGATGACTGTGTTTGTTCTTTTTCTACTCTTTTCTGGTCATAAGCTATTCTTCTAAAGCAGTAGCTTTAACGTCCATAGCGTATTTTAATTTAATCTTCAGTTTATTACATTTCGAGCTGGTATTTAGAGAGGTCTTTTGAACAAAAAGTTCAGGCCTTTCAGAACCTCACCCCCCCCCCTTGATGGCATGAACGATAAGCCCAAGCCATCAAAATATTATATTATGAAGACCGGGTTTTCTATTTTTTCTTTATATAAATCACATGTCCTTTGCAAAGTCAACACAGTTGAAGAAATTTTCGATAGTTTCAGGGCGCCCATAATGATTTTCTGGGCAAGGCAGATTCGGAATCTGAGCTACGATTTCTAAACAAAATTTCATTTGGGATTATGTCCTTGTGACGATATCGTTAAGGCTGAATCTGCCAAAGATTTTAATTTTATGATCTGAATAAACCTGTGAGTCTCATAAAACCTACGCATCAAGCAGTTCTCGAAAATCCGATTTTTTTACTACTCTTGGCCTAGGATGTAGTAATTGTTGTTACACTTTCTTATTTTTTTGGAGGTACCCTACCTAGAGGTTTTTTCATTTATTCCTATATACTTTACTATGTATTTAACATTTAGTTCTACATATTTTACTATGTATATATATTCACGTCACGTAAGACGTCATGGCCATTTGAACATCCAAATAACTGTCAACTAAATTGGAAAACGTCTTTAGTTTTATTTGTGTCATCTGTATTCACTGTTTCTTCTACTATCTCAAAATTTTAAATTACATTTTCTTACCCATTAAATTACATATATATTTGAATATTTTATATATTTCTTATCATAAGTCATACCTAAGCTTTTATTACTTTTAATCCTTATTATCCTTTTTATGAATCTTGAGCCTATACGCGCTCTTAAGGACTTGTTTCAACCATTAATGTTTCCTCACCTGTTAAAAACATGCCTTTATGTTATATGCCTACCGCCCACCACAATACGTGCTGAACTTAGTGGGGAGGATACTAATCACAAATAAAAATTGTTAATCAAAACCATAACCCAACCATGTAATATATTAATGTAAGTTAATTTGAAACCATTTATTATCTGTTAAAAACTATTATGATATTAATAAAAAAATCATCTGCAAGTTACTAAGTAATGTTAAAAAGTAGGTACTTAAACAAATTAGTTGCAGTAACTCGTATATTATTTTTCTTTTTTGTTTAATTAAAACCACCTGCCCAATCAACAACGTAGTTCGGCGTGCTCAAAATTACACGCCCTATACCTTCGCTAAAGAATAAATTACCTACTTTGTACAAACTATTCTCGACAAACGCCGATATTTGTACAAGAAAATAACAACAGCTTTCATGTGAAGTAATATATTTTAATGCATAATTTATATAATAACATAATTCAAATATTCGCGCTAAATGGTAAGACTAGTAATTCATGTATTGAAATATGACGAAACCGAGCGAACTCCACACCTATGTTGCGCCGCGCCGCTGAAGCAAAACTGAGCGCTTGTCCTAGTACCCTTTCCTCCTCCGTGGCCCTTTAACCCCGCAAATGTCTGCGCACTTTACACGACAGATTGTTTCCAAAATATATAGCACTTCTTCAACATTATGATGTAACTGAGTATAACCACTAATCACAAAATGAACTTAATGTATTTAGTAATATATCTCGAGTTAAATTACGCATCATGAAAAAAAAAATAACTTCATCATTTGAAACGTTGATTGATTTAAGTCGAGTTGAACCCTAAATAAATTATACTTTACGTTGGTTTAAATAAATACAATTTAGATTAGACTGAATAGCACTAATATATATCGAAAAAGGTTTACTATGATATAACTCAAGTCGTACACAACACGAAAAAAAAATTAAAGAAATCGGTAGATTTGGATGCATAACTTGAGTTCAAACATTAGACGTGGAAAATGAGAAAATTTAGGGATCAACTTAAACGAAATTATCTAAGGAACTGGAAGACATAGCAAAGTGTGGGTTGGACCAAAACATTCGCTATTTTTTTATGAATATACACATACATATATATATATATATATATATATACATATATATATATATATACACATATATATATATATATATATATATACACACACACATATTGCATTCTTTGACAGTAACACTACTTTCTATTTGCGACACGAGCAATCTCCGTTTTTTGGCTTCTGATTTTTTTAATTCAGCTCGCAGCTTCGTTTTTCAAGATGTATCTCCTGATAAAATTTTAGTTGCCTGTACTGACTGCAAAGTACTAAGTGTTTCCAAATCATCCTGCGCTGATATTTGTTAAGTACAGGAGCTGCATGTCGATTTTATGTCTTCATGCTAGTTCTATGCATAAAATAATTGATAATAACAAAAGTCATATCCATCCATTTTGAGGTTTATTCCTTTCGGAACGATGTTAAATTTTAAAATTTTTTTTGTTCGATTTTGATGTCTTATTCGGCCTTCACATATCTTGCATCTGAGCGAAATGATCAGGGACATTTTTAAAATTTTCAACATTGTTTGATCATATTTTACATAGTAATCTATTCTTAATGGAACAGATAAATATGTAATTTGTAGTAAGGTAACTAAAGGTGAAATTTTGACATATCTATTAATTTTACTTTTATTAATGTGCTAAGTACTAATTCATGTCAATACTAATGATTGTAGCGTTGCAAAAAGCACCTCAAATTTTTAATAATCGGTGAGTTAATCAGTGTCGAAGTGGTAACTTTGTCTAGCTATGCTAGAATTAAATTAAACCATTTTTTGCAAAGAAAAAAAATGTTGTAAATAGAACTTTTTGTGGATAAGCTTGATGCAAATCCATTTTTCCTGATTCTTAACTACGGAAGTATTGATGAAGATGTAGTATATAAGATGAAGATGTAGCACAGTGGGCTGCCATTTAAGTTATTTTATTGAATGACGTAACGGCGATGGAAGGAAATGGAATATTTCTCTCGTGGGGTTTTCTAAGTCCCGTCTGTCGCCAGAGGCTGCCTCGAATATAAATCCCCCGGAAAGCAAGTCAGTTAAATATTGAATCCCGGAGATGGCATAAAAGAATAAAAGGGGACGCCAGTATTTGTATTGCGAGTGATTAATTATAAACTTCTAATGTAACTTAGAACAGTTTATTTTGCTACATCAGTTCGTTCTACATGCCTTTATTGACATGATTTTAATAAACTACGATAGATAATGTACTCTTTGGCGTTCGGTCAAGAAACAAAGAACTCTTATAACTTCCGTTTGTTCTTCGGTTTTCCCGTATGTCATAGTTTTACAGTTTCCACATGTTTAGAAAATTTTCTAAGTACATGACATTTTGTTAGCGATTTTTTAACTGAAGATCTTAGTTAATATATAATAACACAATCAAACGAATCTCGGAAGGCATGTAAAATAACGCTGAATATTTTTTTTGCTTGTTTTCCTTCCAGTAAGGGATTTTCAGACAGATACTTCAAAATAAACTTGACTTTTCATTTAGACTTCTTCTTCTTTAAGGTCTGTTTGTAAATTAACATTAAGTTTTGAAATGATTTGAAATGAAATCCTGTAATTTTTCAAACTTAAATTTAAGAAATCTAAAGAAATACCTACTAGGATTTAAGGGAAAGGTTTAATTAATATTATTTTTCTGGTCTAGCATCAACGACATCAAAGGACATAAATAAAAAAAACCCTATTTGAGGCGTATTTTAATCGTACTTAGCCGGTTTTTTATAATTTTATAATGAACCGAATTGGAGCCAGAATTGTAAGGCTTTTTTCCCCCGCATTGAAAAATATCGCAAATGAAAAATATTACTCTAAGTCGACGGTATAAATGAATTCGTATTTAAAAGCATTTGCTGGGCATGTCCATTGCGTATGTGTTCCAGCGGATTTAATGAGTTGATCCTCTCCACAGAGTTACTAAACGTTCCTTTCGTGAAACGACGTGGGTCATTGATGTCATACTCGGAATCATGATTTAAATAAATAAGCAGGTCTTTGCCGACTGCTACATTTTTGTCACTATTCCGCTGCTACGGATCTCATTATAACGATAGACAGCCTGCAATATTTATAAAAAGTTTGGGCTTTCCAGCATAAAAATGTCTAACTTATGGTTCCAGAGATTAGTGCGACCAAACAAATACGCAAAGAAACGTTTTCGATTTAAATATTAGTGTGATTTTAATATATGTGTAATTTTATTACATGGTAATAATAAGGTTCAAAAGTTTACCGTTTGGACTATGTATGACGAGTGTAATTAAAAGTAACTACATTATTCAATGTGTTTTTCATTAATTTCGATCCATTTTTCATATTGATTTATTAAATATTTATTGCTTTTAGAAAAAAAGACTGAAATTTTGTGGCCAAAATGCCTAAATCAGTCGACTTCAACGAACCACTCATGTTAAAATTTTCATTTCCCTTACCATACGGATTTAAATTTAGAGAAGAGAAAATAATCACTTCATGTCAGTTCAGAGCTATATGATGGCCAAATTCCAGGATTCCAGCTTTGATAATAAGAAATATGCATGAGGGAATTTGTCACTGTAATATTAGGTTCTTTGAAATTCACAAATAATATAATTTCAGAAGCTTAAACAACTGTTGGTATAATTTTTTTGTATTATACCATTTTTGCCTTTTCGGTATGGGGTAAACTCCAATAACGTTAACCCATTGATTCTCTTCGATACAAAAGATCACGGTTAAGAAGCATAATTTTTCCTTCAATAGCAATCTGTCGATATTCATAACGGAAATCTATTGACCTTCACAGAGGAATTAAACTCAGTGGAAAATTTCACACGTTTTCTTTTCTAAAAAATCGAAAGAAGTTTTAGTACCAACTTTTCTCTGACCTTATTCACCTCTAAATGATCGTGCATAATTTTCAACACCCTTGTTTTAAAAAGTCCACATCTTGCTGTTATTTCCTTAGTTTTTGAACTCATATTTTTTAGTGCACCTGTTTTCATTAGCTTAACATTTCCTTAGTGATTGCCTTGGATGACTATATTAGGCGGGTTTCATATTTAATCCATTTTCTGTCCGAAAAAACGAAAAAAAAAATTAATTTTATGTGGCTGGCCACTGAAACAAAATTCTGTGAGGGACTATTTGTTTTTTGATACGTCTTTTAGTGATGAAATCTAAAAATACAAATTAATTAGCACTGTGAAATAAAGATAATATCGTTTAGAGATAGAAACAAGTCTGCTTTAAAACATTGATTAATTATTCGAGTTTAAGACTGATATCTTGGGATGGAAAGCGTGTAAATATTGTGACGTGGATACTTCTTTATATGGTGGGAATTTTGAACACAAATTGATTATAGCATTAGTTATACTTTAATAAATTCTTAGAATAAATGTTCGATATCTTAGAATAATAAAAAAAGTAGAAAATGCAGGAGATAACAGTACTTATTTAAATAAGAGACATAACATATCCCTAAGTTTTAGAGTGATCAAAAAATATTTTTTTATTAAAAAAAATTAGAATATCCACAAAACTAGTTGAGCTACAAGTGAGTGGAGCGAACATTCTCATACCGAAAATTACATCTTTTATTGTTTAATGTGACACCAGCAGCGAGTAAGAGAATTGAAAATTGCCATTTCGAGTCTTTACTGTACCCTTTTGGCACCTAGTGGCTATTCCGAATGGAGCGTGCGTCAGCAAAATATGATGAATCAGATCGCATTAAAGTTAGACCTCTTCTTACGAGAGAAAAGTTACGATTGGAATAAACAATTACTTCTTAATACGATTTATGGACATGTAGATATCTGGGTGTGTAGAATGCGTGTATTCAATTTTGATTAAATTCTTCAGATCTCTTAAAACTTATTAAATTACGTTGTAAATAAATTTTATTGCACTCCGATTAATAACACTTAAAGTAATACAATTGTAACTTTTACCTAAATCTGACATAAATTACAGCAACCACAGTATCTTGGCGTATTCGCAAGCAGCACATTCTGCCTCAGTTGTGGAGAGAGCAATAGTCTTTTGTTTCTGATTGGACCGTGTGATCGGGTCTCCATTCATTATAAGATAACCCTGTATAGATTTATGCGTATCTACATCACCTGCAAATTCTGAATCTACATATCCATATAGACCACCATTTTCTTTATATTTTATATATAATTTTTTACTATTTATTAGGTACCTAATTACACGTTTAATTGCATTTACATGTTGTAGACTTGGATTGTTTACATATCTGCTTAATATATTTACAGCAAATGAACAGAACAGAACTCAAAAACCGTAAGCAACCAATAGCTGCTCCATAAGGAAAATTAACAAGATTTTCATCTACCTTCTTTGTCATACCAACATTAACATCTGTTAAAGTACTTGCAGGATTTGCATTACTCATACAAAATTTATCAATAATTCGATTTATATAATTTTCTTGATGAATACAGATATTATTTACCGTGTCTATTTACAGGCCTAACGAAAAATTTAAATTCAATTCTTTTATTTTAAAAGCTTGTTTTAAATACTCAATTATTTCTTTGATAAAATTGTTTCTTTGAAGATATTACAAGGGCATCGCCAACATAAATAATTAGGGATACCCTACTCCGTACAACAATTCCTACTATAATAGTTATGTGCCTGAGATTGCACAAAACCATATTTCTTCAAAAATTCAGTGAACCTTTTATTCCAGCACCGAGATGCTTGTTTTGAACCGTATAACGATTTGTTTAACTTTAATACATAATTATCTTTTATTACTATACCTTCAGGTATTTCTATGAGTGTGTATTTTTCAAGATAACCATTTAAAAAGGCTGTTGTTACATCAAACTATTGCATTTCTAAGTTATATTTTACAGCAATAGAAATAAAAATTCTTACGGAATCATATCTTGTCGGAGAAAATATTTCTTGATAATCAATGTCTTTGTTCTGGCTACACCCGCGTGCACATAAATGAGTCTTATAGCGCGCTATTTGATTAGTCCATTTTTTTATTGGTAAAAATCCACTTTGTAATAAGTGTTTGCTGACTAGATCTCTAAACTGCAGCCAAAGTATTATTTTCTTTGCGTGCATACAATTCTTCTTTAATAGATTCAGACATTTACTTTTCTGTGGACTATTCAGTGCATCAGCATATGTTTGAGGTAATGACAGCTCGACAAGATTTGCTTCAAATTTTCTATTAAGTCGTGTCCTTAAATTTACAGTCCGTGCTGGTAAGTTTTCTAATTCTTGAGGCAGTTCATATGTAGGGTCATCACTGTTACAACTCTACACGCCCTCTTCATTCTCTGTTGACTAATTTTCAGTCAAAGTATCTTCTACATTAACTGCTTCACTCTGACTTATTGTTTCTGTTTAATTCTGCTTTACTTTCTTATCCATATCAGCAATATTTATTTGTGCAATATTCTCTGCTACGATTGGAAATTGATGTTCATCAAAATTGTCATTTTTTAATATCCGGCCGGAGTGGACGGCCAAAAATCATAAGGTTGGTCAATAATATTTCTATAGATTTTTATTTCACTCTTCACATTTTATTAGAGTAATATATTCTCGTCATTACTATGTTAATATTTGAAACAAACGCAAGCCATAGAAAAGTGGTTTTCAATTTTCTATTTGAAAAAATAGCCTTTATAGTATACAATGTTACTGATGAATGATATTTCAATATGTTTACGATCCATTATTCTTTTATTAAAATCGTTTCAGTGTGTCGTTTTAATTTTAGACACTTCTTTTATGTATTTAACTTATTTTTGTAACATAGAAAGTATGCATAATATATTATCGCAAAACACTATTTGAAGAAAATTGTTTCCCAATCATACTCTTAATATTAGTGTAAAATGATATATTTTATATTACGCAACTAAATTTATAGTACCTCATAAAGACGAAGAACCAAAAAGATTCATATTGGGAGACTAGTAACTATTTAAAAACACTCAATTTAAGAACATTCAACGCTTGAACCACAGCTATTTCATTAACTACTCCAGGAAGGACGCAGAAATTTAGTCAGGAGAATTAGTCAGAAGCATAGTTTGCTAAAAGGTACGACAAATTAATTAGTTTGTATTTCAAGTCAATATTACCTTGAAAAGCTTTCGATCCCTTTAAAACCTTGATACCACCTATAAATTTCGCAGCACCGTTATTCAGTTTTATTATCATTGACAATCAGAATTCCCAAGTCAATTTAGATATAAAATATGTTAAATAAGGATAACTGTTTACGATCTCCTTTAATCTAAGTAATTTAAAAAATATTTACTTTATTGAATGTAACATTTCTATTAAAATTAATCTATGCGAATATATAAAGTGGAAAAGTTTTTCGTAGGTTCGTTTGCTCTAATCCTTGGAACACCATATCCGATTTCAAAAATTCTTTTTTTGTTAGAAGACCCATATTTTCAGAAAAAAAGCTGTGTATCAGCACCCTACAATTTAAGAGAGCATAGCATTGATTAAAAAAATATAAAACAAGTTGGGAAACACTACTTGAATATTACAAGGTGCGGAGAGAACGGATTAGTTAGTGATTAATCATCCCGGGTATTCCTGCTGACATACATTCTATTCTGACTACCGACGTCGTTTCTCAAACGAAGCAGAAGCCTTTAGTGACCGCGGGAGTATGCAGCATAACTAAGTTAGTTTTACGCAGATTAATCATAAGGGCATAGTTAAAATTTAGTAAAAACTTTAAAAATTGTATAATATATTTAATAAATGAAAATATAAATAGGCATGAAATAAAAAAGATCTATCTAATTAATTTTTTTTTATTTTAGAAGCGGGAAATGAAACATTTTAATTTTTTTTTAAAATGACTTTAATTTTTAAGTTCTTTAAAATTGACATTCTTAAATAACGTTCTAGATAATTTATCAAGCTAAAATTGTGTATCACGAAAAAAAAATGTCGAATGCCTCCATCCGGTGGCGAAAATAGCCAAATGCTAATAACATGGCGGTAGAAAATTAAACTATAATGAATCGTTAAAGAATTTTCACTTCATCCCTGGTCTCATGTAGGTGACGAGGACACCTTTTTATATTTTAATTTCATGTGCCGTGTGAAATATCAATTGAGATGGCATATTGCAAAGATTTTAAAAAGTTTTTTTCAGAATTATGCAGTGTTTTTAGAGACATAAAATATAAAGAAAATAGAATCATAAAGGTTTTTTGGAAAACTCCTATAGCTTTACAATAAAGTTGATTTAAAATCTGACCGTCTGTCACTAGTGGAAAAATGGTGTTAGCATTTGCAAATAGCAAAAAACGGAATTTTCATAGTACTCGTACTTAAAATCGTTTATTAAAATCTATAGATCTTCTTTCATACAACCTGTATTCCTCTTTATTTCTCAATACGGTATTTCGTTTCACAATAATTGATTTACCGTAAAAGTCGCTCCTATGTGAAACTAATTTGAAGTGACAATCAGGAACGTCCCGATAATGAACGTTACAGATATCGCTTTCGAAGCTATCGTAACGTCAATCGTAATTTTCTTTCTCCAATTTTCTTGTTTAAAGCTTTTATTTTTATTGTAGAGTTGGAACAATATCTGCTATTTTTAAGGTATAACAAGAAATCCTTGTAATTTTTGATGGACGTTGATATGTTCGTCGGACTGTCTCGGTTCCAACCTTTAATACCGATATGCGTGAAATTTTGTGAGTAGATATTCATTTACGTATAGGAAAATATATATAAATATGTAATATAAGGTGAAGGCAATTTTATTTCTGCGTACTCCGTGGATTGAAGGATGATAGGGAACGTCTTATAAAATGAAATTGCTATACGATATTTTTTTCAATGATCGTAGTTAATTTGCATTAAAAATATTAAAAGGTAGGTATAATTAGGTGAATTTAATTTATGCCTGTTTCGATACTTACTTAATTCTGACTTTTTTATTGAATTACTTTTTGTTTCTAAATGGAAATATATCTAATAATATATATTTGAAAATAATTAGACCATTCCAGAACAAATCGAAAACTCATGTGATTAAATACAAAATAGCAAAAAGGTAAAAATGGTCTGCCTTTAAAAAAACAAGATAGATTTTAATTAACCTTTAATGTTTCATACTATAAAGACTTTATTAATATTAGCAATAGAAATCGGATGTTGACAAAGAATAAATTTTCGTATTAGTATTTAACGGCGACATATATTTCATGTGCAAGTATTTCTAGTAGTTTAATAATTCTTCTGTAAATGACTCTTAAATATTTTCATTATATTCTCATATTTGTAACTACAGTACCATAACTATCTATTAGATTCAGATATACGCTTCTGTGTAAAGTCTTGGAGAATGAAATTAGAAATGTCTAAAGTAGCATTATCCTCGCCGGAAAAGCGAACATAATTGAGTGTAGAAATTACATTTAATGTAGTGTAAATAAGAGACCAAATAATGAGACCATTCAAAAATAAAAAAAGGATAATCCACATATTACTATATAATTTAAATATTTGGATAAGTGTTTTGGAACATTTCAGAAATATAACAGGCGTTTTTGAGGGAAATTATGTAAATATGATATGAACGTACGAAAATAAAGATAAATTGCGTAAGTATTTTCATGAGAGCTCCAACAAATATTCAGCAAATATTCGATACTCCTCATACTCGGTATATTTTTAGCATTCGGTTGAATGCTAATATCTATATTTAATAGAAATTTTGGGTGGTTTTGATTTGAAATTAAATAGATAGATGCCTTAGTAATTTATTTATTCCGTATATATTCTCATTATTATTCTTAAAATATTCTTAAGTATTATAATAAATGTATAGAAGTGTTAAGTTTTAAAGCAAAAATATAGATTTTAATGCATTAATGGGAAGAAGTCTATTTCTTTACATCTTTCAAGATGTCAGTTTAAGAAAACGTTTTATTGGTAATCACCGATTCCATGTGTGGATATTTTGTGTAAATCTGTGCCTCTTGTGCAAGGTGCTATTATTAAAAAATGGCTGCTTTTCAGGGAAATACAATAAAGTTTAAAATTCCTCCCCCTTTGAAGTAATTTCCACAAACAAAAACAGTGTATGGTTTATTTTCATGATTTAATTTTTAATATCTGATTTTCAGAACATTAAAAAATAACAAGTTATACCAAATGAGGTTATTGATTCGAGACATAATGTTTATATTTTGTGATTTAAATATTTAAATTGTTTTTTGCATAATGTTACGTGCTTGCATACTTTTAGGTATAGATTTTGAATAAACCCAAAACAAAAATGTTTTCTTAGCAAAATGCCACTAGAAATTATAAAAAATTAAATTACTGCTATGGGCTTATATTATTTAAATACCCTTTTTGCTTTCAGTTGTATTATTTTTCTAAAAACATATGTGAAAAATTAATTTATTCGAGTTAAACCATGACACAATTTCCAAAATATTTATGTAAATGAAACAAGATATAATCGTTTAAGTTGACAAAAAATAACAACCTATATTCTTTTGAATCATAGTCAAAAAATTAAGTTTTACTACTAATAAGATACTATTAAAGACTACTTCAAATTTGCCCAATTTCAGTACTATTATTACTTATGAGATCTTTAAACAACCATATTATCTTTTTCGTAACAACAAAAACAGCAGGTAAACCGCATCATGCAAACAAACAAGTACGAAAAACGAACTTCAGTCGTATAAAATAAATCAAAAAAATATTTACTGTTATTTTGTTAGCTAGAAAACTAACGAAGTGCCATATTTATCAGTATTATTCCATGTATAAGTAATAATAGGTGGCACTATAGTTCACTTCTTTGTTATAGAAATAAGGGAAGTTATCTTTTATGTTCTTAAAACACCTAATATTAGCCCAAAAAAACTTGATTTGGTTAGTTTTTTTTTAAGTCAAGTATTTTTTATAACATTGCCAAAGTCGTAAAACATATCTTTATTTCTTATTCCTAAAGTCATATTGGCATGACACTATATCGTTAGCTCTTCTATCTCTAGGCCATTCTGACCGCATCTAGTAAAATGCTTTGTTTGACTTTACATTGTGGATTGTCAAGTTATACGTCCTGAACTGTCGCTCCTAGAATGAAACATTTGTTTTCAAAAAAGGTGAGGGCAAGCCTTTTCGGGCCGTATGCTGTTCTTCCAAAGAGGTAGCTTTATGGTCCATGACGTACGTCAATTGAAACTTCAGACTTTTACATTATGAGCAGGTGTCTAGGGAAGGTTTTTTGAACGAAAAATTCATGCCATTAAAAACCTTACTTCCCCTTTAAGGTTTCAACAATAAGTTCATGCCGTTATAATTTACGAGAATTATAATTTTTAAAACCGGGTTTTCTATTTTGTTTTATATAAATCATACATCCTTTATAAAGTCATCTCACAGTTTAAGAACTTTTTCGTAGTTGTAGGTTGCCCATTATGACTTTCTGTGCAAGGAAGAATCTCCAAATTTTTTATCAGTGGTTATTTTCTTCATTAGTGACATCGTTGAGGCTGGATGTAAGCAAAGATTTTAATTTTCTGGTCTGAATAAACCTGTGAGGGTCGTAAACGTACGCATCAAGCAGTTCTTACAAATTCGATTTTTTTCTGCGACTTACTTATGTAGTGATTGTTGTTACACTTCATTACTTTTTGGGAAAAACCTACCCTGAAAGTGTTTGCCATGATATTGCCGTGTGAAATTAAATCTCTTTACACGCCGTATTGTTTCCAAAATATGTAGCACTTCTTCAGTATTATGATGTAACTAAAAATACTAATAAATCCCTTAGCATGAAAAAAATACTTTTCATTTCAAAAATCGACCAATCTAGGTCAAGTTGGATACTAAAAACGTAATTCTACTTTACGTTAGTGTAAATGAATACAATTTAGATTAGACCGAGTGGCACAAATATGTATGCAAAAAAGGAAATTTTATTATAACACAATCCAAGTCGTACCATACAACAAAAAAACAATTAAAGATATAGGTAGATTTCGTACTGTAGGCGTGAGCTGGATCGAAACCTTCGTGAGTGTTATGTGAATATATATTTATATATATATATATATACATATATATTTATATATATATATATATATATATATATATATATATATATATATATATATATATGTATATATCAGTAAAACGTGGTCTAAATCTAGTTGTATCACCTTGTATCCGAGGCACACAAGTTCTTTCAACAAAAGTACAATTATTTTCGTGACTTATTACGTGTTTGATTACGTAATTTGTCAGTGAAACAAAAATTGTTTTCACTTTATGAGTATGTTGATATTCTATAGTTATTTTGAAGTTTGAGCCATTCCTTACTGTTGTCCCCACAAATTTCGAGGAAACATCCACAAATTTCGAGGACTGCTGAATGTTCCGAATTGGTAAAATAGGTCAGAAAAATGACTCCAGCCTTTTAATAAATGTAATATAATTTGGCCAAGGAACTAAAGCACACTAAAAAGTAGAAATGCAATGAAGTTAAACGAGTTCTTTGGTAATATCTTTATATTCTTACGTCCTTTGTATAATCTCACGTACTTCATACGATGACGACCTAAAAACTCGTGCTCGATCTTCAAATATCGGTGTATAAAATGAGACCGCTTAATTCAAATAGATTTATTACCCTTATTTTATTTTATGGTCAAAATTACTTATAACTTTTTATGTTTATTGTACGGTAAAATTCATACCGAATTATATTAAATAAATGGAATAAGAAATAACGTAATGCGTCAAACTTACAACTTTACCTTAAACCCTACACTTTTTTGTCCGAAATTACAAAACACAACTTCAAAATTGTTTCGAAATAAAAACGTATACTTTGTATTCCTTCTTTTAAAACAAACTCCGGGTTACCACATTATCTCGTCGAAAATATTTCGTCGACTTGTATTTCTAACGGATTTGAAATCTTTAAAAGAAGGGTAAACGGAAAACCCACCAAAACATCCATTTTTCATTCTTTTGCTTGCCGCTGTCACCATGTCATCCGAATGAATTCAATAAGGTTTTATTTTATTTCGGTTTCTGCTTAGAAATAATCAATTTTCAGCTTTCATACATAATATACACGTATATTTAGAAAGAAGGTTACACTGTTATTAAGATATATAAATACATATTCATAATGCAATAAACAATTATAACGATTGAAATACAATAATATATTATTAAATCTATGACTGCTAAAGATTAGAGTTGCAACAATTTGTATATTCGACTTTAAGTGTATTCAGCGACAGACCTGAGCAAGTAGTCGAATATTTGACGGAAGAATTCAGTTGTATTTGGCACCTAAAATATTCACCACGATGTCACTATAAAGCAATATTCTAACAAGGTCAGTGGATTAAATCTTACATGCAAATTAAAGCTTCTGGTACGAACCGTGCATTAGAGGATAAAGCAATGTTTGGGTGACAAACATTTAAAAATTGCTTTTTTAAGTCCAACTACACATTTTTCTTGAATACCTTATCACGCTTTAAAACAAGCGATCACGAAGAGCAGACTCGTACCCTATTTGGATCAAACAGAAAGTGGCAATTGAGACAAAACTGCTACGTCTTTACGTTAAGCGATATGAATTAAAATAAACCAAAACGAAGATGCAAGCAATTCTAGTGCAAAGACCATCATTGTGATTAAACTTTACACTTACTTAAATATATTAAAGAAAAGAAAGTCCTTCTGCATTGTGGGCAATGCAGAAAGTATAATTTTTGTAATGTGCGACAAATTTCTGTGCTTCGGATACAAGGTGTTATAACTCGATTTAGACAACGTTTTATTGATATATCCATACATATATATACATACATATATATATATATATATATATATATATACATATATATATATATATATATATATATATATATATAAATTTGTGCTGGAAATTTGTGGTTGTGTTTAGGGATAACAGTAAGGAGCGGCTCAAACTTCAGTATAACTATAGAATATCAACATTACAATTATGTAATTTAATTAAATTACGTAATCAAACACGTAATAAGTTACGAAAATAATTGAACTTTTGTTGAAAGAAATCGAAATTACTCAGCACTGGCGCTTTTAAAATTAAAGTACTTAATAGTTTCTTAATTTGCGACGTACAAATATACAAGTTGCACTTATAATCTTAATAAGGATAAAATAATAGTACGGTGACATTAAAAGTAGATTTTAAAAATACCTGCAGTAATTACCTGAAGAGAATTAGTAAATACTTTGACAGGATCAGGGAAAATAATCTCTGCTAAAGCTATGTTTATGGCCAGTATTTTCGGGGAATTTACTCGCATTTATTTTAATGTTCGATCGAAAATAAATATTTCTTATTTATATTGCTATCCTGGATCTCATAAAAATTACACGAAAATCATTTAAGTCAGCGCTAAGTCGATTAGAACACGTTGCCAAGTACAGCTTAATGACTGAATGTGAGCAAAAGACCTTGTTACGCTATCTGAACTTGAGCCAGCATAGTTACTTTTCTCTTTGTTTCCTTCTCGGTGTGTTAGGTTTCTATTCATTGCAACTCAGAAGGGAAGTTTTGCTTCTGAACAACTATTGACATGAGAAATCATATGCCCTTATTATTGAATAAACATTCATTCTTCGTACCTGACTATACCCGCACTCAAGCAATCATCACTGTTTTGCAATACCAGCCTCCAGAATTGAATTATATTGGATCTCTCCAGTTTCCCGCAGCTTTCAACTTGCCAAGCTCCTTATCGAGGTCATACCAGAGTATAGTTTGTTCATGATGAGTGAAAGTAAATGTGTAGAAAGGTCTCGTTGTTATCTTTTGTTGTTCTTGTATCCAAGTTAAATCTATAGGTTTAACTGTTTTAAGCCATTATTTTATTATCATCACAAATAATTTACACTGGTTACGGTAAATATATAATCAGAAATAGTTTATATTCACTTCAAAATGTTTAATATCTATAGTTTACATGATTATGACAAAAATAATAAATATAATACTAAGATAAATACGTAGTGAATAAACATCAGAAGCATAATATTTATTGCCTTACTTCAGAAAACAAAATTTATGCGTTTCTACTTTCTAGGTGTTTTAAAATGTTGTTACTTAATTTTGTAAAAGTAAGCATATTATTTATTTAAATACACATTTTTCTTAATACCATCGAAGTAAGATATAAATTTCCTGGTAATGTTTATTTTAAACTAATTGGAAGTATTTATATTACTTTCCCTAAGCAAATAAAGCGCTTACCGTATATTTCAATACTCGAAAACGTGTCATGATATTTTTAAAAACAATGAGATTTCGAATCATCGCTGTAGTTCTTCGGCAAACTTTAGGTAAACTTCTAATAAACCTGTCAGTTTCATAATTTTAAGCTCAGTTTCAGAAAAGGGGGGGAGATTCTTATAATGAACCATTTCTTACGATACCCCACACGGGACATAAATTAAAAGAAAATCGAGGACTTAATTTGAATCCATCGCTCCTCTCCCAATTTCTACGTTAATATTTTCAGCCTTAACTACAAAAATATAGCTGGTTAAACACGATGCAAAATGTAAAGTTCCTCAATAGAATGGTTTTTCAGGTAAACCGGCACCGCAGAAAAATAGAAAAACTGACGGAAACGCGATTAATTTTACAATTATTCCGTTTTTTCTTCCTATGTACATAACCAATAAAATAGAAATTTATTTTATAATCACCCAGAAAAGTGCCTTAAAACGTTTTATGATTCCTTTCGAGTATAAGAAACACTAAGTTTTCAAGGATTCTTGATTATAAAATATTATTTATGCCGAAATAATAAGATAGAAAATAAACGAGTACGTAGCAACCTGTTAAGATGGTGCATATTTTGCAGAACAAATACAAGATTATCTGATGATAAGCAGAATACGTCAGCGATATGATGATAAAAGGGTAGACGTTGTACTAAACCTGAATCTGACTACTCAACTGGATTATTTAATGCGATCGATGACAAGCAAGACTGTGAATCGTCATGGAGCATTTGCCTGGGATAAACTGTAATTCGCTTTACTAAAGTTAATTACAGCACTAATTTAGAGCTATAAACTTTAAAAATCTATGTCCAGCGATACTTCAGTATAAAGTTAAAGCCGTCGGTGAATGCCGCTTCTCCTTAATTACATCATTCAGTCAGTTTATCAAGATAATAATTCCAAATGGTCCTAGACCCTGGCTTGATTCCCATCTTTTCTCTACATTACTAAATCCGCCAGTAATTATTTATAAATTTCCGTACCTATCCGCTTATATGAAGAAAAAAAGTTAATAATGCCGACGAGATATTTATGAAGCAAGGAAACCCCTTTATGTTTATTTAGAAAAATTCATAACCGACACGATCGAAAATTTTCTATTAAAAGAATTTATATATCGGATAAATAAAACATTTTAAAACCGTAAATGTATTCAATATCAAAAATCACTTTATAAGTATTGTGTTGAAGATTATACAACTCAAAATATAATACACTTACACATAATCACTGTACATTTCCAGTATTGTTATAAGATAATGTCTAAGTCTTAATAAACGTGCTCCCTCGTTTTTTCATTACATTTTGACCCGCAATGTACATGGAAAGTAAAAAAAAGCATATATTTATTTTATTTTCTTTAGCTGTGAAACAATCTTATATCTTTTACTTAGATAACGAATTCAAGAACATTTCAAAAAGCGTAATTCTACCTTCGAAAATAATTTCATCAAAAAGGTCGAATACTTTAGTATTGTCAGACTTATTATATCCATCGTCCAACAGTAATGGCGAGCAGCGAAATGGAAAAATCGTTCTTTTTAGGGATTTTCTTTTCAGATTGTAGTCGGAATTCACCACGAATATAAAACCTCTGAGGACTCGAGCAGATAACATACTTTCAATAAAATAACTGCAAAAGGGACGTCAGTGTCAGCTACTGGTAAGGAAGACAGTAAAAATGTTCCAACGTTTTTCTTTACCATAAATTTAGTAATTCGCATGGAAACGTAGAGCAGCAATGAAATATATGTGATGTGAGGTAGATCTATATATAAGTAAAACTTTTTAATGCTATCTTTAAATCATCTCTTTTTCTGATGAACACTATATTTCGTATAATTCACTTTATTCTTATATCATTGACATTAAAAAAAATCGAAAGTAATTTATTAACAAACGATAAGATTTTGAAGAGTGTAATTTAACAATTGTTCTACAAAATAGGATGTACCCGGGATATATGGTAGGAGTGAGTTCTTTTGTACACGACTGGCTAAGTTAAGTATGGGTGCTTAACCGTAATTCAAAAAATTAACTGCCAAACAAGAATAGAAATTGTTCACTAGGATTATATACACATTTAAGTACTCATAAATATTTAAGGGCACATAGTAAATTTTTATTAAACTATTTACAAATATAATTTTTTTCTCAAAGGAAATATATTGCCTACAATGCCTTTTACAAGCCTTCAAACGTGGCATATACGAGTATTTAAAAACAATATAAGATCTGGAATAATCGTCTTGGTTTTTGTAAAATCTTTGCGTATACTTCTGAGAATCACATTTGTCAATAACCCTATTTTCCCCTATATTGATCTTCTATTTTTCGGAAATAAGGGGAAACATATTTTTGCATATTTTCCAGTATCTCTCTGAAGATATACTACGTCAAGTTATGAAAAAATATTTTAGGTCCTTATTTTTAGCCCTTTCAAACTATACGACAAAACCACATTTAAAATTAAAATACAATTAAACAAATAAAATATTTATTTGCTTTTACTTAAATTTGTGAATGGAATTTTTTGAATGTTACTATTAAGCTATGTGCGGGTTAATAAGGTGTATTACTATGCTAAATTTCAAATTCCTGCCTCAAGCAGCGGCCAGAAAGATTGATCTTATAAGGGTTCCGTTTTTTTGTTTGAGGTACAAAACCCCTGAATACATTTTTAAGAATATGAGTTACTGTAAATTCGAGTGAGTAAAGTATATTTTTAGTTATATAAATTTTTTTATCTGCTCAAAATTTTATGTGAGATAACGTTAGTATATAAGGCACGAATTCAACGGCTGAAATATTTTGAACGGTAAAACTATTTAACGTATCGTTCCGTTCTGAACTAGAGATTTATTAGTCGGCATGTGCATGGGCTCATACATCTAATTGGTATAGTAGATTACTATGCAAAAGAACATGATGAGGATATTTTTTTATTCAGCCTTGAGTGATCACAGATTATATTCCTATATATGTTATCACACCTTTTAGAATGGTAATAAGGCCGTGTCCATGCGCGCATCGTGTAAAAACATCACATTTGATGAAACTACTCATAGTTTGATGCTTTAGTGATCAACATTTGCAATAAAAATTATTATGAGATACTATTCGTTGTATTGATCACATGAAACAATAGCTTGCAAGGATGTTTCGGTGCCTGTGAAGCTTTTCTACATATTAAGATATTAAACATTTCCGATTATTATTGAGCAAATTGGCAAATTGTTTCGACAAAAAAGTGATAAAAAATGGGATTCAAGCTCGAGCGCAGTAGTATGACAGACTTGAGACGAGCAGCATGCATATTTGTGTAAATTACTAAAAACGTTTTGAACGTGCGTTTAAAACATGCGCCCATAAGTCGTTTCTTGCAATTGGCTAATTGATGTGCCTTTAAACTTATGTATATTAAAGGCCTATCACCATGAAAGAGCTGGTCTTAAATTAAAATTCACAGACCTTGCCTTTCCATTATCATATATATGTCCAATATGATGTTCATTGATGATTGAACTACTTCACCAATTGTTACAAATATTTCTTATAAATTCATTTTATTCACATATGATATTTCGTAACCCAGTCGACGTATACAACCAATATTTCATTTTTGTGTTATTCAGTTTATTCTTAATGCTTGGCAATTACAAAAGTTTCCTCACAATTAAGGTCTCCTAACATCTTAGTCTAAAATTGCACGCGTACTTGTCGCGACCGAAATTTGAAAATTTTAATTTTAAAACAATTTTTTTTTAATTGTAGGACAACTGATATGTTCAAAATTTAAATATTTTATTTTAGTATATCCAGCAGACCTCATACTACCTTATAGTACCTGTAGAACAGTATTGAATTTCAAATTAATAATTCTTTTATATACGGCCAACCTGTGAGTGTTGCACTTTTATAGGTATGCTTACTATTATATTCAGATCGACTAATATTTACTAGAATATTCTAAATACGGTATATTAAGAAACATTTGCAAATTATAAACTCGTGTGCTATAATAATTTTAGAATTACATTAACTGATTAGAACTTAAACAGAGAGGAAAATTATGACTTTGGGACCAGCTCCAGTGTGTGGTTCCTTCTGAGTTCTATTGAGGGATGGAGAACTTTTCAGACTTTGTGAATAATTTATTTATAAACTTCTCCCTATGAATAAAATACAATTTTCAACTAGTCATTCGGTGTATCAACATTTATATTAATATAATTAATATGTTAATTTATGATAAATATAGTATTTCCGTGGTAGATACAAACAACGTGGTAGTACAAGTTTAATGCGCTGAAATCTTCATTGTGCATTGAATAAATTAGTGAAGATAGGTCATTACACTCATTTGCATATTATATTTAATTAGAACCAGAACGTGAAATGAATAAAATGTTAAGTCGTACTAATTTATTGAAGTACTGGATTAAAATTGCAGGTGCACATATGAAGTTCCGATTACCACAAATTTGACGCAAGCTCGTGAGAAAAATAATTATGTATGACCTTGTAAATTAAATCACAGGTCGAGTCCATACATCTTGGACGTTATATCTATCTGATCTTGGTCTTTGTTTAAAATAATATCAAAGGTCGAGTCCATTAATCTTGATAGTTATTCCTTTCTGATCGATATCAAAATTCTAAATATTTTTTTGTTTCATTTTTGTCTTATTCGACCTTCATTATATTTTGAATCTGAGCGAAATAAACAGGGTCTTTTAAAAATATTCAACCTTGTTTGCAAGTAAACTAAAGGTGGAATTTTTAGATCTCCATTAATTTTATCTTTATTAATGTGCGAAATAATAATTCCATGTTAAGGTTGATGATTATATCGTTGCAAGGAGAAATTCGAATTTTTAATTATCGGTTAGTTAATCACGATCCGTTAAAATAATTAAGAATACATGTGTAATAGTTAAAGCGGCAGTAGCTATATATAAGCGAGTAGATGTGTATAAATTAAAGCGGCAATAGCTAATATATAAGCGAGTATCAGTGTTAACGATTATAAGTATGGATGTGAAAGCAGTATTCTTATCCGTAGACTGTAATTTTTGACACTAATATAACATTATGTAGAGCAAAAGAAAATATTCAGCTCATTTTGGGAAATATGCGATGAAAGTTAAGGTGAAAGAATCAATTAAAAACATAAATATTCAAGAAAAGTATGATATGGACTCAAGTATAATTTTGAATAAAAAGAACGTTTAGATTGTTTGATCACATTCAATGCATAGAAAAGGAAGTATCGACAGAGACTGACAATTGATTGTGGTAAATGGATGAAAAAACTGGGATAGTCGAGAAAGACAAAAGTGAATAAAATTTAGTAATATTATATGGAACTATGAACACGGGAGGGTGCATTAGAAAGCATGCACCAGAATGAAGGAAACGAAAGAAGATTGCAAACCAATTAAATTGTCTATGCACATATTAAAAAACGATAGTAAGGATATATATGCTTGCATCACGCTAAAGCTGCTGGGTGATTTTAATGAAAATTTGAAATGTCACATTTTAGAAGCTCGACTAATATCAACAGTGAATAAAAAATCAGCACTATATTCCTCATGGGGTTCAGTGGTACGATAACTACTTAAATATTTAACAGAGACATCGTTTCTTTCAGAAGTAGGTAATCATTCACACTTTCACACATAATCATCATAGGTGCACCGCAAGTAGAGAAAGTTTGAAGATATGGGAATTATACAGTGAAATTTTTTGCGATGAGCAGGTAGATTATCTGGTTTGAAATATAATTTTCGTCCCATTTTAGTTATTTTATGGAATAATGTGATGACAGTGGAAAGAAATGGAACATTTTTATGGGGTTTTGTAAGTCACTTCTGTCGCCTGAGGCTGCCTCAAATATAAATCCCCTGCGAAGCAAACGTCAATTAAATGCTGTCGATGATATGAGTTCGCATTAAAGGAAGAAAAGGTCCTCTTTAGCCAAGTATTCGTATTTCAGGTGAGTAATTATTAATTTCGCGTGCAACTTAGAACGTTTGACGATTTTATCTAAGAGAAAAATGTATAGCATTTTCCTTTGCTACGTCAGTTCTTTCTCTATGACTCTAATGATATGTTATAATAAATTGCGTTAGATATTGTACTTTTTGGCGTTCTGTAATAAAATGAAGAACTTTTATAACTTTAATATTTCATTCAGTCTTTTCATCTGTTACAGTTTCTACACGTTTAAATCTAAGTACATGATATTTTGTAGGTAGATGTTTCAGCTGAAGATCTTAGTTAATACATAATAAAGTATAAAGCAAACAAATAAACCTCGGAGTGCGTGTAAAATAAAGATGAACAATTTTTTTCTTTGTGTTTCTTTCAGTGGGAGACTTTTAGACAGATATGTCAAAATAAATTTAACATTTCATATAGTCTTAATCTTCTTTAAGTTTGTGAATTATTATTCACTTTCAAAACGATTCGAAATGCAATTATGTAATTTTTTAAACTTAAATTTAACAAGTTGAAAAAAAATACCTACCAACGTTTAATTGATATTATTTTAAGTCATTTTTCCCCCACATAGAGAAATATTACAAATGAAAAATATTATTTTAAGTCGACAGCTGAGTTGAGTCGTATTTAAAAGTATCTACTGGAAATGTCCGATGGTGCGTATGTATTCCAGCAGACTCAATGAGCTGCTGTCTCCCCCCCCCCCGGTTAGTACACGTTCCTTTCGTGAAACGATATGAGACGTCAGTGTCATACTCGGAATCATGATTTAATAAATGAGCTGAGCTAAATTGTCGTGTTGTGACATGCAAACGCAAGATGTTTCACTTTTAGTTTAGACTATTCAGATAAATACGATTTGTTCGTTTGTTTTGATATACTAATAACTCTGAATATATTTCGGGAGACGAGTCGACTAAACGTTCGGCCTAGGTAATATACACGTTTTAATTGTCATTGCAGTAATTAAATGCAATAATTAATTGAACAGTTTATCTTGGTAATTACATTCAATTTGGTGTGGTAAATTCTATTATAGCGTCAATATTGAAATTTTAATTTCCAGTTTGTTATTTGATTGCGTAAAAGTTATTTTTTACTTTAGCTTTAACTAGTTGGTAGTACCGTCCGGTGAATTCCTATCTATGGTACGTCCCTTAGGGTGCGAAGAAATTTGATCATTTCCTTGTTTCGTTACATGATGTTTTTTAATTTTATTGTTAACTGCATAGATACAGAACTATAAAATACTATGTATTTTATAGTTCTGTATCTATGCAGTTCCAGATGATTACTTTTAGTTTTTTTGTTAACTAAACATATATTACAAAAACATAATTTATTACGAAAAACATGATTTTGTTTTTATAAAATAGCTAGTTATATGCAGCGACAATATTAATTTTTAATATCACAGTTTTCGTGTGCGCGCTGTCTATATTACGCGGTTTTTTCTAACTACTGGATATAGTATTAAAGTAGTTAGTCCTGTAATAATAATTAGGTCACCTCTACTTTTCAATAAGTTTTTCCTTTGCGCCACCAGCTTTAGCTCCTTTCTGTTTTAACTTTAATACTTTTACGGAACCCGTCTTACATAATTTTTCAAATAAGTTTTCCCTTTGCGCCAACCACTTTAACTCTTTCCGTTTTAACCTTACTACTTTTTGAAGAACCTGCCTTACCTAATTTTTCCGTGTGAGGAAACAATTTGTTTTCACAGTTATTACTTTTATTACTAAAAAATCCTAAAATATACTTTTAATAAATATGCATTCCACAAAAGCAGCTCAACTAAACTATTCTACGTGAAGTGTGATAAAATGTTCACAGTTATAACTCAGTTTTAAAAGTTTTCAGTTTTAATAAGGGTTAATATTAAATTCCTAATTACCATGGTACTATACGTGGTACTATATATATATATATATATATATATGTATATATATATATATATATATATATATACACACATATATATTAGGCATCAATTTTATGGAGAAAATGAGAGAATCCTAATGAGAAATACTCGTAACATACGACTGACGTCATTTTCACTACTTTTATTATTTTATTTTTAGTGTTATTTTTAATTTGATCCTCGTACTTATATTGCACCTGGTGATTTGCGTACGAGGATAATTTTGCGTATGGCTGATTGATATACTGCTTACATTTCTTTTAATTCAAAGATGATATCTTTTTTGGTGCCTTATTTTCATAATGCAACCCTTCAATTAGTAAAACACGAGTTATATTTAGATAGTTTCCACTTAGTGTGATAGTTCACATGATAATTTTTTTTTGAACGTAAAGAATATTTGAGAAAATTAAATATAAAATTAGGCCTCAGTACCTCAAAATAAAAAAAGGCACCTTAATAATATCACTTCGTTTTCCGTCCGTCCGTCTGTCTGTCAAGATCCTTTTTCCCAGCAACGCATGGAAGTAGGTGAAGTTAATATCAAATACTTAGGTCTACGGTCCCTTCGAAATTTAAAAATATTAAGCTTTTAAGTCAACACAATGAGAAAACTCTAAAAATACGATCATTTATGACCCATATTTTGACCCCCGTAAATAAATCAAAACCTATAGGGTACTTCTCGTTGACCTAGAATCATGAAATTTGGCAAGAAACAAGGTCTCATAGCACAAGCAGAGGAAACCCCGAAAATTGTTAATTTGTAGTTATATCGCATAATTTTTTTGTTTAAATGTGATCTTGTGAAAGATGTAGCAGGCATACAAATTTTGTAAACAGTTTAATTGGAATGTTATGTATCATTAAATGTTTATAAATACCTAAATTTGTACGGAACGCTCATGGTGTGAGTTCCAATCATGCTTGACAAGTTTTTCATTTAAATTTTCCTAAATTCGGATTAGAAAACTATGTCTTTCATGGTTTGAATATTTTTTTCCTTTATTTCATTGTACCGTCTTCTGCGTGTTTTGTTAGGCACTATTCATACATGTATTATTGAGCCTTACTTCAGTCCAAGTTACAATACTTCCAATATATTCCATTGGATTAGATTCAATATTACCGATGAAATCTTTTGACTGGCAATTTATGGTTTGGTTAGTTCAATATATCTGTGAAAATTGATAAATTAAAAATACGAACAGTATTATATGATAGTGTAAATACGTGTTCTATTTTGTTAATATTAATACCATTTTAAATTAGCTTGAAGTGTATTAGTGTTATAAAAATTTACCGTTAACTTTTTCTCACTCTCTCGGAATATATATAGTTCGTGTAACTTAAAGCGTCTTTCCCTTAAAATTTCATACGAAAAAAAACAGTTTTTTCATTTTCAAAAGAAATTGACATACAATGTGAATTTCTTTTTAAGGTAATTTGGTATGGAGGTTTTATAATATGCTCAAGTTAGGTTGTTGTTATTGTCTTTATGTAGAGTTGAATATAAGACTAGCTAATTAAAGTGATCGTCACAGTGCAGTTTCAGGTAACTAGCTTTTTGATAAATAAACTTTGATCAATAATTAGATATATTTGAGAAATTCAGGAAAAAAAAACAGAAATGTGACCTTATTTCCCAAGACAGAAACTAGAGTTCACTTCGAAGTCCTTGGTAATATTGGTGTAATCATCACTAGATTATGTATAAACTAGTGTGCTAAAATTCAAAACTTTCATTTTTATTCCACTCGAAAACAGTACGTTGACTAGTCAATTTCCTCTGCAACATAGGTAAATAAGTGTTTGTTAACTGTTTGAATATAATTAATTTTAAAATGTTCATTATGTTAATCATGTCGAATAGTCAATTGAAAAGTAGTTTTTGTTTTTATTGAAATTACCACACTAATCTAAAAAAAAAATTATTCACCGATATTTGACCATGTAAAACGAAGTAAGTATATTGCATATTGATATAAAATTTAAAAACTATCTCAATTTATTCAGAAAATCTAAAGGAGTTCACTTCAGTACAGTCAATAAAAATATGAGATGGATTAAACGGTTTAAGCAAAGACGAAAAAATTAAAATATGGTTATTGACCTACTAAAAATAATGTCAAAAACAATTGAAACATAATAATCGTTGATGAGAGATTTTTTATTAACTATTATTACTGTAATTAAAACTTTATTACATTCGAAGAAATATTTACATTAAAGAAATATTTATTTACTGTCGATTCGTAAACGGAAATACATTCTGAACGAACTGAACAATTATGCAAGCGACAATTTGGTTTCTCCACATTACTTAAGCTTTAAGTAAAATATGAAAAACTAAAGTCCTCTATATTCTCAATATCTACAGTATGGAGATATACTAATAGTAAAGGTTGGTCGCTGTAAATTAAAGAGCGAATGAAACTTTCATAATATGAGCATAAGTTTGATACTTAAAAAAATTTGGTAACATAAAATCCCAAGGATGTTAATTTAAGTTACTCCATGTCATATAATCTCTATATTTATCCCGTGTTACACTCAAATGAAGAAGACAATGAGACATAGCGCCGGTACTGAATCCCATCTCATGACGGGTATTTTTTGTGGGATACGACATGTGAAGAAATATTCTACATACGTAGCCAATATTTAACATGTTAAATTTTTTGTAACCCTGTTATTTCCAACCATGGTGACAGTAGTGGTTCCTGTAAGGCGGGGGATGCTAGGAATCTTCAGGTTATGGCAGGCTACCGTAAACCACTATACCTATCTTATAATATCAGACATTGAAACCTGATGAAATCGTCGTCGAAATGGAAATGGAGCAGAATAAAATTAAAGAAGACGATCTCGAGCTAATTCAATATTGGTACTCACGAAGAATGTCTTGACCCTTACAGAACCGATTTATGGAATCAACAAAAACATAACTGGAAACATTTGGTTTACTTTAAGTGAGGTGGTGCATGCACTGAAACAAAAACAACTTACGTACACGTGATACAATACGAAAAAATAACAGAGAGATCATTCTCACAAAAAACGGCCAGTTCTTTTGTCAGTTTTTGGTTTTTAAAGTGACAAAACTACTTTGGTATATTTCGTACCTAAAAGAAACGCCAGTATCGCTCTTGTACCTTCAATGCGTCACGAATTTGTTACGAATATTGAAACCAAAAAGCCGGAAATAATCGAATTTTACAACCCTAATAAAAGTGGCGTCGATGCCCTGGACCAGAAATTTGCAGCCTATTTAGTCAATAGGAGGAATCCAAGGTGGCCAACCACAATATTCTGTGCTATGTTGAACATATGCGGAGTAAATAGTCATGTACTTCATGAAGAACCTCGGATATGCTTTAGTCAGTCTTCATATTCAGGAAAGAAGATCTTCGGAAATTTTTCAAGAAAGCTAAAAGGAATGATAGATAAGTTTTTGGGAGAGATTGGTATTGGTTTGCCTGAGGACCTGTCTACGGTTGAGGATTCATCAACACAGCCGAGTAAAAACAAGAGACTAAAAAGCAAGATGTCATTTGTGCCCGTATCGGAAGGATAGTAATACTCGAAGAGTGTACTCAAACTGCCAAAAAATGTAAGTCGTTTACATTCCGTTGATGTAAAAATATGTACCAAATGTAATCAATAATAAAAAGATAATAACAAAGATAGTCGTGTAAGACTAAACAATGTTCTTACAAAATTATTTTAGTCTGATAAATGAACAAAACTGCTGTGATTTTGCATGTCATTGAAGATATTGAAAATTTAATTCTTGTTTTATATTTATAGTTTGAAAAGATAAAAAGACACGTTTGATTTTAAATTTATTTTTTGCATTTTTATTTTAGTACGGAAGCTAGACTCAAAAACTCTTCTTAGTTTTGATAGTTTTTTTAAGACACTTGAAATTACACATTTTTGTTCAAAATTTTAATAAAATCGTTTTCTTAGATTTGTGATATGTCTTTCATTTATTTTATAAAAACAAATCCCGAAAAAATGTGCTAATTCCCACTTAAATAAAGGATAAGTTTACGGGGAACCTAGGTCTGCCACGAATTTTGTGAAGGCTGAAAATTGCAAGTGTTGCTAAGGGTTAATGATGTCTGAATTCTTTTTCCTAAAATTTTACAACACTTCAAAAAAACAAATGCCGAACACGACATGTAAAATATGAAGAAAATAATATGACAGAACTTTATTGGAAAACTTTCATAATTTTATAATAAACTTGGTTCTAAATCTGATTGTTTGATAATAGTGGAAAGATGGTATTAATATTTGCAAATAGATTAATAGATATTCTTTGTACTTCTAAACTTTAATATGCGCTTAAGTCACAGTGAACGGAATCTTCATAGTGCAAGGTTTACTCGAATCTACAGATTTTATTTCATACAGCCTGTATTCCTCTTTATTTCACAATCCGGTGTCTTGTTTTACAATATTTATTTGCCGTAAAAGTCGCTCATATGCGAAACTAATTTGAAGTGAAAATCAGAAACGCTCCGATAATAAACGCCATTGATAACGCGTTCGAAGCTATCGTAAGGTCAATTGTAATTTTCTTTTTCCGATTTTCTTGTTTCAAGCCTTTATTTTTATTGCAGATTGACTATAATATCCGTCAGTTTTAGGGTTCTATAGCAAAATAAGGAATGCTTGTAATTTTTTATGGACGTCCACACGTTTATCGGGCTGTCTCGGTTCCAACGTTTTATACATACATGCTTGATATTATGTAAGTAGGGCTTCATTTATGTGTTGGAAAAGATTTAAAAATATTTAATGTAAAGTGAAGGCAATTTCTTTTTCTCGCGTACTCCGTGGAGTGAAGTATGATTGTAAAAATATTTTAAAATTATATTGAGATTTCGGTATTGTTTTCAATTATCGTAATTCATTGCATCAGAAATTTAAAGAGGTTGGTGTAATTATATGAATTTAGTTTATGTTTGTTTCGATACACATTTAGTTATGACTTTTTTTCGAACTACTTTTCGTTTCTAAGTGGAAATATGTCTAATGAAATATATTTTTGAATAATAAGATCCTTTAGAACAAATGGAAAATCAATATCTCTAATTGTAAAATAGCAAACAGGTGGGAATGGAGTGATATCAAAAACAACTGAATAGATTTTAATGAAACTTTATTGTTTCATATCTTAAAGGCTTTGTCAGTATCTGCAAAAGAAATCGAATTTTGATAAAGCCTTTACGGTATAAATTATTGTAATATTATTTAAGGGCAACATATATGTAATGTGCAAGTATTTTTGGTATTCAACGTTTAATATTTCCTCTCTAAATGACTCTTAAATGAATATTTTTATTATATTCATATATTTATAATAACAGTACCATCTTTATTTATTAGATTCTGGGGCACCCTTCTCTGTAAAGTCCGGGGGGATGAAGTTCTTTCCCGAAAAGTGGATATAATTAGTAGCAGAAATTACGTTTAATAAAGTGTAAATAATAACCGTGAGATTATTTAAGAACAGAAAAAGATCTCCGCATATTAACATATTATTTAAAAATTTAGATAAGGATATCGCATTATTTCCGAAATATAAAAGACGTCAAGGAGGGAAATTAAACAAATATGATGTGAACATACGAGATAAGCGGTGCTATATTTAAATTTATTAAAAAATGTTTTGTGAGATTTTCGTCGAATTGTCAGTAAATATTTAGAAAATATTCAGTATTTGACATACATGGTCACATTAGAATTTGGTCGAATACTGGATATTTATATTTATTTGAAAATTGGGTGGTTTTGATCTGAAATTAAATATAAGTATCCGAAATGAATAGATGCCATAGTTATTTATTTATTCAGTATATAATTTACTATTTTCATTATTACTCTTAAAATATTTTTAAATATTATAATCAAAGTGTAGAGTATAGTAAGCGTTCAGTTTTAAAACAGAAATATTGATTTTAATGAGGTAATGAGAAGAAGTATATTTCTTTATACATTTCCATTTATCAGGTTCAGAAAATATTTATGGGTACACACTGATTCAATGTGTGGAAATCTGTGCTCTCGTGCAAGGTGATATGATTAAAAAATGACTACTTTTCAGGAGAGTACTATTAAATTTAAAAAAGACCGACTCTTCGACTTTATTCTTATCGAAAATGATATATGGTTCAAAGAGTTTATTTTCATAACATTTTGATTAAATTATCCATATCTATAAAAGGTTTTCAGTAATATTATACAAAATAAGTTGTACCAAATGAGGTTTTTGATTAGAGATATAATAATTATGTTTTGTGATTCAAATTAAGTTTAGTCAACTTTTTTGTATTTTCTTTGTGCACAATGTTACATGCTTGCATACTTTTATATATAGATTTTGAATAAAGTTAACACAAAATGGTTTCTAAAAGTGTCACTAAATATTATAGAAGATTAAATTTATGTTATAGGGTTTATCCTCTATATTTACTTTTTGATTTCAGTTGTGTTATTTTTCGAAAAAACAAGTGTATTTAAATTTGTGAAATTGGTTTAAGTCGAGTCTCGAGTGGTTTAAATCATGATAAAATTTACAAAATATTTGAGTGAATTGAACAAATTAAAATCCTTTATGTTGGACACAAAACAACAACAAAACTAAGTGATTAAACAGTTATCTATCATGTTCTGAACATAATCAAAAACTTAACTACTACTAATAAGGTACTATTAATGATCAAACCAAATGCCCAATTTGCGTAATATTATTTGTTCACAATATATTTTTGTGATAACATAAAATCAACATATAAATCTCGCAATGGAAACAAACAGTAAAGAAAACAAATTTCAGTCGTATAAAAAGAAAATAATTACTGTTATTTTATTTACTAAAAAAGCTAACTACTAAAGCTTAACTATCATATTGTTAAAAATTAGTCCATGCATAAGTAATTAGGAATACTATAGTTTATACCTTAGTTAAAGAAACAGGGGAAATTATCTTTAATGTATTTAAAACACCTAACATTAGCCCATACAAACTTATTGCTGATTTGGTTAGTTTCCTTTAATGTCAAGCATTTTCTTTTGCTACATCGCTAAAGTCGTAAAACATCTCCTAATTCTTTTCTGATTCCTGAAGTCGTGTAGGCATGACACTATGTCATTAGTTTCTCTATCTGAAGTACATTATAGCCACATATAGCAAAACGCTTTGTTTGACTTTATATCATAGATCGTCAGGTCGTACGTTCAGAATTGTTGCTTGTAAAATGCAATATTCATATTCAAAAAAAGGTGTGCGCAAGCCTTGTTGTAAGTCAAATGCAATAACCACCGATTCATCAGAAGAGTGTGCTTGTTCTTTTCTACCCTGTTCTTCTAAGGTAGGAACCTCGTCGTCTAATTTCAATTTCATCTTCAAATAGTCACATTTCGAGATGTTATTAGAAAAGGTTTTTGAACCATAAGTCCATGGCATTAAAATTCATGAGAAACATAGTTTTGGAGACAGGGTTTTCCATTTTTTCTTTTTATAAATCACACATTATTTGTTAAGTCAACTCACAGTTGAGAAGTTTTTGGTGGTTTTAGAGCACAGATGATGAATTTCTGTGCAAGGAAGAATCGATATATGAGCTTTGATTTCTACAAATTGTTCATCTGGCATTATAATCTTGTGACAACGTCGTTGAGGTTGAATGTGACCAAAGATTTTAATTATATTACAAACGATCAAAATAAATCTGTTATTCACATCGAACGTATGCATCAAACGTAAGCATCAATTAGTTCCTGCAAATCCGATTTTTTTTCAGGGACGTAGTAATGTTTGTTACACTTCCTCAATTTTTCAGGAGATACCTTACTATACTTTTTTTTGTTTATTGCACTAAGTATTAATTTGTATATTATACTAAGTATTCAGCTCTTTTTTCGTAAACGGTGAGCTTCCAATACGCATAAATAAGTCACCTTTTCAAGTTTTTAGGAATTCGCTCTGTACATTTTGTCAGCAGTCGTCCAAATCATAGAACTCGAGAGTTCTTCCAGCTTTTCCTGGCTTCGGTTTATATTTCTGTATTCCAACCCTTTTTTCCGAAACAACAATTCTCAATCTTAATCTTCCCGTTGCTCCTTCTTAGATAGTCTTGGCTTTTCTTCCTCCCTTTTCTAGTCTTTCTAGTCATGCCATTATTGTCTCCAAAAAGATAATCAGCTTCATGTGACGGAAGCTGTTCTGTT
This sequence comes from Druceiella hillmani, assembly GCA_039881145.1. Taxonomy (NCBI): domain Eukaryota; kingdom Metazoa; phylum Arthropoda; class Insecta; order Lepidoptera; family Hepialidae; genus Druceiella; species Druceiella hillmani. The sequence continues at coordinate 25,329,397 of JAYKKI010000021.1, read as the reverse complement.
TCAGCTCAGAGATTGAACCGGTGAGATTGATTGGAGTAGGTATAAATGTGATATAAGTTTTCTTCTTCATTCTATTTTACGGTAAATTGTCATCTCTGCTAGATCCACTTGGAATTGCCATCGATAAAGAAACATCCAAAATCCAAAAGGAACATCCAAAATCACAATCGTCAAACCTGGTAAATATAGCATAGTATTTGGTAGTCCTATTTTGGATCAGTCTTATTGTCAATCATTAGTTTTATTTGTATCATCTGTATTTACTCTTTGTTCAACTATGTCAAAATCTTCAATCACAATTTCCAGGCCTTCAATGAATGAAGACGTCTCCTGTTTGTATTCGTCATAAGCAATATTTGTATTTATAGTTTCATTCTGAACATTTTTAATACGCTCCCTTTCAACAAAAATGTTTAAATCGTTTCCACCTTCATTATTTTTCACGTCACCTGAGTTTTTGTGAGAAATGTTAACCTCCCTGTTCTTGTATATGATATGAAGTAACTAGTATATGAAGTAACATGAATATTTTAATATTATAAATATTTATTATTATGAATTATACCTAAGGTCTTGTTACTCTTTTGTTACTTGTCGTACACATGTTCAATCTCTTATGTTATAGCCCTTATGTTGATACCATTGACTCTCTGGTGTTAATAAATGTTTTTCATTTGCATTCTTCATTTTCATTAGCAATTTATCTTGCGTACATGTTCTGTCTACTAAAGACTATCCTAATATTAATAACAATTTTATCACAAATGGTGAGTACTGTAAGTCACGAAGTAATTTTAGTAATTGGGTATTTAAACAAATTAATTGCAATAATTCCTACGTTATTTTTCTTACTCGCCTAATGAAAACCACCTGTCTAACCAATATCGCGGCTCGACGTGTTCAAAATTACACAGCCTGTATCATCGCTAAAGAATAGACTACCTACTTTGTGCAATCCAACTATTCTCGACAAACGCCGATATTTGTACAAGTAAATAACAACAGCTTCCGTGTAAAGTAATTTATTTTAATACAAATTTTATATAATGACATATTTCAAATATTTGTGTTAAGTGGTACAACCAGTAGTTCACGTGTTGATTTATAATGAAACCGACCGAACTCCGCATCTCTGTTACGCCGCGGCGACGTGGCAAAACTGAACTCCATGTTGTATTACCCTTTCCTTCTTCGTCACACTCCAATTCCGTAAGTGTCTGCCGCGGTACTGCCATGCAAAGTTAAATCACTTTACACGACATAATGTTTACAAAATGCTTCTTCTTCAGTATTATGACGTAACTGAGCATAAATAATAATCACAACCAAACTTAACGTGCTTAATAATACATCTGTAATTAAATTACTTATTAAGTAAAAAAAGAAAAAAACACCTCATTATTTGAAAAATCGACAGATCTAAGTCGAGTTGAACCTTCAATCATACTTTACGTTCGTTTAAATTAATACAATGTAGCTGAAACTTCAATTTGCATGTAAGATTTCATGCATTGACCTTGTTACATTATTCCTTTATAGTGACTACATGGGGAATACTTAGAATACTAGGTGCTAAATTCAACCGAATACATTCCTTAAATATTCGACTATTAGGTTAGGTCTCGTGCTGAATATTCGCCATTACACTTAAAGTGAAATGTATAAATTGTTGCGACTCTAATTATTAGCCATCATAGAGCTAATAATATTTTAATTGTAAACGTTTATAACATTATGAATATGTATGTAAATATGTTAACAATACTAAAACCTTCCTTTTAAATAGCACGTATATTGTGCATGAAAATCGATTTTTTTTGTTCCTAAGAGGAAAAATAATTAAAATAAGGACAAAAAAAATTGTTCATTACGCAACCTGACTGAATCTTTGTATTCGAATGACATGATGGTAGCGGCGAACATGGGGAGAAAATGGCTGTTTTGAGGTTTTCTCGTTTACTTATTTTCCAGAAGCTACCCCGATCGGCTGCTCAGATACCTTAGGATTACAAATCTGCCAAATATTTTTGATATGGTAGCTCGTAGTTTGTCTTAAAAGAAGAAAACAGAAACAGACGTTTTTATTTCGAAACAATTTTAAAGTGGCATTTTATTTATTTTAGACAAGAAAGTGCAGGGTAATAAGTTTCCATGCATTACATTATTTTGGATTTCATTCATTTAATATTATTCTTTAGGTATTTTTCAGTACATTAAACATAAAAACTTTCTTTTTACGTCCAAATTTTTAAATAGTAATTTCGTACGTGAAATAAAATAAGGGTAAAAAATATTTTTAAATTTAACGGTCTAATTTTCAATTGGTCATGTAATGAAATATGAGTACTAAGGTCATTATTATGGGAAGTATGTCATGAAGGATGTCGGAAGGATTATAAAAGGAACCTGTATTTTTTTAACTTTTTAGTATGTTTTAGTTACTTATCCTAATTTTATTACATTTTTTCAATGGATGGAGTTATTGCTTCTGGCCTATTTTATCAATTCAAAACGTTCAGCAGTCATCAGCAGTCCTAGAAATTTGTGATTGTGTTTAGAGATGATAGTAAGAAACGGCTCAAACTTCGATATTACATTAAAATATCGACATACTCATGAAATGGAAATAATTTGGGTTTCACTGATAAATTACCTAATTTAATCAAATACGTAATAAGTAGCGAAAATAATTTCAGTTTTGTTGAAGGAAATCGAAATTACTCATCACTGGCGCTTGTAAAATTAAAGTACGTGATATTTCTATGAGTTGCGACGCATAAATATACAAGTTGGTTGGTTCTACAGTTTCGTAATAATTTACATAATCGCATTAGAATCAAGGACCAGGGGCTGTCTATTGTGTTATTTCTAATTGACGAAATGTAATTTTTTTAAGTAAGGCAAAGTACTTTAATATAACTTAGAGTACTTTTCAAAGAAATCAAGATATTAGGATCGAAAAAATATGTTCGTTATCCTGGGTCTCATCAAAAATTAAAAGCAAATCATTTAAGTAAGTACTATGTCGATTAGAATCCAGCTCTGTGATTTGGGGCTAACACGCAGCCAAGTACAGATTAATAACTGAATGTGTGCAATAGACCTTCCTTCGATATCTGTATATAAAACAGTATGGTTACTTTTCTATTTCCTATCAACTTCCGCCTGGGCGTCTTAGGTTTCCATTCATTACAACTCAGAAGAGACGGTGTGCTTGTGGACAGTTATTGAAATGAAAAATCGTACGCCCCTTATTGATGAATAAACTTTCGTTCTTCATACCTGTCAATATCCTGCACTAGCGCAATCATTATTTTTTTGGCTTTGTTTACTTTCTTTATGTTTACAAGTCAGTAATATTTTTATATACCACTACTATAATTATTTTAGAAACATCTGATAAAATAAAGTAAGGAACGATATTTCTTTAAACACTAACCTACATATAAAATATTAAGGATTGAGTATTTAAGGATTATTTCCTGGTAGTATTTCTGTAGGACTAATTCTAAATATTTACATTGCTTTTCAGCACGCAAATGAATTGCCTAGGATATATTTTAATATGCGTGAAAACATCATGAGATTTCGACTTATTGCTGTAGTTTTCTAGGAAATTTTAGGTAAACTTCCAATAAACCTGTCATTTCATAATTTTACGTTGATTTTCAGAAAAAGGGAGAGAAAAACATGTTTTTTCGATGTGTAGAGATCTGTCACATATCTGGAGAACTACCTCTAAAAATATATTTGATACCCCACACGAGACATGAATTAAAAAAATCGAGGACTTAATTTGCACCCATCCCGTCTCCTCCAATTTCAACACTAATATTTTTCAGAGTTAACTAGTGAAGTATAGTGAAGATGTCAAATTTTAATTTTCTACATAGAATGGTTTCTGAAGAAAACCGGCTACATAGACAAACAGACAAACGGACCGAAATGCTTTTGATCTTATAAGGATTCCGCTTTTTCTTCTCACGTGCATAACCAGTAAAATAGAAATTAATTTTAAAATTTATTTCAAATCTGTCTTATTTAGATATTTAAATTGATATTAAATGTGATTCTAGCCGGTTAATATATTTATGTTTTTTTCCCTATCATATAGCCTTTTAATATTTTCCTTTACATGTTTCGATTGTGTAAAAGTTAATCATTGGAAAAGTTATGGCCAAACTATTTCTATTTGTTTATATTATAAAATTATTACCATAACTTTACTAAACTGAACTCTTTATTAAACTGAATTAACTTTCAACGATTTTTTTAGACCGTCTGATAAGGTTGGTATTTTGTTTATTTAATTTGTATGAGATTAACGAGGGGTTCGATTACAAAAATGGCTACATAATTAATTATATTTATTATGTATTTACTAACAAATTATTTTATCCACTTTCCGGTAATGCAATTTATGTTATATTACAAATTTCTAAATCCTCAAAAATCTTTTGCTATGGGATGTACCCAGAAAAGTGCCTTGAAACGTTCTATGATTACTTTCGAATATAAGGTCAAGTAAGGTAAGAATTCAATTCTCAAAGATATCAGATAATAAAATATTATTTTCGCCGCAGTAGTAAGATAGACAGTTAACGAATAAACGGCGACGAGATAAGTTGGTGCGCTGTTTGCAGAACAAACACAAGCATACCCGAAGATAAACGGGATACGTCAGCAATGTAATGATATAGGGACTACCCCTTGCACCGTTGAACTAAATCCGAATCCGACGTGACTCAGAAGGATTATTTCCACCTACTTATTATAAGTCAGATAGTACTAGTTGATGCAATCGATGACAAGCAACATTATAACATCATGAAATAACTGCCTGGGTGAAGCTGTAATTCTCTTTACTACACTTAGTTGTAATATTACTTCGATTATTTTAAAAACCGATGCCCAGCGATACTTTAGGAAAAGAGTTAACGTCTTCGGTGAATGTAAACTACCGCTACTTCTTAATGACGTGATTCAGCCCATTTACCAAGATAGTGACTCCAAATGTTCCAAGACCCAGGTTTGTTTTTTTTTCTTTTTCTCTATACTGCAAAATATGTATTCGGTCAATAATTCTTTATTATTTTTTGTTCCTAACCGCTAATATGGAGAGAAGAAAGTTAATAATATCGACGAGATATTTATGAGGTCATGTCAGGTCGTGTCAGGTCGTGTCAGTAAATATATTCTTCTAAATAAGCATTAAGAGACCCTCTTATGATATAGACCCTCTTCTATGTTTATTTAGAAGAATATCATTACCGATACGGTCGAAAGTTCCATAACGGAAATAGGGTGCATTTATTTTGTCATTTTTACACACACAAAATCACACGCACGCATACACGCGCTCACGCACGCACGCACACGCGCATGCATACATGCATGCATGCATGCACGCATGCACACATGCACGTACACATACATACCTTTAACAAAATTATTATCCCAAATTACTTTTTATTTCTTTTCATAAAAGAATTAGTGCTCCAGAAGTGTCATTAAATATAAAAATTGGCATCAGATTTTCTTTCCTTTTCGATGTTATGTCTCTTAAGAGTTAACCAGTAACAACAGTAATACAAAATTTAATTCGGAAATTACATTAAAACTCACAAAGGACACATTCCTGCTTGATTTACTGCGGTTCAAACGAAACGCCCAGACCTTTTTATTACAAATTGGGACATAATTTATGTTTATCGTCGTTTCTCTTATTAGTCTCAATTTTCTTAATATTTAGAAAGTGAAAAATAAAAAAAAGAAAATAAAAATTATATTACTTTTTTACTTTCCAAAATGACTGGGAACACTATTCATAGAAATAAATAAATCAATATGTACTTTTCTACCTAACACTAGCCTTAAAACTTAGTTCTGAGAATGAATACTGCTTATTATAACTAGTGTAGACACCAGCGATGCATAAATTGCATGTCACCGTAATAAACTCGTGTATAGTGAAAGATTAATTAGGCTAAATAAAATTTAGTGGAAGCTTTTAAACTGTCACCTCCTCGAACGAAGGAAGCTTGTGAGTGGCTCCGAGCATCCTACCCGAGTACTTGGCAAAAGTATAATGGATAGAGCGTTAGGTGCTACCAATGTTGTACTTAGAGAGGAGTAAAAATTATATATAATAGTAAAAATTATGTGGCGTAGTTGAGCATACTTCGTATTAAAGCAAAGCAAATGTTTATAGTATTGATATCGTAAATAAACGAGATGGAAAGCTCTCACTGAAGAGCGTGTTTTAGAATGCTAATATGAAATATCTTAATTGAAAGGAATCACAAAGAAAATTTTAAAATTGTATATGTACGGAAAATTCAGAGTGGCTTCAGTGGTTGAATGATATATTATAAAATCAGTGTATAATTAGATACAAATATTAGGAATTTAAATACGTCCCGTAGGTGTAAATACTTTTGGTTTATTAATGCACCACTTTGTTATAAATAAACTACTAAATGCCAAAATTTTAGTAAAGAATAAGCTATAAACGTTTATTATTTACAATATATCATTATTTATAACAAATAAATAAGGATATATTATAATCGAGAATCATGTAAAAGTGTAAAATGCTGTAATGACATAAAATTAAACAACTTATGTAAATAATTTCAATAATTTAGTAATCGTTAAAAGTAACGGACATACCACATGGGAAAATAGGCAAGAAATTATTACCATCTTTCAATTTGAATGGGCCCATTTATTTACGTGCCTTGCTTGTTGATATGAATTAAGACCGCTTAACAAAAAAGTGATATTAACATAACTTATAAAACTGTTTTAGGGTTTAGTTTGTCAAAAAGGAAAAAAACTAAACTCTTATAATCACTGTTGCGTTCGTCCGTCTGCGGGTCCATCACAGTCGTTACTTTCGGAAATGTGTTGAAACAGAAACTTAAAATTTTTATAGTTATAAAGCATATTGGTATCTTTATATCACTATAGGAAATCTCTTTTCTTTTATATCACTATAGGAAACACTTAAAAATATCGGCGAGGTAGAATTTAATTTTTTACTTTTGAAGATTACTTTAACTATTTTAAATTCATTTAATTGAAAATCTCATTCAAATTGATAAGTTAGTCTTCGATTATGTTCTAGCAAGCAGTTAAATTGACAAGATGGATAACATTTATAAAACAAACTTTGCTCTTCATTTACTTGATTTTTTTTAGTCGCTGGCGATAGTGAAATATATAATTTTAGTAAATATGATAGGGGAAATAATTTTAAAGTAATTCTAATGCAAGCAAATATATAAACATACAAAGGATAAACCGAAAGAGGAAAATAAAAAGGAATCAGTAGAATATCGTGTAATATTTTGTTGAACTATGAGAGATGTAGAAATGAGATCATTACTTAAAATAAAATTTTTCAAAAATATCATGCCATTCCATTCTGCAACTTTTTTATAATCTTGAATTAGATTTCTTCCAAAAATATTTAATACTATAACAGTGAAGGCAAAAAATGTACAGATTTTGTCTTAATTTTTTTATAATATGTACAGAATTTTGACGAGAAATATCTTTCAATTTGGTCGGAGGTATGCGTGTTAAAATCGCATGCAATGAAAACATGTCACCTATGCGATGGTTATAGCGTGGTGCTATGAGAAAGTCGTTTAGTTACCGTTGTGAAAAGCAAGGAAGTTAAAAAGGACATACTGACCAACCTACAGGACATATTGGCTATCCTAACGGACATATTGGCCAACCTATAGGACATATTGCTATCCTAAAGGACATATTGGCTAACGGACCTACTCAGACAGATGTCAATAGTGTCTTTGGATACGCACTGTAAGTTGAGGTGAAAATGGATGCTTGTGCGGAGTTTGTTCGTGCACAGCTCCTCAATGGATGTGCCAATAAAGACTTGAATGAAGAGAGAATGTGAGCGGACGGGTTAGTCCAAATGTTCGAGCGCAGTATCGTAATTGTAATAATTTGCGCAGGCGCTCCTGTACCGTAGGCGATGGGAGTTAGCCACGGCGCAGTTTAAAACCAGTATTGTGCTAGAAAGAGTTGAAGACCGTGAAGTGCAAATGTGGCTTGATTTTTATAGAGCACGGTTTGTGGCGATGATATTACCAGCGTCATGCTTTACCGCGATTGTTCAGACCTGTGTACAAGCACATACTCTCAATAAACATGAGTAACTGACACATATACTCATCGTATCTTAGCCGTCTACGCAAATTGAGACTTATTGTTGGCGTCGCCGAGGCTACCACACATGCAAATACGACAGTTGCGACGGGCAGTTCAGAACAATAAATAGTTCCGTCTACATTAATAACACAGAGCAGACTTTGATATCAGTTGGACAGAGATTATATGTTGGGCTATTGTGTCATAAATGTTGACATAAAGTATCATGCCTAAGTCATCACTTTTGAGAGGCATCCAACGGTAACTTCCTTTTGGTTTCGTTTCGGCATAATTGCATTTTAACATTTTTATTAACTTACAGATTGGTATCGACAATAATTTATACCATTGTTATAAAGTCATATTTTAAATGTTTCTTTTTATATTTTCCCAATTTTTATACTTTTAATATCATATTTAAATTGAAATCTGAAAAATTTGGTAAACAGTAACTAAAAATTTCGTCATCGCGCGTCTATCGTCGTTGAAGGGTGTTTGATTGGTGTTTCGGTTAGCAGTAAGAGATTGCTTCCGCAGCAATAAGTCCGCCATATATATAAATTGTATACATAATAATAAAATATATAAATCAATAATATATAAATCGTAATATATAAATCAATAATAAGTAAATAAATGAGATATATTTTGTAGTTTTGTGCTGAAATACCGTTCTTTATTTAATGATTCAATAACGTAAATTCAATTATTTTTGCAAACCCTGTATTGTAGTTCCTTATGGCAATAAGACTACATTTGTAAGCATTTATTAATAAGAGTTATTTTATCAATTATTTTAGAAGTTTTGAAATTACTTTGTATTCAATCTTTCACTTTTAATTATAAAACGATATGTTTCAAAAATGTTCAACCAATTTTTAATAATAAATTTAACTTGCGGTTTCTCTCGTAAGGAAAAGGGAAAAAACAGTGTAATGTAATTTAAAAAGTTAATTTCTCTCCTACGGAAAAAGGAAAAAAACAGTGAAGTGTACTCTAAAAATAACCTTCTTTTTAAAACATTGGACGTTGGCATATTAAATGGTTAAGTAGTTTGGGCATTGAAGGAATGCAGTGAAAAAATAGAGGTTTGTGCCATGCGTAGGTTAACATTTAACGTGGCGTGTTATCACTTACTTATATTCACGGTTTTATTTCTGTTTGTGCACTTAATTCTAGTCACTTTAAAATACAACAAATAAAATATTTTTATTCCAAAATAAACACGTTCTTCTAAGTTACTCTAGTACAGTATTTTTCAGAAATTAGTTGAGTAGTTGAGCCTCGAAAGCGAGACGAATAAACGAAGACACTCCAATCCGAATTTATAATATTGCTTCATGATAGATAGGAGAAACTAGTTTGGACTGGAAACTAGATAGGAGAAACATTTCAAAAATAAAATAAATTTGGGATTTCAATACACTATTTGTGATATGCTCCAGTATTTAAATATTTAATGACTTGTGTAATTATGCTTTGAGGACGTTCGAAAAGCATAATTTAACGAAAGCCTGCAATAATATAATTTCACAATTTCCGTAACGGTATACGACGATGTAAATGATAGGGAAAAATTATCCCCACTCTTAAACCGTTAATCTTTGTATCTTAGGTACAAAATTTATAATCGTTTTTAAGAAACATAAATATCCGATCCTTTTCTCTCGTTTAATACTACCAGCTTTGTGATCTAATATGACCACATCGAAGATATTAGACCGGCCTCGTTCCTGGGATCTTCCGTGCTTCCTCGAGCTACTAGGAAAAAGCCCCATAACAGGAATTTTACATTTCTCTACGCGTCGCAAGATGACTTCAATAATTCGCACAATGCTAAGGTCTCGTATTTCCCTTCTCCACCGGTCGAGATGCTTCGCTACGTTCGTGTAATACATACCTCAACATATTTCCCTTTAAGGAAAAGTGAACGTTCCAATTTATAATACTTTTTCACAATATTAGATGTATGATTTGAATTCTGAGTATAATATTTTTGTAGACATTTACCGATTTTCGCACTGATGTGTGCTAAATTGGTGTAAATGCAAAAAAATATATTTATATGTCTGTCATATATTAAAGATAAATTTTGTAATATACACATTATCAAGAGAATGGATTAATATTGAATTTTTTTAAGGATAAGATTTTTTATTCGTCGATAAAGTAATATTAAAATAAATTTACTCATCATCGGGATATTAATTACTATGTAGCGGTAGCGAAAATCGTACCTTGATTCACTATACTTCGTTTCATAGAAAGTGGCCCACGTCAAAATATATGCTTTAAAGCGTAATTATTGATTATTATGACTTTTCACTTCTTTCCACTGCATATTGTTTGTTCATGGCAAGAATGTACATTTAGGCGAACAGGCAGATAAAATAGATAAGGAAAATAATATTATAATAAACAGCAAACTGCAAATATCATCCTAATTACTGAAACATCAATGAAGACAAGCGGCTTAAGAAGTTTTATAACGCAATTAATCAGCGCACTGTACTATGTTCAGTAACACTATGATAATTACATCTTTTTAAGCATTCAAAGTCAAACAGCAAAAACGGATAACTTCCTTACGTCCTTCTATCCGCCTGTTTTTCTCTATGTCACAGCATGATAGTTCATGAAAGGTTGTTGGTTATTTTATTGATTAATTTGTTAAATTTTACTGGAAAACGTTTATTTTATTGTTTCGTTTGTGAAATTTTATTGGAAAACGTAGTTTTCATTAAATTACATAAACAAACAGAAAAAAAACTTGAGGATGAATTCCCCCTTAAATACCACCGGGGGGATGTTTTTTTCCTACGCTCCGAATCGAGTGGGTTGTAATTAGAGGGGTCTTTTAAAAGGTAACGAAAATATCTCGTGATATTTTTTATAAAATTAGATATTTTTATAGAAATAAAGTTGTAATTATTTTGCGGTATGTTCCAGCCTTTATTTTTTAATAGCATATATTAAACGTTGGAAAAAATATATTAATGGCATTTGGTAAATACTTCAAGGCAAAATTATTCCGGTCAACTTACATTAATAAATAAAAGAATTATATGCAACCAAGATAATTGGCACATGCATATGGTTAATAAGTCATATACATAAAATATATGGTTAATAAGACATATTTTTACGTCAAATTTCAAGTTTCTACATAGCATAGTTTCTAAGTAAATCGACTGTGAAAGACGAACTGATAAAAAGACGTGCGTGTTCTTATAGGGGTTAATTTTTTCAAATTGATATACGGGCCCTAAAAAATGAATGTATCTAGAGTTTGTAATAAATATATAATACGTTTAAAATGAAAATAAAAAAGAACATAATTGCCAAAATTCGTAATTATTCTATTATATAACGCCATTGAAACCTTAATATTATAAAATTACTCGTTTGTTTATATATATATATATATATATATATACAATAAATATATATATATATATATATATATATATATATATATATATATATATATATATATATATACTAGCTGACCCGGCAAACTTCGTATCGCCTCAGAATGAATAAATGTTTTGTTAACTTATTAGCTAAATTAAATTCAGTTTTTACTAAGGTAAAATGAATATTCAAAATGAATAAGTTCAATAAATATACAAATCAAAATGAAAACTATTTTAATTAAATTAAAATCACGACTTTGCAGTCATCACTTGGTATGCGATCCAACGCGGTGATGAACAACCGAACCAATGTATGATATTCATGAAGTAGTTACTGGAAATCTTGAAGAACTTCTCTTTTTATTGCCGATTCGATCTTTTGACACCCATCAAGTTGTTCCTCCATGCTGCCCAGGAAGTAAATTTAGATGAATTTATGCTGTGTATGTTCAAGGGGTTGCAATAATCCAATTCGATTATGAATTTGGCCTTGGATCTATAAAGCCGAAGGCGAAATTAGATTTATTAAATTATAATCACCAAAGGAAAATAAACGTTTATTCTCTCTAGCAGAAATTATCTTGAATGTCAGATTGAATCCTTCGATAATTTCTCCTCCAAATGAAGTCATTTGGAGACATCCCTTGTATCGTTGAACGTTCGATAGAAAATGTCGTGATTATGGTGTTTCGGTACGAAGTAATGATGCAAAGACTCAGGTGGCAGAAGCAAGAATGGCAATTTCATCTTGCCACTGAGAGAGCACAATCCAAGCGTTAATCCAGAGAACTAATTCAATTCAACCCAATGGTCGCACACAATATCCACTGTGCCAATTCGAACGAAAGGATGCGAGCTGTAGTCAATTATGCAATCGTATTAAAATGCTACTCGATTCAAATCATTGCTAGAAGCATTTTTTCTTGCGCGTCGAAGATTATTACGTTGTTGATCTGTGCGATAAGCCCGACAATTTTTCGTTGCCAACTGAGTTGTTTGTCTTGTTCTTGTGTTTGTGAAGAACGAAGTCGGGTCTTACTTACGCAGCGCTCTTCCTGTGCAATTTCTTGTTCATCTGCAGTGGATTGACTCACAATATTCCTAAGTTGAATTGCATTACGGCTTCGTTGTGAAAGATTAGACTCTCAGCATTATAAACAACAATTTTAAATTAATCACATAAATTACATAATGATGCAATTATCGATGCCCGCACAATCACAAATATCATAACCTCACAAAGTGAACATCTTCATAAAACTTCGTTAAAAATAATTAATTTAATCGAATTCAAATGAAATAACGATCGAAAAATGAATTAGAATGATTAAAAACCAATTATCATATTCGTTCGTGTCTGTCATTTATGACATACTTTTTTCTTTTTTTTTTGTCATTTATCACATATAACGTGTTATACACAATTAAATTATTTGTGATTTTTTTACTTTTCCAATGCGCGAGGAAACTTCTCGAAGCCGAGTTAAAAAGTATTATTCAATAGTTATATATTAATCATATAAATTTTCAATGAAATAAAAATATCAGTCAATCCGTTCTCGATATATCATCAAAAAAGCCGTTCCATACTAAATGTATGGGAAAATGAATTTTCTTCATATATTTTTCCAATGTTTTAATACTTATTATCCTATTCCCGACGAAGACAAATCCAAAAACATAAAAATCAAAAAAATTTGTCCAGCCGTTCTTGAGTTATAAACAGTGTAACTAACACGACTTTCTTTTATATATATAGATATATATATATATATATATATATATATACATATATATATATATACATATATACATATATATATAAATATATATATATATATATATATATATATATATATATATATATATATATTATACTATAGGTAACGCTTGTTTGCCAATGTCTTAACAACTTTTCTGATTACATTGAATTAATACACGAAACAATTGCTCATTAACTTTATTACGAAGGGTACTGAAGTACTTTAATGGACTGTATTTATTTTACCCATTCCTGCTGAGTAAATGTTTAAGTCAATTCGTTAAGGTTTCGTAAGAGGGTGCTCGCAATTTGTGCTTGAGCTGGGTCTGTGATAAAAACAAATTAGGGTTCAATAAAAATAACTTATTTCCAAAAGTCATATTTTTGGCTTATTGATTTTAATTATTTAGATTTATACTGTAATTTGATTTATACTGTATTGTGCCTCCATCTTACGTATATTTTATATTTTTGTTACAATGGAGCATGGCTGTAATCTAGACTGTGGCTTCAACCCAACTGTAGATTCGGTTTGTTAATCAAAAAGATTGGCCTGATATGAAATTCCTCATGAAAATAATTTTTTTTCGAACTTAAAGTTTCCGTTTAGGGAGTGACTGAATACATATTATGGATGACCAATTGCTTGACGATATAGATTTTGCAGAAGATGGTCTCTGGAATGATGGTCTTTGGAAACTAACGTGTTCGTTTTTGTTATAATTAAGTTATAAGTTAATCGTTAGGTGAATACAAAACGGGAAGATCGTGTGTCAAAATGTAATAAGAAAAATGTATGAAGGTCGGCTTTTTTTAAATTAATTGATAATAGACCAGTCCTTGAAAAATAAATGTTTTTTTGTAAGGAAATGGTAATACAGTAAAATTCTAGCAAGAACTAGAATGATTAAATTAAATGAGCTTGAAATAAAACCTATGAAAGTAAAAGTTGTTTTAATTGAATTTTTATTCCTTTGTTATCACGAACTCAGGCCAAACACATATTTAGGCCAACAAATCGACCTAGGAATTGATTCAGCAGGGATAGATAAAATAAATAATATCCGTTAATGTATTTCGACACCCTTTCTAATAAAGATAATGAGCAATTTGTTCCTGTTCGATTTTGGATACAATTACCAAATGGTCCAAAAATATAACACCCACAAACAGTTTTGACATTTTTGTCCATAAATAATAACGATTAATGTAATGAATAATATTTTCAATTAACCGCGCTGAAAAGCAAATATAAAGTGACTTTTCCACGATTTCGTAAACTTACTTTTATTTCATTTGGTCATTCGCATTCTAAACATCCGAAATTTATTTTATTTTGCATTCATAATTCTTATTCTACAAATCATGAAAACAATATTTGAATAAATATTCAAAATTTTCAGAAAAGTTATTTACTTCCGTAATTACTTTTCAGCCTAACTACTTTTTTCATTTAATCCATCAACAAGTAGTCTTTTGAATCTTCAAAATCCTGTACTTATTTATTTACTTATTTATGTACTTTAATGTAACTAATTGACAAATATCGCCAACTTATTGCCACGATTGCAATCTTTTACAGCGAACCAGAACACCAGGCCGGCCCGAAATTTAACCTGGATCACCGAGGTGCACGGCGCAATTAAAAATGATGACATTTCGTATATTCAGGTAAAGTACACGGATTAAATTATTCTTCAGTAGAAACTGTGAAGAAATTGCACTATATATTGCCTTGGTCAATTCAATACGTATATAAAAATACATACTGGCAAGCAATTGAATTTTCAGATCACAACGTCTATAAACATCCTGCTCAACTTTTACAATAATTTGTTTCAAAAAAGGGATACCATGTACACAGATAACTGGTATACGAGTTTGACCCCGCAGAGGTATTATTAAAAGTTAATACTCATTTACGTGCGACGATTAGAAAAAAAATAGAAGAAAACGGCTGAAAAAGTAATATATGGCATTGGAAAACGATAAACAGATACCGGTAATGAAATGGAAAGGTATGAGAGAAGTATGATTGATATCACCAATGTATGATATTAGCATTGATAATTATTTAAATAAAACGGCACTTAAGTTTATAATTTACTACAATTAAGTGAAACTAACAGTGCACTTATCCGACCAGACTTCCATTTCTTTTCAGAAAGACGATAAAATGCTGTCAAAAATTGAGATTCGAAATACGCCTCAGTAAAATTATTGTAGACACTTTGGTATTGCAAAAACAAACAACAACTAAAAGATGGCTACTGTGCAGTTTAGGAGAGCACCAGTTTCTATCTTCGATCTAACTTAGGTCTTCAGATAAAGAAAACCAGACTGAAGCATCAAGGTAATTACTATTAAGCCATCAGCTCTCGTCAAAATAAGGAAGGGCCAAACAATCGCTTTGGCAGCCCGCCTTGGCTGTTACAAGAATAATGTAAAAAAATTTGCAGGCAGATAGCAACATCGTGGTCACAATTTTTTTTATTTTTCATTTTAGTTTCAACATTTGAAATATTCAGAACTATTTATACTCTTCAAGAAAAATGTATGATCGAAAAAACTGTGTTTTTTCGTAAGTCAAAGTATCGGTCACTGTTATACTGCGTAGCATAAATGGAATACTAGGTTGCGAACACCATTGTGTGATAAGTCAGCTAAGTGTTCAATCTGATCTTGCTTCTCGTTTATTATTTCTGAAGTCTCTATATGCTATATATATCTACACACTAGAACTTGTTTTATTCGATTTCATGACCACCTATCAATTAAAGTAAATTTTAGTGTGCTATTAAATTTATTTTGGTACAAATAGAATTAGTAAATCCTATATTTTTATTATTTTGAATGACAAGTATTAAAAAAATTATGACAAACTCAAAAGTTGCTTAATGTTTGTAGACCAAAAAATTGCTTGATTTTTTAAAAGTAAATATGGGTATTATTTCATGAACAATGAAATAAGTACGTAACTGCACTTTATGTAATTTTATTTTATTTAAGAGTTCATTGCTTCCAAATTTTCATTTGACCTGAAATAAAATTCTTTTAGTAAATATCTTTCAGATATTTGGCCTACGAAATTTCTTGAAATATTCAAATAAATATTATAATATGCTATTATTGGTTATTTAACGAATTTTGTCACTCTGTCACATCCAGAGAAAGTATGTACGTACCCAGAAAGTAATTTTTTGTAGAAAAGTTCTGTACGAAGCAAAAATTCTTTAAATAATTTGTTATTTGGCATTTAAGAATTGTATTGCTATGTTTAACACAATTCTTGCTAATATTTTAATCACGTATTGAATTAAACAAAGCATTATACATTGCAATTTCTACGTAGTTCTTGCTGAAGAATAATTTAATCTGCCTTTGATGTGCATACACGAAATAAGCATTGAAATTGGTATGATTCTAAAGATGAGCAGTTGCTGGATTAAAAGTTATTGACATAGTTAAAATTTACGAAAAATTTTAAACATTCTTTAAAATATTATTTTTAATAATTTGTTAATATTTTATGTATAATAGGAAAAGTTTGGGCTGAATAAATAATGTGTTGGAAAATACAAGTATTTCCTTTATTTCACGCTTACTTAAAACTAAAGTATCAGACTGTTTTTTCGGTTTGTTCGTCGATGAAATTTGTGTTAATGAAGGTAAAAAGTACAGAAAATATGTAGTTTATGAAAAGTACGAGTGAAGGTATGATTTAGTAGATATATCTTTCAATTAAGTAGCTAGACATCGTCCTCGTATTTACATTGAAAAATTAATCATTTGATTTTGAATAATATATTGCTAAACTTGTTACAACAAATACAAAATAATATGTGCAAATGTTTTTAAAAATTTGTGTTATCTTTTGTTCGATTTGCATAAATTATTGAAAAAACAATTTCAAGCCCCACTTTTTAATAAATTTGTGAGCCATTGTATCACTAAGGTATGGGCTTATTGGATACTTTTTTACACTTTAGTCATAAGTTATTTCTTCACTTTAATATGTATAGAAATTAAATTACTGTGAGTGAAATTGTATGAGCTATTTTCATATCTATAGTAGAAGTTTTCGTTTTATTTCATTTTGGTTAATGCTCGGGGCAATGTGTTCGGGATGATTCTTTGGTTATTATCTTCATTTTTGTTGACACACAATTAAGTAATTATTTTTTTCTGAATTCGACCGTGTGATAATTGTCACTTGGAATTTTGGTATTTGCAATAAAAATATAAAAACAATGATTAAAACACAACTATATACAAGGAATTAATTTATGAACGGTGAAAGGTAAATATTTCACACACACACACACACGCACATATATATATATATATTTATATATATATATATATATATATATATATATATATTTATATATATATATATATATATAAGCAGATTGATTTTGATGAAATTTGTACCAGTTAATATGCACGATAAGAGCTTTATTTGACAATTTTCGCAAGATAGTCAATTAAAAGAACTAAAACAAAATTAGAAATAAAACATATTTTGTTTGAATAAAAATCATTACAACAAATGTATAATTAGGAAAAAATACGTAGTATTCTCCTCAATATTATCTGTATTATGATCATCATCTGCGTTTTATGATCATCATCCCAGCGTTATTAATTTGAGGATATGAGGAAAAATATGAAAAATAATTTGAGGATATGAGGAAAAACATGAAAAATATGAGGATAAAATATGTGCATATAAAAATAAATGTAATTTAATAATGTAACTATCAACATAACATCTATAACATTTGGCTCTGGGGGTGAATTCACTATGCTTATTTTGCTGTACCCTTAACCCTCTAGTAGTTAGCCCTTTTAGAATTATGAGTGTACATGGATATATACATTATACAATAAGCGTTTAATCAAGACAAGAATTAATCCACTGTTAAGTGGTTTTTCCATAGCAAACTCATGAAGCGTTACTATGAAAATAAGGAGAAAGAAAGACTCAGATTTTTTATAAGCTTTTGCAATACAATAGAATTATCTGCGACAGAAGTTTACGTCTAGATTAATAAAGCAAAGCGTTGCATACGTTATGAAACTGTTGATATTAATTCACATAACAATACAATTTTCAAAAGATCAAACGATTAGTGAAGTCTTATTAAGTAATGATGAGGTAAAAGTCTAATTAATATATTCTAATTAATTAATAATTGTGCTTTTATGAGATAATTATGATGTTACAGCTGTATCTTGATGAGCTTTTGAAAACTATGAAACAGTTTGATTAATTTGCATTAAAAAAGTAGTTTTCTATAATTTGTTCAAACTATATGTGTATGAGTGGTTTTGTACCTCAAATTTATCACACATAAACGTTCATACAGGCTATAACAATTGTCTCATAAAAGAGCAATTATTACTTAATTCAAACATATTAATTAGACTTTAACCTAATTATTATTTTATAAGGCTTTACTACTCGTTCGTTATTTAAAGAATATTAAATGGTAGTATAACGAGAAAATGTTTCATATGTTCATAAAATGAATATAATATAATAAGAAAACGTCTCATATGTAAGCACTTAATATGTAAGCACCTGAGTCCCATCAGGTATTATTTATGTGGCTAGAGGTAATGAAAGTCGATTATAAAAAGAAAGTTGATTATAAACAAACGATGAAAAGCATTTTCCAGCCTTCTCTTATAACCTTGAATTGCTCTTTATTCCAGAATAGTTTTAGACTTTTTGACCTTACGGCTTTGACAATAAAAATAGGGTATGTAACATTTCTTTCCATATAACTTTCGGGTTTTCTTCCATATTAAACAGAGAGAATTTTTAAATTAAGGTTAATTAGTTATTGACGTACAATTACCATATGATCTGAAAATACAATAATAAACATTTTTTTATTTTTTTAAGCTTGATATTTTATTAAGATAATTCATAATATTGTTAATAAACACGCGAAAATGTAAATGTGGAGTAAATGTTTTTGTGATTTCGTGAATTTTTCTTCATTTATTCAGTATTTTCTAATTTTAAATACTCTCTGGAAGTAGTCGTTCTATAGCATGGATGCCATGAAAAACACGGAAAGCCATGGTATACTGTTCAAGTGTAAGCCGTCGGAATTAAACTGCGAAATTTAATTTTTGCGAATTTATTTTATATTTTTTAATTGAAGGTGAACAGACAATTCAAGAGATCATTTTTATTTTTAAAAACATGAAATCCTAATAAATTAAAAAAATGATTTTGTGGCTTCGGCAATTTTTAAGAGAGAAAAAGACAGATTGTACAAAATAAGTTAAATATTTTTGTTCTCTTATACGAGTGGAATACAAAAATAATTAAATAATTTCCTCTATTATGCCAGTACCACATGCAACAACAAATTAACTATAATACGTATAATTCTATAAAATCTACTTATAATACTGCTAGTTCAATTAAAAAAGTTTTTTACGCTTAAAAGTAAAGATTAACAGGAATTTTCCCTCCAAGTAAAGCGACATGCGAAAATCAAGTATTTACTTGTTATGCTTTCGACCTGAGAAGTATTAGCGAGTAATCTGTTTAGAAACTCCATGTCAAAAGCCGCTACGGGCATTTCGCGGGTGATAAGATTTCCTAATTAAAATTTTCATAGGCTGTACGGTTCTGGCATTTATTCATTTTCCATTCAGTTTATTGACAGGAATCTGATTATATTATTTGCAGTTGCCATTCTGCATTAGAGACTTTAATGACTTTAGACATCGTTCACATGCATAATTGTTTACATT
Organism: Druceiella hillmani; assembly: GCA_039881145.1. Taxonomy (NCBI): domain Eukaryota; kingdom Metazoa; phylum Arthropoda; class Insecta; order Lepidoptera; family Hepialidae; genus Druceiella; species Druceiella hillmani. The sequence goes on along the minus strand of JAYKKI010000021.1, from coordinate 25,309,255 downwards.
TTATCTTAAGAGACACATTTATTTCATATCAAAGTTTTATTGGTTTCTAAAGTACATTTAACAATTATGCATTTATATACATCGGATTCTGTTGAATATATTCACGATATTAAAATTTCCAAGAACTGTTGTAAATAATACAAGTGCTTGGAAATTTTATGTATCGCAGAAATCCTTATGAAATCTTTTCAGATTAAAAAGTTTAAATGCCAATTCTTTTTAAGATTACTAACAGCAAAGTTGCATAGCCAGTTTTGTTAGGAAAGTAACTATTTTTTTAATACGTATTGTTATTCAATCGTCAGCATTAACACAACTTTGGTAATACTTAATTTTTTTTAAAAAACTTTTGAACATTATTTCTGTTTGAGTGAAATGCATATCTAAGTGAAATGCTTCTCGGAACGATGTAAGTTAAAGGTTAAATTATTTATATTCATCGGAAACTAGACGTAAATAAATTTAAATAAATGTTTGAATTTTTTTTTACTTATAGTTTTTTAATTGAGTTTCACTAGTTTTCTTATCATTAGGTTAAACATATTATTTATTTAATATGCAATTTTTGCCACTCATTACTTTTAGTATTAAATTTACATTATTGAAAAAATCAAAGCACCAAATTACATAATACTGCAAATATACTCTTTCTTGTGTTTAAAAGTAACTATGTATTCAATCAAATTATATCTTTAAGGATGATTTGGTAAACGTCACTTGTCCGAAGACCACAGTCGATATTTATCGTCAGAAAATCGTCAGCGGGGACCGCACCCCACACTTTCTAGAAAATTGAAAAAAAAATGTATATTTTTATTTTCTTGTGTTTAAATTATTTCCATTTGTTTGTGTTACTTCATCGATTCATAAATTTACGTGCATAGGTCTGATTTTCATGAAGTTTTTAAACAGTGAAATATAAAGTACAATATTTCAGTAGTTTTTTTTATATTGACAATTTTATATTAGCTTTGTTACTATTATTGAGGTTTCCATCCCTCAAAGAAAAAAAAACGGAAGAATCACTTGGTCGTCCGTTAGTCTGGCCGTCTCTCTGTCAAAAGTCCAATCGAATCAAAGAAGCGATTTGAGATGTTTCGTTGATATCATAGACTGAGGCTTATAGCCTTATACTGCTGTGAAAGCCCTTAAGTTTCTTGATTCACTCAATAAAATAGCTCTTTAAAGCGTATATTCCTTTATTTTTACCACATATCCTTATTCATTATTACCTGCAGGGTACTTCCAGTCCATCTGCAATCTTTAAGTACAGCTAAAGGGAAAAATCCAAGTATCAATGATTTCTAAATCTATCTGAAATAATTAATTTTTTTTAAATACGCTCCTCTAAAAGATATAGTAGGCCATATTTATTTATTTATGCCATTTTCTTACTCACTCGTATACTCGATAGTTCTCGTTGATCTGCAATCTTGAAGCACTTCTAAAGGGCAAAATCAAAAAAATCAGTAATTTTTAATTCTATGTAGAATTAAATATTTTTTTAAATATGCGCCAGTGAAACATATGCACGCAATATTTCTTTTTTTATTACTATCTTAATCACTTATCATCAAAATCTGTATGATACTTTTGATCAGTCTACAATCTTGAAGCACAACTAAAGGGAAAAATCCAAAAATCAATGATGTCTGATTCTACGCGAATTAAATGTTTTTTTGAATATGCGCCTGTAAAGCATACACGTAATATTTCTTTATTTTTATCACCGTCTGACTCACTGATCATCCAATCTTATATGGTATTTCCGATCGATCTACAATCTTATAGCACAACCAAAGGGAAAAATTCAAAATTCAATGATTTCTTATTCTATGTGGAATTATATATTTTAAAAAAAATGCACCTGTGAAAGATATACACGCAATATTTATTTATTTTTGGCACTGTCTTACTCGCTGATCATCAAAATCTATATAATATATCCGATCGATCTAAAATCTTGAGGCACAACAAAAAGGAAAAGTCCAAAAATCAATCATTTTCAGTTCTATGTAGAATTATAAATTTTTTTAATATGCGCCTATGAAAGACATATATATACTTTCTGAAAAAATTAAAATTTTATAAGTGGTTTAATAGAGATAATATGTGTAATTAAATGTGTACGGAATCCTCGTAGTGGGAGAGTTGGACAGGTTTCTTTCCATTATATCAAAAATTGCCGTTCGGTTTTATAATATGCATCTGTCTATTGGGTCCTTTATTATTGTAAATATATAAGTGTTTATATTAACCTAAACGTCTATAGATTTGTCGTGAAAGCTAGAATTGATATGGAAAACTCAGTTTTCATCGTTGTGAAAAAATTAAATTGAAACGAACTGATTTTTTTTTCATTTTCCATGCACTTATATTGCATGTAACTGCATGGACAATGATGGTGTCTTTTTGGTTCATGTCATAAACTTGAGCGTAGCAGAAAGAATGGAAAATCAAAACTTAAAAAAGTGTATCCCGCATTTAAATCATTCCATAATTTTCTTTAAAAATTAGAAGATAGTTAGAATTTTATTTAAAAACTTTTTCTACAGAAAGGGGAATATATTCCTTATCGATATATGTCAAATATTTTGGAAGGTATATATGAAAGATATAGATTATACATTGAACGGAAATTATGTTCTTATCAAGTAATATGTTTTATTAAAAAAATTTGGTAATATGGTTCTTCTTTACATAAACCAGTAGGTATGAAGGATACCTACTGTTATGTGATTAGGAGAAAAGTTAGCTCTAATACATGAGAGATGTGTTAAATATTTTCTCAATTTGTTATCGATGTTTGAGCCAATTGATACTTACCGAGAAAACCTGATGGAAATTTTCGAAAAAGTTACTAATACTGAATATTCTAATGTTATATTTGATTTCATTTAATGACGCGGAATTTGCGTAAATTCTTTAATCACTAGACATAAGTAAATGGTGTGTTATACAAGTCGGATACCATTAATTGTGTTGTTTAATAAGGGTTTTGTAGGTTTTATATCTCCTGCGTATTTATAAAATAGCATACTAAACACCTGTTTATAAAAGTGTATCCAGGAAAAACGTAAGAAAATTTAAACTAATTTATTTTTCTGTCCACAATTCCCAAGATTTTAGAAAAGTTAGTCCAAAATCACTTGTGTTCTATAGTTCATCTACATGGTATACAGAGTGACATGTCTTTGTTCACGGTAGATCTGCCACCACTAACCTCTTACTCTATTCTCAATACTTATTTGAGTCATTGGTTTCTGGGTAGCAGTCTGATACACAGATTGAAAAAAAGCATTTGATAAAGTAGATCCTTTGATCAAGATAATCAAAGGCAATCTGCTTAAATATTTTATCTTATACTCAACTAGTAGGCAACAAACTGACAAATTGAATGAATATTACTCGACATATGATCAAGTGATTTCTGGTGTATCGCAAGGTTTTTTTTGGCAATTCTTGGCTCATTTTTATTAATTTAATTTATCAATGATATTCATAACACCATTAAAGTAAATTATTGCCAATGATCCCAAACTATTTACACTCGTAACGACCAAACACGGTTGTTCGAATTTGCAATAAAATAACAACCGGCTCCATGCATCCCGCAATAATAATAAGTTCCTTTGAGTTTTTACAGGTGTAAGCCAATTAAAAAAAATCAGCTCGCTTATAGTTACGTCATTTGTGGTAATTCAATTGACACTATCAGCAGCATGCGTGACCTTAATGTCATATTTGACAGCAGACTACATTTTAATCAAATCTTGGTTACAATCCGTTCATTTACAAGTTCAAGTGTAAATGAACAGATTGTAACCAAGACCTATCGAATGCTTGAGTGTAAATTAAGAACAAGTAAGGTTTTTAAAAACGTTAATTCTCATTTTATTTTATATAATGCCAATATAACACCGTAACTCGAACATGCTGTCGTAATCTGGAATTATCTATATGCTACACATTCTGAGAGAATTGAAAGAATACAAACAAGATTTATCAGTACTTTCATTATCGTACCGTTGATTCTAAAGTACTTTACGAAAACTTGCTCGAAAAATATAAGTGTGACGTCCTTAACCATAGGCGTTCATTATTAGAGCTAATATGACATCTGATACAGCAATTACGATACTCCATATTTACTGAGTCAGATAAATAACCATACGGCTACATTTTAAACTCGTAACGACTCTTTATTTCACGTTCATATACGTGTGAACAAAGTCGGTATTAGAGCGTTGCTCTGAAGAATTTTTTGTGAATCCCATGTAAAGTACGGGGTGTCATTTTAAAGGGTTTGTTAGAAGGGTATTAAATATATTCTTTAAAAATATCACAAAAAAATCATAATTGTAAATCTTAAATCTTCAGAAATATACTGTAAAATATAAATAACGTTCCCCTGCCTTATTTTTGAAACTACTCAACCTAAAATTGTGAAAACAATATGTGTTTTTAGAAGTTCACGCAAATATCGTAGGAAAACTATAGCAATGATTCTACATGACACAATTTTTTAAATATTCTCAATGCTTTTAAGTTCACGAAAGCTTTACTAGGTAATACACTTACAATTTTCTATTTTAAAAAAAACATTTCCTCAGAAATAATAGGACGAAGAAATTTAAAAGTGGCAGAGCAATACATCTTATTAACACACATATTTTAGATATATTATACATTACCAACTTTTTTAAAATAGCGATATAACAATTAAAGATGAAGTAAATAAATGTCTTAAAAATGTGCGGAAAAATAGCCTGCCGCCTCCTTCTTTCCAAAACTTCTGAGTAAAAAATCATGAAAAAACAGGGTCAATAAAACCTGACTAGCAGATTATTGGAAAATTATAGCGACTATCCTAGATCTTTAATTTATACGTCTATGAAAGATATAAAATATAATATGTTGCAATATATTTAGGTTGTAAAAAATTCATTTGTGAACAGTTAAATAAAACTATTATGTACGCTTAAAAGTCTATAAGTGCTTAAATATGTATGGAAATCCCGTAGTGCGAGTTTAATCGTGCTTGACAGGTTTTTATTAAGATCCATAATTATTTTGACAGAATGAGGATTTTGTTTCAAATAGAGTGAGAGTCTAGTTAAGATGTAAATATTCTTCTGGCAACTTGCCTTAAGTGAACATTATATAAAGACAAATGTTAGAAATAATTTGAAGGAAGAAATTATAAATTTTCTACGTCTGTTTAATTAGGTGATTAATTTGACAACTTTAACCTAGTACCAACTATATTTTGTAAAATTATACAATTCTATAATTATATTGTGAATTCATAGTAGTGTGGGCACACTACTATGAAACCCAGTAATATTACTGCAATGTTCTGAAACTTACTACATTTTATTCTCAATGTGTGAGGTAATAACCAATCTTATATTATTAAATTTCAGTGATGTAACTGAGGTTTGACCACAGTTTTGACGTGAACACGTCTTTAAATTTGCTTCCATACCTAGGGCAATTCAGAAAACGTAATGCAAAAAATCCGGGGATAGAGTTTGTCATTACTACTATATGTCATGTCTAACCAAAATTTAATTACACCACTCGATATTTAAGGAATCAAAGAATTCCTTTGGTTAAGTTAGGACTTGTGACGTATAACACACAGCGAAGGGGGATGCGCCGTCATTTTAAGGTCGTTTCGCTGCGGCACAAATTTCCATTTAGTATAAATTTTGGCTCAGAGAAGCTACGATGCTCATTTGAGTTCAATCGATAGCTCTCATCAAGATTTACCGATAGCGTATGTATATATATATATATATATATATATATATATATATACATATAAATTTTTTTGTTATGATGGCTATGGTGAATATGTGTTGTGCTATAGTTAAACATTAAGAAAACTAAATATATGTCGGCCTACACCGGTAAAAAAGCGAAACCAAAATATCGAAATGGTATAAGGTTAGAAATAGCTTCTCAGGAGCAATCTAGCGATGTCCATAAAATGCCATATTATGAAGTGAAGCGGTGCCGGGAACGTAAAAAAATATTACCCGTTAACGTGCACGTATTCACGTAAAACACTTTTTAATACAGTTAATTTTTTAATACGGTTAATCTAGGAAATTCTATCGAACTAAAGGAGCACGTCAGCCTCACTGCCTAAGAACTCTTAGATTCTCAAAACTTTTCAATTGGAAGAAGAGTCATTTGGAGTAAGGTGTTTTCAAAAGATAATTATATGGTCAATATGATGATTATAGATTTACGAAATTATGTTATAAATTAAATAAATACCCAAGACACACTATACGTAATACCTAACATTACATATTTTTGGTGGTTTGTTTTGATGACATCCCTATTGTATTCTTTACACTCTATACTGTCAAGTAAGTCCTACCGTATTCATACAATACCGACTACATTTTTAATAAAAATACTAAACTGAATATATTTTTAATGGGAAAGGAGTTTTAAAGCGTTAAATATTTCCAATAACAATATTCACAACGTGAACTGTCAAGACACACTACCTCCATAGCAACAAAACTCACGACAGCTATTTGTGGTAAACGAGCGTGACTTTATTTATGGGTTTGACAACTTTGTTCTTTAACTTAATTCTCGTGTGAAGTTTCTTCTATATAATAAGGAGAAAGTTATAACAAATGAAGGTACTGATTTTTAACATTTGATGGAGACAAAATACCTATAGTAATTTTCACAGAAAGTAATAGAATGTTTGAAAACAGGACATTGCATACGAAGCTACATAATGCTGGGGCGGGGGTGAGGGAGTACGTACACGCACGCACACGCACACACACACACACACACATATATATATATACATATATATATATATATATATATATACATATATATATATATATATATATACATATATATATATATATATACATATATGTGTGTGTGACATATATATGTTACACACACACACAGTGTGTGTGTGACTGTGTGCGTGACTAAACGCGCTCATATTACTGTTTCAAAATGATTTTAGTTTAATAGTGCAGTTCAAATTTTTTCTGCAATATTGTCTGTTCTAAATACTTTAATAGCAATGTCGACAAACATCTGATTTGCGCCAGAAGTCACTTTTCTTCTGAAGCGACATTCGTGTTTATTCATGTTGAAGTTGCTTTACAAAATTTATAAACGACAAGAGCTCAGGAACAATATGTGTTTTCAACATGGAATTTGTATTAAGAACTTTTGTATTAAATATAAATTGAAAATGTATTAAGTATAAATTGAAGTTTAAAAAAGATGTAATAAGTAGGAAAGCAATATTGGAGATATTGGGGATGAATTATTTTTTAATTTTAGGGACGATACCTTTTTTTTGTTGATATAATCTAAAAAAGCATGTATATTATGTAACGGTTAGCTTTTCCTTGCTACTTTCATTTCAACCAAAGAAATATGTACTTATTTAATACATATACATTTACTCGTATAATAGAAATTTTAAATTGATCGTTTATTTTTAAATATTACATATAAAAAAGTATATCGTTAAATTTATATATTTTAAATTTTATTAAACCATATCCACTCTAATTTTTGAAATAATTTTAATTTTACAACATTGACATAAGGTTTTTTTCATAATTTCCATTATTCATGAGGCTATTATGTATGGGAGAAAAATTAAAAAAATATTACTTAAAAAAATCTAAATACTAAATTTTTTCTTTGTTTTTATTATTCAGTTTAATGGGTGGAACCACTCATGTAAAAATATATAATAAGGAATAACTGACCTGCATGTACTAAGACTTTTATTTAAAGAACCTCAAATTCGAGCTTCCATCCCTTTATGTCTTAAAGTAATCGTGAGAAAAACTTACAAAAATAAAACAGGTTTAATAGAAGTTGACGTTTTGGGGACAATTCACGTTAATTTTACGCCTGTAATGCATGTACTAGATAATGTATTCATATGGTGAAAATAATAATATTTATTGTTTAATAGAAATAATATAAATTTTAAATTTTAAACTTCCGTATGTACTTATTAAGTATTTACGGAACACTCGTTCTACGTGTAATTCCCCGTTTTATTTCAATTGGAACACAAGTCACCTTTTGCGCGAGTTGAAATCTCACTTCACAATTTTTCAATTAAATTTCCGTGTCAATTTTACTTACCACAAATTAGTTTATATTTTCACTGTATGTATGAAAGTTACGATTATAAAGTCCTGTGCATTACAAAATAAGAAATCCTTATAAGTTTTCGTACTGGAAAATAAGTATAATGATACCAATTAACACATTCATTATTTTATTATTTGTCGCTTTATGAGATCTTAAATATCGGCATAAGAAGTAACGATCATCTCATATGGCGATCAATCATTGCTGCTAATCACATCGAGGCACGCTGTATTTGAATATATTTATGTAAATACGTGATGATGTTGTATAATTGGACTAATAAATAAATTCCTACGGTAATATAACTTGCCTTTGTTGTGTTACACGAGTATCGCATGATACTTTTCTGTTATCTGTTCTTTGTCTTATATATTTCTTGTTAGAAAATATAAATATTTTCTATTTTTTTTAAATATTTGTTGTTGTTAAAAGTTGCCAGGAGTATATTGTTCTCTTATATAGCTCATGGATATTTAAATTTGCTTCTTTTGTATATTTCCAAGAATGACTTCGTTTGGAAAATAAGCTTAATTGTTTGTTAGAAAATTCACTAAAAGTGGATACATATTAGTCATAAGTTATTTTGTTGGAAGTACTGTGATATTCGCGATTGGAATAGGTCTCATATGCAATGTTACATGTATGTAATATAAAATAATACTAAAATAAACATCGTCAGATATGATTGTTTTATTGACTGAATAATGGATCAATGTGTTTGAGCACTGCTATTTTAAACAGCACCTTTTTTTCTACAAAGTATATTTTCAATTTAAACGGAATAAAGCTTAGTTTGCGTATACTGGATGGCACTTGGTAAGTAGGTAAAGGTGGTTTGCATAAATAGAAAAGTTAGAAGTTTAAATAATCCGCCCAAATAAATCATGCTAGCCGTGAAATAACTTGTTGGAGCTTAGAAATTAGAAATATCCGAATAACAGACATGCCTTGAAAATATTAAAGCTATGGCTTCTGATCTTTATTTTCACAGTCAACTTGTGGAATAAATTTAAATTCTAACATGTTGCATAATAATTAACGAAACAATGGTGGTGAAAATTTTATTAAAGTTTTTGGTAAGCTCATATTTAATTTAAAATTTTGCATGTGTAATCGAAAACAAGCTAAATTTTAAAAACATTACTTCATCCACATGAAAGGCAATGTTTTTATTAAATTTCGTTTACTTTTGATTCCATGTTCTCAATCCGTTATAAATGATTCAAGTCAAAAGAAACAGAGAATTTCCTTATTGTAGTGATGTACAGAAGGGTTGGTCGAAAATGTTCTGTTATGATTTCTAATAATGTGCAAAGTGTGACCTGATTATAAACTGGAAACGCAGGGTTATTCTCATTTTATTTTTAGATGATTAATTACCCGCGCACTGCGTTTGAATTTGCCTTAAATTTTCACTTATTTTTAACTGTTTACATTGTAAAATAAAGAGCATACAAATATTTTTAACGCCTTAAATAATATTGAATACTATTAAAAAATTACGTCGAAACAAAAATATTAAGTTGATTGGGTGAAAAATGTAGAGAAAAGGTGCGGGGAAGGGTGAAAGGGATTAGATCATGCGGGCATTTTCTCAGTTCGCCTAATTAGGTAGGCATGAAAATTGGCGCGTGTTTATTCAATTTCTATAGTTGTTTTTGATAATATAATTTGTATTTCAAGTGTATATGGTGTAATAATCCTCATGAAGATTTCATATAATACCCGTAAAGCTATAGATTGCTGTATGTATGGTGCTTGTGAAGAAATGAGTGAGAATCAAGTACCCACGTATAAGTAATGAAATATTATAATTTAATAAGATATGGCCTTAAACTCAAGCTCTAACTCGAAAAAAGAGCAAACTGTTGAAAATATTTCTAAAATAGTACCAAGAAAAGTTGAAAATTTTTGGCGAAAGGCCATCCATGTCATATAATCGTTCATTGTAATTATTAAAAGCATACCATGCTAAGTGCAAGAACCTGATATGAAAGATTTAAAGCAACTATCAGAAGAAAATATGCAGAAATTTTACAAAAGCTTTGAAAAACTGTTTAATATTATTTATTATATTTATTTGTGTTCAGTTAAGGGTAAAAGTCTTGAATCATTTAGTTGTCCCCAAGGTCAGAAAGTCCCCAAGGACCAATAGGTTTTCTTAATCGATCATAAAGCAGGCTGAAATTAGAGACTGGTATATAGGTAGTGTAGGCTTTGCATCAACAACAAAATAGTGAAAAATATAATCATATAATCCCTAAAGAATTTATCGATTGTTTGTGACGGGTACGGGACATCAGACAGAGCTGTAACTGCTGTCGCTTCTGCTGTGATGTAAATAGTTGATAGGTGAAGATTACGACGCGCCAGATAAAAAGTACGACTAGAAACTTTAACCTAAGATCAATTTGATGGTATTCCTGCTGTGTACTTTGATGGGTGAAAAGATAACGCTATGAAAATTGTAACTAAAAGAGGAAAGAAATCCCGCTTAACCATAATCGAAGAACACATCTCAATTCTCGAAGGACTAGGCTCGATTCATATAGGTTATGTTGTTTCAAATCAATGAACTGCTAAAAGATTGAAATTTGCAACCCATGAAACATAACTTGTCAGCTGAATATATCTCTACAAGATATTCTAGTTACAGGTTGTAACAGATCAGTAATAAATACGAGCAAGTAGTGCGGAATTAAATGGTTTCTTAGTAAAGATCTTTAGAAATAGCCCACCTGAAAATATTGTAATACAACGAAACCTAGGTCGTGGTAAGGGATTTAAATAAAGTGGAAATAATACTACATTACGTAGTTTTAGTTAGTTGTGAAATATTAAGCTAAAATGAATTTCTACAAAATTAACGCCAAATATATACAACATTTATAAATTTACAGTTGATGCGCTGGTAGAAGGTAAAGAAAAAAAAAGAAAATTTGGAAAGATTTTTCTTCCTAAAGTTTTTATTACTTGAAAAAAAATAAAAATTGTATACATGAGCGACCCAATTTAATATAAAATAGGTAAACCGATTCTGAAAACAGTAAGGTTTTCGCAATCACACTATTATGTTAATATTTTATCAATTAAGTTTAAAATGACTTCAAAAATACACTTAGTGCTAGATGGTTCAAAGAAAATCAAACACTTTTTATTTGTTCAATACATTAAGGAACGCCGTTTTAAGGGTTCCATAGTTAAACTAGGAACGTTTAAAGTTTCGACCTATTCGGCTCTTTCTCTCTAACATCATATTCCCGACTCTCCATACTAGCGAACAGATTTAATTGCCAACACTATTACATACGTACTCACCTACCTGTATGTGCGCGCTCACCTACCTGTATTTGTATGTGGGCGTAAATTAATGTGGGGCTGTCTGCAGCGTGCAGGTAAATAATATTTAATATTACTACATAACCTTCTCAATCTTTTCGGGCAATTGCACCGATCGAGTGAGTTGACGCTATACGTTAGCTGTTCCTCTTTCTAATGAGTAGAGTCGATCGAATGACTGTTTCGATAGCACGCCGGCGCAGTAACTTTGTTCTGATGCGCACGTATTCATTATTATCCAAATGTAAAAAATTAATTATTTAAAAAAATATTATAAACTATGCATGTAACTGTATAAAAGTGATTTCACAATAATAATATTAAGATAGAATTTCAAAAAAAAGGTGGATCTTAAAAACGAAATCAAATCTTAAATAAAAATATATTTTGTTTATGTATAAATGTGATATAATGTCTGCGTTGTACTTTCTACTTAATTAGATTTGCTTCATGTGAAAGATCTCTTAATAAACCAATATAATAAGCCTATGGCAGACACTACAAAGATAACTTTTCCAATCATATCGCTTTCAAACAAAACAATGAATTTTAAGAACAAATTGGAATTTAAAACTGCTTATGGGCATATTTGTAGACATAACATTATAGGTACTAACCAAATAAGTTGATGATACAAAACAAAATTATTTACAACAAACAAAAAAGGTGACAAAACAATCTTTTGTCCTCATTGAGTTTATTGCTTTCTAAGCACTCGTACAATAAAGGGCCGTCGTATTGAATTATTATAAATAGTTATTATTTAAGACTGAATTACACAAACTGAAGTCAACCAAACAGCGCAAAATCGAACAAATCACACGCGCAAGCAGCAAGCGGCAACCTAGGAATGCGTACTCTCGATCTGTGGATGACGTTAACCTGACGGGGGGAGGTGAGTGTCGCTTCTTTATGTAGTAATAATTAGTATTGTTTGCTATCAGTCTGTACGTCACAGCCGTTTTACTCGCAGATTATTAGTGATATATAGCTAGCTAAGTTTGGGATGATTATACATATTTATAATGCCTAAAAAGTTGTAAATAACATAATATATTTTTTTAAAGTTGTTAATGTATCTTCTCAACATATAGAGGTGATTTTAAATTAAATTGTGAAATTAAATTCAGCTATTGATTACTTTAATAAATAGCTGAATTTAATTTTCAGCAAGTTCATAAGCTAAAAGTATGCAATTTTGTCTCCGAAAATAGAAACTTTGGTTAGGTTTTGAGACTGAACTAAAGTGCTAGGTTCGTCGTGAAATTATAAGTTTGACCGCAACCAACATACTCAAAAACCAGGTTGAAAAGTACATAAATTTGGAAGTCATGCTCTGGGGATTGGAAGCGAGTAACCCGACTTTGAGATGAGTGGGTACGTCGTTGACAATGTGTCGTTTTAACTTATGGCTATTGAGACTTTATTCATAGAAGAGATTATGTTCGTATGCGCGTTTGAAGTGGTTGGGTTTCGATCATACTACTATATCAAATCTATATATAAATTTACATGCTTTCTAAGAATTTGAAATTATCGTTTTACATATAGGTCCTTCAGAAATGCAGATATAAAAATTTTCATTAAAACAATTTTTTTTTCATTGTAAATGAAAAATAATTATTTTAAATTTTAGTTTTAAATGCCGTACTCCACTGTAAGTGCACTCTTCGAATTTTGATTCAAGATTTTAGAAAGGTTTGGTTTAGTGTTTCTATAAATCGACTCGATCTCTAGCCGAATACATACTTTCAACTCTACTAACATTTTTGGATTCTGAGCATATACTTTAATTTTTAAGTAATTTCGGAGAAAGAAGCTTGCTGGAGTGAAATTGGGGCTCTAGTGAGGCCATGAAATGTCACTCTTCCTTGAAATTAGTTTTTGGAAACACACCTTCCATGCAACTTTTGCTCTCATTATACGTGTGGCATGCACCGACCTACTGGAGCCATGTATTCCATATCATAGCACTTTTGATACCAGGAAACATTTTATCATTCCAATGCGATGCTCTTCAAATAAATACGGACTCGTGATTCCAGCCCGAATGGTTACTTCGGTGAATGAAATAGTTTTTACATATTAATTATTTTTTTAATTACAAAACTGTTGAAATTAAAACAAGCTTCGTCTGAGAAGATGGTGTTATTGAAGCGTGGGAATCCATCCATCATGTAATTTGCAAATCTGAATTTGGATTCAAAATCAAGTTTCTTCAAGTCTGACATAAAATTAATTTTATATGGACGCAGTTTAAGATCAAGTACTGATGCAATATGCATCGTTCGTGTGAACCCCAAAACCGATGAAGGTTTACATATAGACATTCCGGCAGTCGTGCGTACATACGCTCTTATTCGCTCAATGTTTTCGTCAGTACGGGAAGATCGTGACAACCTTGAGGTTAATTTTTTTGTATGTTGTTTTCATTTTTCCAAGTTTATTGACCTTATTTTTTATAATTTTTTTTCTTAGACAACGTTCTTGCGTAATTTTTATTTATATCTGAAAAGACGGCGAACAACCTTACAACTTCGGTTTTTATCATTAAATACGTAAAAGCAAAAAGCGTGCTGTTCTCGCGTGTAAAAATTCAACATGTATAAAATTGAAAACAGTGCACTTTATGATGATACCCTCCGCACGTAACAATCTTTTTGAATTGACAAGATATAGCGAAATGAAAAGTGAATTCTTTTATGGCCCATTCGTAACTCCAGCTTTGTTTGTTTCCATTCTAATGTTTGCAAACCTTTCTAATGTTTTTGCTAAAAATGTATTATTTTGTTTAAAATTTATTATGTAATTCAAGATATTCGGGTTACTAGCAGATTTGGCGCGAAAAGAGTATGGAAGACATACGCGTCCGGTAGAAAAAGAGCTTCTGCGTTACGGTTACGTTGTTTGAGAGTCCAGATTTGAGTGTTAAGCTTTAGTTTTGTGATTATTCCGATTCCGACCTGTATTTGACTGAATAAATCTATTTTAGTTTTAGAAAGAATAATTTTAACTTTACAAAACAGATAAAACAAGAATCTTAAACTCTACTACTTTTCTCTTCTTTGAGATAATTTTCTGCCATGCCGCGTGGCTCATTAATGAAATTGCTTCACCTAGATGTTTTTGTTATTGTTATTTAAAAGTAGTGTTTCATTCGCCACATATACATTTTTCATTGTGATCATCTCAGTTTTGTTTATTTCACAGTGATAGGGCGACAACTTTAGTATTTGTATTGTCGAACTGTCTGTATACTATATTTATAACAACTCCGGTAATTTCAGCCGTTTTCTACGGCGTATATTTTTTTATAAATATGTTTTTCCTCGAATACATTCTTTTTATGTATTTAGATACTTTTATCAAGCTGTTCTCTCTATCGATGTTAAAGTGGTCTTCTGCCATAAATTTTTCACTAGTTCTGCCATATCTGCATATTAATTACGCAATGGAAACGTACTTAAAAAATAATACATTTAATTATTGCTTTATTGACATAATTACTATGACACTTGTATGAACATATAAATATTGAGTGTGGAATTTTTTTCCTAGCTATGCGCTCGGATTAATTCACAATATCACTACGGAGGAAACAATTGCCGGTTCTGCGTATATTTATATCATTGGCAGCTTCAACACAATTATTAGGTTTTGCGTTTTTTGCAACAGGCAGATAGAGAGACGATCATACGGACCCGCTTCGGTTGCTCTCCAACTAAAAACTAATAATTTAATTTTACCTAACATATATATATGAATGGAGAATAAAAGTTAATACCATAATGTGCAGTGAAACATTGTTTTATTGCTTCCACTTGTAATGAAATTCTGTACATTACGTTTTCTTTTGGCGGTCACGTTCCAACATATATTTTATCCTTATTAGATATAACGCTTTTATCTTTCGCTTATAATGCTCGGACTGTATGCGGAATATTGCGTCACTAGTGCATACGTACTTGTATTTTAGTCAGGTTAACTTTGCTTGTGTCGTCACCACTTAAAAATCACAACCACTCGCTAGTAATTGATGAAAAAAATAAAATAATTTTTTTTTTGGCCTTTTTCCTGTAAAATTCATACGCATAAATCTTTATCTAATATATAAAAATATGTAAAAAATCTTTATCTAATATTTTAATAATTTTAAGATAGTCCGACAAAAGTAAAGTATTAAAAAAACAGAATTAACATAGCCTTGATGTGTATTGACAATAAAAATGGGCATTGCCTTTCTTCCATTTTAAACGTCCATTCAACTGTTTTTTTCATATTATACAAGTATTATAAAAATTAATGTAAGCATTTCAATTTGAAATAAATATTTAATCATGTGTCAACGATTTTAGAGATGAGGCAAACATTACATTTTATATAGCCATTAATACACATATATGACTTTTTAAACTACTTGTACGAGACTACTAACGTGGATATACGTGTTTTCAGAATAATTGTCCAGTTATTATATTATTTTTCACTTACTACACTATGCCGCTTATAATACGTTTTTTTGCCAAACCATTAAAATGTGTCATAACGAATCACTGCCAATGCACTACATTTTGTGACTGTATATATATATATATATATATATATATATATATATATATATATATTTATATATATTTATATATATATATATATATATATATATATATATATATATATATATATATATATGTATATAAGGCTGTATTTAAAATCCCCTCCATCTCTTCGTATTCAACGTCATCAGCGTGCAATTCTTATAAAAGAAATGGTACTCCCAAGTGCATCTTTGTGAAACGAAACATTTTTTTTTCGAAACATTGTCGACTTTATCGCCGTCTGTTTAAATTAACGTCTCGGCCAAACCCAACGTGCCTAATTTTTTCTTTAATAAATATATAATTCTAATAATTTTTTTTTAATAAATATATCTAACATTAAAAACAATCATGGAATATACATCGAAATAAGAGTAAAAGCTATTATAAAAAAAATTGCTCTAAATGCCCATTAAATATACAGGTATTCTGCACTGCAAAATTATACCAAACCTTATTTATAAAGAGAATAACAAGTCATAATGTTTGGTTCATTACCTTTACGCCGAATATTATATAAGTATAGTTGTATATAACGTAATCAAATATAGCAGCGTAAGTTGACTCATTGTACCTATCTCACTCTGAGACCTTACAAAATTCTAAATTTCATATTCATATTAATAAACCGTAATATAGTACTTACTAGTATTTAGAACAATGTTTATGGTGACAGTTTATTAAATTAATGTAGAATCACGTAGTGCATAATTTAATAATATTGTGGGTATAGTAAATAGTCGTTAACTGATAGAATATATATTTGGGCCAACCATATTTTAATTGTCGAACAGAATGGAGTATAGGTTTTGAAAGGAAATTTCAGAATAAATCTTTGGGTACATGTTTTTAAATATTAAATCCGGTAAGTATACAATTTAATTAACATACTTAAAAACATATTTAAATACCAATATAAATACCTAGCTAATTATTTATTTCGTCATTTCATTTTCCAGTTTCATCACCACAAGCGATTAGGAAATTATTTTCATTATCTTAATTTAAAAACGACGGATGTCAGATTTTTACGAAGTTAAACGTTCGGTTTTTTAAAGCCTGGGTATAAATGATGTAAGTGTTCAATCCGAAACAATTTGTGGTGTAATTTTTATGTTCCCGTGTACTAAACCACGTGCATCGTTTGTATCCTTTATTATCAGGTTTTCAAGTCATTTGTGTAGAACTTTACAGACTCGCTTTCTTGCAACTTAGTTTGCTTAGAGATTTAGTGACTTATTAAGCTTCAACTTTAATTAAATAATCCTGTTAGAAGAACAGTTGGAAAATTAAATTTCGTAACCTTTATACAATTCGAATTCCTTTCATGTTATTAGATAGTTATGTGTGTATAGTGCGTCGTTTCTGATAGTTATGAAGATATTCGTGTGCTGTGGGATTTTTAAAAAGCTCTTAACATTCTCGTGATATTTGGACATCAACGGGCACACTTTTGTTGGTCGCTAAGCTGCATCTTGTTGTCATCTTCATCACCATTTGTGTCCTTGGATGTTTCATAACTTCAGTTATATTCCGAGTTTCATGGCCTCTTCCTAAAGTCTATTTATACGTAATTGCACTCGAGTTTTATGTTCTCTTCCAATAATTTCTCGAAATTAATCGTTTGAAAATTAATATGTGATTCCCAGCGGAACATAATTGTTTTCAGAAATTCATTAGAGTGTTTTCGCGCGTGTGATGTACAAATGATAGGAGTAAGTTAAAAATATTACGTTAATTGGCAGTAACAAAAGAAAGACATAGATTTAATACACATATGTGTGTATATACATATATATATATATATATATATATATATATATATATATATATATATATATATATGTGTGTGTGTGTGCGCGCGCGTGTGTGTGTGTGTGTGTGCGTGTGCGTATGCATGTGTGTGTGTGTGTGTGTGTGTGCTGTTTCCGGATTTGATACATTGGCCGTAATTCCCACTCTGTGTAATGTGTCTATTGTAATTCGACATCCCTGAAATTTGTAACATTTAAAGCCAACTAATTTAAAATTGAGCTATCGATTGCACATCTAGAGTTTAAATGTTGAAACATAGATTTGATATACATGTGGTATGTAATTCCAAAATATTATAGACTTAACACTTTATATTGGGTAAAATTGAAAAATTACTGAAATAAACTTTTAATAAATTATTACATATTAAGACGCTTGTTATACGTATACGTATTTAGTATATGACATTAATTTATACTATACGTCCCTAAGACTTCGTTCACGTGTAATTAGGTCTTTTTTCTTTTATATGTTGCTCATGGGTAAATAATATTAGCACAAAAATTCTAAAAAAAGTTTTCTGGCTTCTATTATCATTCTATACGCTAAATTAATCACTCAAAAAAATGGGTCAATTTTAGTTTTTTCATATTTAATGCCTAAATATTATAATTTGCAAAGAAAAAAGGAGTTTTAAATATTTTTTTTAATATGTGTTATAATGCAATTATTTTATCATAATTAGTACAACAATTTTACAAAAAGATTATACTTAAAAAAATAGTTTTTTCAATAATATTAAATATTAAAATAACATTTTTTCATTTTGTAATTCCCGAAATTCAATCAAAATTCAATTCAAAAAAAAAAAATAATCGATATAATTTAAAAAGCCAATCAATCGATCCCATTGTGCCGCAGGGGCGGGCGCGCGCGCGTGTGTATTAGTGAGAAACGAAATATTTCAATGCAATTCAATCCGACCCTCAATATAAAAAAGCGGTTTTATAACAGTTAGTTGATGTTCAATATAAGCCGTTTAAAATAAGACAAGAAATTAACAAGCTCTGCATATAACACAAAAAAGTAGGATATAAAGAAAAAAATAATGAAATATGCTGTATTCAATTAATCGTTGGATAGCATTTAAACCGGAGAAGTTTGAACAATTAAGGAAAATTAACTAAAATTGTCTCTAGGAATGAAATTGAAACATAGACCAAAGGCGTGTGACGACTTGAGATAAAATATTATTAAACAAAATAAATAGTTTCGAAATAAATAGGATCAAATAAACGAAGTGTTAGTACAAACGTAATTTACCCTCTAACATATAACGAAACGCTATTTCAATTTTCGTTACGTACCGAAAAGCCCCTCATGTTCTTTACGTCCTATGTTTCAAATAACATGCGTCGGAAAGAATAGCCTGTCTTTATATTGGTAAGTAAACAATTTCTAGTATAACATAGAATCTCACCATATCAACCTTGAAAATATTTTGTTGGCTATTAATAATATTATGTACATTTATATATATATATATATATATATATATATATATATATATATATATATATATATACATACATATATATATATATATATATGTATATATATATATATATATATATATATATATATATATATATATACACACATTAATAAACACATACGTGTTTATTAATATTAAAATTTAAATCAGAATATTTTGGTACGGTTTTCTTTACTTTGTGGAATAGTAAGAAGAACTTATATATGTGAGGGACTCGAATGTGGAATTTTTGGTAAAAATGTGACAATGTTTCTCCTTTTTTTATAAAATTCTGTGGTAGCTATTTGATGACTGGTGACGTGAATTCATCTCAAAAAATAATATTGAAATTTAAAATTTTTTCGTTAATATTTTTCATATATTCATTTGATATATTTCAAGACTAGGGTTAATGAATTGAATTAAATAACAATTACATTAATTAAAATGCAGTCAGTTTAATTGCATTTGTAGTGGAGAATACAGGAAATACACATAGTTAGACATGACGGTATAATATAACTACACGGATTTTGATATTCCCATGAATTTCGAATTTGAAAACACAGTAGAAATAAAGCATTTATTTCTTGAAAATAATAAAAATAAAAACTGTAACACAATTTGCAAATGATACTACATTGTATTAATTTTTAAAATAATATATTTTAAAATAATATATTATAAATAAATTACAAATTACGTCATGTTACCGCCGATTTTATACTATTAAGTCACGTACGTGTAATTAAACAGTACGCGATGTTATTTTTTGGATAGATGAAAATATTTTCTATGCATTTTGATAAAGGTTCATTTGTATAAACATCTGTCTTATGTATGTTTTGTTTAAACCGAAAATTACCACAAAGATTTGAATTAAAAGTTTTCTACGTTGAAGGAGTTACAATAGTCATGAACGACATCGTTGTATACAAAGCTAGATATAACAAATAATTATAAAGCGATTCAAATGTAAATAAACATAACTTAACAAAAATATCTCCAATAATATATCATGTAAACAAATAAATAATTTGATGTAAGTAGTCAATAAATTGTATGTTCATTTAATTTTTAAATTTGTATTTATTGTTTGAAAATCGCAATACTTCTTAAATCATTAGTATCCCATAATGACAATTGATAAATAATTTAGTATAACAATGGAATACTGTTTCAATTGTCTCTAACGTGATTAAATACATAATTAAGTAATTCTAATGAAACAAAGAAATTCATAAAATCATCGTTAATTTAAGTACTAGGCAATAACAAACTGTAAATGTCCTTCGTTAATTGGCAGAGGAGAAATAGTTCGTTAGTAGGAGAAATGGTATTTCCGTTTGTCAAGTTACACAATGCTACATTTTAATGACATCTTTGTTCAAGATCCAACCATTAAGATGAAAAAAGGAGATTTATTACGCGAGCCGTATTAAACGGAATAAGTTGGCCAAACGAACATTTTGATAAATTACTTTAGTCTTTGGCTAAGTTATATATTTTATCGTAAATTGA